>OZ005611.1:13163750-13795000 GCA_963930655.1 Myrica gale
ACGTATTGGTTTCCTTGTTTCAATCGAAGATTCTTATCAATTCCCACCATTAGTAGAGTTGGGAAAGCTACAATCGCCAAAATTCATCATAATTCAACTTCTTTTTCTGTTTTTATTTTCTCCTCAATTCGATGGAGTCTTTGTGTTAAAGAACGAAGATCAAACTGCAATCTCTTTTTAACGCATATTGAATCGATATAATTTACCTTGTAGTAGCTCCAAGCCTCTTGTCCCGATGGAGCAGAGAAAGACAAGGGACAGTCACTGCAGAAAGCCACACGAGCTGTTGATAGATAGAGAGTTCCGGAAACTGGGCCAGTAGATGTGGAAAGGTAACAAGCAAACGTCTTGTTCAGCTTATCATTGGGATAAGTTGGGAAAGTCTGCTTATAAAGAGACTCGAATCCACCTTCTGTTAATGCTTTGGCTGTCAGGTTCACTTTCCCCCACGCAGCTTCCGATACAGAAGGCCCAGTTTTCACTGCAATTGTTTATGCAGGCAGACATATCAACCGTAGAACATTCATCCTATCTTACGAACGGCAAGGGAATCGGGATTACTTATAATTTAGTTTTCTGAATTCGAACTTACGGTTGTGCCAAATGTTGCGGGCTATAGTCTCAGCTTTCGTGCTCCAGGTATTGAACATGTGAATCACAGGCTCAAAAGGATTGTGGCTTGGCTTGTCCACTGGGGAGTAGACGACATACGGTTGGTGATAGATCTCGTGGTGGTCAGCAGCGCGCCACAAGGCAGCCTTCTGGTTATCGGGATGTACGCTAGGGACTGCAGGTGCTCCCATGATGTGGGTTCCCCATTTCTTGGTTTCCTCATCTAATTGTGGAGAGGAACACGATGTTGCTGATGATTGGGTAGGCTGATGAGAGTGTTTCTCATCTGTGGTGATGGAGGAAGAAGAGGGTGTCTGAGACTGATTAGGTTCTCTGGCGTTGGGAGATGAGGTTGAAGATGATTGACTGCGTTGTGCTTCTTCATTTGCGCCCGTCATAGTTGATCGAATCCACTGTAGCCAATATTTAGGTCTCCTTTCAATGGATTCTTGGTTTTGGAGAAGGATAATTTATGGTTAAGAGATAAGGCTTTGGTTACTTTGCAATGAAGTAAATGGATCATATCATGACAAGAGGCCGTCTGGAGATTAGGTGGCGATTAGGAGCATGAACATTCTAGAATTGGGGGCATATACGTAGAAAGACAGGCAACTACCGTTCCTTTGGACTTGTTGACCATGAGTTCGGAAGTTTCAAGTTTCCGAATTTGATTTTTGTTGTTGTTGCTGTGGTACTATTTTGAAATCATTATACAAATTTTTATCTTATTTTATTGTTTCAATTCATTTTGTTTTGCTTTTATTTTTTAATTATCTGTAACTTTTTGTTTTACCCTTTGTTTTACTATTTCTGAAGTTTTTCAAAACTTTTTTCATTTTATTTTAATTTTATCTATTAAATGCTAGTTTTTTTAATCTAACACGGAACGCTTGATATGATTAATTTGACATGTGGCTCAATTTCATTGGACAGTAGACTGAGAGATTTTTTTTTATTATTTGACAATACCAAGGACTGCCTAGAAAAGAAAAAAAAAAAAGACAATAACAAGACTGCATATAATCAATTTTAAAATTTAAAAGGCTATTTTGAAATGCAGGTTAAATCTAAAGACGAGCATTTAAAACCAAACTCATCTCCGATGGTAGACTAATGTTTGGTGAACGTGATGATTTATATATTTGAAAAATAAATCACATAGATCACCCTATTTAAAATTGTACCCTCATAGATTATAGGGCTGATCAAATTTGGGCCGGAACCGATCGGACCGACCCAAGCCGAACCGAACCGACTGGGCTGGTCGGTTTTGGGCCATCACCGGTTCAGCTGTCGGCCCAAATATGTAGAGAACCGAGTGGGTTGGTTCGGCCCACGATTCTGGGAACAGAGGGTATTTGTGACTTTTGCCTATTTTTTATTTTTTATTATCTTTAGTGGGGGTGGGGACGACGTCGTCTCCCACCCTCTTAGCCTTATGCGTTATGCCTCTTCCTTTACCCCCCATCTCTCATCGCTCTCGAGTCCCCGACTCCCCACTCCTCTCTCTCTCAAAACCCTAGCCGTCGCCCCCCACCGCAACTCACCCCCCCTCAAAACTCTCTCTCTCACACACACTCCCTCACCTCTTAGCTCCTCCACGCCGATCTCCCTCTCTTTCTCTCTCTCTCGAGTCCCCAACTCCCCACTCCACTCTCTCTCAAAACCCTAGCCGCCGCCCCCACCGCAGCTCGCCCCCCCCTCAAAACTTTCTCTTTCTCTCTCACACACACTCCCTCGCCTCTCAGCTCCTCCACACCGATCTCCCTCTCTGAAGTCTGAACGCCTAGTGCCGCAGTTCCCACCGGCCACTGCTGAGGACAGCCCCACCGTCGACTGCCGCTTCCTCCAGTGTTCCGTGCTTGTCCAGCCTCCAGGTATCCCTCTCTCTCTCAGCTCAGCCTCCATGAGTAATGAATCTGTGATGAAGAATTTTGTGATGAATCTGTGATTGGAATTTTGATCATTGAGATTGGAAATTGGTGATCATTAGGTTTGTGATTTGTGATTTGGATTTAGGGCTTTTTAATTTCAAATTAAATCTGTCAAAAGTGAGGATTCGTGTGATTTGGAATTTCAATTGGTACCCAGTGATTACTCCGGTGCTCTAGTGATTGCTGGTGGCTATAATTTCTTATTTAGTAGGAACTTGGAAGTTAACAGATTGTTGAAAATTAACAGATTGCTTTGTTGTAAATTGACTGCTTTCATAAATTCATTGACATGTTGTTTTGTTGTTGTAAATTGACTTTAGTGTTGTCGTAAATTTTGCTCAGTTTGCTTGGGTGTTGCTGTTGAAGAAAATCAAATCAGGTTAGTATTTTGTATTTCTCATTTTACTAAGTTAGTGTTAGTTTATTTTAGAGATTGGAAGTTAAGATTCTGTTGGTTCTGTGGAGATCGGAGGTCACGATTGATTTGATGGTGGATTTGGATGAATTTAGGGTTATGTTTATTTGATGAATTTAGGATTGATTACATGTTGTTTGTTGAATTCGGATTGCTATGATTGCTGATTACATGTTGTTGAATCCGATTACACTGGAGATCCTTGGGTCGTCCGAGAAGCGTCCAATTGATGATTAAATGTGATGGAAGTTGGAATATTTGAACTTTGTTCAAGACTTAATTTTTTTGGTTGTTGTAATTTTTTTTGGTTGTTAATTGTTAACTTGTAGCTTATTTTTCTCTCTTTTTTTGGGTAGTTGATATTTGTTAGGGTTGGATGTTAAATAGCCCATTTGTTTTTCTTATTTTGTTTTGTAAGTATGTTGTTGTTATTTATTAGGACTCATGCATGCATAGCTACAAAAACCCAAAGAAGCATAAATTTTGCATTATAAGTCATAAATCATGTGAAACATTTGAAAAAAGGGTAAATTTTGGACCACCGAATGGGCTGAACGAATGGTAAATTTGGGCTTACATAGATTAAAATGAATTTGGGCTAATAAATTAGGCCTTTAAAAAAGTGAAATTTTAGGCCCAGTATTGGGCCCAACCGACCGAACCGGGCCGACCCTTGAACCTGGTCAGCCCGGCCGGTTCTTCCAACGGGGGTTCGATCGTCGGTTGTAAAATATTAAAAACCGACCAGGTCGGTTCGGCCCACGGTTTGGGCCCAAAATCGAACCGCCTGGTCGGTTATCACCCCTAATAGATTAGTCTATTATAAGTCAATACCACAATGACTATATTAATAACTAAACCTTGGACAAAAATATTTATGCATATTATGGAAAATGTCCATAAAGGACTGTTATCTATAGTTACCACGAATTAGGACCTTTGCTAGAATCGTGACATAAGTCAATAGCCCCTCCATAGAGGTATTTTTAGCCACAAGTGATCCTCACATTAATGAATCCTATCACTGATCCATAACGAATTAGCTAAAGAAAAAGAAACCAGAGTAATTGAACAATTAATGCTCAGGCTAACTTGATTTGGGCCATCAATAGAACTCGTTACTGTGTTAGTTGAATAAAACCTATTATTAAGACCTATTATTACTTTACTCTTAGGACTAAAATCGAACCGAGAGGGTTATCCAAGTCCCAAAGTGTAGGCAGCAGATGTGAAACCAGCGTAATAGCATTAAGCTTCCATAGTTCCAATTATTAAAAGTTGGGTCACCAAATCCATGGATTTAGTATGAGAGACTACAAACCTTTTCCACATGAAATTAACTTCAGAGATCCTAGCAACAGGCACTGTCACTTCACAAGTTCATCTTCATTGGGAGTTCACTCCCATTTCATTCTTCCTCGAGCTAAAGAATGATCTTGCCCGCAAATACCACTAAATGCTTCTGACTGTGCTTACTATAGGATGCAACTTACGTAAAATATAATGAACTGTCTGAAAATATTTCAAGGCTGTCCAAGAGCTGTTCTTCAAGACTCAGCAGAAGTCATTTGCTTTGCCAATCCCTATGCTTTGCTCGCCTAGAAATGCTGTAATAGCATTCTTCTGCCAGCTCTTGAAATTCCTGCAACCAACAAGTCCTAAGGTGAGTGGTAAAGAAATATCTTTTATCATATCCAGTAGACAAAGTTCAAACTCTCAAAAAATGAGCTAGAAGGACATTGACCATATTTGGTTCATAAAATAAATAATTTTGCTCCACCACAGAACCCTCACTCCCAACTCCTGTAATTCTTTAAACAATATGCTTCCAAGATGATTTAAATCCGTTGCATAGAGATGGCTGTGAAAACTGAGCCATCTACAGGTTCCACAGGGAGAGAGAATTTTGATTAGGTTAGTACACATAAGTTCTAATAATAAAACTTTTAGCAATCAATAGCCATGTGTATGTGCCACATAACCACCCCCCACCAGAAGAAAAACACATTAATTTGATTTTTTTGGCAGGCCTTCCTCTTAAGTTGGGATAAAAAAGGTGAAGAACAATGAACGATCCCAGTAAAGGTAAAGTGACATCAGTTAGCTGAAACTGGTTTCAAGATGCACCAATTGCAGTAAACTTTCAAAGTTGTTGTCTGCGTAACCTGTGCATTTGAGACTTAGCCAAACAAATAAAATTGTGTTTTCTAGAATTTCGAAGCTCATGGCTCAGCAACCTCTATTTTTCACATCCAGGATATACTCCACATTGAATTGCTAAACTAATATGTCTACTTCAGAAGCAAAATACATGGTAAGCCAAAAAGGAATTCATAACATAAAATCTAGGAGTGCTTAACTAAGGATCTTAATATTACGCCTCAACAAGCATCAATGGCATCTGAATGTTGAGTTTCCAATCATATTATAGGATCTCGGGAATGATCATCTGCAATCTCGAGCACTCATGGTGCAGCCAGGAATGATCATCTGCAATCTTGAGCACTCATGGTGCATCTATGGCTAAACTACTATATCGCTTGTCAAGCAACTAATATTCCGTCAATTATCTTACGTGTGATCGAGATGTGCTAGAATCTCCCCACCAGGGAAAGCCAATCTTGTAGCCTCAAATGCAGCTTTGATTGATTCCCTCCAAGTCCCACCAATCTCTTTTGCGTTTGTTTTTGTACTTTTGAAAGGCTGGCATCTTCCATTGGCAAGGAATATCCAGAAAGTAGGTGGCCCACCCAAACACCATCCTTCCTACATCAACACATGACAGATGACTATTTTCTTGAGTACATAAAATCCATTTCATTGTAGCAACTGTGGACACCAACAATGTGTCAGTGAGAAATCCAACAGGCAGAGTAACGGTTAAACTAAATGAGTTCTCAATAATGACAGCTGACAATGAAAAAGGACTTGAGATCTTGAGATCGATGCAAATATTAGATTGCGTTATAAGCACACAATAATCAAGAAAAAGAAAAGCAAGTTTCTTTTGGTTGTTTGCATATTTGTCTTCTTTCCTTTTTTTTTTTCCTTTTTTTTCCTTCTCTCTTCTCCTCACAAAAGGTCTCAGTGGGATAAAATAGGAAAATTGGTGAACAAATCCCCAAAGTTGCCATCGGAATCCTATGTTTTTATCTGGGAACTCTGATGTCGCATGT
This sequence comes from Myrica gale, assembly GCA_963930655.1. Lineage (NCBI taxonomy): Eukaryota > Viridiplantae > Streptophyta > Magnoliopsida > Fagales > Myricaceae > Myrica > Myrica gale. The sequence continues at coordinate 13,169,888 of OZ005611.1, forward strand.
TAGCATCCCCATTCTTGTATAAACATACTACATAATAAAGTAAAGGAGCAACCTTAAAAGAAGAATTGTAAGTTTAGAGGCTTCTGCAGAACTTTATATTGACAATAGTCACACTTGCACGGTCAATTAATCTGAAAGGTAATGACTTTGAAGTCAAAGGCCAACACATAATACTACGATGGTGTTTGCAAACCAAAATTTTGATTTATGGGAGTTGGTTTAAAAAGTGCAGAGAGAGATGATTTGAGTGAATTTTTATATTTATTGTAATGGAAACAAATGATTTGATAGGGAGCGCAAGATTATATTATATTTTATTTTGGATGGGATGCAAACATCACCTCCATCATGTAGTTCAAAGAGTCAAAAGGGAACAGAAAATGCTGGATGACTACAACTTACAGAACTATATCCATATGCCGCGGTGCATAATGTCCACCACCTATTCCGAGAAGGACTCTCTTTTTCTCATTATCCCTAGTCACAAAAAAAGAAACAAATTCACAATTGATATAATGACGTTTCATCAATACTCGCGAGAGAGTTTTTTTAAAACAAAAGCATAACATCAAAACAAAAAGCTTATCATATAGTTACTCTCTAAACACTGATGGGTGATCTATTAGAAACTATCATGACAACTAGACAAAGGAGGTAAGCTAAGAAGTGTAAGTCCCATCAAAGATGGGACACACCAATAAGAATCATTTACCAAGCGGGCCATCATACTAAGCATAATGAATATGTAATAACATATGGCAGCCATAAGGGGCAAAAACAAAAGACAGGTATATTGGCACTAAACATAAACTAGTCTACTTTATAGAATAACTGACTTTTGGTTCAAGAGTGGAAACAAAAAGATCAGGCTTTCAGATGGTACTTGATTGAGAAATAGCTTCAGCAATTATTCCAGCTGCTCCAATTTCCTACAGCAACCCCTCCTCCGAGTCCAAGTCCTTCCCAAAGTAACTTCAAGCACCAGGTCAACCACATTTTAGTAAAAAGAGAACAGAGACCATTTTGATTTCACTCTTAACAGCCTCCCATCATAATGAAGACCGAATATATTCACTCTTAAATTTAAAAACAAAGGTCACAATATATGAACACATTGCCATCCATATCTGGTCATTAAACATGAGCCATCACATTGGAAAATGTGCATGATGGACATTAAAACTGACAATTATAATGATTTCCAGTGCTTGAAAATGGAAAACTCCAGAAACTAAAAAACAAAGGACACAAAAAATGGGAATAGTAAAATCGGCAAAGAGAAAATGGGTGGACGTGTCGATGGCAGATGCTCAAATATTTGAAATTCATTAAATTGTACTCACTAGAGCAATAGCTTTATATATATATATATATATATGCACTCACTAGAGCAATAACATGAGCTGCATCCTGCCTCTTCCAATATTCTTCTGTACTACCTATGCCATCGAGAACAAAAAAATCAAACATAAGCCAGAAGTTTAAATTACATCGTGATACCTTCCAAACAATGAGTCTTGCATTCAAAGACGGAAAAGGAAAAAGAATGAACAAGGATTTTGGGAAGAGAAATAGTGAGAGAAATACAAGAAGGAAATGCGACCGTGGGAAATTAGACATCATAGATTGAGGATGAGAAGAAGAAAAGTGATATGACCTGCTCTAATCATGAAACAAGAAGACCAAAGACGACACATCTAAGTATTATTCAATCCTCGAAGAATTCTCCTAAGAGGAAGATGGGGAAAAATCTCACTCCCCTGATATAGGCTAGTTCGGAACTTTAAACCTTTTAAGTAGCCTTACCCTGCCACCATATGTCATCTAACATGAAGAGTTAAACCAAGCCCCATATTCCAACTTCTATTCAACTTCTAATCCTTACGAGTGAATTACATGTGCACAAAATTTTATACATGAGGACAATTTAAGAATAACAGCAACAACTGTAACTTAGCATATCGGTTTCATGAAACAAATATTCATGTATCGTGAAAGTTCCAACACTATAAAACAAATAAGAAAAGAGCGACAATACAAAGAGGACTCACCAATCTCTATAAACATAGCTAGCTTATTTGTCACAGGTCCATGGTGAGTACCCTCCAAAGTGATCTACATTATTTGGTAACACAAATTTCAAAGAGATCACTCAAATAGTAGATTCGAGTGAGAAAGAGAAAATATACCTCAAACTCAGGAACCAAATTATGACAACTAGCAATGCTCTTTAAGAGCCTCAACCACGTGGGTGGCGCCGCCCATCCAGGTTTGCCACCCTGCGGTGGAATTTCACCTTCCCTCAGGTGAGGTACCCCTGCACTCACGATATTTCCCCCAATTTATTACAAGAAGGATGAGAAAAAGTAAAAGTAAGCAAAGCGAGAAATGAAGATATTACCGATAGGGTGTACGGTGAGGGCGGGACGATTGGAAACGGCCGTGTGTCCGCTGAGGAAGATGAGCTCGTCAACGGGCTCGCCGGTGACTTCCACCCATCGCAGGTCCAAGTGGTCTTCTTCCACTATGCCCTTGTCATGTAGTACGACCCTCACTCCTTCGTTAGAGAAGGTCTTCATATTTTCCTACTCATCCCCGACATTTTTTTTACAAGAAAAGTCAAAATCAGGAAAGGATTTACAGGAACATATGTTGGAACCGAACCTGGAAGGAGGGACCAGGGTGCCAACCGGGCATGGCCAGGAGTGCGTTGGCCGGGTTCAAGGACGCGGGGTCCATCGTCGTCGCCACCAACAGCGTCACCATTTCTCTTGCGTCTCTCTCTCCAAATTAGTCCTCTCTTTCTCTGGTCTTTATTGTTTTCCAATCCTTCACGAGTTCGACAAATTATTCTGTAACTGGGGAAAGGGCTATATACCATATAGGCAGCCGCGCACGCTCAATGTTTCGGACCCACAGAAAGAAAAAGCGCGCCTGCAGCGCACCAGTTCAAGGTGGCCTTACGCCCCACCATAGAAGAAAGAGGCGTGTGGAACGTTGGAGCACCGTGATTGACCCACCCGGTGAGGAGGGCAGACGCGAAAATGTATTTGGCCAGGATAACAGAACAGAAGGTAGAAGTAGCAAATAGAATCACAGATTGGCAGAAGAAAATAAACTTTTCTGGCCAAATGATGCTGCCCAGGATCGAACTGGGGACCTTCAGTGTGTAAAACTGAAGTGATATACACCACAGCACCAAGACATTGATATTATCCAGAACATTTAATTATAGTTTCTTATATAAACAGAGTAAAATTCTTCTGTGATGTTGAGGAGGCGTCAAGGTTCCGAAGGTGAGTTCGGGACCGTCAGATGTTCATGTTCTACTCCCCCGCACTCCGCAGGATTCCTTTCATGGCAACCAAATCCCACCCCATCCACCAGAGTAACTACCTCTCTTTCTGTGTCTCCTGAAGTTTTTCAACTGGGAGATTTCCTGGACTTGGCCCTTAGCACAAAAGTCTCTGTTCCGTGCTTTATGAAGATACTCTAACTTACTCATCAACAGTTGCCGGGACTTGTTCATCGCAGTGCTCCACAAAAAGGGCGAGGACAATGTCCACTCAGGCCTCCATTAAGGACGCTTTCGGGAAATACGCTGAATACCTCAATGACCTCGTAATTCCTCTTTTATTGTCCTAGCTGCTCTCTTTTCAAAATTTCGATTGCAGAATGCTAAAAGTTGGTAATTATTACAATCTTATAGGTCTTTTCCGCGCTGTGATATTTTTCTCGAATAAGTTAAACACCAGATTTGACTAGTGAAAGTTATACACATGGGTTTTACTTTGTAATCCTGTTAAAAGTATAAGGGCTTCAAGCCTTCAATTTGGTTGGTAGTCCTTTTATGGTGACAGCTCCATTGATTCGTTTTTTCTACCTAAAGTGGTGTAGTTGGGCTAAAGAGTGGTTCTGGTGCCGTGGGTCCTAAATGGTACCCTGATATTAGGGGTTCAAATTGCCAAAGGAGCGGGAACACAAGGCTTCAATTTAGGAAGGGAGGGGGGATATTGGGTTAGGCTAGCGTAGGTCCAACGTCTGATATTTCTTTCTTTTAGGGAATTTGCATTGAGCTTACAAAGGAAAAGAAGAAAGTTGATAAATGGAATGCGGGTGATGCCAACATGCTAAGAGTTAGAGGAAACAAGAGTTTGTGGGCCATTTTACTGTGCATTGACCGTTTGGTAGTAGGTTTGGTCCCATTTTGGGTACATCTATTGAGTTGGTTACTTCTTCTTGGTTGCTGAGATTTTTTTCAAGCTTGATGGTATAGTTTTTTGATAGCGAACGTTGTTAGTTCACCAGTTGTCTCGCATTGCAAATTTGGTGTTTGATATTTTGCTAGAATTGGGACAAAAACAAAATTCGGTTTTGATACTTTTGTTTCAAGCAGTATTATGTATGGAGACCTAAGTGGGAATTAGGGCATCTTTCTATGTCTTGGCATGCACCTTTTTTGTATGCTATTCGAAGAGATTTCATTGTAGTGTTAGAACATCGTGGGAGATCACTACAAGTTGATTGACTTGGTGGGAAGAAAGTAAGGTCGTTCTTTAAAATGAAAGAAATTCCTCTATGAGAACATGTAAACATGTTCTTCTTGATTAAATGTATAGTTTTCAGCAAGGTGATTCGTGTGTTACTGATTATGCAAGGAAACATCGAGATATCAATTATTTGTGGACCATTTGAAAGTGAATGTATGACTAGCACCCAATTCAAGAGGAGAGTGAGATCTGAAACTGAAAAAGAGATGCCTGATGTGTATTTAGATGGTCTTGAAGATGCTTTTTGAACGGTTATCCAAGTTGTGATGTTTGTAACAATTTTGAAAATCATAGATGAAAATTTTCAAGCCTAAATATATTGCTGAATTCCCAAAATTTCTCACAAGGCGGCGTGAACGACTGCTGCAGTGATGGAAAAGCCTATACAGAGAGATAAACTTCCGTAGAAAACAGCTTTTTAGTGATTTAAACCAGCATCCAGGACATCCTTAAAAGCTACAAGAGTCGGCATCAGTGTTTAAACAGCAAACTGGATTATGTTTGTTTCTTTGCTCTCACACTGTATTATTGAGTTTAATACTAAGTTTCTTTAGCTTAGATTGCTACTAATTCGGCCTCAATAAGTTTTATGCTAACGGTGGTGGTTATTTCTGTAATTGTTGCAATGGGTTGTGCTAGAGTCCCACAAGTCTGTATTTAATTTTGTGGTTGTAGTTTCCAAGGTCGTTTAGAATTTCTGTTGATGACTTCTCTTTAGCACTTTTATTGATTTATTTATTCACTTAAGTTTTGTGAATATCTTGGTTGGAAAAGGATTGGGAATGAACCTTGCAATATATTTGAGTATTCTCTAAGTGTAGTGGGTTGACTAGAATCACAGAAATTCTTAGTCTAAATTATGTTAATCTTTGTTTTCTTGTGCTCCTTGTAAACTTTGACCTTGTTGGGTAGAGAATAGAGAGAGGATCAATGGAAAATAAAGAGGGGTTTCTTGTGATGTACTGCTTCTAACCTTGGGCTTCCTGTATAAGAAGAAGGGAAGAGAAAAAATTGAATGAAGAAGACTGCAAAGGGAGGCAATGTGTGTTATCTTTGGAGCTAGAAAAAGGCAATTTAGACGAAGGCAAATATTGGTGTCCATGTTGTGCTAGGAATCCTTAACTGTTCCTCTGTAGTCATGGGTTGAGTAATAAAGGTTAGGTGTTTCCCTTTGAAAGTGTATGTGCTGCTTGTCCATGGTTTCTGCTATTCTCTAAATCTCGTGTGTAAATGTTGGAGAATTTGGTTGAGACGTGGTACAGGCTACATAGTGTCTTGACTAGACAAAAATTTGGATGAAAATCCTACCCCAAGCCAGTTTGCATGATAGAAGAGCTTGACAAGCAGACATGTTCATTTTCAGATAAACCAATACCATTCGCAATTTTTTCGAGAGGGTGGAGCCTCTCTCTCTCTCTAGACCTGGGGAAACGAATTTTTTTTGGCACTGATTGCAAATCTGTTTGTTGCTCATTTATGTGTTCGGCTTGTCTAAAAATTATAAGAAGTTGGATCAGTGTATAACATGGAATGCATACTAGAGTAATGCACATAAAAATGACTAGCATTATGCGGTTTGACATATACTTCCATTCGTTTATGGGCACTACCCCTTTATATTAACTAATCAAACTGAAATTTGGTTTTAGAATGACAAACGTGAAAGAGTAGTGAAAGCAAGTCGCGATGTCACTATTAACAGCAAAAAGGTCATATTTCAGGTGCACAGGTAATGACTTCTCTTCCTTTACTTCACAGTGTTTTCCTTTTTTTCCCCTGGTTTTTTTCTTCTTTTTTTAGGGGGGGGGGGGTGAGTAGGTGACAATTGTTATTTCTTTTTCATACATCTTCCAACTGAATACTTGCATATAATTAACGCAACAAATCAGTTGTAGTGCTTACCCTCAGAAATAAAGGGATCTTGTTTCATTTCACTTACTACTTTTTGGGATTTGGTTTGTTCTTGTAGTTGTCCCTTGCAGCTAATGAATAGGTGTTTACTTGATTTAATTAATGTGGCAACTTCATCTTTCCATTAGGTTTTTCACTCGTACACTAACATCTCGTTGTTTTAATGAAACAGAATTGGTAAACACAACAGAGTAGAAGTTTTGGAAAAGGCAGAAAAGGATTTGGCAGCTGTGACAGATCGGTATATTTCTCGACTAGCAAAAGAACTGCAAGGGACTGATTTTTGGAAGCTAAGACGAGCATACTCACCTGGGGTAGTCTTTACTCCTAACCTATGAAGGCTTGAAATATACAGCTAGTTGACTCTTATGTGTGGCCTGTTGTAGGTGCAAGAATATGTTGAAGCTGCAACGTTCTTTAAATTCTGCAAAACTGGAACTCTTTTGAATCTTGATGAGATAAATGCAGCTTTGTTACCTCTTAGTGATCCATCTTTTGAGCCTTTGCAGATAAATGTCCTTGACTATTTACTGGGGGTAATGTCAATCTTTTATTTCTTTTTTTATCCTAATTTTGTTTTATGGATGAGAGGCTGATGATAGTACTGCCTGAATGGGACATCATTGGCACAATAGGAAATATGTCAAGATCCAGTCGTATATATTCTGTGTAGATGTTTTTAATCTTTCTTGAAATGCATATGTTTGACCTCTAAATAACTAAACTACCTGGCTGCAGTCAAGAGACTGCTCACATACCCTTTGTTTCGTTCCCCCTTTTCCCTTTCCTTTTTGTGAAAGAGTTGCTCATGTTTTCTTGTACAGCTGGCAGACTTGACTGGAGAGCTAATGCGTTTGGCGATTGGTAGAGTATCAGATGGTGAACTTGAATTTGCTGAGAAGATATGCAGGTTTGCACGTGATATTTACAGGGAGCTGACTCTTCTTGTCCCAAATATGGACGATAATTCTGATATGAAGACAAAGATGGATACAATGCTCCAAAGCGTGATAAAAATAGAGAATGGTATGTGATGACAAATTCCCTGCCCAAAATTTTTAAGCATTCCCGAATATATTTGATGTGAGGGAAGTCGGGGTTAAGTCCTCATCTAGACTATTACCAATACACATTTAATGGATAATGAAAATAACTACTTAATGCTTTAAGAGATGCAGAATATTCATGTTGACATTTTGTCAGTTGTATATAGAAAATATGTTTCAATGGATTGGACGTTATTGAGAGGAACTTATGATTGGGACTAGACTTTTCGAACTTGTGTTTAACTGTAAGTGCCTAGATACATAGATCAATGCCTACGGTAATCATGCTTCTGTGTTTTGATGTATTAGTGTGATAGATTGGTGATAAAACAAAACACATGCCTTTTGCTTGCATTCGTACCTCCAAATAGTTGGGGAGGTATCTTAAAGTTCATGTACATAAACGCCACTTACACATTGCCTCCTTTCTAAAGTTTTCTACTGTAAGGAAAAGGGTGTGATAGAACGGTAAGATGCACAGGTGTTTTGGGCGTTAAGGTTGCAAGCATTGCAGGTAAATTAGAAACACTTAAAAGAGGGTGTGAGAGTATTGTAAGATATGTGTTTTGGGCGTTAAGGTTGTGAACATCTCAGGTAAATTAGAAAAACTTAATGCTCTTGTAACAGGTAAATTTTAGATACCAGACGTATAAAGGACTGAATCTTCGAATTTAGACGATTGATTATAAATCCATAAAAATTAAAATGCCAGCTTTCATCTGAGTGATAAACATTACAATGCCCACTTTAATTAGTCCTTACTGGTTTTCCTGTTTAATTGGAGTTGTATTTGTAGCTTGCTTTAGTGTTCATGTGAGAGGATCAGAGTACATTCCACTACATGGATCCGCTGATTCAAGTTCCATCTTGTTGGAGGTGCCCGAAATAGAACCATGAAGTAATTCCTGCTTCTTCTAGTCTCCCTGAACATGCTCTTCTTTTATATGTCATAGCTTCATTTTAAGTTATTTTTCTTTCCACTGTAGTATTGCAGGTCTAAGGCGGAAACTTTTTATTTATTTTTTTTCGTTTTTCCTCTTGGAATGCTTCACGGAACCTATGACTTCTGCAAGTGCATCTTCCTACTGAAACATTTGAAGGTTAATATTTAATCTCTTATGGCTTATTTGAGGGAACATTTTTGGGAAAAGCTCCTCATGTTTAAACAAGGCAAAGACTACTTTCCTTTTGGAGGAAAGAGTTCATGTACGGTTTCTTTGGTGAGAATCCGAGGTTCAAAGAATATCTTGTGCTATATATACATTATTGCGAGTACTTTTGTTGAGGATATATGACAAATGCCTCCCTGATAGGTCTTGAAAAATATCCATATCCCCCGTTTTTGGTAATTCAGGCGCTTGCCTATTCGTTCTGTGTTATCAGGTTTTGATTATGATGGGTGTAACACGCCGGGGGGGAAAGAAAAAAGAAGCATGAGACTAACTCTCACATATGATTTACTTTCTACCTGAGTGGGAGTACATGTCCTCGTATCTCCCTTGCATTAGTGGATCAAAGTGTATATTTCCTTCCACCCATAGACAGTCCTTGAGTTAGTTTCCCTGTCATCAAAAGCTGCATTGATATCTTCAATCTTCCTTGAGTCCATTCTATGAGATTCTCCACTACTTTTGTGTGATTTGATTTCGGCAACATAGCACCGGACTTATATTAAGTGTGGGAATGTTTGAACCGCATCAGAAGAACCAACAATTCCCCCAAAACCTTGAACAACAACATAACAGTCATACATACCTTTAGGACATTTCTCATATCATGAAACGTTGCACAGTACAATAGTCTATGTTTTGAATTGGATGCCAAGTTCTTTTTTTTAATATTTTTTAAACATTATAGTACACCCTATTTATGTAGTAAAATCAAAGTATTTCCCTCAAGTTCCAATTTATCCGATTATGTCCTTCAAATTGTAAAGTAAAAAAAAAAATCAATTGTCGTGCTCCATTCAATTTGGCCATTAAATTAGACTAAAAGTGATGGATTCAATTAAATACCCTCTAAGATAGAATTAAAAAATAAAAAGAAATTTTAAAAAATAGAAATAGTAGTTAACATTTTAATTTTTTGAATTTCTCAATTTCTTAGTAATTTTATCTTTTGAAAGACATTTCTATCACTTTTGCATTTGGTTTAACTACTAAATCTAATGTGGGGGCAACATCTGATTTTTTTTTTCAATTTGAGAGAAACAAATTGAAACTTCATGGAGAAATTTAATTTTACTTTATTAGATGTTTTCCCTTTTTATTAATTTTTATTAGCCCTTTTAACAAGTTGTATGTGATAAATAATATTTTATTTTGACAAAATAAAAGAGTACATAATGTTAGAGATGGTTAATGGTAGTGTAGGTGACGGTTTGACAAAAACTGTCACCGTCACCGCACCACCAAGGCACAATAACCAGTCTTGCCGATGACGGTATTAACGGTAACTACTTAAAACTATGTAACCGTTGGGCCGAAAAAAAATGTTTTTATGGACTTTTCATTTTTCACTGTTTTGTGCTGTTTTTTTCGGATTTTTTAGACCATTAAGACCATTTATTAGTTTAATAGTATAAGTTTCTTCTATTATTTTAATAGTATAAGTTTATTAGTTTATTGTTTTAATTACAACCTTTTAATAACTATTAACTATGCTGCAAATACAATATTTCAATGCTTCAAACCTAACAAGTTCATTTACAAACTGGCTTTCAGTTTTTGTCAACAATATTTCAGTTTTACAAGAGACAAAAATGCTATTTAATCCATAGACAAAGAGCTATCAAACGGTCAAACCAATCTCACAAGATTACAGTGAACAAACGGTCAAACGACTCAAACCCATCTCAAATGGGCTTTTCGTGTTTTCAAGGGTCTTCGTATCCTCTCACTTCGGATTTCATATCTACCACATCCGATGACCTTGTATCCTTAATTATAGTCACTTTATTGTTGGCCCCTAAACTCACCGTGGACCCTTAGGATCCCTTTTTTTGTTTTTTATATTTTAATTTTTGTTGTGATTTCAATATATAAAATTAAGTTGTTTACCTAAAAAAACAAATTCACAAATAACATGATTCACACTGAACAGATAGTATACGACGCCCATTGCCTAGAAAGAAAAGAGAAAAAACAAACTTCAACCAACCAAATGCCAACGGTGAGGTCCAGACTCAGAGGATATATATTTCAGGTGGAGGCTTGCTAGAGGCTTGACAGCGAGTCGATGACGGCGTGCTGGGCTATAGGCACTGCACTGGTTGTGGGGAACGATATAACTATGAGTCCACGTCAGCTGTGTTGGGGTTGGGGGAGTGAATCCCGATTGCAACAGGGTTTGGGAATTTACCCTAACCCTGTAGAACGACACCGTTCGTGGAGAACGACGCATTTCTTTACTTTTTACGTTTTTTTACATAAATAAAACAGTCATTTTATTAAAAAAAAAACTCAAACGGGTGGGTTTTTTGCCTGATTAGCAGGTGGTTACTGCAGAGGCGGAGGGAGGGGGGGCGGGTGGGGGCGACCGCCCCCACTCACCCCAAAAATACTTTGATTTTTTTTTTAATATTAAGAAGCAGGCCTGCCCCCACTGGCCCAGGCCTGCTTCAGGGCCAGTGGGGGCGGGATGGGCTAGCGGGGGCGAGCCCACTGGCTCAGGCCTGCTTCTTTAAATTTTTTTTAAAAAAATCAGAGGGTGAAACGGCGCCGTTTCACCCTCTGATTTTTTAAAAAAATGCATCGCCCCTCTCTCTCGCAGACTCGCCCTCTCCCGAACGTCCGGCTGCCAGTGCACTCCATCGCCGTTTCACCCTCTGATTTTTTAAAAAAACGCATCGCCCCTCTCTCTCGCAGACTCGCCCTCTCCTGAACGTCCGGCTGCCAGTGCACTCCATCTCACTTGCTACTGCCGCTGCCATTGCCCCGGCCGGCGCCACCAAGCCTTCCCCGGCAGACCTCCAACGCCGCCCAGGTCAGAGTCCGAAACTCCAGTCTCCGGCTCTCCCTCAGCCCTCACGCCTCTCTCTCACTCATTGCTGCCAAGCCTGCCATTGCGCCGCCCGGCGACGCCGCCCAACCCAGGTAAGCCCAGTGCCCACCATCTCTGATCTCTCTCAATTCTCATTCTCTTGTTTTTCTTTTATTTGCACTGATCACACTTGTGACTTGCCAGTTGCCAGCCGCCTCCGGCCTCTGCAGGCGCCGCCACCGGACAGCACGGCAGCACTGCCGCCTGACTCCCCAGTCCCCACTCCAGCCTCCAGCCTCTGCCTCCAAGGCTCCAAGTATGTGAAATTCAAATTTCATTCGGCAATTTGACTTTAGCCTATCTAGTATTTAGTTTAATTAATTTAATTTTTCAATTAACTCATTTAGGGTTTCAAAGCATTAGGGGAATAGCCTAATAGACTATTTAGTTTAATTTAATTTTTCAATTTAGCCATTTAGGGTTGATGCTATTATTTATAGTGCTATTATTTAGGAATTTTGCATGATCAAGCTTTTTATTATTTTAGAAATACTAATTCTATTTCTAAGTGTAGAGACGTTTCAGTAAAGATTATTTGAAATTTCTACGGTGACTTCATTGGAAGGAGAAAAAAAAGGGTAAAAAATGACGAAACAAAATGTGCTAGTCCGGTAGTCCCCGAGATTAAATCTGGTATCAACATGGCGATTACCATGACCTTGTCTGACTCTTCAATTTTCACCATGGCGTCTCAGAAAACTTGCAAGGTGTTTTCCCACCGCAATTGTGAGTGGGAGGTGCAGAGATAAGGTATATTTCAAGTTGTTTGATTCTATTTTCCTAGCAAAACGTTTGGATTGGTAGCTTTATACGAACTTTCAAGGATTTTTTTACTTAAGGATTCGTATTCCCAATCATAATGGCAGGTATATAGTTTTGTACGGTTAGCAGAGCTCTACTATGCTGGAAGCCATGGCATGGACATTAAAGGACCAGCGAAAGGCTCCAAATACAAGAAAGTGAGTGATCATCATCTGAGGCTGTTTCTCTTCGTTTTATCCAAACAAACAAAAAAACAAAACAAACAAAACAAAAACCAGAAGAAGCTATTCAGATTCTAACGATTTCCTTTGTTTCAATCTTTCGTTCTTCAGGGGAGTCATCGCATTCTGTTCCAACCCGCAAGCGAATTTCTTCCGATGATTGACGAGGAGGTATCTTTCTTTCTCAGTAGTTTACATGGTTAAAAACATCGAATAAGAACAACTACAATGGCAAGGGCAAGGGCAAGGGCAAGGCAACTGCCTGATTAGCTATAAGATAGGTATGACTTTATTGTATGAGAATTACAGGGGCGTTTTGATATGTTACTTTGATTCTGCTCTAAATATTCTATGATTTGTACTTATAAAAAAAATATGTTCTATGATTTGCATGTCAATTTTCTGTAAAGTTGTGTTTGTCATCACAATTCTGTTATATATGTATCTTGTCTTACAGATTCCACATTGATCACATTGTAATTTTAGGACACTTTTTATATTACGTAAAAAAATTTTTTGATAATTTTGCCTTAGAAATTCGACCCCCCTCATTTTACATCATAGATACGCCACTGGGTTACTGTCACCAGTAACGACACTTCTAATCAAGAGAAATACAAACCGATACTGATAACCGGTTACTAGTTCACTGCCAACGCCACCGCCAGTGCAGATAAGCACCCTTACATAATGTACTACTCAACATAATGTCCTGAATTTAAACCCTATCACCATATTTAGGTGTAGTTTGTGTTAAAATTTTAATTTAATAAAATAACTACAATATAATCTCTCTCTTCTAATTAAATCATCCTTTTATATTATAATAAATACAAAAAAAATTCATTGAACTCAAATTTTTCTTCACTTTTTCACTCATTCCATCCAAAATTTTGATCTTCCAAAATCGTAGCACGCAAACACCATCGCGATATTTTAATGAAGTATACAGTTCCTCGTATTGAGATTGAGCTACCTAACGTATTCTCATTCTGGATTCCGTTACCTAGGAGAAAGCGAGTAATCCTAGGAATGGCGGGCCACACCAACTTTTGACATCCAGAAATATATGAGAAGGACAATTATATATATTAAACAAACTGGATAAGTATTATGACATCAATTTCCAAACAGCCGTGGCCCGACGACGGTCTTCGTCTGGGCCATTGTAATACATAAACTGTGTTTTCACTTCTTGAAGTGACAAATATATTATATCATCCCAGCTTTTTAACAATCTGGAGACGATGTAGCTCTATGTGTTCACAAATCTGCAGTTTTTCCTGACTTCGCCGGTGACGAAGCTATCAAGATTTGCAATACTCCCCATTTTTACCATTGAATCCGAGAATTGCTGGAAGAAAGCAACCGGGTCTGCTGCATACTTCTTCACGAGCTCCCTTGTTTGTATTCCAAAGACGCTTGAATACATTTCTTGGTCTGAGTTTAGCAGCCCTTCCCCCCTCAACAGTATATGGTAGTACGAATTGTCGAAAAGGTTTGGAGTAACGTAGTCCATGGCTGATATGTTGTTGTCCGCCGCTCCCTTAGTGGGCGGGCAGATAGATTTCAAGCTGCTGAGGTAGGATTCAGACAGTGGATCCTGTCCCGAAGTTGCTTCGAAATCTCCATAAATTCTTGCTCGAAAATTGGTACAGCGTGCCACGCCTATAGTGTGTGCTCCTGCAGATTATAAAATTGTAAATTTCCTAATCGCTATTAAGTGCTTTAAGACGTAACAAGCATGCATGATGGCTGGCTTTAGAAAGCGTTCCTCGAGGTTCCTATACCAAACAGGGGCGACTTACCTGCAAGAGCTACCGTGTCTGTGACTGAGAGGCCTTGATACAAGAACTTGGAAATGATTGTCAGCAAGCCTGCATTTGGTGTAGGAATATTCGTGTTTGCGAGAGCAAAACTTGCGGTTATTGAATCCTTTCTTCCTAGAGGAACATCCCAGTAAGGTCCACCAACCTGCAAACAGGAAGCAGAAGAATCAACATATGCGCAGAAGTAACATTTGAGATATTGCTACAAGCATCCATATATATATATATATATATACTATATTATTCGCACCAGGAGGACAGCATCTCTTGCCGCAATGGTGAGAATATCTGCACAAGAGACAATCCCAGGGCAGTCTGATTCAACCTCGTTCTTGATCTTATCAATGATTCCGAAACCTTTTAAGGAGTTTACATTGGGGGAAGCTTTCTTCTCTCCTTGTAATGTACTCGTATCATCGAGCAAAACTGACCCATCGCATCCCTGTCATGCTCATTATTATTAACTCGTTACTGTCACAATTATGATCTTATTATCTAAAAACTTAGCTGGCAGTTCCTATGGATGTTGGCCTGGCATTAGAAGATGAACTGCTTAAGCTAATAATACAGTTTGGAAACATGTCAGTCGGTTTAAAACAGCGCCATGGAATTATGTAATGGAACTAAAGATGTATACCTGAACGAAACAGTCGTGGAAATGTAATCGAAGAACCGCGGCCGCGTTACGTGGGTCAGATAGCACTGCGCATTCCATTTGTTTCTTGACGGTTTCAAGCACTGTCGGACAAGTAGACGCATAGTAATCCAATGTTAGAAAAGGGTCGTCAGCTGCATGCAATCTGGTTCCAAGAATGAAGACAATAATGAGAAGCATGAATTGCAGAAGAAGGGGCTTTGAATGAAGGGAAAGTGCTGCCATTTTCGCTATTCTCGTTTTCTTGGATACTTGGAGGAGTGGGAGAGATGGGTGAGTCTGAGAGATATATAAGTGCGAGGAGCTAGAGTAGAAACTGGTACCCTGCGTTTCTGCATGGCCAATTGAGGTGCCTTGTATCTGGAGAGGAGGGCAGGAGTCAAGAGAGGATGCAACTAATATAATGGTTGGTGGGTACTCCCAAAACCAAAAGGCAGAGCAAAAACATGGAAAAAAAAGGCGTGTGCTTCACATTACATAGCCACTTGATCAGAAGAATATTTGGGCAAGTCACCAAACTCACAACTCTAACAGCTAATGTTCACTGCTTCAAATCTTAAAAATAGATGGTCTAGGCAGACTTTTTCTTGCATGTATTCATTGTTTTCCCCTCTCCCATTAGATTAAACCGTAAATTAATCAGCCCGGGGCGTCGTTGGGAATTATATATATACATCTTCGAGTGCAAAAAAGGAGAGAGAAAAAAGTGGTTTGATGGTCCAATTTGAACCGATTAATTAGGTATGACTATGATGCTTGACACACAACGATTGAAGTATGTAACTTTTTCAGTTGTAATTTTGGTTGGCAAATTGAATTCGAGGTCCATCGATCATGTCTTGTTTATATATACTTGTATCTCAACATGTCACAATCTGTTGGTGTCACCCTGCAGGGAAAGTTCCCAGTTCTGTCGTTTGTAACGAAAATCTGTTGGTGTCATGCATCCTGCAGGGAAACTTCCCATTGAATTTCAGAGTAGAATGAATGTCAAACCACAAGTGCTCCTTTTCACGTTCCTTTTTCTTCGGAAACAAGAATACTTTCTCCTCTGCCTAAAACTATTGCTTGCTTTCTACAGAAGAAAATCTAGAATGGCTGCAAAGATTGTGGAGTGCAAAAGTAGGATAACTTCACGCGTTAAAAATTACATAAATCAGATAGTTGCCAATTTCGTATTTAACTTGACCATCATGTTAGGCCACGCAAACAATTTTCCTGAGAGGCATTGAAGAATGAAGAAATTGCTCCTACGGTATAAGCAGCTTTGCAGCCAAAGTTACTTTCCTTACACGATATTTGCCCCTATTAATTTGTATACATGATTGATGTAAATTCGTTCAAAATACAATAGAGTCCTAGATTTTCCTAATCCACTTATTCAATTGTATTGCACAATTAAGAAGATGAACCCTGATTTCTTGATGCTTTTTTGAATATTAGATAATCTTTGTTTAGGAGAAATTTGTAATACAAACTACACAATCCATTAGGAAATTAAATAACAAGATCTAACTGTCTGATCAAAAATCTACGGCTCAAATCCTTGCTCCGATGCCAAGTGCTCCTCATATGCACCGCATGGTGCCTTACAACACACGCCACGTGCGTATGGTATGACTAGCTATAAATAGGTATATTTTGAAAAACTTTTAACATAAGAAAATTTCGGTTTTGTGTTTTTCACAAACAGGGCGGGATTCACCATTGAATACTTTGGCCTCAAATCTGAGATCGAACACCAGGCTCAAGCGGTCCAGTGGAGAAAAAGGATGAATTCGTCTGAAATTTGAGCATGTTTTCAACTATAAATAGGCTTATGTGTTTGTGCTAAAATTTTGGAGTGATTACAAAATTTTAGTTATCAGAATTAGATTAAAAAAAAAGTGAAAAGAAAAATGTTTTGAATAATTTTTTTATATTTATTAATATAAAGAATAATTTAATAAAAATAAATTATTTTGTAGTTATTTTATTAGACTAAAATTTTAACACAAAGCGGCATATTAATCCTTACCAAGTTAATTTGTATGATTTTGATTGCCGAAGAAGATATTGAACATCAAGGACCGAAATAAGTTTGCCTAAATTTTTTGTATGTTGGATTTAAATGACCAAAAAAAAAAGCATCTAAAGCAGTAATTCCAAGGGGAGAGAAGGATAATTCTATAATAGTTGATTGCATAAGAAAATGAGATTTAAAGCAGCATTCAAAACCGGGGGATTTCTAAGAGAGTTGTAATGAGAGAACGGTGCGACCGGGGTACTCGTAAAGGTGGCGACCATTCTCAAGAAACAAAAAAGACTGAATCGACGACAGGGTCACAGGGGGGCTTTTTTTATCTACCAACGGAGGGAGAAAAGGAGGGGATTTGCCCCCCCCCCCCTAATAGACTAATTCTCAAATCCAAAACAGTGTCCAGTCTTCAGTTTTGATGGGTCATTTCCAAGGGACAGGATCGTATGGCATATTTCCTTAGGGAAATCCAGGAAAGGGATGACAATTACAGCTAAATGAATACTTATAATAATTAGAAAAAAAAAAAGAATACTTATAATTATTACCCGCTACTGCTATAAGCACCATGCGTCTGACGCATAAGCAAGTGAGTCGAAGCCAGCAGCAAGAGCGGTGACTTAAACCGTCACCTACACTACCGTTAACCACCAATAGTTGAAACTTGAAATGATTATTAATTATGTGACATACTTTTATTCGGCTTTTGTTAGAATATGTTAGTTAGTTTATGTCACAATGTTGGACATTTTTATTAAACTTTAATTTTATGTTTGAATAAGACATTATGTTAGACTTTTGAACAACTTATTATATTTGTTATGAGTATTATTGATTATGATATTATGTTTGAATAGATTATGATATTTGTCCATTTGATATGATTATTGATTATGATATTATGTTATAAATTTAAACAGGTTATAATATTTCAATTATTATATTTGTTGCTTATATATGAGCATCAAATGGTCTTAATGGTCCAAAAAAGCCTAAGGAAAATAGCCCAAAACAATGAAAAAAAATAAAAAGCCCAAAAATAAACCAATTTTTTTGGCTCAACGGTTATACAGTTTAAACAATTATTGTCTAACCGTTACCGTTAATACCGTCACAAACAAGAGTAATTTTTGTATCTTAATAGTACGGTAACAATGTCAAATATACGATTTCGTCTATTGCGGCGACGGTGATGATTTTTTTCAAAATCGTCAACTACCCTGTCATTAACCATCACTACGTGCTAAAGCAGGAATATTACTATTGCTGCTCTGCCAGTCTATCTCAGGTGTACGTGTAGTCAATTCATAGGGTGATAGGAATAGTTCTATGAGACGTAGCATCCAAAAGACAGATCAGCCAGGTAAAAAACTGACAGCAACATGTAATTTCTACAAGAAGTTGATTTCTATTTACTTATCCCAAATCGAAGACAATCACAGACATTCTGGAAAGAAAGAACGAATATCAGAACTCCGCATCATAAATGCAAAACAAATGGTCCTGTATCACAAACTCTTATCAGCATCATAAATATGGCCAACAAAGAGGAAAAAAGTTTGATGAAACTAATAAGAAAGCAAGAAGTTACTATAGCTAGATCATGTATATAAGTCAGAATCAAAACAATGGTTCTTGGTCCTGCTGCTCCTTAAATAGTCATCCCCAATGTCACCATCTATGATCAATTTCAAGCCAGGCAACACACTCCTGTGCAATATAGATTCAAGCAGGGACACCACAGGCACACCAAATTCAGGCCACGAAACACACAGAGTTCCCTTGATATTCTTCATCTGGCATCGGCTCAGCAGAGCTGCAGGCAAGCCATCTACAACACTTCCTGACGGAAAATACTCCACATCCTTTGATAATGATGAACCTCCATTACCCTTGACCAAATCTTTTCTTTCTGATGATGTCTCCAGCTTTAAAGCAAAAGTTTCGTCTGCTGACAGCTTCCCACGGAAGTTTCGATTCTGAACTGAGTCCAATATAAGAACCCTCTCAGGAATAATTCGGTCTCCAATCAGCAACTTAGCAACAATGTGTGATCTCTCTGCAGCAACAGAACATTGAACAGAGATGAGGATAATTGAATCATCAGCAACATTGAGAGTGTAGATGTTGCAGGATTTATCTCCAAGAGAGGGTTCAACATAGTTTCCAGAGAAAGGGATCTCAGGAAGGATGAGACTTCCAATTAGTTTTTTAGAGGGAAGATGGTGGAAGACATAGAGAGATGGGGAAGATATGGCAACGATGAGGAGAGACGATCGAAGAGGTACATCAGGTTTAGGATTAGAAAAAACAAGGAAGGGAGATGGAAGAGGTGGCAATGGAGGTGTAAAGTTGTTGAGATCTTCTGGAAAGAACCTTGACGGTGGGGGAATCTCTGTTAGAACATCCTCCATTTGTCAACTTGGTTACAAATTCACAACCCTGAAAAAGTATGGAAGTAGATACAATATAAGTAGCAGGCTCTCTGATAGTTCAGACACTGGAAACAGCTACGGCCTCCACAAAGGTAATGTACAGAACAATCGCATCACATTATTCACCATGGATAATTCAGTCTATTATTTAACCATTCAATCCTTATGGTCGAAAATTAAGCCGCATTTATCCCAATATTTGAGACTAACTAGAAGAACCTAAGAAAAACAAGCAGCTAGAGCATTAAGACTTCATGTATTCACTCCACAACTGGTCTGAACAGAGATTGACCACATAAATGCTGGTGTATTGTTTGTAGAAGACAAGCAATAATTTGAGAGCTTGATGTACTTCCAAAAACAAGGATCGTCACACAAACCATTCCCGCAAACAGTAAACAGGGTTATCTGAATAGATAACACTAGAATGTTCAAAACTTGGATGGAATTTGCATTTTCTATACATGAACCCTAGCTTTTTGTTTGGTAACCAGAAAAAGCATTAAGAAATGAAAACTATGCAGCTCGGCAATGATTTCGGTTACCAGACTTTATTTTAAAAGCCAAAAAAGAAAAAGGGAGGCCAATGGAGAGTAATTATTTGCACAAATTATCGAATTATTCAAGATCGGCACGAATAGTAAGATACAATTTTGCGGGAAAACAAAACGGAAAAAAGAGAACGGTGTACCGGTTTTCTAAGAACGACTTTCCGTCGAGGTAGGGCTTTAAATCTGTATTCCTGCGTTGACAAGGTGGAGCGAACTCCGAAATTGGGATCCGAAGTCTGGAACTTTGACGATAAATGCGAACCCGGGCGTCTAAAGGACGCGTTTAGCGTGCACTTCCAAAAACCCGTCATTACGATTGGGTTTTGAAGCCAGCCCCAGTTTTTATTCCTGTATTTCCATTTTTTTAAGAAATAAAGAAAAATCTTTTAATTCGTCTTGGGAAAAAAATAAGAATAAAAGTCTTAATTATTTGGCTAAGGAGAAATAAATTTTTTTTTTACAATTATCTGTATTTTGACCTTAAGCAGTTAATAGATTTCGTCGGATTTTAGAAATCTAAGGGTCTGTTTGGTTAAAAAACTTCAAGATATTTTTGAATTCTTATAATACAAAAAATTCTACAATCAAACATCATTTTTAACACCACATAAAAATAACTACAACACGCATACCAATAAAATTAACATCACCTAAAAAATTTCAAAATACAAAAAATTCTCAAAAAATAACACAACCGAACATCCTCTAAGAAATTCCTTTTTCAAGTTTCTGCTTGTAGTTAATATTGGGTCCATTTAATTACCCCCAAAAAAATTTATTGGGTCCATTTAATTACCCCCGAAAAATAAATTATAGGTCCATGTGTTGTTCTGTTTGGACAGAACTTAATTAGCACCATTTAACAAAACTTACCCCTTGCTTTCCCAGGCAATAAAGCAAGGACTATAACCAAAATGATCTCGAATCTGATGCTTTAATTTTGATCAAGAAAAACAGAATAACATCAAAATAGAATCTTCAAATATGTAACTAATTGAGAATTAGGACATGCCAGTCTATGTTTTGTAGGACTCGTTGATGTAGATCTAAACCAGTGGTGAGAAAAAAGAACATATCCAATTGCCTCTAATCCCCACCATACAAAAGGAATCAAATCAATGAAAGCTACCGTCCGTTTAAGAACTGATACGAAGTAGAAGTAGGTACATTTTCCCGTTAATTCCCACAGACCAACAATACCTACTACATTAGGGAGTTAATACAAAAGTCCGATAAAAGAATCCCCAATTCAAAAAACAGAAAGTGTTTTCTGCATCAAGCAACTCATAGACAGCTGACTCACCCAAGGACACATTGGACTACAATAAGGTCAAAAGAACTACTGATACAACAATGTTCATCAAAATGATCCAAGGCAGTGATACAATTTCACAACTTGCAGTAGGTCATGTCCTTCAAGACGAAGCACTAGACTTTTAAGCTACCGTTAACTTCCGTAAACCAAATGATTTCTCAGCCAACAAATTTGGGCGGCAAACTCCATAGTTCATGATCTCAGACAAAGAATACAACTTTCAACAATTGCAACCCTCTAACCTGCTTCCATTTCTGATACCAAAATCATATACAGCCCTCTGAATTGCAAGGGCAGTTTCTCCAACCAAAAGTTCATCAATTGAGCTGAAATAGCATATCCAATGGGTAGAGCTAAAGCTGCTCTCATCTGTAGGAGAAATGGAAAAATAGATACCTCTCGACATGAGTAACATTCGACCACAAATAATAAATATATGACATGCGTGCAAACACCCCCCCCCCCCCCCCCAAAACCCAAATAATAAACTGTACCTCTGCAATGATCGTGACGAGACCGTAGATATTGTTTCTATGTTAATCTTCATGCTCATCTTCACCTTCAGAATCTGCATAGGGACCACAATAAAGCAAAACATAACAGGGATGCAAATCATCATGGGATTAATGGTAAGATAGAAGATTCTACATGTATCTTCTAAAAGGATCCTCCGGAACATATGAAGTACAAAAATAAGTGAGTCCGTTCAACCCACGCAACAGTTAATTCCTCAGGATGCTGCTGTCCAAATGAACCCCATCCCTTACCATGTGGATAACCAAATTCCAATACTCAGAGGTCAGCTCAGTAAATGCTCTTGTAGAGAGTGCAGTAACGGAAATTCTTTTCCAGCAGCTGAAGAAAATAGATCCTTCTAGATGCATAGGAATTTTGACATACTGATAGAGACAACTGACTTCCAATGTGGATCCTCATATTCCATAGAGAAGTTTACCCCACTAGGATCCATTTGTCGTTTTTTACCAGTTTATACTCTACAATAAAATTTGCATCCAGTCACTAACAGAGCTTAAGGACTTCACTCACCAGATCGAACATCATCACTCAGCTGGCCTCTCGCTTGGATTTGCTTAACAAGCATCCGGTATATCAACACCCACCAATAAAT
Organism: Myrica gale; assembly: GCA_963930655.1. Lineage (NCBI taxonomy): Eukaryota > Viridiplantae > Streptophyta > Magnoliopsida > Fagales > Myricaceae > Myrica > Myrica gale. Next base: position 13,192,350 of record OZ005611.1, read on the forward strand.
ATGAAGGACAAGCAAGCAGTACAGAAGAGTATTGAACACATAATAATATATTGGTCCATCCAATGGGTGTTTTTCCTGGTCCAAGTTGAGGACAACTTCATAGCTGCATTAATGGGGGAGAATCCAGAATGATTACAATTAAAAAAGGATAAAATGCAAAATAAAGCATTATTCTTTAATAATAGTATTCTTTCTTAATCTTTGTGAGAAAATCAAGATTGAAATCTCTCTCTTTTTGTTGGGGTGATTGTCTAGTGAAATGGTAAAAAATCTCAGCCTCCCATGCTACTAAGAGAAAGTGCACGAGTCCGATTCTCGGCAGCTACTCATTCTTTGCGATGATAGGCTTGTAGTTAAAAAATTTACATAAAGGTTGACCAGGACCACTTAAGATCCAGGCAGAAAATAATAGGTAGAAGCAAAGGAAAGTAACAAGGTTAATAGCTAACACAGATTAGGCATTAATTGTACGAACCTTGTACTCCATAGGACCCAGAATGGGTAGTACACGAGGCGCAGTACGATCCAGGACAAAACAAATAGAATAAATGCAAAGCTAGCTATCATTTCAGCACCGCTGTATTTGGACATCTTCCCTACCTCCAGAAATACATCACTAGCATCATGAAGAGCCAAAACAATTGAACCAACACGGGCAAACCTACCAGAAATAGGAGAGAAACAGGTTATTGCAGGAAATCAAAGTATCCAAGATACCTGGATCATTGCAGGTACTAGGAGCCATATGTTTTTCTACTCCGACAACAGGAATAACACAGTAAAGACTTCAAAAAAAGATGTCGCTTATTATTTCTGTATACTTCACTAGAATTATGATCACGGAACATGACCAACCAAAAAACAGCCCCCATTGAAACATACCTAAAGATGTAAGACAGGACGATGAGAATGAGGGTTGCAACATGATGGCTCATCGAAACTCCGAAGTCGGAACGCCTTGTTTCCCAGAAAATTAATGCAAATATGGAGTATGCATAAAATCCCGCAGCAAACATATACATTCCCTTCAATTTCAATCTGCAAATTGCTAATTAGCCACTCTTCACTAAATAAATACATGGATAGCATGAAGTTACAGTTTCCCTCGTTATTCAAAAACAAAAACGCAATGCTGCATCAATCAACCACAACTTCGGTATATATAACAGAGGAAATCTTACTTGATTTTTTGTTCAGGCCAAACCTGATCTCCCGGTCCTACCCAAAAGTATCTTGTGTTCATAAACCAAGGCTCATCATAAGTAACATATAAAGCAAGAATCTCCGCCGAAAGAAAATAAATGCATTTCCATGCTGACTCCTTAAACTTTCTTATCTTCTTCTTTCTCTCGCTCGCATCGACATTCAGCATCTCAAGTCCCTTTCCAAAAATTAATCGATTTCCCACTTTCTGCAAGGTACGCATTCATTTCAGATGACAAAAAGAAATTTTACGCAACAGCAGTGGAAAAAGAAGCTCTGAGAGAGGAAAAACATATAAGCAACATGCCAAAAGAATAAAAGCAGTCCACACACAATCCCTATATATCTGTATGATTCGGATGAGTAAAAATAATGTAAAAATAAGGAGGCAATGGAATATGGAGCTCTACGGCTACTCCCACTTTCATTCTTCTCTAAGCATTAGCCCAAACCTACAGTAAAGCTGAATACAAGATTCCGCAATTGTATGGCCTAAACTTGATAAGGGAAGCTTGAAGAACAATGGCCATGTTTAAATTGAGTATGACCTATCGCATTCCTTTTAAAAATGAAATAAGTTGATCCCAGGTGCTCAGCATGAAGTACATGCAGAGCAACCTTTAGCATAATCAAGAAGTGGTGGACTATAAACAGAAGCAGGTATAAATGTGTTTACTCTTGAGAAAACAATAGCGGAAAAAGAAGCGAATCTGACCAGGACAATTTTCACGGAGGACAGTTCAAGAATGAACAAGAAAAAGTTACTAGCAAATTGATCAATATGAAGAGGTACTTGCAGAGCATGTTCCACACTAACCAATCCAGCATTTACTTACCCTAGGGGGATAGTACTAACTGGGAGCTACTTCAAAACTTAGAAATGCTTTAATCAAGGGTTCTTATAGTAAGGCAAGACTAAACCAAGAGATATTAGATGCAAAAGAAACACACGAGGGTGAGAGTACCAATTACATTGAATTGATCAAGCATGTTACAATGCAGGTACACAATCTTGTTACAGACTGCTAAGCAAGTGGCTCACTTTCCCTTAAAACATTTCCTTTCAAATTAAGTTTTTCACTTTCTTTTTCCTAACTAGCGAAGTACATGAATAAAACAAAACAAGGAGAAACGGAACGAAAGTTCAAGCAAGAAATGTGGAATCAAGAAAGAGCATTAAACCAAGCGACTACGACTACATCAATCCGAATAATATTACTAGCATCAATGGATCAACCAAAACACTCAATGATCAAAAAGATTGAAAGAGAGATGGCAACCTCAAAAAAGTACAAGGAAATCAACCAAAGTTAGATCAATCCCAATGAATTTTTTCTTGAGGACATTTGCATAACGAGAGGTACCTCGAAGACGAATCTGTCGAGGAAATATCGGACAGTGGGGAAGAGCAGAGCAAAGAAGGGAAGGATTATGAAATCCTCATATGCTGGGAATGATTCTTTCTCCCAATCCAGGGAACTCAAGATTTCCGTCAAACTCATATCGGATTTTCCTTCCGGTGATCCAAATTTTCCTGGGGCAGAAACAGTCAACTATATGTGGATAACGTATGCAAGCAGAGGTATACGTCTTGTAGCATAGACTTTCGATGTGCTCAAAGGGTGTTGAGGTCAATCTGGAACGCCGAGCAAACTTTTATTGGTTGGGGGAATGGGGGACTTCACTGTTTAACCAACAATGCCCTTCATTGTAGTTTCGATTCCCGAGTTACCCCTCATTATAGGTTGACGAAATTGCCCAATTTGAGTCGAAGTGCGAACTTGTTGGATGGTAAACGAAGTGAGACCCTAGTAGCTTAGGAAAATAAATACGGAAATTTCATAATTAGTACTGGTTTTTGTACGGAAGTAAGTTAGACCTTCGATTTTAAGTAAATAAAGAAACGCCATTAGAAAAATAGAAAAATAAATTCATTCTTTAGATTTCAAACATTTGAAAATTGAGTTCTTTCAAAATACATAATAAAAAAATTAAAACGAAACATTCAATAAAGAGAAAAACGAGAAACAAGAAAAGCATAAAAAAAAAAAAAAAAAAAATCCGTAAGAGTTGGGTACCCTCCCCGCCCCCGCATGGTGGGGAAAGGCTTTCCATTTCTTTTTTCTTTGTTTATAATAATTTTTTTAAAGTCTTTTTATTTCTCTAGTTATCTATTTTGTGAATTTGTTATTTCTTATCTTACTGACACGTGGTATCTTGCCTGTCAATCAATGTTCCCACCGCGAGATTTTCATCCAGTTAAAACTAAAAATAAAATTAGAAACAAAGAAAAATAAAAGAGTCAAAGGACGCCGAAAAAGAATATTAAAATTTTTCTAGGTCTGAATCTGGTTTTTTTAATTATTATATATATATTATGTGTACTTTTGGCCTCCCAAATTAGACTTTTATCTAAGGTTGTTCAGTGCTGCACTGGCACTGGTACCAACACTGGGTTGTCGGTACCCGGCTTCATCAGTGCCGGTGGTCTGTTTTTTAAAAAAAAATCGAAGGTTTTCCCGATTTTCGATTTACTTAGTACCGGGTTCTCTTAATTTTTCTCGTTTCAAGTTTAAACCTAAAATCCCTCCCCCTCAACATCGACCTTCAATTCACACCCCCCTCACGTCGACAACCTCTCTCTCCCTCCCCACCATTTCCAATTGCCCCCCACCCTTCACCAGCCACGCCTCCCTTCGTCGACCACTGCAGGTACTCTCAAAACCTCTGGTTCGATCTCTCTATCACCTGTGCAGCAAAGGGTCTACACTTGTTTGGATTCGATATGCTTGAGGAGTGTGTTCTATCTCCATCTCAATCTTTTCTATAAATCTCTGTGTTGTATTTTGCATGTACTAGGTTTCGATCTGTTGTGTACGTTGGATTGGTTTAGTTTGGTGGGCACTATAAGTTTAGTTTGGTTTATTTTGCTTATAGTTTCAAAATAAGAAGGTTATAGAAGAAGTTTTCTGAGGGTTCTATGTGCATGTATTTCTGCAATTAATCAACATCCCTTCCATTCAAGGGTACTGTCATCTGTTTGGTTTGTAATTCACTGATCGTGGTGGTGATTATCAGTGTTGTCAAGAAATTGCCTTATTTTTTCAGAACCTAAAAGCACCTGATTTGTGACATGGATTAGGAATTCTAAATAGCAGATGTTAGACTTACGTTAATGCTTTTTTGGTGTTCCTATTCATGTTTGAAGGTTGTCTTTTTACTCTTTTTCGTTTTTAATAATCGGCACTTTCTTGAAAAGAAAAAAAAAAAGCGTAGAGATATGAGGAACATTAGGCAGTGCTGCACTATTTGTGAGTAAATTGAAGTAATTTGTTTTTTCAGGTTTCTTGCATAACTATGGAATTACTTGTTGAAACTTCTATATACACTCCGATTTGTACTCTGACTATTAATGACATATTATTGAATTATCTGTGTATTCGTAAATATGCTTAGACATTATTTTGCAGTAAGAGAAAATTCTTGAGGTTGAAAAAGCTATAAAAACTCTCTTTGGGAAAGAAAGAGTTGATGAGGTTATGCATGAATTTCCAGCAGTAGGTCAAGGTTTTGTAGAACCTGAAGCAGGGTGGTTTGATCTGTTTATTAGCAGGTATTGGAACGGTATACTTGGGGAAAATTTCTCAGTTTCTCTGTGCTAACTTCTTTGTTGATAATCATTTGTGGGCAGATGTCTTGGAAGTAAGCAAGTTTGCTAAGAAATATATTTAAACAATACTGGTTTAAGAAGTGCATGCCTTCATTGATCTGATATCTTGTCCCTGTAATTTGGTTACAATGCCGATTTGGTCCCTATAATCAGAATTATGAACTGGTCTAAATAATATTTTGGTTTCATCACATTTCTGATTTGTTAGTTTATTAGTTTGACGCCCTATCCCCTGCACCGAGATTGAACATGGTTACTTTTACCTGCCCAAAGACAACGCTGGACATTTGCCCCATCACCTTTACGTCACAAAGCGGAGGGTGGGACCCCTGAGCATGGTGGGGTATAAGAATATCCCTGATTCCCGAAAACGACACCACAGAAGAAGGGGAGATCTTTCTCTCCACACGGTGAAAAGGGTCCACTACGATTGACAGCTGGTGCGATTTGTTTTTCCGTGTTCTTCTCCCTTTTATTTTTTTAATAAATTTTTTCACCTTTTATTCCACTTGTGGAACCCAAGGCCATGTGTGCCTGATGTTTTTTTTTTTTTTCCGGACAAAATCAATATTCCGTCTTGAGGACAAATTGATCGAACTAATGATATCAACGTACTACTAGACTTGCCTGAGTCTTTCAAATAATTATAAGGGAAATTAGTAATTAATTAATTAAATTTTTACCTTATGATAAATTAGTTAGTATGATTAGTTTTTTTTTTTATTTTTTTAGTCACTGATTATTCCGTAACTCCTCTATTTGCCCTTCTAACGAAATACACGAACACATCAGTATTTTCGTTAGTTCACCTTCATTAATCGATGTCAGCAAATCAGTTAAGCTTTACAATTTAAAACTATGTAGTTTAGCCTACGAGAATGAACGGCTGGACGATGCGGAAGAGAAGTAAATTACAGACGTGACTGTGAAAATGTGGCTGGACGATCTCAGAGATTTGGCTTACGATCTAGAGGACTTGATGACTTTGCCATAGAGGTTTTGCAGTGCAAGTTCAAGGTAGAGAATCAGGCTAGCACAAGTATGGTGAGAAGTTTGATACCTGCTAGTTTTTAGTGGCTTTAGAACGGTGACATTCTTGCTCGCATTCGAAGCGACGACCAATCTGCCCCTCTGACGGCGAAGATATCAAAGGTAAAAGGAAAGAAGGATAGCGAGAGCAGAGGAGACTAGTAAAGAGAGAATAAAAGCTTGGTAAAGCATCTGAGCAGTTGTAGCTCTTGTTGTGAAACTACAAGGTGGTTCTGAATGGGAATAAGACATCATTGGAAAGTTGAACGATTGGCTGTGCTCGTGACTCATTCCAGAATGAGCTTTTATTGTGATAAAAAGTCTCTTTCCCTTTTTCATTGCCATTTTGTTTTTTTGAACTTTGGAAAATTGCAGTTTATCTCGAGCTGGGGACATTTTGGTTCGATTTAGTTGAGCTCGAGTGAGGGTTTTCGTGAAATCAAGTTAAACAGTGTGATGCACTTGGAGAAGGGAGGAGGATAAAGGCTAAAATTGTGTGTGGTTTTGTAAAATGGAAAATGTGATTGGAATGCTGACGTGGATAAGTGAAGTTGAGGCGAGACGGTAGAGTATGCACGTGTGAGAGGAACTTCAAATTGGTTCACACGAGATTGGGTTCCTTTCTTTTCTCTCCCAGCCAAAAAAAAAACCTTGTTCTTCCCCAACCCCCTGCATCCCTACGGAGGAAGGGAGAGCTCCTCATCCCTCCTCCTCCTTTTTTCCTTTCCTTTTCCCTTCCTCCCTCTTCTCTCTCCCTTGGCCTTCTCTGGTTCGCTTAGTTTGTGGCTGGTATTGGTGTTTGTTTGGTTTTTTTTGCAGGTAGATTCTCCTTGGAGTTCGGAGGCTTCCGCCCCTTCCCCATGGACACGCGCCGTCTGGTGGTCTTCAGCAGGTGTCGCGCTTCACAACCATGGTCGGCCGACGTTCCCAGGCCGGCGCGTGTTGATCCACGAGCCCTACGCGGTGCGCGTGGATCTCACGCACCGACCATTCTTGGAGCGCATCCGGCCTCCTCTAGCCTCCGCCCCGTTCTCTTCTTCGTCGGACAAGACTCAGTGGCTCATGTTCTCCATTTTCCGATGTCCTTTCCTCCTCCAGCCTCAGCCCACCACCGGCCGCCGCCGCCGCCGCTGCCAGTCCGACCAGAAATAAACCCGTTTGGGTCTGCCCCTTTGTTTAGGGCTTGTTATTTGTTGTGATTTCGCCCGTTTGGGTCTGCCCCTCTGTTTAGGGCTTGTTGTTTGTTGTGTTTTGTGGTTGTGTGTCCGACCCTTCGGTGGGTTTATCCGAGTCCTTTTGGTTCTCTTCCGGCCCTTTGTTTTACTGGCTTGTTCTGGTCCTAGTAGCTCTGTCTACTGTGTCCGGCCACCACTCCCTCTGCCCTGCATAGAGTTTATAGTGGTTCCTCTGATCCGTTCAGGGGTCTTGCTGGTTGTGTTCGTTCTGTTGTCTCTTTGTTGTGTTCGTCCGGTTGTCTTTGTGTTCGTTCTGTTTACTAGTTTTTAATGCATGGGTTGTTTTTCGGGAAAAAAAAAGAAAAAAAAAAGATAAGTGAAGTTGAGGTGACGAGAATGCTAATGTGTTAATGGATTCCGTTATAGGTGCTAACGGAATATGAATGGAAGAACTAGATAGTTACATGAGTAAGGAATTAGTCACCAAAAAAAAATAATCCTAATGATTATTTTACCAAAATTTTTTTAAATTTAACTCCTAAATTTTAATTCATCCTCTATACATTTAAGCACTAACTACTTTTCTCAAAAATGTGATTCTATATATCCAATCTCAGCGTCTATAGAATTTGCTTGAATGGTTAATGAAAAATACCTTATAATCAATTATCAATTGACATCTCGATTATTTCAGTCAAGGTTGCTTAACAGTGACATGACATCACTAACATGTTTTATGTTTCCCTTCCTGGGCTTTATTGACATAGCTTCATAAGTAGATATCATATCTACTAAATATAAATGATAGACATATGTCTTCCAATCCCAAGTCATGATGCACTGTATATAAAAATAAGGGGTAATTTTATAATTCACCTTTTAATTATAAGTAAAAATTAATATCGCCCTTTAACTATCAAAATATATTTTTACGTCATCTAAGTTTTCAAAATTATCAAAGTACGTTCTCTGTCAAAATTCGCCATTAAGTCAAATGGAAAAACATAAAAAATGACCGAAATACCCTCAAATACAAAATTTTAAAAAATAAGTATACATTCGACAAATAAATAAAAATAAATAGATTACTGAAATACAGTTTTAATAGATTTATTTAAAAAATATTTCCTTTTTTAAAATATTACTTTTTATGTTTTAATAAAATTTTAAATATTTTCGGTAATTTTTGTCTTAGAGAGCATTTCGGTCATTTTTGACGTTTTTCCTTAACGTCTGATTTGGAGAACTAGCATACTTTGATGATTTTAGAAACTTAGAGGACTTAAAAATTTGTTTTGATAGTTAGGGGGTTGCATTGATTTTTGCTCATAGTTAAGGGGCTAACTATGAAATTACCCCTAAAAATAATACAAATATTTAAATAAAAATATTATAATTTTTTTAAAATTAAAATTTATAGAAGACAGAAATAAAAATAAAAGATTTAAACATACAAAATGCAAAATAGATTAAAATAATTATTCTATAAAAAAATCCTAATTTGAAGGTAAAAGAAAACGAGAAAGTTATAAAAAAAACCTAATAAAAATAAAATAAAAATATGCAAAAAAATATGAAAAGAAAATGATATCAATCTCTAATAAATATTCTAATTCTCTCAAAAATAGAACCTACAAATAAATAAAATGAAATGAAAAAAAAAAGTTTACATAATACCACATAGTCACGCGAAACCGATGATCTATATGCACTTGCATGTTGTCCAAACATGAGAGCATCCCAGTTCTTAGCTTGTATTGTCAATGAGATCAGATATCATACCATTTAGTAGGGCTATTCAACCCCAGTGTAGGTGCTGATTTTGGTTGTCAGCGAGATCAGATATCATATCATTGTGTAGGAATGTTCAACCCTAGTGTATACTGGATAAGCCGATTCTCAAATATTGGCCACTAACACCTACACTGTTAATGGCAAAAACCGGCCCTTAGCAGTGACGATTTTAGAGGTAGTGATTCATAGTTAACCTGCATTTATATTGGACCATTTTTTTTATCATTTTACGCACTTGACCCAACGTATTTTTTTTTCTTTTGGTCCATTGATCACATATCAATAAAATCTAAATTAATGAAATTCAAAATCAATAGAATTAAAGAACATCTTAAAAGATAAGATGAGAATCTAAGGTTCAAACTAATAAAATCCAAAATCAAGAAAAAATCACAACAAGATGAGAATCTAAAGTCTCAACCAATAAAATCTAAAATAATAAACTAAGAGAAGTAATAATATCGTTAAAATGGGTGATTGTGATTGTAGTGAAGTGTCCATCTGCAAACAAAAACCATATATTATAAGAAGACCATCAAACACTACCCAAATACAAATCTTTGGCTTTACCAATCATACAAAATTGCAGAACACTACTGAAAAAGACAACCAAAATAATACAGACACCCCATTCACCAAGGAGTCATATATACTAAGTTGTAAGACAACTGTTAAGAAACTTATTTTATTTTTCCTTCTGTTCTCACTCATAAAATATTCCAAATTTAATATCATTAGAAATTAATCAAATGACAACATACTCGTTGGAGATAGAGCATGGGGCAGTGCTAACTCATTGTTCTGAAAGATCATCTTTCTAAAAATTGTGTTTGCATCGGAAAATAACTTAAAAGTTTTTAACCCTTTTTTTATTATTTTAAACTTGGCCGAGTATCAGCGACATATAGGAAAATCACTACTTGGCATTACTACCTTTTGATATACGTGGTCTGCATATTGGACTTGTTCATTAATCTGCTAATTATTAACGGATCTAAAGATAGAAGAGAGAGTAATGATTCAAAACGTGAGGGAGAGGAGAATAGATTATCGAAATCTTAAAAATTGCAAACAAATAAGGAAAAAGAGGAGAAGATGAGAGTACCTGCAGTGGTCGGTGAAGGGAGGCACATCCGGCGTGGTGGTCGGCGAAGGGTGGGGGCGATTGGAGAGGGATGAGAGGGAGAGAGAGGCCATCGACGTTGAAGGGGGGGCGAATCGAAGACTGAAGAGGCCAGAGGGGAATTGGGAGGGGTTTTAGGTTTAAACTTTAAACGACGAGAAACTACACCATTTACTATAAAAAATAAAAAAATAAACCCGATTTCCCGGTAACCGGGAACCTTGTGCTGGGTAAACTGAGAACCGAAAAAAAACCCGAGTTTTCCTATAAATAGGCCATCGACACCGACACCTGGTTAGGCCGAGTATAAGGAACCTAGTGCCGGTGATGGTGCCACCAGATTTTACTGATGACTTTAAAAGCCTTACCATAGAGCGCGAGGCCCATAGAAAAACATAAAATAGTGGTGTCACTACAACAAAATGAGTTTTGGGTGTCAAAAGTTTTTGTCACCTAAAGTTTAAAATTTCTCAACAAAATTTCTTGGTGTCTAAAAAATTTTGACACCTGGTTTGATAGGAGAAGCGTGTCACCCTTTTTTTAGGTGATAATTTGTGAGATTCCTCAGGAAATAGCATGCGGACGCCAACTAAGACGGTTCAGACGGTTTTCATTTTGTGTGACATTTATAAATATGTCACAGATTCCTTGTTTTGTTCTGTTCTCATGTCCCGTGCGAACATCAATGTACTACATGACAAAATTAATTTCTGAGTGGAAACCCCGTGAGAACGTCTCTAATACAGGTTTGCACGGAGTGAATTTCTGTGTCAAAATATAAATTTTGTAAGCATATTTATCATCCGCACACTAATAAACAACGTGCGGACGCTTATTGTTTTTATCATAAGAAAAAAGAAATTGCCACGAATATAATATGCGAATGACTCCAGAAAGTGTGGATGTTGCTTAAATAAGGACGTGAGGATGGAAGAGTTGAGTTCGAACGTTATGCAATGGTAACCCGTACGAATGTTTATTTATTGCGTGAGGATGAGTAACATATCAGCGGACATCCGAATTTTATTAATGCGTCCAGACCGCTCTAAATTATAATACGAAATCTTCGAATTTAATTTAGTTAATTATGCATTTAATATGAAAACACTATATTAAATATACATTAAAATTAATAATGGTCTACAAATATCTAACCGACATAATAATAAAGAAAATACATACTCAAAATCAAGTACATAATATAAACTATCAAACGTAGAAATACTAAACGAAAAACATAATTATAAAGTCTAGTAAAACTTGAGACTAACAAAGCATAAGTAAATAATAACGAAAATACATAAACATAGTCTAGTCTTAATCACGATGACAAGCAGACTCGTCGAGATCTTGTCCGATGGCATCACGAACATGATCCAACCGCTCCTCTATAATATCCACCCGTTTGATGAGTGTTCGGAGCTGTAGTGGAACGGTACAGAGAGATTGGTGCAACTGGGACACGTGTTCAGATATAGAAATTAGTTTCATCTGCATAGCATTCAGCTCCTCCCTCAGACCCCTCTCCGTCAGAGCAAAATTAGTCTCCAGAGTCGTGAAGCTGTTATGGAGATCCATGCACAACATATGCATTTGCTCCACTATCATCTGCATACTTTCCTTCAGTTCCATTACCATAGCGTTCGCCCAAGCTGGTCGCCAGTTTGTGCCCCGGCCTTGGTGATACTTTTTATTAGCGATCCATGGCCAACCTTACAAAAATCGTTGAAACATCAACAAAAATAGATCAATGACCAGATCAACATTTATGTACATTACCGATAGTCTAATCTCAAACTGTCCATAACTTGGACAATTCAGGAATTAACAAAACATATATTAAATAAACTTCAACCAAAACCGTTTGGATTGATTAACAGTCATCCACACTCCAAAACAAAAAGATGTTGTTTTGTGAAGAAATTTCTGCACGCCCTGCAAGCCGTCTGAACAGTTTGAATTGCCTAAACACTGTTTGGACAGCTATAGTAAACGTTCGGACTGCGATTGTCGAAGAACATGTCCTTTGACAGTCCAACTCCCACAGATCCATTTCAATCCCAAAAATAGTCGTTTTACATCACCATATTCACACTCAATCAATACCAAACATGTTTCTAATCCACCCAAGGCATTAAACAATCAACAATCGAGCAAAACAACACATTTTTAATCAAAACCGTAAAACACCGTACCTCTGAAAGTTTCCAAATCACAAAGATGTTCTCTAATCCACCTAAAGTTTCAGCAATCTATGCCTGAGCCTCCTCCTTAATGATTCAAATGACTCTTCAAGAAGAAATCGGAGCTAAGACGAATTGGAGAGGATTTTGGGTGTTTTCGGGAGATTTGCTGAATGAATACCAGCCTCTAGGTTTCGGCCCCTTAATTCATCGAAAAACACGTTCGGACGGTCATAAGTTACGTCTGGACACAATTCCATGAAAATTTACCGCCAACAATTTCGTAGCCGTCAGGACTATTATCCACGATTTCGACGACGTCCGTACGATTTGCATATTAAATACAATAAATTGTTCGAATTGGCCAACGACACCATTTTACATCCAACTCCATGACGTTATATTAGAAAATGAACGTCCGCACAGACCAGCAGACGTCTGAACGTTACCTATTTACGTAAATAACATTAAACATGTCATTTTATTATATATATATATACTTAAATAATTGTGATACTATGTTTATTAATTATCCATTTCATATAAATTTATTACTTGTTTATTTCATCTTAAATTTTAACATAAATTCAAGTGTTCCAGTTAATATATATATACTTAATAATTTTGATACTATATTTATTAATTATTCATTTCATATAAATTAATTACTTGTGTATTTCATCTTAAATTTTAACATAAGATTCAATTGTTATAGTTAATATGTATATATATATATATATACTTCAATAATTTCGATACTATATTGATTAATTATTCATTTCTTATAAATGAATTACTTATGTCTTTCCTCTTAAATTTTAACATAAGATTCTAAGTGTTATAGTAAATAACATTCTAAGTAACAGATTATGAACATTACTTTTGAAGTATTAACATCCACAACAAACTTAAAAATGATAATAAATGTCCAAAAAACATAACGTGAGATAAGAATATCAAGAAAGTCCTAATCGTACTGCGGACCGGGCTGACTGGATCCCTCCTCCGTGGACTCGCTCATTTTCCCAAGCTGATCCTCAATGGCTGCAATCTCGTCATCTAAGTCTTCATAAAGGTGACACGGGTCCCTAGGTCGACGCATAACTGATGATTCCGCAAAATAGTAGCCTCAACCATCCCCTTTAGCTCTGCTATCCAAGCATCGGCCCAAGCAGGTTACTCTTTTTGCGCTCGACGAGGGGGCTCCTTCACTTGCTCCTGCCACCTATGTTGAGCCTCGGAATGACTGAAAGTGGTCTTATAGATGGGATCGAGAGGCATCTTCCTTTCCTCATTTGGACTATCCATACAACTCACACTATGGAGGAACTGTGTCAGGAGTAGACTGTATAGCAACGCAGCAACAAAAGTGATCTTCACTTCAGACCGAAGAGTCAGGAAGACATACAGTGGAAGATCTACATGTCACGCCCCGAACGCCATCCCGCAGGGACCGTGACAGCCGCGAGCATTCCCCGAGAACACTCCAGCGCTTACACTAACTCTTACAGCAGAAACTTTTTTTTTTCTTTTTATACACATAGGATGGCTCACTCAGGATCCACATGTTGGCTGAGAGACAAGCCCAATGATCATAACTTCTCGGTATACGCATCATAATTCATAAAAGTCTATACATTGCATCTTGTTCGCAACTTATACAAAACGTACTAGGGCAACATACTGCCACTTGATCAAAACCAGCACTCCCAAGTGCTACCTCGGAGTTCACCAACTCCGTCTCAATCCCCAAACTTCCGGGATTTCCACGTGAGATACTCCTCTGCTCCCCAGTTATCTTGTGGATCTGGAATGATACGATTTAAAACTATGAGTCGAAAGACTCAGTAAGGAACATCAGTTGAAACATGAACTTTAATTAAACATAGCTTTAAAAGCATACTTACTTCAATACACTGTAGCGATAAGAGAAGAAATGCAAAACTGTAAATCATGAGTTAGTGCATAAAAACATGATGCATATGCATGCTCCGTGATGCACATGCCATGCACTAAAATCTCTTGCCACTCTTGGCTTTTTCAAATGCATTTCAAATCTTGAAATTGGCCCCAGGCCCTTGAAAATCTTTCTTTCATTCTTGCTTATAAAATTGGCCCTAGGCCCTTGAAAATATTTCTTTCATAACTTGTTCTTGAAATTGGCCCCCCTGAAATCAGGGTTGTGCTGTTCCCATCGGAACCGTCTCCCATCCCTCGGAGACTTAACATCTGGTCGAGCTAGCCCGTAGTTGCCCCAGGCCTGATGGCTAGACACGACCCTTTGGAGGCCCACACCTTCTCTTGTCCTTCAGTGGGGTTGGTCGAGCTAGCCCGTAGTTGCCCCAGGCCTGATGGCTAGACACGACGCCCACACCTTCTCTTGTCCTTCAGTGTGGTTGCACATGCCTCAAGGACTAACCCATCCTTCACGAACAACGTCCCTCGGTATGGGCGTCCATCCATCCATCCTTCACGAACAACGTCCCTCGGCATGGATGTCTCAGGTTCCATCCATCCATCCTTCACGAACAACGTCCCTCGGCATGGATGTCGAACCTCACTTAACTTAGTACGTTTTCAACCAAAACCTTCGTGCTTAATCATAACATAAATTCTCTTCCATTTGCATAAAACAACTTTTCATGTTTTCTATGCAATGAACATGCCATGCCACTCTTGAAAACATCGTACTTTCATTTGCAATCAAAACGTCTCTCATGCGTTCATGCAAATGATCATGCTATGACATGTTTGAAACATCATGCGTACTTGAAACATTCTTCATGCAATACATTACATATGTATTAAAAACATCTTGTCATGCACAATAAAACATGCAGTGTATCATTCCAGTTTTCCAAAAGGGGTAAGATTCACTTACAGTACTCCTTGCACTTATACCGATCCACTTGAACTTAGTTCGGTCTTCGCCTACAAGCGATACTCCAATGCTTAACTATCAACATTCAACAAGGCATACAAACGTATCATGTATTATCTTAGTTTCCAAGTTCATATCCGAAACTTTACGTGAAATTATACATGAAATTCTTGCAACATTTGACTTCCCATTCTTGTAAGTATTTTAACTTTCATAAATCAATTAGTATATAACAAACATCATACATCTCAACCAACTCCAAGGTAGGTGAACTTCTAAGTAGATCGACTCGATTTCTCTAACATCTTCTTAATAACCTCGATATCCAAAATCGGATCTTTAATGTTTCAACCTTACCAATGATCCATATCAAAACAACAACCTTTATCGCTGAATTCTTGCTCTACACTTACGATCTTATTTTACATGGACTAATGATCATCATATTCATCAATCAAACCTCAAAGATGCGCTATAGCGGTGCTGCCAAGATCTATAGGATTCAACCTAATGTCATGCTCCTTCGAGTTCACATAAGCATCAATGTATCTCAATTCATGCTATAAGAGCATCCTGATACCACATGACTTATTTCACTTGAGTTAGATAACATTTTTCTTAATGAATTTAATTTGGTATTAGAGCCCTACACTCGCTGACCTTATTCAATTAACCAACATCTTTTGACTAATTCATGGCCATTTTACCTTACTTGCATCTGAACCTTTTATTCGTACCAAGACCATTCTTTAATAGCTTACTAGTTCATCATTTTCCAACCCTAATCATGGCTAAATCGTGGCTTGATCTCCAAGTTCTATCCAACCCGAGCCATAGATCTTGATATCATGTGATTAAGTTTTCATATCTTTTTCCTTAACATCTCTTCCATGCATGTTTGACATATTGACATTCTCCTATTTCATTTTCTCTCTTCATATGATCAATGTTTCTTTTAATATTATAATTCGACCTCATTTACACATCATATGTTTCGGCCAACACATAATCACTCTAATTGAAACTTCAATTCCTTCTTAATACCACAAGGCTTTGTTAAGCACACCAACTAATATCTACCCGAGCCATATACTTCATCATTCATGAGTTTACTTACATGTAAGGTTTTCTCTTAACATTAGGCCTAGGTTTTAACCTCTAACTCATTCGGCCATGACCTAAATTTTACTTATACATCACATGGGATTACATCATTTATTTACTAATCAATTGGTCATTAGGGTTTCTTCACTAAATCGTTTGGCCACGCTTCAATTTCAACATCTATTGCACAAAACTTCATCTCCAATTGTGATCCCATCCTCCATTATCAGATTCACAACCTAGATTCTATAAATCATAGCACAAGTACAAGATTTCACACATTATATCATTCGGCCATGCATCATTATTCATAGCTTTATCATGCATCACCATTCTATTTATCACATGCATTCTTCTCTCTTCAAGCTTAGTCAACCCGTGACTTATGTGCACAATCAACCTAACCAATTAGCCTCACAACCAGCCTATAAGATCCATATTTCAATCATTCCCAAGATATTTTAAACATAGCATGTATTTCGGCCAAGCATTGTATGACCACGCCCGAAACTCCTCTAACATGCATTATTCATTTCCATTGCACTTTCCAACAACAAATTCATATCCTTATGCATGCAAGTTCAGGTACAAGCTCACATTATAGTCTAGGAGTTGCTAAATTCAAGATCTTGCATGAAGAAGTCATTCGGCCAACATAGCTATCAATACCAAAACTTAAACTTACCTTATCTCCTTCTTACCATTCTTAACATTTTCTTGCATTAACCTCTCCCATCACATTTGCTCCTAGGTTTAGGCCACTAACTAAAGCCCTAAGATCATCAAAACTAATCATGTTCAGATCCAACGGCAAGGGTTTACAACAGTAAGCTTACAACCTTCAAATCAAGATGTTACACTTCCAATTTCATGCCATCCATTTACATGTATGTGAGAACTTCTCCCAATAAAATTTGTCATAGATCATGGCTACTGACCCAAGCCCTAACACATCTCAAATCTCACATTTTTCACTCTCATTCCCAAGCTTAAACACAGCAAGCCTACAGCACCTAAGACCAAGGTTTTATACCTCAAGCTTCACATGCACTTAGGTTATGTTTTTCCTTTTTGCAACTTATAATCTAACATGCATTTCCAAGTTTGAACTAATTCAAAACCATGGCATCTAACAGCAATAATTAGCCTCTATCGCAAGCCACAAATCATATTACAAGGTCACAAAATCCGGCCAAACACAAACCAAAGGGCTGAAGCTTTTACCTTGCTACCTTAACTCTTCTTTTCTCTCTTCTTCTCCTTTTTCCTTTCTCCCTTTTTCTCCTTTCTCTCGGCCTCCTTCATTTCTCCCTTTCTCTTTCTCGGTTTTTCTTCCTTTCCCCCTTTCTTTTTCTCTCGGCCTGCCTCCTCCCTTTCTCTCCTCTCTCTTTCTTTCAGCCCTTCTTTCTTTTACTCGACCAAATGGGATGTAAGTGGTGTGTGAGAGTGCTTGTGCAAAGAGAGAGGTTCTCCCTTGGCCCCACCAAAACACTCTCATTGGTTGCATTGGGTGGCTACAATAAATGCTTTGTCTCTCTTTGCTTTATTTTTCTTTGGCTTTATCTCTTCACTTTCACATGATTCTTCTTCCCTACCCTTACTTTTCAGCCTATCCTAATCTCTTTTCAGCCTACACCTTCACTTGTCTTTTCTCTATTTCTCCCTTTCTCTCTTTCACGTGATGCTTCACTCTTCCCTTTTTGTTTCTCATTTATTTGCATTCAATTCTTGTCTCCTTAAGTCATTCACCCAAAAGTAACTTTAACTTCATCTTCTTGCCTATCACGTAAACCCCTCTCTTACCATTGATTCATTTTATTTTTATTTTTCATTTTATCTATCACTTATCACATAGGCAATTTGACTTATCTCTAATATATGTACATTAGCTTATCATCAACAACATATCAACTTATCTTTATAAACACAATAGCTTATCTCCTTTATAAATACATTAGCTTATCACTATTATAAGCTCACTAACATTTTTCCTTAATAAACACACTAACTTATCTTTATGATAAACACAATGACTTATCACTATGATAAGCACATTAACTCCTCTTTTATTTCCTTATCAAACTATCCTATAACTTAGCACTATGATAAGCACACTCACTTATCAATTAAATTCTTTATCAAGCTATTTTATATATCTAGTAACTTATCACTTAATATCTCTAATGATATTTTAAGCTACCTATTATAAGATACAAAATATTTAAATGCTTAACATACATTTCATGATTTTCTACTTAGATAATTTCGGCCATAATATATCAATTTCTCTTCATAATTTAATTTCAGGGATTATGGAATATAATAGGAGCAATGGAAAAATACAAGTCCATAAAAGAAATTTACCTAGCAAATTTCGGCTCTTAGGAAAAATAGAATTTAAACTTGTACTAAAAACTTTCACAAGGAAAAAGAAATTATTTAAAGAAAAATTCTTGAATAAAATTTCATAATAAGTTAATGTACCATAAACATTAAACTTAAGTCATATATTGGCCAAAAATATGGGCCCATAAGTTAAATCAAAACAAATACATAGGAAAATAGCAAAAGCAAAGTTTGGGGTCTCACACTACAACACATCCTTTAGCCACATACAATATCAACTCCCCTCTTAATATGGGACACTCTGTTGTTTGAGCTCTCGGCTCGATGTTGTAAGCAAATATGAGGTGCAGAATATGCCATAAAAGGATCATGTACTTTGTCTTATGAAGGGTTCGACGACCACCACGTCCTTACTTGTGAATGTACGAAAGATGTCTTCCACAACTGGCTTGTTACCTATCTACACTTTAGGGTATGCTCCAATCAGCCTCTGCATCCCCATAAATGCTGATAGGATGTCTGGTGACAACTGAAAGGTCACCCCGCATATAGCGACGGTCCATACCAATGTATCAATATCTGCAACATCCAACAGTACTGTGTAAAACTCCCGAATAGGACGAGAAACGAGAATGTTGGTCGGAGAAAGGAGAGAAAATTGCGTGTAAACTGCGAGTGTAAAATGCCATTCAAATGGCTTATGTTCGTCTTTAACATCCATCCACACCATTCGGACGGCCCGTTACCACCAACTGGACGTGTCCATTTTCCACATGGACTAATCAGAATCCCACGCATTAAATTGCAAATCGTGAATGGTTAAGCAAATCTTCTAGAAATGATGGCATTAAGATGAGATTAATCAGTGCTGATAGCTATGTGTGGGCAGACGTCTAGAATGTGCAACGTGGAGTACCACCATTCGCTAAAAGTATGGCCATAAACTATGATAGCCCGGATCGTGAAGACCTCAAGCGTTGTCTTATAGTAATGAACACAACCATTTAAACTGAGATTATGGCTAATGATAAAATCTACAAAGCAACAAGACATTAAGCAAAACATATGTAGAAAAATTTATTAATACCAAGGTATTACAAAAGAGCATCAACTTTCTATAATATTCATACTAAAGTACAAAAAGGAAAGACTACAATGGAAATACTAAGAAAATAGAAGATCTCTAATCCTCGTCATCAGTATCATCCAGGTCTGAGATATTGACATAGTTATCCGAGTGCAGAGTAATCCACCTATGGCCTCGCCCTTCTATGAGAACCTCTAGGCCACGTGTGACATAGACACGGAAAGTTAACTCTAGGATGATAATGACATGTGTAAGGGCCTTGGTGAACTCATGTAAATAAACTTCAGACATCTGCTAAAGAGAATATTTACAAATAACGGTGAGTCTAAATGACACTAGCGGTTAGTACAATAGAATAACATATACAAGAACAAAATATAGAAGAAACTCGTTCAACAATAAAATCTCAAAACAGAAGAAGAAAGTAAATGAAAAGACTCAGTTTCTTTAAAAATGATCTTTTCAATTTTCTCAATCACCACTACTCTCACTCCAAGATTGAATCACTTGGCCAGAGTGATGGGTTACAAGTAACCTCCGTATCTTTGCACCAATACTCCCATAGCACAATACGATCTCAAACTTCCACAGTGAGTTATCTTAACAAAGGATCTTTCTGCATACGAAGGAGAGGCTAGAATGTCACAACAAGTGAACACACTCTCTTATGCACAGTACTATCATGTCTTCACAGTACATGTTAAGTATGTATGTCTCATGTCAACGCCAATACATATCATGAATGATATGTAACACCTTAACCATACTTGAACATCAAAATATTCCTTTCCACCGTACAAGTTAAGTATGCATATCTCATATCAACGCTTATACATCTCATTTATCATATGCAACACCTTAACTTATTTCCATCATCGTAACATTATAAAAATTTCTCAAAGGAAAGTGTTACGAAGAGAAAAACAACACTTTGATTTCTTGGTTAAAAACTGGCCTAATCATCGCGTAGAAAATACTAATTTTGACTTAAAAAGTGTTGAAGTCAGACGTGATTACCATGCAGACGAGTTTTAAGGACATCCGAACGGTTTTGTAATTTCTGGCACACCTTGCGTAACGAAAATTTTATTTTGACATAGAAGGACATGATTTGGTGACAAAATTTATTTTGACACATAATGTCATTTTTCTTGTAGTGTGTTACTGTTCTAGGAGATCATAACGGGAAAGAATTTGAGTTCTATAGTGTTATTCTAACACTAAGAACTTCGCTATCTATGAGAAAATGGAGTTAATCTCTTCAAGTGTGATTGGTGAGATATTAGTAACACACGAGGGGTATTGTCGTAGATGAACACTTAACCATCGTTAGCATTGTTCACCAATGGTATACGACCCGTTCGTATTGGTAGATCAAGGCATACATGTGTTTTATTTGACTGATCCTAAGACGGCCGGTTGTTACATGCATAACAACTGAAGACAAGACCACAATGGTTGTTCCTAAAATCCTATAGTAGCTTCATGAGGGCCGATAAGGCTTGGGGCGAGTGGATCCTAGCGCATTGTGAAAATAATTATGATTATGAATGTTTACAATATATCCCACCCCTGTTGGAGAATACACAAAAGACAAAAATATCGTCGAGAGAAGAGTCATTTCAATTATTCTTCAATTTCGG
The DNA here is from genome assembly GCA_963930655.1 of Myrica gale. Lineage (NCBI taxonomy): Eukaryota > Viridiplantae > Streptophyta > Magnoliopsida > Fagales > Myricaceae > Myrica > Myrica gale. The sequence goes on from OZ005611.1 coordinate 13,213,588, forward strand.
AGGGTTCAATTTGGTTCCGCTATGTCTAGCCAATGTAGATTAGAAGATGCATGTTGTGACAGAGTTAGAAGAAGAAGCTCGAAGAGGTCCAAATGCTAGTGACGAGGCAAATTTTGTTAATTATAAATCTACAGCGTCTGAGGCAACATCAACGGGGTATGCCTTGAAGGAGGTTCCTTTAGTATCCTAGCGTGAACTCTCGAACAATGAAGAACCTTTATATTTTTTTCTTATTTATTTATGTCTTATGTTCGATATTTTTTTATTATTATTGTCATATATGTGATATAAACTTATAATTATGTATTGTCACATGCATTGATAGTTTCGACCGCAGAAAATTAACTTACCATTTCTCTTTTTGTTGATCTCGATAATTCTTCAATAATCTTCAGCTTCTTGTCGATCTCACAATCTTGAGAATTTCACATTAGCAGCTCAAGTGTTTTGCCTCCTTCCTCTCCACACTCACAAATGTGTAGGATTTTCTATGAGTCCTGATGGCTTAGGTTAGGTTAGACTATCTCATAGCTATCCTTACATATGAAAACCCTAGCTGTGATATGCGTGGGATCATTAGGGATCTCAGATTTCGGCCGTAGGATTACATGGAAAACTCTTTTTCCATTAACTCCCTTTTATTCTTTAATACCAAATTTTAGGCTTCTACTAATTGTAATCATGTACATCAACATATTACAATTCACCCCCGAGCATTTGAGATAGATTTATGAAATCAATTTTGCTAACAATTATTCATTTATTTACCCTTCCACCACACTATATTCCATATAAGCTAATATGACCGGAATATTATCATCGATAAAGTCCCTAGCTTATATAATTCTTAATTTTATAATCTGTAACTCGTTGGACTCTCGAATTGTTTCCAAAATAATTTCACAAATAAATCTATATATTATATATTAATTTAGAAAAATATTTTCACAAAATTCCTCTGGCCAGAGATTTCTTTTTCTCGAGTCCAACCCTATACATATATACTTGAATATAGTATCTCACAAAGAGACTTGTGAATTCCTTGTTGAGAATTTATACAAACTCACTCATTATGTACAAGACCTAACGTTATCTGGAATATTTGACCTAGAACGATCATCACCAAATGACTCGGTCAAAGCACAAGTACACAACAAACAAATCCATACAAACCTCTCAGGTCTAAGGATACAATAAACCAATTGTGTTGAATATATTCTCAACATCAATGATCACTTCCAGAAGATATCCATATTTAATCTCGTTCAGTGCATGTACTCTTACACTACACTCACTCGTTTGCTTAAGGTCACCACCTCGATGACTAAGTATATCATCCTATTTAATAGAGGCACAACGAGTGTAAACCTATTATACATAAGTATGTACCTTGGTCTAGAACAAAAAATCAATGTGTAAAAGGAACTGAAAAATCATACTCCCCGCCTTTGATTCATATAATCATTGGCATGATTTTTCTACAATGTCACTTAATAATAACCGTGTAACATCTTATTTTACAACATATTACCAATATAATAGATATAAACACATGACATCTAAATAACAATTATTTAAAATGATGATTTTTAGGACATATTTCTTACATGCATAACAATCTTAAACTCGTTTGGAGCTTTTACTGTAACAGACGACCTTTGATTATCTCTCCAACACTGAGAAGTCATAGTCGATCTTTTAACAACTCTGAAGGAATGTATGAAAAAGCGTGGCAAATCTATTTTAACAATGGTCTGTGTAAAAGTGAACCCCTATCAAAAATTTCTAGATGTTGCAAAAGTCATCATAATTTAAAAAGAGGGTTAAGTACATATTTCTTCCAAGTTTTGATCCATTTTTTATAATTCAAAACTAAATCATGTGACTTACACTTTTTTATGTTTCTTTTTTATATTTATTTTAAAAAAATAGAGATATAAATATTAAATTTGATTTGTAGTTAAAAAAAAAAAGCTAAAAAAAGCATTACGGATCCCAGAAGTAATGTAATGTTGTTTGAGAGAGTTACAATTGGGTACTAGTAATAACCCTCCCTCCATCCCTGCGGATACCCTTGGAGGACATCCTCCAGGCACTCGGGTAGTGGACCCGCGGCTTTGGGACGTTGGACGTCAGGGACGAATGCTATCCTTTGTCACTTTCATTTTGAAGTCTCTTAGCTCTCTTGCTCGTCCAATAAGTGAGGGTGTCCTAGCCTAATATCAAAATAATTTAGGTTGTGTTTGAATGTTAAAATTTTAGGGAGTTTATAATTTTAGAGTATTGAAATTGATGAAAAAGTGAAGAGAGATGATTTGAATGGATTTTTTATATTTATTATAGTGAAAAGTAATGATTTGATGGAGGGAGAGAGAGATTATATTGTAATTATTTATTACGTTAAAATTTTAGAAAGCTAAAATATTGTGTATCAAAAGCAGCCTTAGTTTGTTTATTTTTTAAATAGTTATTAGTTATTAGGTTTACTTTTTTTACTATTTAGTCATTGAGTCTATACCCGTGTGATGATATGGTCCTTCCATCCATGTTTTGTTACTCAAAATGCTCAAAATGAACCGTTTAATGTTTTCAAAGCTGTAAATAGTAAGTTGTTGCACCATTCTTCCACACCGAAACGCACAGTTTCGTTAAGCTAGGAATCAAGGAGTTCGATTCCCTTCTCATATCACGCACCATTTTCCCCCTTTCGCAAACCTAGACATAGAGGAGAAGAATTCGTGCCTTTGATATGAGGAACGTTCTGCTTCAACATTGTCTGAGGGAAGGTTAGTATTTGGGTTGTTGTGTTCTTGTTGTATTGGGTTTGTTCTTGTTATTGTTTTTGTTCCAGTCTACATTAGAACAATCCAAGCCACTGAGTTCACACATTGAGCAAGTTGCTCTGCTTGAACTCAGGTCGACATTAGTATTGAAGAGCAAACTGGCACCAAAAGGCTCATTGAGGCCTTGTATATATGTTTTTTTCTCAAATATATATGTGGCTGTCAAAGTCCTGAAATTCAATAGAGGCGGAGTCCTTTCCAAATTGCATGTGAAGTGTTTGATCAAATGTTCCCCATGGTAGGTTGATATATGGGAAATCCTTGCACTGCAAATCTAGAGATTTTAGTGAGTTTGGGCAGTCATTGCACTGAAAAGTTAGAGAATCCAGTCTAAAATCCATGATTTGAAAATCCAGTCTAAGAAAAGAGGCGAAGTCCTTTCCAAATTGCATGTGAAGTGTTTGATCAAATGTTCCCCATAGTAGGTTGATATATGGGCAATCCTTTCACTGCAAATCTAGATATTTTAGTGAGTTTGGGCAGTCATTGCACTGCAAATTTATAGAATCCAGTCTAAAAATCCTTGATTTGAAAATCCAGTCTATAACATGTGACTTAGCCAGAATTTGACTTGTATGGTCTTGTACTTAAAGAGAAAGGCAGCGAGCATCTTGCCTGCACAGTTCTTGTCGAGTCTGTGAATAGCTACCCTTGGAGCTGAAATGCATGGTCAGAGCTGCAGTCTTTGTGTACTACAATTGACACCTTGAACATCCTCACTCTCAATTACCATTGGATGAAGGACTTCTTTCTTGCCTGTGCCTACCAAGAACTTAGGATGCATAATGAATCTTTAGCAAAATATGAACATCTACTTGGAACTTTTGGTTTTAATAATTACATCCAGGCTCAAATTGAAAAGCTCGGTAGCTTAAGGGAATTTGAAAAAGTTGAAGAAAAGTTTGAAGAACTTCTTAGAAATGAACCTTATCGGGTTGAAGAAATGGATATGTATTCAAATGTGCTCTATGTAAAAGAATGTTTCTCTGCACTGAGTTACCTTGCTCATAGAGTACTTATGACTAATAAATACATGGCATTATTGAGAATTACTGCAGTTTAAAGGGGCAACATGAGAAGTCAGTTATGTATTTAGAGAATCAAGACTATAACATCTGCGTAGATAAAATAACTGATTTGTAGTGCCCTTTAAATTTGAAAATCCTTGATTTTGTGAAGTTTAATAACAGATTTAAATTATTCCATAGTATCTCTGTAGTTTAAGTTGATTTAAATTGTTGTAACATGAAGTCAGTTTGTTAGCACTATATCATCACCATCACTCAAAATCGGTGGACCATACGACGCTAAGGTTTGCACCTATGGTGTGAAAGTACCGTTGAAAATCTCATGGATGGATTTGAATCCAGGAAGACATTTCTATGGATGTGCAAAGTTGATGGAACATCAGTAAATATGTGTCATATTTCATGGTTAAGTTCATCTTCTATAACTTTGACTGACCTTTTTTATTGTTTTGCAAAAAAGTGGGCACTGCAGGCAACTTTTGTTGGTTTGATCCTAGGGTTTGCTCATGTGGGATGGAGGTGAGACCTTTTTTGACTAAGAAGGTGAAGGACCTGCAAAATGAGGTAGCTTCGGTGAAGCGTTTTGCGAGAACGTTCAAAATTTTGTTAGGAGTGGCTTGGGTTGTCATTGGTGCCATGGGGGTTGCACTGTTGAGAAGATCGTAGGCGTAGTTAGCCATTTTTTTGTCATTGATGCCTTCTGTATCTGTTTGTGTAGGTGAAGTGGTATGTTGTATTGTATTGGCAGTAATGAGTGTTTATGTCTTATAATGTGGATTGACAACAATGGGTCTTAAGCTAATGGTTTTTGTAATGAGGATGTGTTTTGTCAATGACACCACCTATTGGATATTTTTCAATGAAATGAAGTTCTGTTCTGGTATTTATTGACACCACGTTTCTAATGAGGATGTGTTCTGTTTTTATTGACAACACCTTTGTATTTACCTTTGTATTTCACAACAGCTAAGTTGTAATATGGCAAGCCCTTAAATCTTATATTTCTAGTAATCATGTTCCTTCTTTAGTTTTATCCTTTTTTGCTTATTTTGTGGCTTGTTTAGTTTTCATCATATGATTTGATTAATTCGATTTCTCCTCTAATATTTTGAGTAATCATATTCCTTGATATTCTTTGATATTGGCTTAATTATAATATTTTGATCTATTAATTTGTATGATTAGTCTTCCAAATTGTCTCGTCTACATGCAAAAACACATTGAAGCTGGGACAACTCGGTGGTGTGTTTTGGTTGGGCGGATTTGTGGTAATCATTGCCTAGGCAGGAACTTACGTGTGTAAAAGTTGCCGCCCACCTGCTGCTCAGTTGCTTTGCTTGTCGTGTTTAAGTTAAATTTGAGCTCATGATCACCTAGGGCAGAAAACACTCGTACACATGGCACTAACATCCTTCTTGACCGCCCAAATGAACCTTTGAGGGAGCTGCCTTCCCTCAGTTATACATCAGCACATCATTTTGCCCTATGGACCTAGGCTGCACCTATAAAGCACTGGGCACAGCTGAGACCCCTTGATCAGCGTAAGACAGTGAGACTAATTTATTTGTGTGGCCTTGTTGCACAACAAGTGAACCACCATTTGAATGGGAGTCTGACCGAGAGAGGTGGAGAGAACCAAGGAAGAAAGGGGAGAACCAAGAGGGAAAGGAGAGGAATCGAAGCGTGCAAGGTAAAATCCAACTGGTCAGCCTTGTCCCCTTACTTTTAGAAAGTTTCTTTTAGAAAGTTCAGTTCTCTTTTTTACCCGGTCTCCTTCTCTTACCTTTAAATCTGTTGTACCTTTAGGTGGTTGTTGTTGTCACCTTCTCTCACTCAGTATTAACCACAGGATCAAGCAAGGTAAGAGGGTCTAGATTTGCATGTTGGTTGTGTGGAAAAACAAAAAAAAATATAATACGGTCGTGCATGTCCATTTGGAGGTTTTGATGTCATTTTTCAGCCATAACATTACTGTCCAGCTTAGAGTTTCTTGAGATTTTTGTGATTTTGTTAATTGCATCTGAAGGATGGTTAAGGGGATGATCTTTCCGTGAAAAATGTTGCATTGTGTGAAAATATGTTGCATGTCAAACTTTTATGAGATCTGATGTTGCAAGAAATGATCTTGGTGGATAGAGGGCCACCATCAGTGGCTCAAAGAGCTAAAGATGAGCCAAGAAGGCCCCGGGTTTTTCATAGAGAGAGGAGAAGATGCATGCATGAAATCCTTTGAAGTTATTTGAAACATATTGGCATTTTGAGGTTGTTTCATGAAAAGAATGAAAGCCAAGGACTGTAGTGGTTGCTGTTGGCTTTGGATAAAAAATTTGGACATGTTAAATAACGTAAATGTGCCCTTAGGGTTCATGCATGAATTAATGGAGTTGTTTTTTTTGTTCCTATTCCTATAATTTTTATGCTATCTGATAATTCCATACGTTCTCTGAGATCTTGTAATGTGTGCATAGATGTTAGTTTAAGGGTTTGTGTTGGCTTATTACTAAGAACACAACATGCAAATAGGTCTAATGATACAAATTGTGGAAAAATAGGTCACTGTCCAAAACCGTCTATAGAAATACTTTGAATTTTGACATTAAACTTTCCAGATAGCATTTTTAAGTAATCAATAGACCCCAGTAAAAATTTCAGGGCCATTGGATGTCGGGAAAGGTCAAAAGTGCCCCTGGAGGTCTCTAGGGGTAGTTTCGGCACTTTACTCAGAACGTGAGGGTAAAAAGGTGTAAACGGAGGAAATAAATTTATGGCTTTGTAGAGCATGAAAAATTGATGGGAAAACCAAAATTTGAGCCCAAACCGTGTATTATTAGGAGCTCAAATCACAAAGCCCGTTTAGTGATCTAAATGGACCTTAGGCCCGTTAACCCTATATAAGCCCAAAATGTTTTGAAATTTTAAGGCAGGCCCAATAGGGTCTGAGAAGACCCCAGAGACCTGTAACTGAAGGTTTAAGGCAGAATTAGCAGTATTCATAAAAATTCATGTTAAATCCTTCAATGTTTGTATTTCTACTATTCATGTTTTTAAGTTACAAGCGCTTTATTTGTCTATGATTTTCCATTTATATTATGTGATATCTTGGATTTATACATCGTGCAAGAATCGTTTCATTCATTGATTACATTCACATCATTAGAAGGAAAACGAGGTGATTCCTAAAGAAAGGTGACGGTACCGGGTACATGAGGAGAGTGCAACCCCCCACTACAGGGAGTGGGTGAGCTCCTTCTGGATGCTTCGCGCAATTTTTAAGGTCCTGGTGTAGGTGACACGGGACAGTCCCACGAGAAGAGGAGGGATGCACAACTCGACTCTGGGGTGAGCAGAGCAGACACCGGGAATACCTCAGGAAACCAACGAATGAGTAAATGCATTTCAATTGCATCGACATCCATTTTTTTATATTAATTCTTGTATGTGTAATTTGTTAGTGTTCTGTTGCTTCCAATTTAAGGCATGTACTGTGGTGTGTGAACATGTTTCCCCTCCCCAACCTTACTGAGTCATTAGGACTCACACTTTTTCCTATTGTTTATTTTGTATGTTTGGCGGCAATCTTCAAACTTGGCAAATGATGATCTTCTCGTGCGAGCAGACCTTGGATTTTGATCTATATGTTTTAGTTGTTAAGATCCGGATTTACGTTACGGACTCCTTTGAGCTATACTTGGGGTACGAACCCCAATGGTTCCTCAAGGGGCCACCCCTGTCTCCTCTTCTCCGCGTGGAAGACTTTGGTCTGGTAGACGTAGATCCAGCCCTTCTACATATCGTTCCCCCTCCACCGTATCCGCCGGCGAAGAGCACCGATGAGACGGTTTTTATTGACCTGACCTCCGACACCGAGCCGGAGGAGTAGACAGTATCAGCTTTTGTTACTTTTTTCTTAGTAGGGTTCAGTGTATTGGTTTCTCGGATGTCATAGTATGGAAAGCTTTAGACAGCTTCCACTTTGGTAACTATCCTCTCTTTACTATTGTATCCTTGTAAAGGATTTCTGTTATTTGTAAAAGAGAGACCCAGTGTTTCTATTATGTATTTACTTTTTCAAGATTTTCTCTTATTATATTTTCTTTCGTACGTCAGAACTTTCAAACTCCTAGAATTGTTAGAACGTTACTCTTTTCTTTTAATTACCCCTTTTCTCTTAAACCTCGAAAATCCTATTTTTTCTTGATATATTCTATATTTCAAACGAAATTCGAAATCAAACATTTCACCAAGCCTTTTTAAACCTAATCGCCAGGACTTTCAGGATTTGTTTTCGTGCCGTAATCCCCGTTTGTGTGCATACCATCGCTATAGGTGAGCGTAGAGGGTAAGTATGGGCACGAGGCGTGATATTTATTGCCTTGAAATCATCATTCTTGAAGTCCTTACTAGCAAATTCCCCTCTCAATATCTTGGCAATGGAAAGAGCGGTACGATTAGTGTCTAATTTGACCACTAATTTCACTCCAGAGTGCATATCGTTGGTGGAGATAACATAATGGGCTTAAAATCTCAAAAATAAAATATTGGAGTGTAATGTGTCAACACCCCCAAACATAGGGGGTGCAAAGTGTATTTAACCTTAAATTTAAATTCATTTGTATTATTAATACTTGAAAATGTGGTACTTTCTTTAGATTGGATGTGTGTAGAAAATGTGGAAGCTTTTTCAGTTAGAGAGTGAAATCGAGGTTAAGTCTTGTATTGAGCTGGAGGTATACACTAAGGTCTACTGAAAGAAGGTCGGGTTGGATCTCGCAGTGAGACGAGTTGCTTCGTCGTCCTCAACATAATTATCAACTTATTTCGCTCACCAATTGGAACAAGCTATGGTAGAAATAGAGGGAGTACTGATGGTTAAAGAGAAAAATATCAAAGAATTGGCTGACAGATATGTCAAAATGATGAATAATTTTTAAGCTTCTTGCATCTTCATGATCTTCAATTTTCTTGTGTTTGACTCTTTGATAAAAATGTGTATCTTTGAAGATGTTCATTTTGTAAACTTAATTCATTTATTGAGATTGTGGTCGGGTTTTAAAATATGAATCCAAGAAAAATCAAGTTCGTGTTCAAGTTTCTAACCCGAAACCAAAGCATTCAAATGAACTCGACCTCGACTTTTTAAGCTTCTTTGGTGTCGTGGTCGGGGTCGAGTTTTGAAACATGAACCCGAGAAAAATCAGGTTTGTGTTTGTGTCTTTAACCTGAAACCAAAGCATTCAAAAGAACTCGACCCCAATAGTTTTAACTTTTTTCAGGGTTAGAGTTGGATCTTGAAATATGAATCCGGGAAAAACCAGGTGTACGTATTCGGATATCTAACCCCAAACCAAAACATTTAACCCGAAACTAAAATATTTAAAGGAAACATGACACCATCAGTTTTAGTTTTTTTTCGAGGCCGAGATCGAGTTTTGTAATATGAATTCAAGAAATACTTTAATGAAAAATATTAAAAAATACTTTCAAAAAATATATTTAATGTTACAACCAAAATTACTTATCTTAAAACAAACGAAGCCATTAAAATTCTTATTTACCTAAATTATCACACCTTGATAAAAAAATCCTGGAATTTGTTTACAACCGAATATCACCTTTAAGTTTTATAATTTTTGGGTACAACCTTCCTGGTAGCACAAGCTTTTTAGGTAAATATCGTGTAATTATTTAATACGTATAATTTGGCCCAGGATCACCGACTGAATCCTTCAACTACGGAAGCACAGTGGAAAGAAAAAAAAAAAAAGACATGAGGGGCGAAAAATAGATGCAGAAATGCGCTTCTGTTAAAGTCTTATTTCTTCTTTTTTCTGTTGGAATACACCATGCCCCGGATCCCATCTGGATCGGCCACAAACCCCAACGGCCTATAGAACCCGAGAACCCGGGGTTCCGAATACAGCGCAATGTTATAAATCCCTTTGGATAACAGGTCGGCTAAGAGCCTCTCCATCACGGCCTTCCCCAAACCAATCCCCTGGAACGAGGGGTCCACCACCACGTCCCAGATGATGGCATTGAACACGCCGTCGCCCGTCGCCCTAGCGAACGCCACGGGCCGCCGCGTCTTCCGGTACTCGATCCACAGCAGGGAGTCCGTGTTCTCCAGGGCGATCTTTATCTTCTTCGGATCCCGCTTCGGGAACCCGACCGCCATGAAGACGGAGTTAAGGTGGTCGAGGTTGAGGTCGTTGCCCGTGCGGCGGAGGATGAAGCCTCGGGAGTCGAGGGCCTCGTCGGAGATGGAGTAGTTAGCGCGGTTGGCGTTGGTGTTGGTCTGGAGTGGGGTTTGCGCTTGAGCGGAGACGGCGACGTTTTTGGGGCGGGTGGGCGTAGGAAGACGTAGAGAGGATGGGAGTCGAGCGGTGATTATGCCACGTAGAAGCATTGTGCCCTTTTTCTTTTTCCGATTTTGTTTTTTTTCGCGGGAGAATTCTGAAGATGACTGTCTGTTTGCAAAGGGAAGGAAGCAAAATGGCGGTGGAAGCACAAAATGTTTTTTTTTGTGTGATATTTATTTCAATATACGTGGGAGTTTGATCAAAATATGTGGTGGTTACGAGCTGTTGGAAGATATCCTTTTGAATGGGTGACTCGGACGGTGGACATAGTGGGGCCTATTTTATCTGAGAAATTTAATGAATCTTTTGATAAAAAAAAAAAGAAATTGAATGAATCTCTTATTTATGGGCCGGTTTAAGGGTGATAAATTCATCCGTCGGTACCGGAAACCAGAACTCATTTTAGGGAAATTTCGAAATTGAAAATTACGACAAAAATGTCGAAATTTTCCGATTTCGTATTTTTTGTTTTTTAAAATAATTTCAGGGCTCGAACGATGTCGTTTGAGCCCTTTGTTAAAAAAAAACATGAGTTGTGTGACCTGGGCAAAACGACCCAGGTCACCACACAAACTAATTGACTAGTTTTTTTTCGAAGTGTTTACTCTCAAAGTCTTGACTCTCTCCTTCCCAGTCGGCCAGCCCTAACTTCACCTCTCAGCCGCCAGCAACAGCCCCCCACCTGTGAGTCCGGCCTCTGTCCTTCCCAGCCTTCCCTCCCGAAATCTCTCTCACTCTCACTCTCACAGATCTCTCAGCTCTCTCCCGACCGGCCGATCCTCCTGAAATCTCTCTCTCACGGGTTGCTGCCATCAGTTGAGTTTTAGTGGCCGAATCTCTCACTAGCTCTCTCTCACAAAGGGTTTATTATTTTTAAGTTTGTAAATGATATTAATTTGCTTTAGGGTTTGTTAAATGATTGTTTTAGGGTTTGTTAATTTGGTTTTGGGATTTTCATGATTTAATTGGCAGATTCGATCATTGATTAGTTAGGCACCAAATCTCTCTCTCAAGTCTCGCCCAAGGTATGATTATTTTACCATCGGAGTATTTTTTTTTCTAACTGAGTGACGCATTTCATTTCTATTTACGTTTTGTTCTCCTTGGATTAGATCTGTTGGTCATGCTAGAAAAAGCTGATAGTCGTATATAATATTTCGTTTTCTCGGAGGTGCTTTTAGTATTTATTAGCAGTTTTACTTCCCTTCAGCCTCTCTATTCTTTTTATCTCAACCAAACATTAGTGCCTATAGGCTCAATGGCTTGGGAAGTATACTTTGGTTACCCTTTTTGTTCTGAGAGTAGGATTTTGGTGCTTTTCTGTTGACCTTCAGAAATTGTAGTTTTTATTTGCATGAGATTAGTAGCTGAAGAAATTGTTTTTTTTTTTTTTTTTTTGTAGAGATGGAGAACTTGAGGATATTAGTTGGACAAGCACCATGATGCATTAGTATTTTAGTGGCTGGTATGATAAGTGTATTCTCATGATTTTATTGGGCATTGGCAGGTTCGGTCATTGAAGTGTGGATTTGAACTTTGAAGGCCAAGTGTCATCAAAGATAAGATCTTCTTCTGCATTTTTGTCTCCTTTCTCTACTTACTTTGCTCTTTAAATATGGCTTGACCGAGGACGCTTCTCTTATGGTTGAACAAGTCCATCTGATCTCTTTATAGATAGAAAAGAGTACTGCAATAAAAACAATCAGAATCCTAAGCATGCTAATTTTATAATTCAACATTGAAAGAATACAAAATATATATGGGATTCATACTGTAGGCACATGTTTGAGCTTCTTCTTTTTTTTTCTTTTCGAATGATTTCTAAGGAACCAAATTATTGAGTTAAACGAAGCCAATTGAAGAGTCTTAACAAATGGACCAATAAAAGACTAAAATATGGAGTCAAATGAAAAGCTTTAATAATTGGATGCCAATTGAAGAGCTTTAACAGTTGAACCAATTTGTGTTAGAAATAGAATGAGAAGCTTAAAACTATTCCTTTTTAAATGTTATTCCAAAACTAATTTCCTGTAAAATGAATCAAATTCTTGTGCGAATTAAAAAAGTCAGTTTTGCCGGGTGGTGGACGCGGTACCTGTCAATCTAGAAGAAACAAAGCGTGCATGCTCCAAGTCAACCTTTGTTCTTTTATTTATTATTTATTTTGTTTTGTGTATTTTTCATATTTCCTTTAGTTTTTCTAGTTTTTGTCTTTTCTTAAACTAATTATCCTATATAACTTTCAATCAATTGTTCAAAGCCCCGTCACCTGTGGGACCTTTTATTGCAACCATTCAAGAAAATAGTAGAGATTATTCATCATGTATAAAAACTAGCTGGTATGCTGGCTTGGAATATACTAGAAAGTTTATGCTCAAGAATCTTGCACGACTCAGGGAGACTTTGGATTATGAATGTTCCATTAAAAAGAAGGCTATCGCATAACAACATTTCCCTTCATACTTTGTTGGTCCACCTGCACGGACATGCAGTGGGCTGGTGCAATCAGGGTTTCATGCATACAAGTTTCTTAATAAATTTGTGGCCAGACTCTTGTAATAATGTTAGTGGTTTTCTTTAATTGCAATTCTTGTAATTATGTATATTTTTTTGGAACAAAATGTAATTATCAATTATGGATACAAAATGTAATTACTTTTTTCTCCTTTGACATTTTTGATGGAATGATATGTTTACAAACTGCTGCATATTATGAAACTGTTGCAACATTAAAAAAAATCCCAATTTCGGCCCAAAAAAGCATTTCGGCCCAAAAAAGCATTTTGGGCCTAAGTCCAAACTGAGCCTTCAGGCCTAAATATGGAATCAGAATTTTCGGATTCCGTTTCCGGAAATTCCAGTTCTATTCCTGTAAATTTCGGAATGGAATCGGAATAGATATTCCATTCCGGTGAGTACCGGAACCGGAATGATCCATTCGTTCCTGTACTCACCCTTAAGCCGGTTTGTAATTGATTTGACATAAGAGGAAAGGACGTTAGGGAAATATAAGCGTTGCTCCAACAGACCTTATTCTGCAATATAATTACATTTCCTCGTTTAGTAATTTTATATAGAGTCTGTCCAAAAATTAATATTGAATAGCTATACAATTATCTTTATCCTCGATTTTACTGCTGCCTAGCAGTAATTGCTTCAATGTATAATTAGTTCTTAATTAAATGACTATCAGTTATATTCTAAAAAACCAAGTTCCAGCCAAGGGTTTATGGTAAACACTGTTGATGATGTCAAAAACCACCAAGAGCCGGATCCGATCAAATTTGAAAGGGAACAAAGAGAGGGGCGTTTTCGGATGTGGAGATTTCAATGCCCAAGTTAGATCTCAAAGAGAGTTTATATTATAGAATTAACTAAGCTTAAGAAAATATGAAGATGTATCTGACCATTTATATATAAGGGGTAGAATCCTAATAGGAGTTTAATACCGCGAAACTTTTGGACTCTTTAAATGACCGAGTGGGAAGGCATAGAGGGACAAATCATATTCGTGTGGACTGAAGGCCTTGAGCAAGCCTATGGACTTGGGCGGGACTACAATTGGGCAAGTGTGTTTCTGATGGGCTAGACCAGTCATATTATATTTCAGACAAGTTGTTATTATGGGCTGCGATCTTGACGGTCTGGAGGTCGATTGGGAGAAAACCAAGTCCTATACGTTCTGGGCTTTTACATGGCTTCGGCCCAGCCTTGGGATGTCTGAAGCTCGAATGAGTGGACGCAAGGTGGCTGGGGCTGCAGGGCCGTGAGAGTGTCCAGTATTTGACCCGGTCCAATTCAAGCTTTTTGGAATGGCTGAGTTGCTACCCTCCGCGAAGGCTGCAGGCGGGGCTTCAATAGGTGAGTCTCTGTGATTAATTTGTTGAAATTATACATCCTTGTGGTTCATTTGTTGTTGTTATGAGAGACTGTTTATGTATGTCGTTATGAGCTGGGGTAGGAATTTTTGTGTTGATCCATCGTGGCATGCTGATATGTGAGTCTAAGGATTTGGTGTGCAGTTGACCAGGCCTTCTTATTTTATGTTATGTGCAGAAGCGAGGAGCAGACGTAAAATATTGAAGCCAAGAGGGGGTAGGCCACTTAATGTCGTTCCAGGAGGAAAGTTGAATCCCACCAGTTAGGTCTCCTGGTGCAACTCTCCACGAGACCAGGTCCGTTGCGGCTCGTTGAAGGAAAGGTCGCCATTGTCGAGCAGCGACAGTGTGGAGATCGTAAAAGAAGTTCCTTCTCCTGTCGATGCTTCGGCTGGTAAGCCTCAGACTCGTTTAAGTAAGAGGCTTGAGCTGAGAGATGAGAAGGAAAAGGAAGAGGATGAGCAAGAGGGTAGGGAACCTCTCATTCGTAAGGCAAGGAAGAGGGCTCGCCGATCACCGGTTGTAATACCCTGAACCTTTTGAGCTACTTTTTGTGACTCTCGTGTTAAGACTTTCATTTTCATATCTTTACTAATTGTGTTTCATTCCTTAGTATTTGCTTTATTTGCTTACTTTGTGCGTTGTTTAGTATTTATCATATGATTAATTTTACTCAATTTTACTTCCTCTAATATTTTAAGTAATTATAGTCTTTGGTATTTGTTTAATTGTTTCAGGTTCTAAACTTGTAACCTATTTTGATCTTCCTTATTAATTTACATTGTGTATGTGTTTTCTTTCTCTAATTCTTAAACCCTTGAATTATTTCATTTAAATCCATGTGTTTAAATTGTCTAATGGATTTGATTTTATTTCCTCTAATATTTTAGAGCAAGTTGGTTAAACTTTTAGCATATGGCCGAATTACACTTTGGTCTAAATATTATATTTTAAACTTGATTTTAATAAATATTTTTTCATATATTAATGTGATGTTATTTGCCTAATTTACTCTTATTATTTAAGGTATTTGATTTTATTAGAGCTTAATTATTTTGTAATATGATTAAGTTGGTTAATGTCTATTTAAATTCTTTTAAATTTTAATTGGGTGAGCTTGGCACCAGGAGGCTCGAGAGCTGAACTCCAGGGATGTCACATTCCTGTGACTGTATGCCCGGGGATGGGTCTGGAAAACCCTGTTTACTTGGCTAACCCCTGGAACATGTTTGTATGCCCGGGGTATTTAGTTTCATTATTTACATTAGAGGTTGTAAGTGTATTAAGAGTTTTCCATAATGTGTGATATTTGTTCTCTAAATTTCCAAATTTCTCTAATTTCCCTAATTTCCTCGATTTCTCGTATTTAGCCAATTAACGATTATGATCGTGATTTTCTCTATTTTATTGGTTTCTATGTGTTTAATAAAATTCTTCCATTCTCTTGTTAATATCTTAGTATTTCTAATGCTTGATTTAAACACGTGATATTTTCCT
The DNA here is from genome assembly GCA_963930655.1 of Myrica gale. Classification (NCBI taxonomy): domain Eukaryota; kingdom Viridiplantae; phylum Streptophyta; class Magnoliopsida; order Fagales; family Myricaceae; genus Myrica; species Myrica gale. The sequence goes on from OZ005611.1 coordinate 13,229,193, forward strand.
AAGTATATACTTCATAAGCTCGTATTTAATATTTTCTAAATATTAGATTCGATTTCAGTATGCTTAATCTCTTTCCCTTTTCATTCTCTTGTATTCCTCTAAAATTTTACCTTGTGTCAATCTTGATTATTCTATCACCAATCTCGGTTAATTACTTGACTAATTACCTATTTCCTTTTTCTAACATATACATTGATTAACTTCGTAACTTAGATAATTATTTTGTTAACCTAAGTCCACTTTGATGTCATGTTGGTTCCACTTTCTCTCTCCTCCCTAGGTCACACGGCACACACAAGGAAATCTTTGTTTTGTCTTGTCTTCCTTGTCCTTTTCCCTTGTCCCATGTTCTTGGCCTTTGTTGCATGAATAGTGAGATGCAAATTTGGACCAACCGGTCATGCTTGCTTGCAATCACAATTGATGTGGTTTTGAAGTGATTTTGGCTTGTGTAAGTATCCTTAATCATCACCTAGGAAATCTTTGTTTTATCTTGTTTTCCTTGTCCTTTTCCCTTGTCTCATGTTCTTGGCTTATGATGCATGAATAGTAAGATGCAAAATTGGACCAACCGGCCATGCTTGCTTGCAATCACAATTGATGAGATTTTTGAAGTGACTTTAGCTTATGTAAGTGATCCTAATCATTACCTAGGGAAGGGGTAGTGTGCGACTTGGCTCCTTCAGCCCTTATGCCACCCAATCAAGGGGCTTGCTTGTGGCAGCCACCCCTTGACCAAATGATGACAAGGTTGGCTATAAAAGCCAGCCCTTGCCATGCATTTCTCACACCACATATCCCGACCATTTGAGTTTGAAAGAGAGGAGTGAGTGCTGAGAGCATTCAACCAAGAGGGAAAGGAAGGAGAGAAAGAAAGAAGAAGAAGAAGAAGAAGGAGAGAAAGAGGAAAATAAGAAGAGAAGGGAAGGTGGAAAAACTTTCATGCCAAGCTAAGTTGGCAAGAGGTTTCGGCCAAGGCCTTGAGCACCCCATAACACTACCTCTTCTCTATTTCCTCATCATCATTTCCACTTCTTCTTAGCCCTAGATCAGTGTCATTAACCCATAGATCTTGTGTTAATAGGAGAATATCAAGAGCTACCCGAGATCACCAAGGTAATGGTTAGGACTTGATGCTTTGGTAAGGGTTAGAACTTTATGCTTTAGTAAAGGTTTAGGTTCTAGTGTCTTGTGGGGATGGATAACATGTTCTTTTGTGATGATTGATCATGCTTATTGGTGTGCATAGAGCTGTGAATCAATGATGAAAATGTTAGGGTTATGTTGGGTTCAAGATTTCGCAAAAAGAAATGTTCAAAGGTGCCATGAAGCAAAACCTAATCTAGACCCTTTGCATGATAAAGCTTGATGAATATTTCTTATAACATGTGTATAAGATTGCTTGCTGAGTTGGTTTGATTATTCAAAAGTGTTCTTGATATACTCTATGAGCTATGACAGTGGATATAAGTCTTATAGACCACAGGTTAGTCAATGAAAATGATGTTGCATGTTGCATATGCATATGTGATATGAAATGATGATGCAATAATAAGTATGATGATGGCCAAGAGGCATGAAAGTATCCCTGATCAAGAAGAGGCCAAATGGGGCCAAAGAAAGGAGCCTTTAGTTCAAGAAAGAAGTTATGAAAGATGAAAGAGGTTATGAAAAATGAAAGCATGAAAATGATGCCTTATGCATATTCTATGATGATGTTGCAAATAAGCATTGTTTGCCATTAATTTTCTTGAAGAATACTTATGTTATGTGCTCTGTAAGTTCATATGTATTGATAGAATAGATGTATCATTAGCCTAAAGTTTCTAAATGCGATGATTGATCAAATGCATGAACACTTAGCTAGGGTTTTTAGTCAATATAGACACTGTCGAAATCGACCCTAAGCTACAGGTTTTATTTTTATATGAAACTTCCCTGATAGCATCCTTATCTAATATTAGGACGCCTGTAAAAATTTCAGTCCAAAATTATGAGGTAAAAGGTAAAAAATGCCCCTGGAGGTCTCTGAGGGCAGATTCGACATTTTGCCTAATTCGTTAGGAAAAAAGGGTCTAAAATTAGAAAATGATTACATGCTTGGATAGAGCACGAAACATTGATGGGGGAGCCCAAATTTAAGCTCAATCCGAGTTAGAATAAGGGCTCAAATTACAAAGCTCGTATAGGAGCCTAAATGGATTTTAGGCGCAATATCCCTAAAAGAACACCATGTCCACTAATACTTTCGAAGTAGGCCCATAATGGTCTAAGGAGGCCCAATAGGCCTTCATTGGATTTTAATGGTCTGAGATCTTCTAGTTATTATCATGGTTGTTTCAATTGTCAATGGTCATTCTTTGAACATGTTATACTATTTATCACTCTTTCAAAGTTCAAATCAATGTGCATTGTTACATATGTATTGTAATGCTTGGATATGTGATTGCATTCATATGGGGGAAAATGAAAGTAAGGAACCCTTTAGCCTGCGAGGGTTCCCCGAATAATAGTGACAGTACCGGGCACTTAGGAGATGTGCAACCCACCACTACAGGGAGTGGGTGAGCTCCTTTATGAACGTTAAGGCGTAATGTTATGATAAGGGTCCTGGTGCTGGAAGCATGAGACATTCTCATAGAAGGGGAGGGTACGCAAAACCTAACTATGGGGATGAACAGAGTAGACACTGGGAACTCCTCAGAAACCAATGATGGTGTGATGCATTGCATATTTTTTATTCATCTGAGTTCATATTTGCTATGCTTGAAGTTAGTTTTACACCATGTTTAAGTAAATTATATGCAGTGTATTTGTTTGATCATGCTTTCCCCGCCCCTACCTTACTGATTCAATATGACTCACCCTTTTCTCTTATGTTGTTTTTGCAATGATTGGTGACTTGGGTATTGAAGAATGAAGCTATTCGAGGAAGAGTTGACCTATGATTTCTACCGTTATATCCTGGTGCTCAAGATCCAAACATGAGTTTCGGATTCTCTTGAAGTATCAGTGGAGCATGAGGCCCACGGGTTCTATAGGGATCCCTTAACCTCATCCCATGTACCCTCATCCCCTTTAACTCGATTTAAGGATTTTGGTATGCCAGATGTACCGCTTGAGTGGCTAAGGCTCGATTACAATCCCCCAGTCTCGCCAACGGGGAATAGTGGTGCCACTCCGAGGTTCGATTTTATCAACCTTACATCGGACTCGGACATAGAGGATTAGTACGCCTCTTAGGCTTGTTGGAGTGTTTCGTTAGTCCCCAGAGTTATGTTCATGTGTATCAGGTAGTTTCTGAATTTTTGTAATATAGCCTTTTTTGTAGTCTCAGGAGGACGTGGTTTTGAACTTTCCTTGTATTAATGATATCCTTGTTATTTTAGGTTTTCAATCTCCTTTGTGTTTCTTTCCTCATCATTTATTTCAAAGTTCTTATTTCTACTCAAAATAATCCAACACTTTTGACCTATTCTGATTTTATTAACTCATTGCCTTTTTGTAAAAACATAGAGATTTACCGTAAGTCTTTTTATAATTTCCCATTATAATTTTATTTTAAATACGCTTTCTGCAAAGTTTCATGGTAAATCGACTAAGACTCATAGCGACATACGTGTCATAATCTCCGCCTGTGTGCAATCATTACTATAGGTGAGCCTAGGGGGTAAGTATGAGCACGAGGAGTGACACCGGTGTAGAGTAGCAGCATGTGCAGAGGCTCTGGTTGGGGATCATCCTCCTCCTTCCTTTGAAAGGAAGTCGTCCTTTGGGCTGCAAGAAGAGATGGCAGCTATCAAAAGGCAAAGCAGAGTGGTTGGTCCTTCTGCCACGCCAGCGGAGAGTCAAAGAAGAAGTGGGGTAGTTGGTCCTTCTGATCAGCCAACGGAGAGTCCAGAACTGTCTCTGTCGGATGTGGCCTCTTCGGGCCAAGCTGATATGGAATGTATTGGCGTGGCAGGTTCGACCGGTGTTGGTGTTGGCTTGGTTCTAATCTTGTCCCAGAGGTGTTCGGGCAAGTGAAGAAAATGTTGCCAGAGTTTTCCTCCTACGCGTCTGTTGTGAGTTAGCTACTCTAACGGCAACACCATAATTTCAGGATTGTTGCTGATAGGTTACAAGCTGAACAGACTTCTGTCAAGAGTTTCATCAGAAGCCTAAGAGAGAAAGAGAGGATGTGTTGGTCTACCATGACAGTCAAGGTGTTGTGGATGCCGTGTATGCTCAGTTCCAGACCTTAAGGTCAGAGGTAGAAGAGTTGAGGTCCTAGCATACAACTGGTGTTGCTAGGGAAAAAAAATTGTATGTCGATGTGTCGCGGTTGTCCAGCGAATTAAAGCAACAGTAGGCTGATCGACCAGGTGAAGAGGGAAGGCCTAACAAAAGACAAAGATTTGACCTGTCGCGGTTGTCTTCGACTACCTGCACGCTTCTAAAAGAGAAGATAAGCTACAAATACAACTAGCGGAAGCTTAGGTGATGTGAGGGCTTACAAGCGCAAACTGCAGCAGTCGCAGCATGAGCCACAGCTTGCCGAGACGAGCCTTATAGCATAGTGGTCGGCATGCTTCTATTTTGGTTTCAACACGTGGGTGGAGGTAGCCAAGGAGAAGTTTCCTGACGTGGACTTGTCAGACTTAAAGGCCGAAGACTATGACGACGAGGTTGGTGCTGAAGTAGGCTCTCCTTTGGATGGAGAGGCTTCGAATGCGGAACTTGGAAGGGGTAACCCAGAGGTTGCAGTTGAGGAGGAGGGAACCAGTGGAGTTTTCCTAGTTCTCATGTCTGGAAACTCGCCCTCGCCGATTTCGGAGATCTCCCTTGCTGACCTGACGACTGTGGATGCATCATTAGCCTTTATCAACCAGGCAGCCCTATTATTGATGGTAAAATCGAGAGGAGGTCTCGAGGACTAGGCGACACCATGTCTTTTGGGGAAGGAAGTAGTTGTCGCGTCAATGGAGACCCCTTGTGAGCATCCCATTGCTGAATTGGGTGGGGAGAAGTTCGCGGCAACTGCTGAAGTTTTGACAGCATCAGAAGAATGAGTTTCAGCTATGTTTTTGCGTTTTCTATTTTTATCTGTATGGTTTGTTATTGAAATAGTATTATTCTATACGTTTGTGACATTGGAATTCTGATATGCTATCGGTGGCCTGCCCTTTTTAGATTTCTACTATGTTCTCATGTCTCTGCTCTGATGTTGCGTTATTTCATTGAGCCAAATGGGGCCTTGTTGAGAAAAATTTTAATTCAGAGGGACAAGAAGAGGCGAAAATTGAAACAAAAATTTCGTTTGATTCGTCGATCCCCCAAAAAAGAAATAAGTAAAGTTCCGTTGTTGAGTGAGAAATGGGAAATTCATGGAAAGTTACAATCCCCACCGCGTAATAATGCACCTACCAGATCAGATGGAATAGGATGAATTGAAATGATATTTTGTAAATAAGTAATTATCTTGAACATATTAACTATTTCTTTATTTTCCGATCTCCTGGAAGGAACAAAAAAAAAATATTTTGTTCTTTCTTCAACAATTTCTGATATCTAGTGGACCTCTCAGTTGAATTCGAACCCAGGGGAAGTTCTAACCATCTGTCAGAGAAAAAAGAACGAATGAATCTTATAGGATTCCCAAGAACTTCTTCGATTTCTTCCTGCTTCTCATGTTCCGTAAATAGACGGGACATTAAGGAATACCCAGAAAAGCATTTAGAATCAGAACGATTTCCTAAATGCCTTTCTGGGTATTCCTCAATGCTCTTAGGTTGTCTTATACATGTTTAGAAGATCATGTTATGGGATTGATTTCGTGTTTTTGGGTTCCTGTTCTTCAAGATGTGTTCATGTTTAATCGTACCGTTCAAATGCTGTAAAAGAGGCATTCAAACGGCACGTGATGCCTGTCGCATGGGCTGGCAAAGGCATGCAACCCTTTGTTCTTGTTTGAACGCGTTTGAACCATTTTCCTTGTATTATTTATAAATAAAAACTTAGTTTTTGTTGGTTTTAGAATTGTTATGCTTGTATGATTTATATGTTAATCTTCGATGGTATTATTTGTATGCATATCTTTACTTTTTTTCAATTCATGCATAATACCCATAGACACTTTCAAAGCCTATATAGTGTCCTTCGTGAAGAACGATAATGTATAGGCTTTGATTTTTCAAAAGTGAAGACAGCTTGAGATTGTAAAATCTAATTTGCAGTGACAAGTGTCAAGTAACCAACATGTTCAATGGAAAGTTTTGCATATCTAATTTGCAGTGACAAGTCCCGGGCAACCAATACACTACATGGGTGCTCCACGGGAAAAGTACAGTTTCACAGGAAGTACGTACTTCTAGATCAGGAAGAGGGATTTTCATGACAGGAAGATGAATTTGAAGAGAGTAGCGATGATCTGCATGATATGTTAGAAGATATTGAGGCCGACTGTAGAATGGATCACCTTCTTCAGGGACAGCATCAAGTAGATGTGTATGTACATGAGACCGGTTAGAATACGGTGCCGTTAAAATGCAGGGGTTACGGGGGCACGGCTCCGATTAAATCCCGGAAATCCACTGGTCCTCAGCGCGCCAGCACATTAATGATTTCGATCCGAGTGTTTACCCGGTTTTTCTCGACCCGCATGTTTTACCAGCAAAACAAATGACCGTTCTTTTTTTCTTCCTCTGTTTTTTTGTTTACTTTCTTGTAGGAAACAAAGCAAGTGATCTCCGCATACTCTTGCCATTGATCTCGCCACTTGCTCTTTTTCTCTCTTAGATATACTACCTATATATACATAAACAGAGTAATAACAAGAAACTGCCCCTAGTTCATCCCTCCACTTTCGTAAAGGTAGAGAACGAGTTTTCTTCTCTACGGTGATGGAGGTTCAAACACTACTATATACATGAAGCAGAAAAATAAACAATAGAAAGTACCACCACTAGCCGCCCTGTTACGCTAAACGCAACAGCCGCTAACTACAGGGAAACTCAGTCGAATGAATGCAGAACACACAAGTACAATTTTTTATCAAGAGGAGCTTTGGTTGTATTTAAATCAAAGCAAGGATGAATACATTATTTAAATCAAAGCAAGGATGAATACACCTTGAACCAAATACAGAGACCTATTGCCGGTGGCCGGTGATGCACTTAAAACCAACATCACAACTTTAGGGGCTTTGGTCCTCCCCATGTCCGAAAAAATTCTATTTCAAGCAAATTTAGTTGCTAGGATGGTATTTAAAATGAAGGTTGCACCATATATCCCAGACTTTAAGTTAGCTATTGAACATTTCTTGATACATGCTGGTGGGAGGGGAGTGCTGGATGAGCTCGAGAAGAACCTTGAGCTCAGTAAGTGGCATATGGGGCCCTCAAGGATGACACTTTATAGGTTTGGGAACACCTCTAGTAGTTCTCTGTGGTATGAACTGACTTACTGTGACGCCATCCGCACGTACTCGAAATAGTCCTGGTTAGTCCGGTCCAGCATGGGATAAACCACGTCTTCAGGCCGTACTGCCTTGCAACCCGGGATTCTCAGCGGCTCTATGTGGTTATTATACTCTCCCTTCACCTCTTTATCTAGGAATGGCACATGCACGGTCAAAGCAAGGAACCATGCACTCGATGGGATGTAAACGCACTTGAGCATATCAAGTTCGTCGGCCAGGTGAAAAGATTCAGTTCCAAATAGATCGACGATAAGCATTGTCGGTCGGGGCTTCATGGCAGAGATCGCGGAACGGAGGGCAGGCCTGACTTCACGCATCATTACCACTAGTTGTGTGCTAACTGCTGCGTTTGCATCGACTAGGCCAGAGATATCGATCGGTGGAGTTGGTCGATGTCGAAGAGTTTCGGGCGCATGAGGGAATCGAGAAGATGGTTCGACTCTGCCGGCGACTTGTGGGAAGTGACGACGAAGACTGTGACGGTAAAGTTAGAGTGGGTGACGTCGCTGCTGCTTCTAACCGGGTCGGATTCGCAAACATTTGGTAAAACACGCGGGTCTGAAGGGGTCGAGCTCATTAATGTGCTGGCGCCGCTGAAGACCAGTGGATTTCCGGAATTTAATCGAAGTCGTGCCCCCGTAACCCCTGCATTTTAACGGCACCGTATTCTAACCGGACTCGTATGTACATGTCCCATTTTTATTCGGTTCATTTTTTTTATTATTTTTGTCAATAACTTGTAATCTTTCGTTCATTTCATAGCCACCATTGGAGTTAGACATGAGCATGGGTAGACTCACGTGTTAGCTTTTGAAAAGACATGAGGAGTATCTATGTGATTCAAGTGCACATTCCCGATGGTGTGGTTGGTGGCAAAAGAGATGGTGCTGCCCAGCTCTATTTGAAATTTGGGAGTTCGTTCGTGTTAATTCTCCACCGTGGTACGAAAACTGGCCAAAGATTTCAAAGGAAATTAGATCGTATCTGATGGATATTTTGTTGATAAGTAGTGTATTTTATTGTTTCACATTCATTAGTTAACGATTCTTGATTGGCATACGAATGTGATATCAACATCTCAAGATGAGTTTGACTAAGATTACCAACATCCTGAGGTCGTTAGGATGGTTCAAAGGACAATGGCCACTGGTTACCGACAAAATAAATGTCGCCTCCATGAGTATTATGCGAAGTGAGTTAACAAAAAAGAGGAACCGGTACATTTTACAGCAGTATACAACCATGTAGCATTGGGTGAAAGTGTATGATGTATTCTCTAGTGAGGAGTTTAAGGTATATCAATTACTCGATTTGTTATATTTTCTTAGTCCATTTTAATTATATATTTCTTTCTCTTGCCGAAAAAAGTAAAATCAACAAATAAAATCGCATACATTTGAATACCTACCAAACATCGGAGTCGAGATTGTTTATGTGCACTTGTGCGAAAATTATATTATTATTATTTTTATAATGAAATTTTGTTTCTTTGTAAAAAACTAATATTAGTGCATATTTAATTACCTTGTTTTGTAATAAAGATATCCTGAGACATGCAAGATTTATTAAGCAGAGTTGTACAAAAAACAATTATACAAATGCAATAGGTGAATGGGTGTCAGAAGCTGCAACGGAAAATTTTGGTAAGTATTTAATTTAATAATTAAATGTAGGTTTATTTTATGTGCTGTATAATTGTTCTTTCTAATAAAATCATAAAATTGTTACCTTCTTTGATTTTGGCACGTGCAGGAAAACATGAAAGCTTTTCAACAAAAGTGCATATCTGAGGGCAAGTCATACTCTGAGCTTAAAGTCTACAACAAAGGTCCTAGGAAAGAAAGCTAGATATGTACACAGTTTACTCAGGCGGTGGTTCCTGTTTCGCCTTCAACATTTGTATCAGCTGATATCGCTCACCAACTCGAGCAACAACGGTTAGAGATCGAGGAGATGCGGGCCCATACAAGTGCTAGGTAGAAGGAGCAGCAGAAATGTAAACTCTCTTACGAGTACAGCTGGAGGAACAGAAGCAGATTGAAACCCGTTACGACTAGAGATGGAGACGCGATGATGCAAAAATTCTTAAAGTGGTTAGACTCATCACCATGGGTAAGATAAACTGTTTGTTTTATTGCGTGTTCTATGTTCTCTTTATTTTACTTGTTTTGACATTTTTTGAATATTTTGTTTATGAAATATTTAAAGTTACATTTGATGCTTGTTAATAAATTAGTTATTGAATTTCTTGTCTAATATGTTTTGGTCGAAAATATTTTTATTTTTAAAATTTAAAAAATTCAAAATAAAAAAACCGCTCCAACAGTTTCATAAGCATTTGAAGGCATCTACAACCAGCCGTTCGATCACTTTTGAGCTGTTATCAGTTCTTCACTATCTGAATAGTTACGATGGATATGAAACTAAGAAAGTTTGACTATTCAGTGTCGTCCGACATAGTTCAAACATATTGTTTTGAACGTCATTGGATGTTTTTGGAAATTGCCGTTGGAATGTCTTCATCAAACTTTTCGAACTGTTGAATTTCTGACTACGATTGATTACGTTGGAACCTCTCTTCATATATTAATCAGCGGTTTGGACGTCAGTGAGTTTCGGGCCTTTTTAGCTCCCCCGCGCGGGGGGAAATTGTATGGATTTATCGCTTTAAGAGCTTATTTGGTTCTTTGAGATTAAGTTCTCCCTCTTTCTCCGCTACCTACATCCAAATATTATTCCTAAGTTTCTTAAACTAGTGTTTAATTTGTTGTACTGTGTTTCTAGAATTTTATGGATTTTTGTTTTTAATTTTCTTGGATGGGAAAGACGAGAGAAGAGGAAGGAGGGATAGTACTGCTAGTACTATACATAATTGTGATATCGACCACAAAACAAGGTAGACTCAAACACTACTATTGTCGTTCCTCCGAACATGGCTCACCCCCATTTCGCAAGTACTAGCAAGAAGAGGAATTGACCCAAGAAGGCAAGGATGTGACATCTTCCCTGCCCGTAAGAAGATTGGGTTTCAGATTACCTCCATCAATATGAAGGTTTCTGGATCCCAACTAAGTTTATATGCAAGGAGTTCAAACATTCCAAAAACGCTTCCAAGATCACGACACGGATATTCTCCTTGTGACAACTCTCAGAACCGGCATCACTTGGTTGAAGGCAATCTTGTTCGCCTTGGTGAATCGGGAGCGCTACCCCGACCCTCAGGAGTCGGGAACACCCTCTGCTCATGAGAAACCCTCATGATCTTGTTTGTGCCCTTCATGGAAGTTAGTCTATACTCTGGAAACTGACAAAATATGAAAAATATCCAAAAGAAAAGAGAGCAGATGACAGCTTGGAAAACCATTGCCGAGAAGCTTGTCTTAAACCATACAAGGACTTCTGTAATCGGCACACTTGATGCTCCCCCTTGCTATGAAACCCTGGAGGAAGCTCCATATAAACCTCTTTAGTTAAATCTCCATGGAGAAAAGCATTATTTACATCTAACTGATGCAAATGCCAGTTTTTGATTGCTGCAACAGCCAATAAAGTTCTGACAGTAACCAATTTAGCCACTGGAGAAAAAGTTTCCTGAAAATCCAAGCCTTCAACTTGAGTATAGCCCTTTGCAACTAGCCTAGCTTTATACCTCTCAATACTGCCATCAGCTCGGTATTTGATCTTATAAACCCATTTACAGCCAATGGGTTGTTTATCAGGAGGTAGCTTGGTAAGAACCCAGGTGTGATTCAATTCAAGGGCTTTGATTTCAGCATCCATAGCAGCTTGCCATTCAGGTACTTTTACAGCTTGAGTAAAAGTTTTGGGCTCAACAGTGGAAGAGATAGTCAATGCAAAAATTCGATAGGAAGGAGAAAGATGATGATAAGATAAAGTAGAAGAGATGGAATGAGGTTTACCTGAACCAAAAGGTGGAGAAGAACTGTCAGTCATGGAGGCAGATGGGAGGTTGAGAGAATTAGCAAGATGACAGTGATAACTTTGGAGATAAGAGGGAAGTCTGCTAATGCGTGAAGACCTTCTAACAGGAAGAGGAGGAATATGAGAATCTGAAGAAGAGGAGTCTGCAGAAGGCTGAACTGAAGAAGAAGTATTGTCTGTAACAGGAAGAGATGTAGAAGAGGAAGGTAAAGAATGAGAAGAAATATCTGAAACGGGATATGGCAAAACAGAAAAAGGATTGGAAGGAGTAGAGAGATCAGAGTGATAAGGAAAGACATGCTCATGAAAGATTACATCTCTAGAAATAAAAGTAGAGTGAGTAGTTAAATCATAGAGTTTGTAACCTTTGATAGCATATGGATATCCTAAGAAAATACATTTTCGAGCCTTAGGATCGAATTTGTGATGATGAGGTGAAGAATTGGAGACATAACAAAGACACCCGAATACCTTGAGATGAGCATATGAGGGTGGTTTGTTAAAAAGAACTTCAAAAGGACATTTATTTGATAGAAGAGGAGTAGGTGTTCTGTTGATGAGATAGGTTGCTGTAAGTACACAGTCACCCCAGAATTTAAGAGGTAAAGAGTTTTGAAACCGAAGAGCCCTTGCTACATTCAATATATGTTGATGTTTACGCTCCACAACACCATTTTGTTGTGGAGTGTAAACACAACTCTTTTGATGAATGACACCATGAGCTGAGTAAAAAGAAGGCATTTGAAATTCAAGTCCATTGTCAGTTCTAATAGCCTTGATTTTCAAATGAAATTGAGTATCAATTAAAGAGAAAAAGGATTGTAGGTAAGACTGAGTTTGTGATTTGTGATTCATTAAGAACAACCAAGTACATTTAGAATAGTCGTCTACAATAGTAAGAAAGTATTTTGAACCATCAAGTGTTGGGACAGAAAATGGGCCCCAAATATCACTATGAATTAGCTCAAAACAACATGTAGAACTGGAAGTACTGATAGGAAAAGGAGGCTTGTGCTGTTTGGCAAAATGACAAACATCACAAGGTTGCTGTGAAGAAGACTTGACCTCGGGCACTACATTATTTAACAATGATAGTCTGTTAAAAGAAGGATGTCCTAGTCTATAGTGCCAGATATCAAAAGAATTATTGGAAACTGCAGCTACATGAGAAGTGACAGGAGAAGGAGATACAAGATGATACAGCCCTGCCTTTTCTTCACCCATCCCAATCGTTTTCCATGATGACAGGTCCTGTATGAAACAATGATGAGCAAGAAAAATTAGACAACAAGGCAATTGTTGAATGAGTTTAGAAGCTGAAATGAGATTGAAGTTAAATGATGGGACACACAAAACATTGTGCAAGATCATTAGACAACCGAATGCTACCAATATGAGTAACAGCAGCAATTTGAGAATTGGGTAACCTGACAGAAGCTGATATTTCAGAAGTAATGTGAGAAAAATATAAAGGAGAGTTGATCATATGATCAGTAGCTCCTGTATCAATTATCCAAGGAGCATGAGGAAGAGAAAATGAAGAAGAGTAACTAGTCAAGCACCAAGTGCTACCTGTCAAATTGGCAAATGAAGATGTTAGACAATCAGAACTGGTCTGATTTGCAGCAATCGGAGATGATGAAGATTGAGGAAATTGATGTGATGGAGACTTCAACAGAGCAAGCAATTGTTGACATTGATCTTGGGTAATTGAAAGTGTGGGATTTGCTGGAGAAGTGGCAGTCAAATCAGCAGTAACTTGATGAGCAGTACTATGATATGCAGCTTTGGACTTATTATTGCGATATCCTGGTGGAAAACCATGCAGTTTATAACACTTGTCAGCAATGTGTCCAATAATACCACAGTGACTACAAACGGGTTTGGTTTTGTGAGAATGAAAACCAGGTCGAGAATTGTAGCTAGGTTTGGATGCTAACAAGGCTGCTGAATCAAAGTTAGGATGCTGAGCAGAGGAAATCTCCCTTTGGCGTTCCTCTTGCAAGACCAAAGCAAACACCTTATTAATTGGAGGTAGAGGATCTGACAACAAAATCTGTCCTCTAATGTGTGCATAACTTTCATTTAATCCCATGAGAAAGTGCATCACATAATCTGATTCTTGAAAGTCAATGAAAGTCTTCCAAGCAGTACCACATGCACACTGAGGGATAGGTCGAAAGTTACCTAATTCATCCCAATAAGTTTTCAGTTTTGTGAAGTATGTAGTTACAGATGACTGATTCTGAGATAGAAAAGAAATATCTTTCTTTAGTTGAAAAATCCTAGGTGCATTGCCTTGAGAAAAACGAGCCTCTAAATCTATCCAAACATCACGAGCAGTGTTAATGAAGATTACACTAGAGGCAATTTCTGCAGAAAGTGAATTTAGGAGCCAAGACAAAATCATGTCATTGCAACGCATCCATGAATCAAAATTCTTATCTGAAGAACTCAAAGGTTTCAGCAAAGATCCATCAATGAAGCCGATCTTATTTTTGGCTCTGAGTGCCATGGTGATTGATCGACGCCAGGTATGATAATTGTCATTATTCAATCGTTGAGTAACCAATTGAATTCTCGGATTGTCTCCATGGTGAAGAAAATATGGACTGGATGCATCTTCTGTAGGATTGATAGAAGACATTGCAGGTGTGGCAGTAAGCGTATTAGGAGAGCTCATTTATGTAGTGATCAAAAAACGCAGTTGGTAATCAAAGAACAAAGAATTCCTCTGATACCATGACAAAATATGAAAACAGAGTATGCAGAGAGAATTTGTATTCATTCAGTGTGTTTACAATTGTACAAAGCATCTCCTTATATAGAAGTATATGAGATACTTCTAGAACTATCAAGCTAATTCCACTTAGTTCTACGTAACTGAATCTGGTAATAAGTAAGTTACAATAGTTATAACAATGAACTACTTGTATAACTGATGCTGACATGGAACTAAGTGAACTAAGTGAGAATTCGTAAGCTGTAACAGAAACCAGGTTCCAAACTTGTCCTCATTTACCTCTCCGAGGCTCTTTTCAACTCATTTATCTTATGGCTGCCAACTCCTATAGAAAACTCGGGACAGTCAACATTTATATTTCATGTCCTGCCTATTCTTTTAACAGTCGACTTACTTCCGAAGCTGTATAATGTATTTCCTTCCAAAAACGCAGTGTTTGGGCCATCAGAGAAACGTAGATCTACTAACAGCTAATGAGTTGAGGCCCAACAATAACAGTTATTTTATGTCAAGGGTAAGCAAAGCATCAATACCGTATAACCCAACCCAGCACCAAAGCCTAAAATTCCCCCTCTACCCCAAATATATTTCCTCTACTCTGGGCCTGTTTCTTATTCTGATTTGACATTATCCTCGAGTCCATTTCATTTTTTATCCCACATGCATTTGTTGAGGTCAACATGAAGGATGAATTTCAGACGTTTTTTTTTTCATTTTGTGGATACATTGTAAGATTTTTTTTCCTTGAACATAAACTGTATTTAGGGGACAACAGGATACTCCACAGGCACGTCAATATCCTGTTACGTTTCATTTTATAATTGGCATGAGTTAGGTATTGTTATGTCTCCTTTTTTAGATTCCCTAGGATAATTAAGGATATTAATAAGGTTATAAAGTATCTTGGTAACTTAAATTTTTGAGATGTTAGGACTAGATTTTGATCTCTTATAACTAGATTTTTTTAAAAAAAATTATAAGTCACATCATTTTAGTTTTGGAAAAAAAATAACTTTATTGATAGAAATTAAATGAAAATGACTTATTTGATAAAAAAAATGAAAATTCAAAGACTTTTACGATTAATTTGAAAATTGAAAGACCATTTTATTAAAAGGGGTTAAAACCTAAAGACTAAATCCTTAGATAACCTTCCGTTAGAAGAATCAACATTCTTACGTGGAGACTAGAGGTGGGCAAAAAACCAGCGACCCGAGCCGACCCGTTTTCGACCCGAAACGTAAATTAAATTTAAAAAATTTCGGGTTCAGGTATAGTACTATACCCGACAAATTACCCGAACCCGATCCGAAACGTAAAAAATAAAAGAACTTAATACCCTCAGCGAAACACACCGTTTCGCTGAGGGTATTTTCTCCCGTTAGGTTAGGTCATTCGCAACCCCCCACCCCGACGGCCTCTCTTTAAAAATTCCCCCTCCAGTCGCGCCTCTTCACGCCCAACCTCACTATATCCCTCCGGCCACCGTGCTCCCCCTCTTGTCGTCGTGTCTCTGGTATGTGCTCTCCTCTCTCTCTTCGTTTCTGGCCTCTCTCTCATCTCTCTCCGTCTCTGGCCGCCGGCAGGTGAGCTGATGCACGCGACGGTTGTATGAATTCACGGCGTCTTCCTCTTGTTACCTAGATGCACGGTTCACAGTTGTATCTTGTTTGAATTTCCTTGCCCCAACTAATTACATTTTTTAGTGCAGCTTACACGATTGTGTAGGGTTGGTTAGTGGCTCAGTGCATTGATTTAGGTACAAATCCATTCACTTAATTTAGTTAATTATTTATTGTAGTTCATAATTAAATTATAATTTTAGAGTATAGATTAGAAAATTAGGTTGTGAAACTGAGGACGATGGGCTTGATTGGAGGATTTGGTTTTGTTTGAAATTGTGGAGGATGAGTTTGATTGAATCATTTGTGCATGTGTGATCTGTGATTTGTGAATTTTTTTGCATAATATTTGTGGACTATACATTTGTGAATTTTGTGGAGTATAATACTATAATATTTGTGAATTGTAGAGTATATATTAGAACATATGATTTTTATTATTTAGCAATGGCCCTCCTGAATTTTGTGGAGTATAATACTTTATATTAGAAGAGTGGGGGTAAATATTTTGCCAATGCTGGTTTGGGAAACAGTGAGGGTAAATATTGCCAAGTTTTAATATCACGTGAAGGAGACTCCACTGCAGGATTTCTTTTCTCCTTTTTCAACTTCCTTTGCTTCTTTGTGCGTTTTCTAGGGTATTAGGAGGTTTTTTTGCTGTGTTGGGAGACTTCTCTTTTTTTTTTCCTTGGGGTGAGGGGCTTGAGCACCCTTTCCAGTAACCAAAAATTTGTTGCTGAATATTGAATCTTGCTGGGGTTTTTTTTCCCTTTTTTGGCTCGTGTGATCTGTGTATGATGCTATTTAGTCCCTTTTTCATGCATATAATCCATTAATGCATATAATCCCTTTTTTTTCTTTTTGGCTTGTATGGGGCTGTGTCTTAAGCCTACATTGGTGGTCTTGGTGATATTCAGATGTTTACTCTTTTTTGTTTGGGTTTCTAGTATATCATGTATTTCATAATTTCCTTTTTTTTGTTACTTGTTACTTGTTAGTTCTTATGTCTTAATTTTTAAATGAGTTTTATTCTCTTAATATCAGATGGATGATCTCGACTTGGATATTGATGAGATTATGCTCGTCACTTAATTTTTTGTTACTTGTTACTTCCTACATCGGGAGCTGGATCTAATCCTGTTTCTCCCTCGACATTGCCTCCTAGCCCTCCCCTTCAATTTGAGGGTCTTGCGGCAAATGTAGAGCCTACTATTACTGAACCTTCTAGGGGTCAGTCTACTGAGGTTAGGCGTACTGGTGGACGATCACCACTGCCTAGGTCCTAAAGTAATAGATCCAAAGCGTGGGATCACTTCACAAAGGATCCCACTTTTGATCCCAATGAACCTTTGTGTAAATGTGATTATTGTGGTATGTCTCTCAAGTGCCACTCGAAAAACCAAGGCACGTCCTCCTTGTTGAATCACTTAAAGAGATGTCCAAAATACAATTAGGTGAAAACTAAGTGTGAGAAGGGGGAATCCTTCCTGAGTTTTGAGGCTTTAAAGTCATCAGATTGCAGTGGCATTGAAAAGACTACTGGATTAGCTAAGTATAATGAGAAGAATATCCGGGAAGCTCTTGATAGGATGATTATTATTGACGAATTACCATTTCGTATAGTAGAGGGTATTGGGTTTAGAGACTTTGTGAGGGTTATTGAGCCTAAGTTTCTTATGCCTTCTCGCTATACTGTGAGGAAGGATTGTATATGCGTGTATGAAGAGGAGAGGGAGAAGTTGAGGGATTTGTTTCTCAGAGAGGATATTAGGGTTTGTTTCACCACCGACACATGGACTTCTATTCAAAATTTGAATTATATGTGTGTGTCACTGCTCATTTCATTGATTGTGGTTGGACCTTGCATAAAAGAATTATCTATTTTCGTAAAGTGCAAAATCATCAAGGAGAGACAATTGGGAGGGAATTAGAAGGATGTATGTTGGAGTGGGGATTAGAGAGGTATCGTACCATTACAGTTGACAATGCCACATCTAATGATACCGTTGTTGCTTGGTTAAAGAAACGAACAATATCTAGTGAGGGAACCATTAGTGGACATGCATACATTCACGTGAGGTGTTGTACTCATATATTGAATCTTATTGTTAATGAGGGTTTGAAGGATGTAGATGATTCAATTGTTAGGGTTCGAAATATTGTAAGATATGTGAGGTCTTCTCCTGCAAGGCTTCAAAGATTTAGGCTTTGTGCAGAGAAGAAAAAAATTCCATGCAAAAGTTTGTTAAAACTTGTTGTTCCAACTAGATGGAACTCGACATACCTTATGCTTGAATCTGCACAGAAATTTCAGCGAGCTTTTGAGCTTCTACAAGAAGATGATGGGCCCCTGTATCACTCAGTAATAGAGGATGGGTTGGGAAAGAAGGGTTTGGGACCTCCCACTGATGATGATTGGGACACAATTCGAGCTTTCATCAAGTTTTTAAAATTGTTTTATGAAGTGACTGTGAGAATGTCTGGTACCAAGTATGTCACATCAAGTTTGTATTTTGAAGAGTTATCTAACATTCTTGGTCATTTGACAGAATATATTAATAGTGATGATCTTGTGTTGAGTACTATGGCTAGAAAAATGATGATTAAGTATCAGAAATATTGGAGAGACATAGAGAAGATCAATAAAGTGATGTTTATAGCTGCAGTCCTTGACCCACGCAACAAATTAGATACCCTAGACTTTTGGTTCAAGGACGAAATGGGGGATGAGAAAGGAGAAGTGTTTGTTGAAACCCTGAAGAAAGACATTGAACACTTGTTTAGGAAATATGACAGGAAGTCCCATATTGGTGGTGATTCTTCTAGCTCATGTACGGATTACACAAGTGAGAGTGAAACTGAGAGCCAACCTTGTTCTACCTCATTAGGGCTGAGTCAAAACAAATTACATTTAATAAGTACCGTCGATTCCGTGGTTCTCAAAATCTGACGGAAAATCGAAGTGAATTAGAGCGGTATTATTTGGAGGATGTGGAGACTCCAAGTGTTAAGTTCGATCTCTTGACCTGGTGGAAGGTCAATTCTACCAAATATCCTATTTTGGCCCGAGTAGCACGAGACGTATTGGTCATCCCCATCACTACAGTCGCGTCTGAGCTGCATTTAGTACTGGTGGTCGGGTGCTAGATTCATATCGAAGTTCATTAGCTCCATCAACGGTGAATGCTCTTATATGTGCCCAAAATTGGTTGAAGTCCAAACCTATCTTTCATCAAAAGGAAGAGTTGGATGATATTGAGAGTTACAAGCTTGATGCAGATATCTTTCGCATTCATTGTAAATTTGTAATTGTTAAATTACAATTGTTTTCATTTCAATTATTAAATGAGTGAAGTTAAATTCATTTGTATTGGTTGTTGTTGTTGTTTTATAATTAGAGGACGATCTGTTGGGGATTCTTCTTGAATAATGATTATGAACGTGGAGTTGGACTGCTGGAGTATGGCTACAATAAAGAAACAAAAAAACAATGTAACTTGTTTACTGTTTAGCATTGATTATTTTTATGCTCAATTTATTTTCTAAGGAATTGTGTTGTGATTTGTAAAGTGTAAACTGTAAACTGTTGTGCAGGGTAGAAGATGATTCATTTGCTCTAATCGTTCAAGTCTTCAAGAATATCTTATTTGCTTTCATTGTGATTTGATCTCAGCAAATTATTGTAATAGTTAGAACTTAGAATTATTACATTTTCATAATTTCATTGTAATAGACTAATAGCTTAAGGAATTATGTTTATTGCTTGCTGATTTTTTTAATCTATTGCTTAGTAGTTAGTAGTTAGATTTGTTTGTTGTGCATGTAAACATTGGCATGGCAATTGGCTTGTGTTAGTAGTTAGATTTGCTTGACTTGTGTTTCGCAATTGGCAAAAATCATATTGAATAATGCTTAGTGGTTATTACTTAGAATTTCTGTTTTTATTAGACATTATGTTGAGTAATGGTTGCTCAGAAAATTATGAGACATTATAGCCAAGAAGGCCATGCCCAGAACGTTTGGGGCATGTCTTAAATAAAGGCTCAGGACGTCCTGGGCTTAAAAAATAAAGACCCAGGACGTCCTGGGTCCAAAAAATATGGCAATGGGCATCCTGGGCCCCAAATATAGAGCCCAAAACGGTTTTGGGCTTCAAAACCCAAAACGATATGGGCCACCTTCTCTGAGGCCCATAACCCCGAACCCGAGCCGAACTCGGAATCCGAGTCCAACTCGATTCTTCACTCGGGTTCGGGGATGTGGAAACCCGACCCTGAACTCGGGATGTCCATCCCTAGTGGAAACTCATAACATATCCCTACTTAACCACCACAATCGTCACGATTCTTTTGTGCAGCTATTATGTCTGACGTTGTAAAGAGGTATTGGCCAACAGTTTAAGGCTGCGTTTGCAACCAAACTTTTCCCCAAAATTTTATCTCTCTCCTAAAAAATACTTCAATATAATCTCTCTCTCCCCCATAAAAAAATATAAAAAATTACCTCTCTCTTCACCTTTTCACTAAACCCAATACCAACACATATTCTCATACCAAAAATATTACAACAAAAACACAACCTAAGTATGGGTGATGCGATAATTGAATCCCAATGTATGAGTTTTAAAAAAATAAAATAACATCAAAGCACAAACGTAAATAAAAATTATTGAAAGAAATATCATAGTAGATATTTATGGGCAAAATTTAAATTGAACACCATAACTTTTAATTTATTTTTTACATCTTATAACTTTTAAAAGTTATTAATCCTCGTCTCCGTTCAATTTAGATGTTAAATCAAGCGGCAAATGGTGTGGATTGCCTGAAATACTCCTTCAAGAACAAATTAAAAATAAATATAAAAATGAAATAGAATTCTATATTTTATTTACAAATATTACTTTTATTTATATATCCTTTTATATTTTTCAATTTTTCAATCATTTTAGCAATTTCGTGAGATATTTTGATCATTTTTTATATAGTTTAATGGCTAAATTGAATAAAAGGTTGGGATTGATAAATTTTAAAACTTATAGACTTTAAAAGATAAATTAAAAGTATGAGGTAGAATTTGATTTTTGCACATAAATCCGGGACATACTCGGATGTTTTCCCACCAAACATTGACTGTGAAAACTTGTCTTAATGTGAATTATGAAGAAAAACGTAATTTGACTCAAATTCATATGTTTTAAGTTCTTGTGTGGAAAGATATTTGAAGTTTTATGTTTCAATTTGGAGGAAGATTTCTCCAATTTTTGTTTTCCCGACCTGTCAGATATCAGTTTTAAATAAGACTTCATTCGTTCCTGTTTACTCTGACATTGTAATAAAAGGTTAAAAAAAGAAAAAAAATAATATTTTCTTTCTTTACTTGTTAATATTTTAAAAAACTCACCCCTTCTGTCTTACACTGAATTCGTTATTTTGTCCAAGATTTCAACCCAACTTCTTGATAAATATCTTACACTTAAGAGTCATTACATGTCCACGCCATCGTTGTTCATTGGATTGCATTTTTTTACCTATTTTACAAGTACTCCATTGATTTTGGACTTATCTTGCTCTACAGCCCTTATGTTATGCTCTCTATCTACTAAGATGCAGATTGGGTTGCGTCCGAAAATGGCAGAAAAGTCTATCAATGTCGTTCTAAAAAAGCAACGGTCGACGTACGGTAGCTTGTTCAAGCACTGAAACTGAGTATCATGCGACTGCCAAGGTGCTTTTGTTCACTACAAAGATCATCGGAAGTTCGTTCTCTCTCTAGAAAAGATCAAATAGTTAATATTCTTATAAAAAGCAATTGGTTTCGACTGAGTTTGGATTTATCAAAAAAAAAAACTAGCAATATCTGTATTTTCACTTTAAAATGATTAGTCAAGTTTGTTCTTGAAGCTTCTTTGATGATCATAAAATTCAGTTCAATCTAATAAGATCTCAATGTGAGACTTGACCTTTATAAAACTAATCTCTCATTCCTTTAATTTCTTCTTACACTTCATATGTAATTCGAAGTATCACACTTCATGTGCTACGGGACTTACGGATAACTTACATTCAAATATTAGAAAATGTGTTAGTGCACTACAAAAAAAACGGCCTTTAGCAGCGGTTGCTAAAGGCAAAAAAACCGCTGCTAAAACTTTAGCAGCGGTTTTTTAGCCGCGCGGTCCAGACCGCCGCAGTAGGCTATAGCGGCGGTTTTTGAGACCGCTGGTATATACAAACCTACAGTCGCGGTCTCTAGCGGCGGTCCGGACCGCCGCTACATAACCATACCTGTAGCGGCGGTCTAGACCGCAGCGGCAGGACCGCTACATATAGCAGCACTCTTATAGCGGCGGGCGAGACCGCCGCTATAGACTCGCCAACCTATAGGGGCGGTCATATAGCGGCGGGTTAGACCGCCGCTATAGACCCACCAAGCTATAGTGGCGATCATATAGCGGCAGTCTAGACCGCCGCTATAGACCGCATACCTTTAGTGGCGGTCATATAGCGGCGGTCTAGACCGCCGCTATATACCCACAGGACATTTTTTTGCTTTTTTTCTATAATTTTCAAATACAAATTTTATTACAAATTTAATTTATTGATGCAAAAAGAGAAAAGTATAATAAGATAAAATATATTTTATAATTGACTAAATAATGTCTTACAAGTTTTTGGATAAACACAAATTAGTTCTAAAAGTTTTCAGTAGTTTAAAAACTAATAAGTAATGACATTTAACAACAAACACCAAGTTCTTTAATCCTTAGCAGCTTCAGCACTTGTACCTGCTCCAGCACTTTCTGCACCATCTACACTACCACTAGCGCCGTCGCCCTCACCATCAACATTATCTGCAATTGCAATATTGAAAAATTAAGAAACAATAATGACATGAACAAATATAGGAATAAATAAATACAAACACAAAAGCTTACTGTACACTTAAAATCAAATTAGTGGCAGTCTTCAATTATGTTAGTATCTTACCATTAAACGTTTTTCGACTTGCACGAGATGATCTAGGAATTGATGGTGGAACTTGGTCGAGATTGAGATTGGCAACATTTTGGTCTTCACGCTGCTCCTACAAAAGTTAAACAAACAATTATTTAAGAAAATACATAAACAGAATCAATAGTGATTATGTGAGAGTGAATAAAATTTCTACCCAGGCTTTAGCCATCATTTGGATTGTATGTTAAAGCGATGAAATTTGAGACTCCATAGCCTTCATTTTATCCTGCATTTCCATCATTTCCTCATTATTAGAGGATGCAGTCTGAGTAGATATTCTGCTGATGTTTGCAGAATAAGATGAAGGAGTTGGTCCTAGTCCAACGCCGTGAATGCAACCACGTCGTTCTGGACCAATAGCTTGTGCATAACGGTCAGATGGTGACCAACTGATGCTGCCACCCATTGTAGATTGGCTCAACGGTTGTGAAATTGTTAGTTCATTCATTTCAATCTCCTCCATTCGCTTCTGAAAGAATAGAACATACAGTTAAATTATGAATTAAAATTTACACATTCAAATAAAATATGATCTAATAGTGACATACTATTTTGTCTGCTACATCTGGATTCATTGGAGACCCGTCAGACCGTGAATGGACAGCTTTATACAACTCTGCTCGATCAATTATAACTTGTTTCTCTTTTTCCTGCATCACAAACACCATATAGAATGATGAAATTATAAATTACTTATAAGAATCCTAATAATAACTAAATTACTTATAAGTAATTGAGTACTATATACCAACTCATGAGCATGACGTGCAAAGCTCTTAGTTCCTGCAGTGTGCACCGATGTCTGGAGTGATCGACTTTGTTTCCCGGCTTGACTTCGACGCTACATTAATACCAAGACATTAGAAAGTAATAATAAGCTACATTCATGAAATCCATAATACAAAGAAATAATGACATACCTGTCCTGCATTAGAACACCAAAAATCGACTAAGTTGCAAAATTGCTCCAAATTAACGTCTGTTGGAGCTGTACTTTTCACATATTGAGGCGTAAAGGCCTCATCGAAATATTTATTCTTCAAACTACATTTGTAGTTACATTTTTCTCCCAAATCTTTGAGGAACCGATGTTTCACTACATCCCCCAATCGACCCTCGGGGATTGTAAATCGCTTCTGCAAAATATATCCCAAGAGTTAAATGCATCAATTATTAAACATATATAAGTGCATTTCAAATACTATAAACAAAATTATGCATACCGTCATAATAGTCCAACAATCCTCCTTTATTGCCGTAGGGACTCTACGTCAATCTATGGCATCTAGAGGGATTTGATTAGGGACACGGGCAACGCAACCCGTGAATTGGGTAAAAGTGCCTCCTTCAATGTCTAGAGGCTGCCCATTCTCATTGAACTGGGTGGGAATCCTTGTGCCCTCTTTCAAATTCCACACCTCAGTCATGCGCGTCCCACCACGTACTTTACGAACTCGAGTATTATCTGCACATTTAACATGTGAGATTAAATTCATTAACACATACACAACTTCTAACTATTTTGGTTATTAACATACCAAGTGTTTCGTCATTGTTCAAAGGTTCATCATCTTCAAACGATCGTGGCGTATCTTGCTGCGATGGTGGAGTAGCTTGATGCGAAGATGATGTAGCTTGCTGCGATGATGACGATATAGTCCTGAACTTCTTCCTTGTCATTGTACCTACATAAAAAACTGTAGTAGTTGATTTTCAATCTTCAAAATATAGTTAATCAAAGAGATAATTGAATTTCTAAAGAGATAATTTACTTGTTAAACAAATCGTGAAATTCACATACCATTTCATACATCCTGAGATATATCTAGTGTTGTTCCTTCTACGTCATTTCTAAACCACGTCAAATCATCTTCTACATTTTCAGGGACTTGATCAATGTTGAAATTGCATGCAGAAGAAATTACAACACGAGGAATTAGGCCAGTACCATAAACAAGGGAAGCACAAAAGAAGAATAATTATCTAAAAAGCTAGCAATATCCCCAAAATCTTACAAAAAATTTATATAGAACAAACAAAAGATAGTCCAAAATCTAAACAAGAAAAATTGAAATGTACAGATGTAAGTGTCATGTTAGGTTTAAGAATAACATAACATGTAAATCTTTATCGTTATGGATATGAAACCCAAAGATTTTGTTGATAACAGGTTTCCGGATTCCTGACATTGTGAAAATTAAATTATGAGATAAGGTAATCAAAGGAATAAGAATACAAACTAATATAGCATAATGCAACTCTACTGACCACAACTGAAGTGCAAACTGGATGAGATTCCCATTACTCTCCAGTGACAAATGGGTGCTGTAGATTTAACATAAACAGTAATATAAGTAAGAAACTTTTCATTGTACAAGAATACATATGAATGACAGTAGTATTCAGATTCAATGGGCATAGTCAACACGAGCAAGTGTTTTAGGCATGTATATCATGATGCTTTTACCACTGCTGCTTAATCTATGCACACATCATACATAATAACTTAAGAAATTACCTGCAGCAAGTCTGATGCAGCAGGCCTTACGTTAGGTTCCCTACCATCACAGTTTGATGGGTGTAAGAATTTCAAAGAAGAAAAGTTAGGTAATAGAAATCACAAGGTAAAACCAGTAGATTTATAGAGAAATGCTTCGGTGTGTGTTTGGGAAGGGGGATTAGAAACATGACAACAGGGAGAAACGCATAAACGATGAATGTACTTCTGTAAACATTTTAATAGAAAGTCCTTTGCCTCAGCGGAGAGATGCTCAGGGATGGGCGGATGGGAATGTCTTGGATAATATAACATTTAAGACATTATAATGAGCAAGTTGCTAGTTGGTTAAGTTAGATCTTAACTAGCTTCCTAAGCATGATATTAAGGTAACATACAGATACAAACAGAAAATATATAACAGAGGTGATGCATCTGTCACATTCTCCTGTCAAACGTGAGACTACATTCAATATTTTCATCAGAAATTATTTAGCCTAGGATATCAAGAACCAGAGACAGCAGGGGTCAATTTGAGATAAAAAACCAAAGAGTTACATCTTATTTTTAAGCTATGTAGAACCAAATAATACTTGTAGAGTTACATCTTATTTTTAAGCTCAGTTGGTATAGATCCGACATTTTCTTTTCAATCAATTCCCAATTGCACAAAGCAATATGATCAAGGTGATACACTGACCATTTGTGATAGGCTACTGCTCCTGAAAAGCAAAGTGGATTAGGAAATTCCAAACCATCTCCATGTAAATGAAATGAACTTAGTCATAAAAATCATGCAATTTCTAAATGCTTTCACAATATGAAATGAAAATCTCTGACACTTCAATAACATCACCTAAAGACACCTGATAATGTTCCAAAGACACAAGTGAGCCTCTAAACAAATCGACAACATATGGCACCAAAACTTCAAAAGAAGCAGGAAATCTACCAGCAACTATGCATCTTCTGAAAGAAACAAAAAAAATATATATTTCCCTTCTAAGCAAAGGGTGCAAACTTGAAAACTGACATTATTCTCACAAATACACGGTTCACTTATTCCTATGTTTGTAGTAATTTCTTCTTTATAATGGTAGCCAATCAAAACCTCCTCTACCAAAATATTTTCAAAACTCGCATTATGGATTTAATCAAAACTTGTTTCATTATTCATAGTGCTAAAAGTGTAGGAAAACACAGATATTGCAAGTAGAAATCAAGAATCGAATACTTCAGCACCAAGATGCAAAATTATTTTGTGCAGCCGAACAACTAAGGAAACAACAAAAAAAACATTTTATGCTTTGTGGTGGATGGCCAGGTGAAAAACTTTGCAAACGAAAACCAAAAGCCCTTTGTCTAACAGAGGAAAAAACATTCAAAAACTCATGCAAAAATCTACCAAAATCATAAACAAAAAAATAATAAAAATTTCAACCAAAAATCCAAAATCTGCAAATCCCAATCGAACTCAACAAATCCCAAACAAAATTCAAATTGCATTCAAAATCAACCGGCCAAAAAAATCTACCAAATCGGCAAATCCCAAACAAACTCAAAAAAATCCAAAACAAAATCAACTAAACGAAATTCTAATCACATTCAAAATCTTCAAGCCATATCGCATTCAAATCTCAAATCAACACTGAGAGAAAAGAGAAATACAAAATTCCCTAAACCCATATCATGCACAATCATAGAGCTTCCTAGAGCTTCGGGCTGCAGATATTCAAAATCAAAGCATAAGCTTGAAGATAAAATTTACCTTCGATTTCAGCTCTGCAGATATTCCTAGAGCTTCAGCTGTGTAATTTGTCCAGATTTTACACGTACAGCACAGCTAGGGAGAGAGGGACGAAGAGGCAGAGAGGGAGAGGCAGAGATGGAGAGAGAGAGCAGGAGGAGGAGAGCTGGAGAGGCAAAATGACTCGTGAGAGAGGGCTAGAACAGTGGTTGTGGAGGAGGAGAGACGATCGGAGAGGGGGACAGGGCCAAGAGGCGAGAGCCCGAGAGGGAGAGAGAGAGCTGGCGTGAGAGAGGCAGAGTCAGAGAGGGCAAGAGGCTGGCGTTTTGAGACCGCGGCAGAGTGAGGAGGAGAGAGGGACGGTCGGACGGAGGCTGGCGTCAGGCGGGGGAGAAGAGGGACACTGTGAGAATTGAAAAAGGGGGAGCCGGCCGGGGAGGGTAGACTGCGCAGGGTGAACGCGCTTCACCCTGTTTTCAGTAGTTTTTTTGAACGGTGCTGGGCTCGGGCTGAGGGGGCGGGCTGGGCCTTTCGGGCTGGGGACCTGGGCGCTTGAGGGGGGCGGGCTGGGCCATTGGGTCTGGGGGCCTGGCCCATATAAAAAATAAAAATTTGATGTTTTTTTAGTATTTAATAGTATTTAAAAATCTTTATAATTATTATTAAATATATATGATATTATTTTACACTCTTTTTTATAACTAGTATAATAATATTAATTAAAATAAATTAGTTGTAATAATATATAATACTTATAATTTCAAAATATAATACTTTTTATATAATATTACATGATTTGTTATATGCGTTTATCGTATACAAGATGTGTTAATTACCCTAAGTATTTTTATATGTATGTACCAATATACTTAATGAACAAATCATAGCCCCTATGACTATATATTAAGTTATGTACTTTAATTACAAAAGATAATCTCACAATATCTTAAATAATATGTTTTAAATAAATAGTATTATATTAATAATTATTCCAAACATATATGCTCATTATAAATATGATAATAGATGTCTTCTAAACTACTTAGCTTTAGTCAATAAATATGCAATTACCATAATAATTATCAGTATAATTTAAAATATATCATATAACAACTTCAATTTTCATAACAATCCATCTAATTTCATATTTTATTAAGTAGGTCCACTAAAATAAAAATTTTCATATACATGACAAAATAAAATTATGTATTCAAATGAATATAATAATATATAAAATAATTATTTACATTAATTAACTTATAATTAATAAATAAAAACTGTTATTTTTAATTAGCCCTATAGCAGCGTTTTTTAAAAAAACGCTGCTAAAGGTGTAATATACAGCGGCGGTCACATAGACCGCCGCTGTAGATACCTGATTTATAGCAGTGTTTTATGTTTAACGCTGCTATAAACTATCCCTATAGCCGCGGTCACATAGACCGCCGCTGTATATCACATCTTTAGCAGCGTTTTCGAGAAAACGCTGCTAAAAATGTCTCCTTTAGCCGCGTTTTTAAATAAACGCCGCTATAGGGGTTATATAGCAACAGTCCAAGACCGCGGCTATAGATAAATATTTTGCATCGGTTTTTTAAAACGCCGCTAAAAACACCATTTAGCGGCGTTTTTAGAGACCGCGGCTATAGACTGGTTTTTTGTAGTGGTGGTTAATTACTACATAAAGTATATCAGTAACAATCTTGTTGTAACAAACTATTTTATATATAATTAATGCACAGAACTCTTGTTGAGCCATCATTCCTCTCAAAATCAATTGGTGACAAGTGAGTGTCACTCAAGTCTTTTATGACATTCGACATCGCACCCAACGGGCCTGTTCTAAGAGCGCTCGCAGGGAACGACATTGTAGATCAACTCCAACAATGGGAACCAAACTGAACGGTACTTCAAGTACACGGGGCAATGTGATCTAATACTAAAGAAGTACAATCCGAGCACCGGCGTGGTTCTTTCACTACAAGAAATTATGCTTTAGGTGACAAAATTTTGGCTGTCAAACCAAATTTTGTCACCTAAAGTGAATTTTCCATGACAAAATATTAATTTCGTCACCCAAAACCATTCAGGAACTCCAGAACCGTCCGGACCTGTCACAACCCCGTTCGGACATATTGCTGGTGTGACGACATACACATGTCGCGAATGAGTGAAGAAAAAAACCGTAAAAAAAAATAACGTCCGGACTCTCAAGATACCCGTTCGGACTCTTGTAGGGTGACAAATTCTACATCGTCGTAACTGAGTGACAATTAGAATCGTCACAATTTTTACAATACCGTCCGGACTCCGTTTATACACAATCCAAACGGACATTACCTAACGAATAGTAATCGTCAGGCTAGAGTGACAAATTAAAAATCGTCATGAATACTCAATTCAGTCCAGACGTTATAAACCACGTTGCAACGGAAAAAATACCCAAGTCCAGACGGTACAAAAAAAAGGTCCGCACAATTATAAATGCTTCATCCTTGATTCGTGTGCTTCCACGTTGCAAAACATCAGACACGTGACATCGATACAGTCCGGACAAAGAAATAGCGTGCAGACCGTATAGTTCTAGAACCATTTCGAATCGGGCATATTAAATGACGTTAAATTTGATAGGGCCACATGTCAGTATAACCGTTGAAACACGTCCGAACGCTAATATAACACGTTCGAACGGTTACTGGCCACATTAAATCGACAGACTTTGTAAAAATCTCAAACTCACTAGTTCTCTCGTACTTTTCTCTCACACGTTTTCACTCTCCATTCGAGATCTCTCAAAGAACTTCAGGTAAAACATTTGTTATGTTGTTTTATTTTATGTATTTCGATTCAATAACGTCGATTGTTTAGTTTGTTATGTTATTTTATTTTATAAAATTGGGCTGTTTGGCTAGTGTTCGCCGAACCACGTTCGGACGTCGTGAAACGACGTCCGGACTGGTTATAAACCGTCAGGACAGTTATTTTACGTTCAGACTAGTTTTATTATGTTCGGACGTCCTAAAATTTAAACGACACAGTTTGACATTCGTTTGAACGATTTATACTCATGTTCGGACGGTTTTACTAGGTTGACCATGGAACACTCTGGAAGAAGTATCACCAATATCGGGGGAGAGACAGAGCGACAAGCCTGGGCAGACGCGTATTTACCAGAGTTAAACGAGTGTATTCGGGCGATCATGCAGCCAACGCATTCATTGTGCATGGAGCTCCATTGTCGCTTGACCGGTCTGGATACAAAACTTGCTCTGAAGGATTGGGCTATAGAAGAGCTGAATATTATGCGGAGAGAACTAATAAGGATTAGAGAATAGTTTTCTCAATTGTCCTAGTCTGTCCACACCGTTCCGGTACAGCTGCAGACACTCGTCAGAAGGGTGGATAAGATGGAGGAGCATTTGGCGCATGTTCGTGATGCCATCGGACAAGATTTGGACGAACCAGTCGCAGCTCGTGATTTGAACTAGTCTTTTGTTTCTGCTTTAAACTTAATTATTTATTTATCGTTTTAAGGACTGTTTGCGGCTTGTAATAGACATTACGATTGTGTTTTTCATTCGGTATTTGAATTATTTTTTATATTTTATATTAATTATGTTTTTTCATTAGATTAAATTTATTACAATTTAAACGGATAATTAGTAAAACTAAATAAGTAGTTATAATTAAATTGATGATTAGTTATAATTGATATTTAAAATAAAAATATGATTAATTAATATTTTTTTATGTATTTTAAATAAAACAATTAAGTTAAATATTTTGCCAAATTATATTGAGTTGAATGAAATGTATTAAATTATTTACTTAAATTAACTCATTTAAATAAATTAGGTTGCTAGCATTATAAAGTAAATTGTGTTAATTTAATCTGTAAAATAAATCTGTTATCCGTTCGGACTCTCTACATGCGCGTCTGGACTCCTTCATCACAACCGAAAGTAAGTGAGGTACCCGTTGGAACGGTTGTTGAGACAGTCCGAACGTTCACTTAACTGTCGCATGGCGTACACGTGTTTTCGTTATACGAAAGTTAAAAAACAGTTGTACCCGTCCGAACGTTTAAAAGAAGTCCGGACATGCTTAGCCATTTTTTTCTTGATAAGATAAATCTACATGCGCGTCCAGACTCCTGCATCGCTACTGAAAATAAATGAGGTACCCGTTGGAACGTGTTTGATACAGTCCGGACGTTCACTTAACCGTTGCCTGGCGTACACGAGTTTTCGTTATACGAAAGTTGAAAACGGTTATACCCGTCCGCACGTTTAACAGAAGTCCGGACAGGCTTCGTCGTTTATTCAGCCAAACGTGCGCTTCCACGTCGCATCAATTCATTGCAACTTCCGGAATAGACGTGCGAACATCTTAATAAAACGTACGAACTTATTAATTGTACCGAACGGTTTTAAACGGTTTAAAGTTTGACATTTAATACGGAGTACGATGATTGGGCCATGTGTGCAGAAGGAAGTCCGGACGGCAAGCATTAGGTCCGGACGAGATCGACGTATTTTAAAAAGAAGAACAGTTCGTCATTTTCACGAACACCGAATGTTTTCCCTCAAAAAATCTCTCAAAACTCAAGTTTTTTCTTCACAAATCTCGACGTAATATCACTCTCTTGTGTATCTAATCACATCTAGGTATTTTTTGATTGTTATTAAAAAGATTTTAATGGTGAAAACTTCTTTTTATATAGTTTTATGTATAGAATTTCAATTCTATTTTTTGTAAAGAAGATTTTGTTTTTTTATTGATTTTTACGTAGAAATTGATTGTGTTAAGTGTTAGGTTTGTTTTAAGTATATTAGTTTGCGTTTTGGTGGAATTTTTGGGCGAGTGGGGAGGTGGGGGGACGCTGTCATGGCTGAGTTAACTTTGTCATCGTTCACACAGCGTTGCATTCATTATGTAGGCGTCCGGACACGAGTTTGAATGCAGTCCGGACGCTTTAATGTTAAATTTAAATAGTTTTTTAATCATCTTAGGGTTGGGACGGGTATCCATAACCGATACGATGACGCTTATATTACACGTCCGGACGGATATATTTATGTTCGGACGGTGTCGTGTTCGTTCGAACGTTGTGCTAACCGTGCGAACTCTATTTTGTGCAGATTCACTTAAAAATGAGTAAGCGTCCACGTACCAGCGGCCAGGCTGATGAAGAGCAATCTTCCACTCGAGCTTTGACAGTGGAGCAGCATACAGCGATCATTATGTCTCGCTCGATTGTTGTCGAACGGGACATCAAATTAACCAACTTTAACGACCTCATATTTAAGGTTCGGACGCTTCCGGAAGTGGAGGAGGCGTTAGGTTGGCTTCCACTGATCCACAGGACCGGCTATGCGTCAAAAAATATGGTCTGAGAGTTTTATTGCTCTATATTACGGGCGAGGGACCTCGAGGAGCCTAGTATGAAGGTCACTGTCTGTAACGTTCCGATAATATTCTCGCCGGACGAGCTGGCGAATTTCTTGGAGTACGAGAGAGATTTTGCAGTGTTCCCAAACCTGCCAATGAGGAGGGCCGGCCTACTAAGGCCGAGGTATTCCGGACCATGCTGGGGATGATATAGCGATCCTGGACAGAGCCTATTTGGTACACGGGCGGCTGCTTCCTTTTTGGCGAATCATGCATATGATCCTATGCTCCTTCATCTACCTGAAGAAGCATACCACAGAGCTGTCTTATAGCCGGGCCGAGTTCCTCTACCTGGTAAGTTATATGGGGGCTATCTATTGATATAGCATCATACATCTACCAGTCCATTCGTGCAGAGGCCTTGAAGATTGATGCTACGACTTCATTGCCGCATGGGATTCTTCTGACCTAGTTCCTGCACATCATGCTGGTACTCGAGGGTGGTGAAGAGCCGAAGGCGCATCCACTGGGGGTGATCAACAAGACTACGCTCTCCAAATCGATGGCCCAGACACGCCGAGCTCTGCAAGCCGCTCGAGTTGCTAGAGAAAGACGACAGGAGCAGCTCGCGTAGGCAATGGAGAGGGAGGATCCTGGGCAGAGCTCGACCCAAGGACTTGGGCCACAGAGACCGAGTTGGATTGACGATATGATGACGGAGCTGTCTCAGCGAATGCAGTCAGTCTTGCAGCCCACCCATTGCATGGTCATGATAGGGCTGTCTATGTCCGGTTTCGGTCCGGCCAGCCTAGCCAGCCATTTCATAGAGTATATAGACCGGACCGATCATATGATCGATTTGGTCCAGGTAACCCTGAACCGGGCCGGAATACACCGGTTTACCGGTCTGGTCAAACCGGTTTAAAAAAGTCCACCGGTTTTGACCAAAAGCGGTTCGGTCCGGTCCGGTTTGGCCTGTCCGACTGGTATTTTGGACAGCCCTAGTCAATGATATCAGTCGTCATCTGACGGCTTTGGAGCAGAAGGTCGCCGACATGGACGCTGGGTGGAAGAAGTAGGTCGCTGCGCTTAAGGAGAGTTTGAGGGGCTTGGCAACCGGTGCGGAGCTCTTTCCCCTGACTGAACGGGTCGTACTGATAGAGGAGCACCTTCGTCACGTCCGTCACATCCTAAAACTCACGGATGATGATGATGATTAGTCTTCCTTATTTACTTTTATTATCAAGTTTATTTTTTTTATTATGTTTTGAGGACATTTAATTTTATATTATGTTTTGTGGACATGTATAGATTTTGTTTGATGTTTTTGTTCATATTATGTTTTATGTCATTTCAGTTATATTATTTGTATTTACTAGAACTTAATATAATATGTTAATTAAAATTATGTTTATAATTTCGGTACACTCATTCAAAAAAAATTTATTATTTACATTATTAACTAACTTTGGTTATTTAAAATTTGCTAATAAAGATAATTAAAAAATAAAAAAAATAAATACATATTGTCCAAAAACGTTCTGACCAGAATTTATCCATCCGGACAATTTAATGTAAAATCGAACGGTGTCGTATTATATAAAACAAACCATCCGAACACATGTTTATCCGTCCGGACTTTTGTTTACTACCGTTCAGACCGTTTTGGTTTATTATCAGACGCTATGATGTGGGCATTTCCTAAACAGTCTCGGGTAATGTAAGGTAGTGTTCGGACGGTACATGATTGTCTGAACGTATACGTTATTGAGCATACGCTGTCGTTTGAGAATTACTAAAACGGTGTGTTGAACTGTAAGAAGGAGTGCAGACGGTTAAATAGTAGTTCGGACATGTATGAAAATTTTGGCGGCATGAATTCCCTCGAAAAGTAATACACTTATGAGTCCAAACGGCCTGTTATCGGTCCGAACGATATTCAAAAGTTTGAAAGTTACAGATTAGCAGACAGTTAAGGAAAAACAGAGAAAAAAAAAGCAAATGAGAAATTTGAGCACGAGGAGAAGTGGAGAGCTGATTTTGGGCGTTCAATCTCATTGAAGAGGGTGTGAAAAGAACATATCTTTGAGAATTTGAAGTTGGATTGAATTTGAGGTTAGTGGTTTTTAAATTGAATTGTTTTAGGATGAAAAAAAATGTATTTTAATATATGAAACCATGTGTTTTTCGAAATTATAGGTTCTAAAATGATAGTAATGGAGTTTGGGGTTGGTTGTGATGTGTTTATATTGAAGTGTTTGTGATTTGGGTTGATTTTGACAAGGTTTTTGGACTGAAAATTGTGTGTGTGCGTCGAAGAATTGTGTTGTTCGACAATCGCAGTCCGAACAGATTTTGTTGGTTCGGACGCTTTGAAAAAGGAGTGCGAACTTCTTTGTGTATGGTTCGGACCATTATGTAACGTCCGAACGGTATTTGTTGTATTTGCTATTGTGACAGATGTGTTTAGAAATTTTGATGCAAATCTCCTTTTATCTTTCGGATACACATTCAGCATTGAGCTTACACACTTGCCTTAAATGGTGGGTGTTTAGGCTCAATGTTGTAGGCGTGTATCTGAGGACTGAGGGGAAATACTGTCGAAATTTCTAAAGCATCGATCACAATGGTCCGGTCATTTACGTGCAGTACGTGATACTGCAAACTTGAATTAGATAGGACCTATCACTTGAAGAAATTAGAGTTGAGTATGAATGTCATCGTTGTTTGCATTATTATTTGTATTTTTGTCTTTGAAGGAACAATATGGATAAGAGCTCGATTTATGAGGCTGATAGACTCAAAAGTGCGAAATATAGTGATGATGTTCGTGATTTTATGAGTGTTGCCCGTAGTTATGCAGATAGTCGGGTCTGATAAGATGTCCATGTAAGAGATGTAAGAATGTGTTGTTCCGAAGTAAACTTATCGTTTCAATTAAATATCCGATCATATTTTTGCATTTTTATTTTTTATTCATTTTGAGTAACATAATTCATTGTGTTTTTTCTCTAATATTGATTTATTTGGTTACAGGACGACGTCATGCCAGCGTGAGGGAAACGTCTTCGGTGTGATTCATCAGTTCGAGCTGAGAGTAGTCCGGGTACACTAACAGTGTTGGGTCCTTCGCTTAGGGATAGGAATGAATTACCGTCCCTTACCACAGCCAGTCCAGTAGGCACCTAGAGTAGTTGTGCGTGTAAGTATCTTACCCAGTCAATCTTTATTAAATATTATGACTTTTAAATCTCTATGCTTAATTAAATTTTAAATTTATTGTTCTTCATTTGTAGCGACATCCGAAATTAGACATATTCGAGGTAGTACGCGCATGATTGCCTTACTCAAGGCTCGCACCAGAGGAAAGCTGACTGTAAATATCCCTGATGGACGTACGGACGATGATGACAAAGCGTCCTCAATGCTTTTGAGCCATATTGGTGCACTCGTTCGACAACATGTCTCATTTGATAAGAGTAAGTGGAAGGAGGTCCCCGATGAGGTTAAATCGTATGTGATGAACCGAGTGTTGGTAAGTATAATTTATTATATTTTAATTGTTGAAACTTTTTTACGTTTCTAACTGTTACATATGTTATGGATGACTTCCAACTAGATTACGATCGAGCCGAGGATCGCATCACTGTGACGTCAACGATGAACACAGCGTACAGGACGCACAAAATAGATGTTCCAGCATTACTCGGTGTTCAATTCCAAAGAAGAGGCGTTAGAGCACCCGTATCCCGATATGAACAAGGAAGAATGGACTCGTGTTTGTGATTTATTCGCGAGCGAGGAATTTCAGGTAAAGCATTTTCTTTCAGATCTGAACGTTTATTTTAGCCATATGTTTAATTGTGTTACCAATTGTAAATGTGCAATGCAGAGGAGGAGTGCAATCAACAAGGAGAATAGAGCTAAGCTGAAGATTGTACACACATCAGGAGCGAGGTCCTACACCGAAGTGGAGATCTTCACTGAGGTGTTGGGGACGAAAGCGGGTTACGTGCGAGGTTTAGGCCGTTCAGTAAGGTCTGTTGGATCATCTTCATCAGCATCGTCTGTTGATTTGTCCCGGAGATTGGTGGAGGCCAGATTACAAATTAAGGAGATGAGGGCTAGACAGTTGGAATATGAAGCGCTTCTGGTTAAACAGTCAGATATGGAGCAGAAGATGTGAGAGCATCTACAGATGATGGAGGAGCAGTAATGAAAGAAATACGAAGAGCTGATGAAGATGATGGCGGAGCAGCAAAGGAAAAAAGACGAAGAGCACTAGAAGATGATGCAGGAGCAGCAAAAGAACCTAGTGGAACAATAAGAATGGAGGATGCAACTAATGGCGGAGCATATGCGTGAGCAGCTGATGAAGCAGATGAGACAGATGCAATCTCGTTCGACACCCAAACGAAAATTTGGGTAAATTTATATATTTTACTATTTTGTTAGTACTTATCCATTATATATTTTATTTACTTTTAATAACGATTGCATATTTGTAGATATTTATTATATTATGAGCAGTAAATATCTTCATATTTATATTATTTCATAAATTTTAATTAAATTAATTCAAATATATAGAAAATCGTTTGCACGGGTGTTACATGTCGTTCGCACGGATATTTTCCGTTGCTAGCGTGCGCACGCATAACTATCCGTATGAACATGTTGCTATAAATTCTATAGTCCGAATGGTGTCTATCGCGTCCACACGTTCTGAAAATAAGAAACCGTGCGCACGATACACCAAAATGTTCGAACGTGTGCAACGTACAACGAGTCCGAACTGTATACGTAAAGGTTCGAACCGCGTTTTCATATGACAAAATAAATTTCTTCATAATGAAACTACAGTGCGGACGTCTTCACAAATACTTCCGGACATATTCACATCAGCGTTCGAACGTTAATATAAAATGGTGCGGACGTTTATTGCGTGACAAAATGTATTTTCGTCGCATTGGATTAATCGTTCACATGAGCTGTCCGAATGTTCAGAGTGAATGTTCGGACAGCTCATGTGAAGGGATGGACTGTACTGGGCATGACGATTTTGAATTTCGTCAGTATGGCACCAAACCGTTGGGACGGGTTAATATACCGTCCGAATGATTTTGAGTGACAGAACACAAAAATCGTCACCTAAAACATTCGCTAACGGGCTTTAAGTGACAAACCGGGTGACAACCAAAACCTTAGGTGACAAAATTTGTACTTTGGGTGATAATTTTTTTTGTCACCCAATATGTTTTTTCTTGTAGTGTTTGTAAATCTGGGGATCACTTCATGAGGCTTTTACGTCTGCATTGCGGTGTGCAAGGCAGACTTGAAGCATTGTAGACCCATTATATATGTTGACAAATGCCATCTGAAGGGCCAATTTAGAGAGCAGTTGTTGTGTGTAATCAGGAAAGACGTGAATGATGATATGTTTTCAATTGCATATGCAGTGGTTGAGACGGAGACTCGGGATTCCTGGACTTGGCTTTTGAGGCTGATGTTAGGTGACATTAAACCCGTTGAGAACCGTGGATGGACCATTATGAGTGAGGCAAACGGTATAGAACTTGGACGTATTATACTTAGTTGTCTGACTTGAACTTATGAACTTTGCACTGAAGTTTTATTTCAAAACCAACTTTATAAGAAGACAGTTCCAACGACAAAGTCAACCTGCTGCTCAGTATTGCAAATCAAACATACAACATTACACATCGAATTCACAAAAAATTTCATCAAAAACTCAATTACACTACTCGCATACGATATCTAGCAGTATATATATAGAGAGAGAGAGAGAGACAAGTGAATGCACTCCTGATGTAGGTGAAAAAGAGAGATGGAATTTTAAATACTTGCTTAACATCTTGATCCAAAACTTGGGTAGACACGCAATCTGTCATGCATGCAAAAAATAATTGATTATCCACATAAAACAATGTATCCACCAACTCTTACAAATGAAACAAATCATCTCATTTTACATCTCTATAACTTCTGCTAGAAAAAAAATTTTACATGCTTTCACCAGAGCATCCTCCCAATCCAACGCAATATAACCAAAATCTAGGGTTATCCATTTAGATTCAACAAACAAAGGATTTACTTTTTCTCAAACATTTCTTAAGTACGGGCAAACGAATCCCCTGGTTAGTACTTGAGGTAGTTCCCACTACAAGAAATACCGGCTTTAACCACGCGCCCCCAAGCTCTCGTCATTGAAGCGCGCTCTTTTGTCCACAAATGCTCAAATATTGTGTAACAAATGCTCAAATATCAGAAATATAATACATTGACATAGTTACATTCTTAGCTGTGGTGCAGAAATCCGGAAGTTACCGTCCTTCCATTGTCAACAATAATCAAGTTTCATCTGCTTTGAAATTTTTATGTTCTTAATGGACATTGACTTGTATGAACTGTGCATATAATGGGGGGTAAAGCAGAATCTAGAGAAAAACTGCAACAGCTCCTTCAAATTGCCTTATTTGGTATGATCCATCTGCTTTGAAATTTTTGTGTTCTTAATGGACATTGCCTTATAAGAACTGTGCATATGACGGGGGTAGAGCAAAATCTAGAGAAAAACTGCACCAACTCCTTCAAATTGGCTTATTTGGTATGATCCTTGCAGATGTCCAAATGTGTTTTGGCCTCTTTTTCTGGCTTTGTTCCATATGTGACAATGTGACATATTCCTCACAACTACTGTGATATATGATGTATTCCAGGTAAAAAGTTTTCTTCCGCGGTTTTAGATAACATAACATCAATTGAAAGTGTGTATGTGGAGTTATTATTCACATTTGTAATCCTGTCATTTCGTTTACAATTACTCTTGTGCATTATGACAAACATTTCATGGGCACAAATACTCTCTTGTAGTGCCAATGCTAGCTGAAAAATTCTACTGTCCCGAATACAACCAGTGCACAATAAAGTGCACAATATGTGGACCCTTTTCATCTTTCCTTAGCCATAAATAGGCTGTCAAAGGAGCATGTTCAAGCTTGGTCCCTCTCCAACCCAACTAGAGCCCTGCACATTTGCACTTCTCTTCACTCCCTGTATAAGATTCAATTTGATGCTGCCGTTAGGTCTAACTTCTCTATTGTTGCAGCTATTTGTTTGGATCATAAAAATGAGATTCTTGCGGCTCAAACCAAATATCTTCCTGCAGAGGCGGAGCCAGGGGGTGCGGGTGGGGGCGACCGCCCCCACTGGCTCCCAAAACTCCATTGAATTTTTTTTTTGGGGATTTTAAGAAGCATGTATGCCCCCACTGGCCCAGCCGCCCAGGCCTGCCCACAGGGCCAGTGGGGGCGGAACCGGGCCAGCGGGGGCAGTGCCGCAGTGGGGGCTAAACATCGCTGAACCAGGGAAGTTAGGAACTTGATATTTTATGATTTTATTGTGGTTCTTGTATGGGCAATAAGAGTGTTGTTTGCTGTTTGTAGGATGATTCCACACAAGACCAAGCGCGGAGCAGCCGCACTTGCTCGATTTAAGGCCTATGAGGGAATCTCGAAGCAAACAAATAGAGACAGAGACAACTCAGACACAAAGACGGAGAGAGGGATTACTGTCTATATAAGTTGTTCTTCTTTATGCTATTTTGAGAAGCAAAGAGCAAATAATGGAGCGGTGTGTCTGCGTTTACTTTTCCATCAGTAACCTGTTGTTTTCAAAATCTCCAGAATCTTATCTGGGTTGTGTTTGCGTTTACTTTTCCATCTGCGGTGTGTGAGTTTTCAAATGGATTTTGGTTTCACGAATTGATTGCTAGTTGAATTGGTTGAGCAGATTGATGAACATGTTCAGAGGGAGATAGTGAATCACAGGTCCTTGAAGCATCCTAATATAATAAGATTCAAGGAGGTATAATCTATTTTACCCGATCTGTAATTTCTATTTTCTGTCAATATGTATTTCTTTCTCATTTGTGATTATGCTTTGCAGTCAACTTAGGTAGGTCTTTGTAGGAATTTCTTACTCTCGAGCCAGGTCGAAAGAACTTAAAAAAGATCAGGCTATTTGGCTCCTAACAGAATAGCTTTACCAAATTAGAACTGTTTTTCATATGCTAGTGTGAAAGTACAATTTCTTCTCTTTAACAAGGTGACCCTGACAAATTATTTAATTGAATCAGATTCCCATTATCTCTCTAAATAGAAGTTTCTTGTCTCTGCTTTTCATTCTGTACTTCAGTGCTTTAATCCAAGTGGAAAAGGCAAAGAGAAGGGACTTTGGAATCCACTTAGGTCTTAGGTAGTAAAGTTTTTCCATTTTTTCCTTCCATTTTCTTGGCAACAAAACAGGAACTATGGAGTCGAACATTCTTTCTTTTGAGAAGGTCAGCTACAGCTAGTTTAGTGCATAACAAATCACAATGAAGTTTGGAGTACACTTAGCAATTCTCATGAAATAGGTGCTCTAATCATAAATATCTTTCTCACTCCCATAAGAAAGTCAGAAAGAAGTACGGGAATAAAGAATAAGGGCACAAATGAAAGTGCTTATTTCTAACTCTTGCTAATTCTATTGCTGCTATCCCTTTTTGTTACAGGTGCTGCTTACACCAACTCATCTAGCGATACTCATGGAATATGCTGCTGGGGGAGAACTATTTGAAAGAATATGCAATGCAGGGAGGTTCAGCGAGGATGAGGTAAATAAAACCTTTCGGAAAAACCGGATCAAAATTTTCATTGAAAATATTTGTAAAAAGAGTTGTTTTCATGGTTCATGATATGGCTCTATTTGTCAAAAGCAATAAAACATTTGAATGGCTTGCTTTTGGCCTCTAAGAGTTGCTCTCATTTGGCAAAACATATGCATTTTTTTGGCTCTCTGCATGGTGTTTGTAAGTTTTGCTCTGCTTTCATGTCTCCTCATGTTCATATGCAGGCAAGATATTTCTTTCAGCAACTTATTTCGGGAGTTAGTTACTGCCATTCGATGGTACCATCTTCGCCCCTGCAAATCATGAAATAGATATTTGCCTCTGATAGTATAAAGCTGGTCCTCCTTTTGGCAGAATTGAAGATAATCTATTTCTTCATATCTGTTTCCCATTTGAAATTTTCAGCAAATTTGCCATAGGGATCTCAAGCTGGAAAACACACTTCTAGATGGAAGCTCGGCACCATGCCTCAAAATATGTGACTTTGGCTTTTCCAAGGCAGTGAACTTACAACTTGTTCAGTGTTCAATACATGGCCACGCAATTAAGTGGAAAACACTAACTGTTGTCTCATTTGCAGTCATCTGTTTTGCATTCTCAGCCCAAATCTACCGTAGGAACACCAGCTTAGATTGCACCAGAGGTGTTGTCAAAGAGAGAATATGATGGGAAAGTAAATTTTATTCCTTTTTTCTTTTTAGGTTTTTCCTTGTTATCACTTTTGACCAACTTTTTCCACTTAAACACTAACCATGATCACTTCACTTTTCATTCTTGAAACGTAAGTAGATTGCAGATGTTTGGTCTTGTGGGGTTACTTTATATGTCATGCTGGTTGGTGCTTATCCTTTCGAAGATCCAGAAGATCCCAGAAATTTCAGAAAAACGCTGCAGGTTAGACTTTAGAGAATTTTAGTTGACCAACCCATATGCCTTCTTGTTGTGGTTTAATAAAATGTGTTAATTGTTTATGGCAGAGGATTCTTAGTGTTCACTATTCCATTCAGACTATGTTCGTATTTCCATCGAGTGTAGCCATCTGTTATCTCGAATTTTCGTGGCCAACCCTGAAAAGGTATCAAACACTACCCATTTGGGTTCAAATGTACATATGTAATTGCATTTAACTTGCCCTGTTAATTCATTGAAGTCGCATTTTGCGCAGAGGATAACCATCCCGGAAATCAAGAAGCATCCCTAGTCCTTGAAGAACTTGCCTGCAGAATTCATGTATGAAAATGAAGGTGATTTGAAAAATGACGACGGAAGTGATTCATCTCAAAGTATTGAAGAACTACTGTCCATAATTCAGGAAGCCAGAAACCAGCTAAATTTTTTTTTTTTCATTTCGTCTTAAGAGTTCGCCCCTCCTCAAATTGTGTTATGGATCCGCCACTGTCTTCCTGCTGTTACTGATCCTTTGTGTGCAGAAGCTTTGGCAGCTCAACTTGTTATGTCCCTCTGCATTTCTCTGGAACTAAACCAAGTAGTACTTGAAGGTGACTCGAATCTGGTGGTTGCCACTCTAAGAAGTGGGGAGAAGGATCTTGACCTGTCCATTCTGACTACTATATGTAACTGTATTTCCCTGCTATCCTCTGTACTGTTTTGGTCTGCTAGAAAGATAGGGCGAGCTCTGATCCATGAAGTTTCTTTTATTTCCTTATAAATATTACTATAAGCTTTCGTAGGAAAAAAAAAACTCCATTCTATAGCCAACTGAACATAACCAACTTCCCCTGCATTGCATTGTCAAATAGATACATATTCGTCTGGTTGAACC
The DNA here is from genome assembly GCA_963930655.1 of Myrica gale. Classification (NCBI taxonomy): domain Eukaryota; kingdom Viridiplantae; phylum Streptophyta; class Magnoliopsida; order Fagales; family Myricaceae; genus Myrica; species Myrica gale. The sequence continues at coordinate 13,272,085 of OZ005611.1, forward strand.
AACCCTATGAAGGCACAAAGCCCAGCATAAAAAGATCAAAGGTTAAAATAGATAATTGACGTTGTTGGCGAGGTCCAAGTTCTGGTCATGAGATATATATAATTAGTAGGGGTCCAATCTAATTGCTCTGGACAGATACAGAGCTACTCATGCGGTGCAATATCAAAATCAACAGGGAATTGGTTTTGCTCGCGTGCGCAAATTGACACGTTGAAACACAAAAAAGGTCGACACTTCATGAGGTTGTTGGCGAGGTCCCAGTTCTGGTCATGAGATACCAAATTTTGCTTTTGAAGGACAATAATTATATCAGACGACCCCAACACTCAACCAACCGATCTTTCTAGCCAACTTGAAAAAAAAAAAGGATATTATTTGACATTTTAGCACCCTATTTTCTTGTCGGCAATGGCTACCGCAAGTTCCAAGCAAACATCTAAGACCACGAAGGGGGAAAAAACAGGGTACACAATTTTTTGGTTACTTAATTAGTTAGTTGACACCAACTACAGCGGAAATGATCAGTTGTTACGCATCGTGCGTGGCTCATGGGGATCGCATCTCGTCTTCACCTAACTCTGTTTGTTTTTCTCTGTTTATGATGGACGACGTGCTTCAGACACCAAATTTTAAGAACATATATAGGAAAGGATGTAACATCTTGCTGGGGACTCCTATAATTAGAATCTCCTTTTCTGTTTTTTTTTTTTTTTAAATTATACAATCAGTTGAAGTGAGAATGCTTGAATCCAATGCACATATAATTTTATTTTTTTGGGTGTATGGATTTTTTTTTTGTAACGAGGAAATCTATTATACGGTTATACCCAATTTGAAGTGCACCAAATTTTAACGAACAATGGCATCAACATGGAAAGATTTTAAACAATGGCTTCCTACAAGTAGACACGGAAATATATTTTAAACTTGGAAAAATGGCTTCCTACAAGGAAAACAGTTTTTAAAGTGCCATATTTTTCCAAGTCAACATTCTATTGGGAGTTAAATTCAAACACAGGTTCAAAAATAAAAATAAATTCCGGCCGTGGGTTATATCAAACTGAGTTAGTCAACGGGATTGGAGTGTTGACACAGACCGCGGTACCAGGAATCTTATGTGTCGGACATCAAATCAAAGAGGTTATTCTGTCAATGTGGTTTGTAAGAATTTTGTGTGTTTTGAGAATTTTTAAGTGATGTTAATTTTATTAGTATGCGTGTTGTAGTTATTTTTATGTGGTGTTAAAAATGATGATTGGTTATATAATTTTTTGTAGGGTTAATTACAAAAACCCCCCACGAACTTGTATGTCAATCTCAAATACCCCCCTGAACAAAAAATCGTTACAACCCGGCCCCACGTATTATCTGACACGTTGCATTTTAGTCGTGCACCCCGATTCAACGTTAAATGACACCTTTTCCGTCACATGTGCAGGGCACATGACACCCAGACCACTCGAAATGACCAGATTGCCCCCTTCCCTTACGTTTTCTTCTCCTTCTTCCTTTACGTTTTCTTCTTCAAATTCCCGACCCATTTTCTTCTCCTCGCAAAGCATATAAAATGGACTTTTCCCTTTTTACTCTCCCCATCGAATGATGCCACGCCGTAGACCTTCCAGGGGCCACCAGGGGTGTCTGAGAGCGGGAGGATTTCAGCTAGGTTGTTGCCCACGATTCCAGTCACACCAATCACCAGACGTACTCTCTGGTAGCTTCTCGGCTGTTCATCTTCTTCAAATTTCTTCTGCAAAATAATTCATCAAACAAAGTTGTAATCACTTTAGCATCAAAAAAGGAGATTGATAATCATAGAAACTAAATTCTGCTATTGGGATTTAACTCGTGGGGACGCCCTATAAAAGGACCAGCCAGTCGCTCTCTCCTTTAGTCCATACAGACATACGCCTTGTAGCTCTCAAGTTTCCGTGTAAAGAAAATAATTACAAATCGATTGAAAAAAACTGCAGGTATAGTCTTCGCACATGATAAGAAGAAGTTGTACTAGAACGTTTTGCTGCAGGTTTCTCTTTTAACGGAATGACTGCCTTGAGATTATTGGAACCAAAGCACTGTCATTTCCACGGATGAATGACTTGTGCAGTAGGAAGAAGGGATTTGGCTGGAGTACTGGGACCAGTGAAGTAGCTGCCCCAGCTTTATCATGATCTTTCGTTGAACGTCTGTTGCTTGTGATATTTTGACTTGTGGTTAGAAAAGCTATTGTATTCAATCTTATATATATAGATTAATGTGGGGTACTGTACTATTCTTGGAGGTTTACAAGGTTCGCGTGGAAGGACTACGGCGTGGCATCATGCGAGGAGAAGAAAATGGGTCTGGAATTTGGAGAAGAAAACGTAAGGGAAGAGGGTAATCTGGTCATTTCGAGTGGTCTGGGTGTCATGTGCCCTGCACATGTGACGGAAAATGTGTCATTTAACGCTGAATCGGGGTGCACGGCTAAAATGCAACATGTCAGATAATACGTGGGGCCGGGTTGTAACCAGTGGCGGAACCAGGATCAAAATCCATGGGTGTCGAACTTTAAAGGCGAAATGACAAAAAAAAATCTTTCGTAATGCAAAATATTGTCTTAGAGGTACAATATCGAAAATTAAGGACAAAAAACATTAAAAATATTGGAATTCATGTACCGTAATATGTACTACGACTGAGAGGTGATAATTGGATGATACGAGTTTACATCTTCCGAAAAAGTTACAAAATGACTTCGTTCTCAATAGTTTTAAAAACTTATTGCTCGATGTACACTAACATGCAATCATTCATCCATTTATCTCTCATATTATTACGCAAATCACTCTTTATGATTTAATCCAAGTTAATTCCCTACTAATTTTAAAACTTTAGAACAAATTACAGATGATTATGATGGTTGAGGTCTTGATGTCACTAGGGGTTGTCTTTCTTACATTTTTTTTGTTACTACCTAGAGAGTAGAGTCTCTCTTTTTTTCTTTTGACAAAAGGTTACTGAGATGCATTTGTAATTTACTTTCTCTAGGTTCTATGGATTTGGAATTGAAAGATATTCACATTCTCCAAAGCAACTTACACACAGAGAGCAACAATTGATGACAAACCATGCTATGAATAATAAAAACAAAATTTTCAGGATAAGCAAGATTTATTAAAAGAGTTCATTAGATAAACATATCTCAAAAGTGGCCAGAACTTTGATTTGGCCTATACAAGGATCTTAAACAAACACAACATTTTTTGAGCTCTTTAATAAAAATGAAGAAACAAATCAACATATAGAGAAAAAAATGAAGTGGTCTTGATTATGAAAAAATAGGAGCAAAGAGCAAGAAGTTACCCCTCGATTGAAGAACTTGTAATCGATGGAAAACAAAAAATTATAATAACTATATATTTGCCTTAATTATTATGTAACACTAAGAACAAAATCAATGTATAGAAAAAAATATTTTAGATCCGATACCCATTAAGTCTATTTGGCCTGGACTTAATGGGTATCGAACTTGGTTAATTTATAAAAGAAAAAAAAAACAAAAAAATTACATTATAATTTTTTTTTGGGGGGGGGGGGGGGGGCGCGATGGGTATCGGTCGATACCCATCGCACCCCCTTGCTTCCGCCCCTGGTTGTAACGATTTTTTATTCATGGGGGTATTTGAGATTGACTTACAAGTTCGTGGGGGGTTTTTGTAATTAACCTTTTTTTGTATTATGAGAATTCAAAAAAAATCTCAGAATACAAAGAAACCGAACGTCTTCAAAGTTACGAATCAGCCTAATACGGTAGGTCGTAATACTCTAATTTCTAACAAGACGGCACCATGCCAGGAATCTCATGTGTCGGTGAAAACAAAATTCTGCTGGGAATCAATCAGGCTTAAGACTGTCAAACCTCTCGTCAGAGGCGGAGCCAGGGGGTGCGGGTGGGGGCGACCGCCCCCACTGGCTCCCAAAACTCCATTGAATTTTTTTTTTGGGGATTTTAAGAAGCATGTATGCCCCCACTGGCCCAGCCGCCCAGGCCTGCCCACAGGGCCAGTGGGGGCGGAACCGGGCCAGCGGGGGCAGTGCCGCAGTGGGGGCTAAACATCGCTGAACCAGGGAAGTTAGGAACTTGATATTTTATGATTTTATTGTGGTTCTTGTATGGGCAATAAGAGTGTTGTTTGCTGTTTGTAGGATGATTCCACACAAGACCAAGCGCGGAGCAGCCGCACTTGCTCGATTTAAGGCCTATGAGGGAATCTCGAAGCAAACAAATAGAGACAGAGACAACTCAGACACAAAGACGGAGAGAGGGATTACTGTCTATATAAGTTGTTCTTCTTTATGCTATTTTGAGAAGCAAAGAGCAAATAATGGAGCGGTGTGTCTGCGTTTACTTTTCCATCAGTAACCTGTTGTTTTCAAAATCTCCAGAATCTTATCTGGGTTGTGTTTGCGTTTACTTTTCCATCTGCGGTGTGTGAGTTTTCAAATGGATTTTGGTTTCACGAATTGATTGCTAGTTGAATTGGTTGAGCAGATTGATGAACATGTTCAGAGGGAGATAGTGAATCACAGGTCCTTGAAGCATCCTAATATAATAAGATTCAAGGAGGTATAATCTATTTTACCCGATCTGTAATTTCTATTTTCTGTCAATATGTATTTCTTTCTCATTTGTGATTATGCTTTGCAGTCAACTTAGGTAGGTCTTTGTAGGAATTTCTTACTCTCGAGCCAGGTCGAAAGAACTTAAAAAAGATCAGGCTATTTGGCTCCTAACAGAATAGCTTTACCAAATTAGAACTGTTTTTCATATGCTAGTGTGAAAGTACAATTTCTTCTCTTTAACAAGGTGACCCTGACAAATTATTTAATTGAATCAGATTCCCATTATCTCTCTAAATAGAAGTTTCTTGTCTCTGCTTTTCATTCTGTACTTCAGTGCTTTAATCCAAGTGGAAAAGGCAAAGAGAAGGGACTTTGGAATCCACTTAGGTCTTAGGTAGTAAAGTTTTTCCATTTTTTCCTTCCATTTTCTTGGCAACAAAACAGGAACTATGGAGTCGAACATTCTTTCTTTTGAGAAGGTCAGCTACAGCTAGTTTAGTGCATAACAAATCACAATGAAGTTTGGAGTACACTTAGCAATTCTCATGAAATAGGTGCTCTAATCATAAATATCTTTCTCACTCCCATAAGAAAGTCAGAAAGAAGTACGGGAATAAAGAATAAGGGCACAAATGAAAGTGCTTATTTCTAACTCTTGCTAATTCTATTGCTGCTATCCCTTTTTGTTACAGGTGCTGCTTACACCAACTCATCTAGCGATACTCATGGAATATGCTGCTGGGGGAGAACTATTTGAAAGAATATGCAATGCAGGGAGGTTCAGCGAGGATGAGGTAAATAAAACCTTTCGGAAAAACCGGATCAAAATTTTCATTGAAAATATTTGTAAAAAGAGTTGTTTTCATGGTTCATGATATGGCTCTATTTGTCAAAAGCAATAAAACATTTGAATGGCTTGCTTTTGGCCTCTAAGAGTTGCTCTCATTTGGCAAAACATATGCATTTTTTTGGCTCTCTGCATGGTGTTTGTAAGTTTTGCTCTGCTTTCATGTCTCCTCATGTTCATATGCAGGCAAGATATTTCTTTCAGCAACTTATTTCGGGAGTTAGTTACTGCCATTCGATGGTACCATCTTCGCCCCTGCAAATCATGAAATAGATATTTGCCTCTGATAGTATAAAGCTGGTCCTCCTTTTGGCAGAATTGAAGATAATCTATTTCTTCATATCTGTTTCCCATTTGAAATTTTCAGCAAATTTGCCATAGGGATCTCAAGCTGGAAAACACACTTCTAGATGGAAGCTCGGCACCATGCCTCAAAATATGTGACTTTGGCTTTTCCAAGGCAGTGAACTTACAACTTGTTCAGTGTTCAATACATGGCCACGCAATTAAGTGGAAAACACTAACTGTTGTCTCATTTGCAGTCATCTGTTTTGCATTCTCAGCCCAAATCTACCGTAGGAACACCAGCTTAGATTGCACCAGAGGTGTTGTCAAAGAGAGAATATGATGGGAAAGTAAATTTTATTCCTTTTTTCTTTTTAGGTTTTTCCTTGTTATCACTTTTGACCAACTTTTTCCACTTAAACACTAACCATGATCACTTCACTTTTCATTCTTGAAACGTAAGTAGATTGCAGATGTTTGGTCTTGTGGGGTTACTTTATATGTCATGCTGGTTGGTGCTTATCCTTTCGAAGATCCAGAAGATCCCAGAAATTTCAGAAAAACGCTGCAGGTTAGACTTTAGAGAATTTTAGTTGACCAACCCATATGCCTTCTTGTTGTGGTTTAATAAAATGTGTTAATTGTTTATGGCAGAGGATTCTTAGTGTTCACTATTCCATTCAGACTATGTTCGTATTTCCATCGAGTGTAGCCATCTGTTATCTCGAATTTTCGTGGCCAACCCTGAAAAGGTATCAAACACTACCCATTTGGGTTCAAATGTACATATGTAATTGCATTTAACTTGCCCTGTTAATTCATTGAAGTCGCATTTTGCGCAGAGGATAACCATCCCGGAAATCAAGAAGCATCCCTAGTCCTTGAAGAACTTGCCTGCAGAATTCATGTATGAAAATGAAGGTGATTTGAAAAATGACGACGGAAGTGATTCATCTCAAAGTATTGAAGAACTACTGTCCATAATTCAGGAAGCCAGAAACCAGCTAAATTTTTTTTTTTTCATTTCGTCTTAAGAGTTCGCCCCTCCTCAAATTGTGTTATGGATCCGCCACTGCCTCTCGTCTCGTAAAACCGCCGTCGAACAAAAAGTCTTTCAGAAAATCCGATTTTCCCATAAAACCGCCGTCGAACAAAAAGTCTTTCAGAAAATCCGATTTTCCCACCCAACCAGACCAGCCAAGCCCTACCGTCGAAGTACTATATCATACGAACTGTACCGGGAGGTCCGGGACAGCTAAATCCACCCATGAAGTTGTAAATAAACTGAGCTATTGATTCAACAACTCAAATTTAACTCGTATAAATTCAGCTCAAAGGTGTCGCACGGTAGGTGGGGTGCTCCGATACAGAGTTTAGTTATTATGTTGAGTATTATTATATTGAACAAATTAAACGACGATTGAAATTACATTTTTAAAATTTAATGGATCAAATAAATAGTATTAAATCAATTAAAACATTTTTAATATTTTAACTGATCTGTTTTATAATAAGGGATAAATTTCAGATTGATCTCTGTGCTTTACGTAAAAATCGAATTGGTCCCTATGATATGAAAAGCATAAATATAGTTCACAAGCTCTCTACTTTGTTTTGTCGTTAGTCCCTCCTCCACATTTCGTTAACTCATTTGACAAAAAGGACTCCACATCAGCTCAACTTCTGTAATCTCTCCAGGTCAGCGTAAACTCTCTTGAGTACTGAAGTCCACGTAAGTGAACCCTAACTCCAAATGTGTCTCACTTCCGCACAAGATCTAGCTGAAAATTTCTCAGTTCTTCATAGAACCTTCCACGAGATATGTGAAATTTCTCTCATTCACAGAACCTTCCCCCTTTTACTCTGCTGGTATTGGCAATGAAGCAAACGAGTCAGACTCATATGAGTCCATTTTTAAGTGGAGATTCAAGAAGAGAAACAGAGTAAAAGGCAACACCATGTTAAATTTGGTCTATGAGCTGCACCAGATTTGGAACAAAGGCAGTGCAGCTTCACAAAGAAAATAGAGGAAGTTCATAAAGAAAATGAAAGAAATTTTGAGGTAGATCGTGACTACCAGAGAGTGCCAACAAATTAAGGTTAAACCCATCTCTCTATCTCTCTCCACGTACTTCCATCAGAGCAAATGGGGAAACCAACATGAGTCAGAGCTACAATATTCTGCAAAGATACCAAAACTTCTTCTTGAGCCCCATCAACAAAAGCCACAACCAACTTTTCTCGTTGTGCTTATTTTCCATGAGGATGATGAGCAAGCTCCAGAGCTTTCTCCCACAATGCTATCTTGGGCTTGCAACTCTATCTTAGTTTCCCTGCGCATTTTTCCCTGCGATGAAGCATGGTTTGAGGAGAGATGCAAGTGAAAGGAGAAAGTAGTTTGCAGTTTTGATGGTTAGAATGTCCTTCTCAAGAGTTTATGGGAAGCACTTAAAAGTCACTGCCGTCTAAGATGGGGGGAACAACTAAATGGTCCAACTCCAAATTTCCCACCACTAACTTTTTCAAAATTTTCCTACAAATGGAACTTTGGCGAGGACTAAAATCAAATTTAACTCTTACGTTGGAGTCCATTTCTTTTTGTTAGGAGGACACTGTCTCAAATGCCCATTTCTTCGAAACTGACAGAGGCAAGAGAAAATCCGGGTCTGTTTTTCTCTACCTGCTAGGAATGGGTAAGCTATTTCAGAAGATATGACTCACATCTTATAAAGAAGATAGTCTCTCTTGGGTTTCCAACGAGTTCAGCAAACCTTCCAGTTGGATCTCAAATTTAGCCTTCTTGCGAGCTCCTTTCATACGAGCTCCTTCCCTACGAGCATGTAACTCCAAAGATCATTGCGACATGGTTAGAGGTCGCTTCATTGCTGTCAGATTTTTACCCTACTATTGGGAAATTTCACAGTAGATCTTGTGGAAGGTTATGTGAAGAAGAATTGAGAAATTTTCAACTAGATCTTGTGCGGAAGTGAGACACATGTGGGGTTAGGGTTCACTTAAGTGGACTTCAGTACTCAACAGAGTTTACGCTGACCTGGAGAGATTACAGGAGTTGGGCTGATGTGGAGTCCTTTTCGTCAAATGAGTTAACGAAATGTAGAGGAGGGATCAACGGCAAAACAGAGTAGAGAGCTTGAGAACTATATTTATACTTTTCGTATCATTCGATTTTGATCAATTTGACATTTATCCCTAATAATAATAGTTCAATCTTCAGTTTTTTTTATTTAAACCGTCGCTCCAGCATAATAATAAGTAATAACCGAATTCCTCCTGTAACACCTGGAGGTGGGGACCAGTCTGACAGTCCCACGTAGCCTACTTGTTGTCTCAATTAATACGTGGGGGCGCCTTACATTCGAAACGTGTAACGGCAGAGAGGTCGGGTCAGCTCTCGCTCCCTCTCACGGGGAATCTCTCCTGATTTTCTAGGACTGAAAGCGCGTGTTCCGTTAACTACACAGATTCACTCCTGAGCATGTTTTATTTTTTTTTTTATAATTAAAAAAAAAGTTGTGAAGCATGTTTTAAATTTAGCGGGAAAATATCCCCGGTTGGTCCCTAGTACCTGCCGGATTCCCGAATAGCATTAAAAAAGTATCTTTGTTCTTTTCAATCTTTCCGCTAATTTTATTCACTTTCAGTAACCAGTGGAATCATACTGTTTCACCTTCTGTTTTTTTTTTGGTACTGTAAGCCGGACTAGGTTTTGACTCTCATAAATTAATTATATTCTGTAGATAAATATGAATTCCAATTTTAATGCTTATAAGCAAGTTTTTGACTTAACTGTGATAATTAAGGATACAACTCGAGTGTTGGTTGCCGCAACTCAATCTGATCAATCTATTTCCCAAATCACTACACAGAGTTCGTTTGCCACAACTCAATCTGATCAATCCATTTCCCAAATCATTGTTTCGTCAAAAATAAATAATATTTTTATCTCCAAAAACTACAACCAAAAGTTTAAAAATCCTTATCCTAGAATATTGAACCCTCTAAAACTGAACATGAATAAAATGTCTATGTATGTATATTCTAGCATGGAATGGGGGCAGTTTTATCTTTCACGTAGAATGGGTGTCACTTGATGGACACGTGTGAAGGAAAACGTGTGAGTTAACCTCAAAATTGGGTCCAATACCAAATTGAAACGCGACGTGTACATTGGGATGGTGGGTCGTAACGAGTTCAAGTAATTTATGAGGATTTTTGAGATTGGGATGAAGTTTGTGAGGGAAAAAATATAATTAACCCATTAATAAAATTTTCTATCTAATTATTAGCTTCAATTTTTGTGAAAAAACTAAAAAAACTTTTACAAAAACTCATTAAAACTCATCTAACAAAATTTTTATTTGCAAACGTATTTTTTGCTCTCACATGTTCTAAGAAAATAAATTTAAAAAACTTTTTTTATAGTTCCATCACAAGAACAAACTCCCCAACAAATATATCTCAAAATAATTTCTTAACCATTACAAACAAATATTTTTAGAAACAAAAACAAACATAGCATAATTTCTCATGAAAACAAAAAGAATGAAGTCTGAGGCTCATCAACTTAATTTCCAGTTTTAGATAATTGAGGCTATTTAAGGCTTAGTTTGGATGATAAAACAATTTTTTGTGGAATATTTTATTATAGTAGTGTAGATTTTATTGAATTTTATAAAAAGTGTGTTAGCTAGATTTGTGAAAAAAAAAACTGTTCGAGTTTGTGAAAAATTATTGCAATTTGTAAAAATAAAAAAGGGTTAATTACACTTTTTCCCGATGAACTTACACCCAGTTCTCAATATCCCCCTAAACTACAACTCGTGACAACCCGCCCCCATTATTTATGTTTTTTGTCCCAACCCCGTTTGGGAGCCCGATTCGGTGTTAAGTCTCACGTTATCCGTTACATGTGACCATCACGTGACCCCCATACGATGCAATAAGACTTTAATGCCCCGATGAATAGTCTCGTTAGATTTTTGTTTAATTTCCCCCCGCAACTCCAAAACGATGTCGCATGTGCTAACCCACCCACACTTAAGTTTTTTAGACCAAAACTCGAACAAAAGAAAGACTCGAGCTTTTTCCCCCAAAACACTAACCCATTCCAGTACCTTACCTTTTCCCCCAATCTTTCTCCAAATCAAGAACCCATTCCAGTGCCTTAAACGTTTCTAGCATTGTTTGATTGCATTTCGACGTAGTGAAAATAAACATTTCACTTTTTATGCCCAATGTAAGCTTTTTGGTCTTCGAACGCCACATTTCGTTTTGTTCCCCAAATCTCATGTATGGGTTGTTGGTTGTTGGTGATTGAGTTGGCTGCGAATGGGGTGGTAGACATACATTATGTAGGATGAAAAGGTGTTATGTTAGTTTTGAAAAGTGGAATGTTGGAAAGGGTATGTGTAGTCTTTGTCTCTTGTCCCCTTTCCTCGAGTGGTCTCATTCTCTCTCTCCCAGTATTTACATTATTCTATTTGAAGATGTGTTGTGATGTTGTGGTCCCCTTCCTCTCTGCCAGTGTTTGTTGTTCTCCGAAACCATGTGTTGTTGTGGTCCTCTTCCTAGCAAAATTATTGTCTTGACCATTAACTATTATCTTGGCCATTAATTATTATCATTGTTGTAAAACAACTAACTTTGTAAAGCATTGTGAGCTCTGTTAGCTCAACATTATGAGGGTCACGTGAGCTCTGTCATAGGTAAATGGTTGTTGTTTATATTTTGCAATTTTTACCTTGTGTTGCAAATAATGTGTGGGTAAATACTTTGTGTATATATTGTGCAACTTAGTCTTCTTCCTATTTTCTGGTTATGTCTATTTTTAAAAAAAAAAAAATTTGGTTATGTATACTTCCAATGCTAGTTCATGTTCCTGGGTTAAAAGTGAGGGCAAACTCAGGGGATGTCAATGTTACTGCAATGTCTCTAGTGAAAGGTTCAAACTTATGTACGTAGAGACATTGCAGTAACATTGACATCCCCTGAGTTTGCCCTCACTTTTAACCCAGGAACATGAACTAGCATTGGAAGTATACATAACCAATTTTTTTAAAAAAAAAAAATAGACATAACCAGAAAATAGGAAGAAGACTAAGTTGCACAATATATACACAAAGTATTTACCCACACATTATTTGCAACACAAGGTAAAAATTGCAAAATATAAACAACAACCATTTACCTATGACATTGGCAAGCTCATGCAATTTTTTTTTGTATCTGTGGCTAATAGTAGAAACACGGGTTCAACTTTGAAAATCTTTTGCTAAAGAAAAATACAAATGAGGGAGGGTCATTCTATAATTGCATTCTCAGGTCATTCTGTAAGTAACAAGTGGATTTATGAAAACTACAATGAACACGTCAAGATGAACTCGTGTTCTGGTGTTTCTGGGCATTACATTGTAAAATCTACCATGAACACGAAAAAAAGATTTATCAAAAGAGGATTTATTTTTTGGCATTACCTTGCAAATTCGATGTTCCCTCAACCTTCCCTGATCGTAGATCAAATTGCTAAGTTTCGGGTGTGCCAGTTCTATCGGGAGTTCAGAGCACCTCGAAGTAACTCATACGCAATGTTTAGGGCACGAGGAAACTTAAACCAATTTCAACAACATTGTTCTTCGGGGCAAGATGAACTATTCGCATCGTATAGGGGTCATGTGATGGTCACGTGTGACGGATAACATGAGATTTAACACCGAATCGGGATCCCAAACGGGGTTGGGAAGAAAATGCAAATAATGGGGGCGGGTTGTCACAAGTTGTAGTTTAGGGGGATATTGAGAATCGAGTGTAAGTTCATGGGGAAAAGTGTAATTAACCCATAAAAAAGTTGTTGGAGTTTGTAATAGTTATTGAAATTTGTGAAAAATTTATTTGAAAATTTTCTAACTACATCCAAATAGAGAACAAAGAAAAGTTGTTAAAAGTAAAGTTAATGGATTATAAAATTTTAAAATAATGATATACTTAATCTAAAGTAGTAAAAAATTATAAAGATCTTGCATATAAATTAGTGTTATGTACCTAGTTGGTAACTAGGTTTTCACCGTAATAAATAGTCATTGAATTTAAAAATTGATCATAAAGTTCATTAAACAAGTCATTTTGTTAAACTTATATCTATAAGTTAACAACAATCACATCAATTTCAATCATAAGTTGTCATGTGTCACCCAAAATTAAAATAATGCGATTTATAATTTTCTCAAGTTTTTTTTCTAATTTTTTATTTTTTATAAAAGAAACTACAGTATTTTAATAATTTGAAAAAATATAATAATTTGTAAGTCACATGATTTTAGTTTTGTGTAACAATTGTCAACTTATAATTAGAAATGATATATGAATCATTAACTTCGAGAATACAATTTTAAGAGAGCTTATTTGACAAAAAAAATTAAATTGAGGGATAATAATTTGAAAACTGAAGATAATTTATTTAAAGAAGTCAAAACCTAAACGCTAAATGTGCACTTAACCCTAAAAATTATAACTCTATAATCAATATCTTTTTATGTTTTCCAAGAAAACTTTAAGGCAGGGTTTTTTACACGGGCATTTGCCAACTTTGAATAATCCTTTATTTTTCTTGATTCATGTGTATGGCACAAAGTTGTAGCCTTGCAGGGTAGTAAAATATGAGCTATTTAATTGGAGTTACTATATATATACAAAAGCAGTACTTACATCTTCTGCATTTTGTTTGCGTTATTTTTTGGGACTGGTATACCCTGCAATTCCTAGGGTATTGCATGGTATGCAATTAGGAGAGAGAGGGACACATGAGTGTGGGTCCCACCGCTTCTGCATTTTGTTTGCGTTATTTTTTGGGACTGGTATACCATGCAATTCCTAGGGTATTGCATGGTATGCAATTAGGAGAGAGAGGGACACATGAGTGTGGGTCCCACGGTGGGACCCACACTGCCCGAAAATACTGTTTGGGCAGGGGCAGTGTGGGTCCCACAGTGAGACCCACACTTTGTGTCCCTCTCTCTCCTAATTGCTCCCCTGCAATACCCTAGGAATTGCAGGGGAGCCGGATCCTATTTTTTGTACTAGTTTTTCCTGAAAGAAGTTTGCACGTAACACTTCAAAAAGTGTCTCTGTTTCTTTAGAGAAACGAAAATGATCTCATTCCGGTACATCAGAAAAGACAAAAAAAACATAGATTAAATACAAACATCTCTTCTTCTTTTTTTATCATGTCGTTTTGTCTCTGATCCATTCTTTTATCAACTTTACCTTGAAACTCTATTCTTTTATCTGGGAAAATTTTGTCCGTTTCGTAAGTGGGAGGCTTAAGAATTTTTTTTTGAAAAAAAAAAAAAGAAAAAAGGGTAAAGGACGTCTAGCTGCCATTATCCGTCTAGCAAAAGTGGAAAAAAAGAGCCCACAAAAAATGTCTAAAAAAGAAAGAAAAGAAAAGGGGTAAAGGACGTCTAGCTGCCATTATCCGTCTAGCAAAAGTGGAAAAAAAGAGCCCACAAAAAATGTCTAGCCAGTAACCCCTAGCAAGGACCCCGGTCCTTAAAACGGGGGTCCAAAACCTGCCACACCACCGAAACAACCCCTTCTTTAGTTTTGGCTTTGCTGACGTCGGAATCCCACACGAACTTCTCCTTCACTACTTATAAGAAAAAGAAAAAAGAAAAAAAAGCTTTCACTGACGTGGAGGCTGGACACGTATCAGAACAACCTTTTTCATCCGAAAGGTCACTTTAAAAAAAGAAAGAATAAAAAATCCAAATGCATTAATGAAAACGAATACGTGCTGCGTGCGTGACTGCCATGCCAGCCCCATAAGTGACCCTACTCACGGGACTGGCGCACGTCACGTGCACCTGTTCGACTCTCAAAAAGTAAAGTTTGAAAAGGAAAAAAAAAAAATATATATATATATATATATATAATATATTTCTTTAACAGTGGACGGTGTCTTAATCTGGCCCATTTGACCATTGACCGACTCGATCTCAACATAATTAACTAGGATTAAGTTCAATATTAAATATTAAGTATATGTGGTTAAGAGTGACCCCGGAAGACAGTTAGAACGGTAGTTAGAAGTTAATGATGATTTTTTAAAATTATTTTCTAGATTTTTTTGGTACCAAAGATTGATTCGTCGAAAATGATGGATTGTTGCACGTGGTTAACCGTGCCTAATGATAGGGATCTATAGCTAATTGATTTAAGATATAAAATAGACTATAAGATTTGAATGGGAAAAATCAGCGTGGGGTGCATGATTTCGGTAGCGACTAATGATTGTGACCATCCAAATGGAGCACACCTAACGATACGATTGTTAGTAATTTGAAAAATCAGAACATATAATATGAAGACGAGGGATCTGTACCCTATGATACTACAGTGTGAATTGAGTAGGTAGTAGTGTCGAACAAAATTGGATCGAAAATCGGATTGGGTCGGAAAATCGGCTCGAATTTGCGGTCCGGTCATATTTGTTAAAATGCGGTTCGGTCCGGACCGGATTGAAGGACCGCATTTATGCGGTCCGGTCCGGTTTATACATTTTTGATATACGGTCCGGACCGGACCGGACCGCATATAATAAATATATATTTTTTATATTTTTAATATAATAAAAATATATAATAATGAAACATTTGAATCGTCTTCACGTGACTCGTGAGAATCATTAAAAATAATTTTTAAAAAAAACATTTATGCGCACAAAGCAGTAGCACTGCGCATAGCCTCTGCACTGCGCAGAGGCTACTACGCACTGCGCAATGCACTAAGTGCTTTCTGCGGAAATTTTTTTTAAAAAAAAGAAAATTAAATCCGGTCTGGACTACTTAAGTGGTCCAGGCCGGACCATATTTCACAAGACCGAACACCACTTATAAGTGGTCCGGTCCAGTCCTTTAATATAAGGGAACCGGAAATGCAGTCTGAAAACTGGACTGCATTTCCGGTTTTCAGCCCTCGCAGTCGGTGGTAAAGAAACATTGGGTAATTAAACAATATGGACATTTTTTCTCTTTTTTAAATTATTTTTCTTCCGATCAATGATTTATCTTTTTTTACCTAATATTTTTGGATTTTAATTAATTAATTGATCCTAATAGAGTAATAAATGAAACTCATTAATGTAAGTACAATTTCAAGAAAAAATTTAATCAAAGATTGATCGATTATATCCAGTGGCACCGCTCACATCAATTAATGAGAGTAATCAAATTGCGGGGTCGGATCAAATTCTACTCGTTAATTGACGTAGCATAAGGCTAACCACAAAATTGGGTGGGATTTGTATCTCACTCATCCATGAAACCCATTCGAATTGGTACAATCGGGATGGATTCCGCATCTCAAATGGATTTTTTTTGCTTCATATATGTGAATATGTACAAATTGTAAACACCATGGTAAATATAGTTCATCTTTTTACTACCAAATTTTTTGAAATTATTTCTCTAAATTACCAAACATGATATATTGCACCTTAAACTATTAATATATTTACACTTCATACTCTATACTACAATTTGACTATTAAAATTGAATGTGGATAACTTTTCATTTATGATATGGGTAAGATATAAAGTGCAAATGTATTAAAGTTTGAAGTACAATATATCAAATCCCGTAATTTATGGTTAAAATCGTAAAAGTTATAATAGCTAGAACGTGTAAAGTATAATTTTTCATAATGATTATATGTTTTAAAAAATTCTATATGTAACGAACGCCGTATAGATACATAGGATACCACATTTTATAGGTTAATTTCCTCCTAGACGTCTCTCCTATAGACTCGGTACAACGAGTTATTAGCTAGATGCCTAGATGGTCCATTTGCTGCCAGCAGAAAGACAAACGAAACAGGGCAGCTCGGCAGTCCCGCCTGCCAACTAATTATGTCTAGAAAAATGGGCCAGCAAAAACTAAGGTAGATATTTTGGTAAACCCAAAGTAAAGTACCTAGCTCGAGGGAATAATTAAGCCAAGGTATCACGAGCTTCAATGGGACTATACATCTTTTGGGCACTTGGGATTGCTGGAACCGCGAGTCATTTCCTAGATTGGTGGCCAGCTTCCTTCTCCTAGGTAATTGGCATTGTCACACATTCCTGAAAATAGAGGTTGATTAGAACACCACTTGGAGGGGCTTCAGAGGTGACTGTCCATGGACATGGGGAAAACAACGATGATGTCAACGAGAAAGACAAATCCCTAGACTTCAGGAATCAGCACTGGCCCCCCTCCCATCTCTTGCGTTTTCCCGTCATGGATATGCCGCAGGGAACACGCCAACAAACAGTAGCTCCCTTTTAAGGCCCTGGTGTGACTTTGCTTACAAGAGCAAAGTTCGAGTGGCAAGCTGCGTAGATGCAGCACCATCACCACCACCACCACCATGCACTCAGCACCATACCCAGTTGAATTGCTTACACTCAGTTTTCACCACTTACTGGCCACTCCTTAGGTGGAGGACACCAACTTCACACCCATTCCTCTTGTCTCTGCAAAATCGGAACCACATAATTTGAGATCACAATGTGTTCTCCAATTGGACCTTTCAACTCAATTTTGTGCTTACAAGCAAGCAACTTATAAATGACTTGGTAAGCAAATACCAAGTAAGTCGGCGAGTTTTCTTGTAAATCTAGAAAACTCAAGAGGACCAAGTCCATTTCTCTGCAACAGTAAGGAATTTCCTAAGAGCTTAAAGAACTCAACTAGACCAAGACATGATCTAACATGCAGTAGAAACTGGTATGGGACCATTAGGACTGCCTAGCTATTAAAATGAAGTTACCCAGACGTTGTAGTCCACAAAGAGGTTGGGAGCCAGCAGATTGGGGCGGGGGGCATGCGTGAGGAACATTAGCCCGGCAAGGAACCGCAAGACATGCGTGTATGGGCGCACCAAGTATTGACCGGGAAAGCAAGTCTGCCTGCCCAACCATGTGGGCACTGACACCCACCATAAATATTATCCTATGGGTCGGTATCTGACTCGGCGATAATATAAAATTTTGGCGGCTCTTTTTTTTTTTGCATTATCTGAAAATAAAATAAAATAAAATATTATATTAATTGTGTGAACTTTTTAGGGCGTTATGATTTTCTCATCTAAACGCTTGGGGATTTGATTACGTAGCTCTGGACCTAAATCTGGCTAGGAATCACAAAAACGAGACTTGGGTAAAGTCAATAGTTCTCCTTCTGAAATTCTATCAACTACGGTTGTGTTTGTGTTGTAAAATTTTAGTGTTGTTAAAATTTTAGGTATTGGGTTTAGTGAAAAAGTGAAGAGAGAGATAATTTTTTATATTTTTTTGTAGTAAATAGTAATGATTTGATGGGGAGAGAGAGATTATATTGTAATATTTAATTGTGTTAAAATTTTAGAGGAGATAAAATTTTGGTACACAAACGCACTCGTTTGCCCAATTATCTTTTATAGGAGGAGAAAAGATTTAGGTGTTGTTCGGGTTTATTTAAAGTTTTAGAAAATTTTTTGAGAATACACAAATCGAACATGTTTTTTAACATCATTTAAAAATAACTACTGCAAGCATGTCAATAAAATTAACATCACCAAAAAATTATCAAAACACAAAAAATTCTCAAAATACTCCATAACCGAACAACCTCTTAGTTGATTTCCACCTTCAAAAATAATATAAAAAGGAGGAAATGAAATTAAGAATATGGTAATGGGGAACAACATTTTTAATTTCTTGAAACAAATAAGGTAAAATTTAAAATTTAAAATGCTCACTATGTGTTATCATGTCTAATATTAATGTTCTTGTAGATCCATAAGAGGAAATACCATAAACCCTTTCCAATTGCACTTTTAGTCCGAGCATGTCTTTCCTAAACTGAAGGTGATAAAGAAATTGAATCAGCATCATTTTATACCCAAATTGGATTAGGTGATAAAAAATGTTTCGGCCAATTTCAAATTCCACACATAATGAGCTATCGAAAATAGGTCTTCTAGAAAAAAAGAAAGAGAAAAGAATAGAGGTCTTTCTAGACTATCTAATTTGCCCCGGAAACATAGTTGAAAATTAAAAATGATATTTCCTTATATATATATATATATATATATATATATATATATAATATTATTTAGCTTATTTGATGGATATATTTAGAATTACCTGTTTCATCCGGTGGTAATTGTGGTGTATTAACCGGTGTATGCAGACTCGAATATAGAGACCCAAAAATGAGAAGAAAGCATGTGAGAAACTGCCGAACTTGTGATCGATGTATTGGTTATGTTTGGATTAGTTTCGAAAATATTTTTGTTCTAATGATTAAGAAAATTTGTTTAAATATGTTTTTTCAAGTGTTTGTGAAAATGGTGGTCTATAGAAATGATATTTGGAAAGAGAAAATTATTCTTTTGAAAATTGAAAAAAGTATGTTTATAATAAATATTTTTGTGAGTAGAATTTTTATGTTGTTTTTCACATGCCAATAATTAGTTAAAAATTTCTATTGAAGATTGAAATATTTTTTTTTTGAGAAAAAATTTTATTTGGATTAAAAAATATTTAAAGACTATTAACATAGACATTGCCTTTCATGGGAAAATGAGGAAGTCATTATACATTAATAAGGGTATTAATTGGCCGTAATGACTGACGGATGGTAGATTATGGGGAGTCCCGTTACGGAAAGCACTGACCGGACAATCGGCCCAATTGCTCCGCTCCACAGTCCTTGGGAGTCATTATTCACTTCCCTGATTTATTAACACGTGGGTTACTCTCTCCCAAATACTGATTTAGCGAAAGTTCAAGCCACCAGCGCGCTTTGGTATACATCATCCACTCTTTTTAAAATGCGCCAGGGGTAGTTCAGACTGCATGCTCAGTTTTTTTTTGGTACCTTTCCTTGTATGTACAGAAAAATATTTTTTTGGAGAGACTGAAATTAGAACCAGAGCACGCCGGAGGGAGAGAGAAAGTGTGCGAGAGAAGAGGAAATCAGGAAAAGAGTCAAAAGACTGAGAAGGGGTGTGTACTCTTTTTAGTCTTGCAGGTTTTGGAGCATCGTGTCGGGGAGAGGTCATATTTCGGGAATATTTTTCTTGGGGGTTTCTTTCATATAAAAATATTGTTGTTTCCTTAGCGAGAGAGGACGCACAGGGGGAGGTTAAGATCTCCAATCGTGTATAAATATATATGTACTGTGCTGTGTTTTACACAAGCACAAAAGCCTCCCTGTTCAGAGAACCGAAAAAACTTTGGTATACCAGATCACAAATCCTCAAGAATTGCAATGGGTAGGTGCTCCCCATCTTTTTCTCGTGCCCTGTTTTTGGACGAGTGTCTCTTCTTCTGAGTATTCCATCAATATCTTGTGCTTCTCTGTGGTTGCCAAGACTCGTATGCTTCTAGGTTTGTGCTAGACCCGAAGTAAGAACTTTGCACTGTGTTTTCTGTGGTTCCTTTCTACGGTATTGGGATGGGTGGTGGGGATAAATGGGTTTTTGCCTTTGTCTTTACGCCTTAGTTTCGGTTGGTGTTCGGAGACTTTGGGTGTTCACTGACGTTTATTTGTTATCCTGGGGAACTGGTTCTGGTTCCCTGTTATGGTATTTTTCCTCGGAATTTGTGCTTTCGGTGGTTGGCCCCCCCCGGGGAGGACTGGCTGGCTGGATTTTTTTAGTTGTGTTCTCTGCTATCTCAATTGAGATACAGGCTGGTGGAATCTGTGTTTTTTCTTTTTCTTTCTGGTATTTGTGCTTGGTCTACCCTCTCCACCCTCTCTCTATCTCTCTCTCTGCTGATTTAGCTTTTGTTGATTCCATGGCTTGCTGGTGCTGTGGGATCTTTCCTCACGCATTAATCACTTAGTCTACGAACACGTAAACAGCCACCCACGCCCCTACCAACTTTTAGGTGGACGTGGCTTAGTTTAATTGGCTTCCTTTGTATCTGTTCAAACCGAGAACTTTTTGGAGCTCTTCCGGATCTGGTTCTTTTGCGCTTAAGCCTCCCACGCCTCCTCCTCTTCACTCCGCTTTTCTTTGCCATTTTAGAAAGAGCTCCTTGAAAGGATTTGGTTTATGCTGTTTCCTTTTCCTTTTTCTTTTTGGGCAAGTCTTTCCTTTTATTCCTTATCAATTGAGTGCCTTTTGCTTTGACTAGCAGTGGTGGTTCTCTCCAAGTTTTCTCTGATTTGTTACTTCTTGCTACGCAGCTTATATTCCGGAGGTCAACATGAGCTTTTCACATGACATGGATGACGAATATGAGAAACTCTTCAGGAGAATGAACCCACCAAGGTTTCCAAATTTTTATGTTCTTCAACGACTCTGAGATGCTGTTTAATTTTGACTAATCCGGGCCGAGTATATACCTTTCTGCCCACTTACCTTTTTGTCTTTGTTTCTCAGGGTTGTGATTGATAATGAAGCCTGCAAGAATGCAACCGTCATAAGGGTATGGCTTTAAGTTCTTTATGTTGGGCTTTATGAGCTTCTTTTTTCTCCTCAAGAATATTTTGGTACTTATTCCGTTGGATGATGCAGGTTGACAGTGCAAACAAATATGGGATACTTCTCGACGTTGTACAAGTCCTTACTGACCTTAGCTTTATCATAACTAAGGCTTACATTTCTTCTGATGGTGGATGGTTCATGGATGGTATGATTCTTTCCGAATCTTTAACCCCTTTTCTCTAATTTGTCATATATATCTTTGGAATCTAAAATCAATTTTTTTTCCTCCCTTCAGTTTTCAATGTCACTGATCAAGATGGAAATAAGGTTACAGATGAAGGAATTCTGGATTATATTCGAAAGGTGAGTCTTGTTGCATATTGGTATGTATGCCTCTGCTTTCTATGCATACACAGCTGATTAATTGTGTTCGTCTTCAGTCTCTTGGACCAGATTCATGCTTTACATCTTCTAGGAGGTCTGTTGGGGTTATACCATCAATAGACCACACTGCGATTGAGCTAACTGGAACTGACAGACCGGGACTACTTTCCGAAGTGTGTGCTGTGCTCGCACATCTTAAATGCAATGTAGTGAGCGCAGAGGTCTGGACACATAACACCCGGGCTGCGGCAGTGATGCATGTGACTGATGAGGAAATTGAGTGTGCAATTACTGACCCAGAGAGGCTATCTAGGATTAAGCAACTTCTCAGCAATGTACTCAAGGGAAGCAACATAACCGGTGGAGCTAAGACTGTGTTCTCTCATGCAAGTATACACACTGAGAGGAGGCTTCACCAGATGATGTTTGCTGATAGGGATTATGAACGAGCTGAAGATGGTGTCTTGGATGAGAAACAACGGCCGAATGTGAATGTTGTGAATTGGTGTGATAAAGACTACTCTATGGTTACCATCCGGAGTAAGGATAGGCCAAAGCTTCTCTTTGATACAGTTTGCACATTGACAGACATGCAGTATGTGGTTTTTCATGCAAATATTGATGCTGAGGGGACAGAAGCTTATCAGGTATCCCATAACCCTCTACTGTACTTACATGCGGTTATGATGTTATGGTAGGGCAATTGTATGGGCTTGGTTTTGGTTGTTGCATTTTTCTAATTTTGTAAGAGTGTTTACAGGAATACTATATCAGGCATATAGATGGATCCCCTGTGAAATCAGATGCAGAGAGGGAAAGAGTGACGCGATGTCTGGAAGCAGCCATTGAGAGAAGAGTATCTGAGGTGAGTTCTTATATAATATGCTTGGGAATTTGTAACTTTTATTGTTTGTTTTGTGGAGTAATTTGCCATGGTTTACGAATAATTATGCAGTTGAACATATGGATGGTAATAGCTTTGGAGTCATTTCACAGTTGAACATATTGATAGTAAACTTTGGTTTCTACATGCAATAAAACAAAGGATCTGTTTGCAGTAATTTTGTTATATCTTAGACCATCATAAGAATAAGGTTTGTCTATATCACCATTATTTAAGGAAATGGACCCGTTTGCACTGAAACTTTTGTGCGTTTCAAACATTTCTTTGATTCTGTTTACAAGCATAATTTTCTTGTCCAGATCTTCGAGGGATTCTGATATGCAATAGAACAAGTTGTAAATAGCAGCTGAAAACAAAATGTATTTGGTCATCTCCTGCTGTTTTACTGTTGCTTTGAGGGGCTTCATTTAATTTTTCTTGACCAGAGTTTCGCCTTACTTCTGCAGGGGTTGAAGCTGGAACTCTGCACTACTGACAGAGTTGGGCTCCTGTCTAATGTCACTCGTATTTTTCGCGAAAATAGCCTCACTGTGACCAGAGCAGAGGTTACAACTAAAGCAGGAAAAGCTATGAATACGTTTTATGTTCGTGATGCGTCAGGGAATCCTGTCGATTCGAAGACTATAGATTCCATCCGGCAAACAATCGGCCAGACTATCCTTAAAGTGAAAGGCAGCCCGGAAGACTTAAAACCTGTTCCTCAGGAGTCTCAAACTCGGTTCCTCTTTGGTGGTCTTTTCAAGTCTAGATCATTTGTTAACTTTGGCTTAGTTAGGTCCTATTCCTGAGAAACTCAACCCTAAGTTCCCTTGTACATCGATACCGCTCAACTGCATACTCCATATATAAGTTCCAAATCGCCTTTAGAGAGCTTGTCTAGGAAAATATATATTCCTCAAAAGAGGTTAGAAAAGCCATAGTGAGAGAGTGAGTCCTTGTAAATACACCCGTCCCCATTTGTCCTGCTTTGACCTTTACATCTTACTCCAAATCCAACCTCACGTTGGGTTCCTGAATTATTAGAAAGAAAGTCCAATATCTTGGAACAATCAGTTTTAATATAATGTACATAATTTTCTCTGCCTTACAGTTATTCTCGTCTTCCTCTTTTTTATATGCTAAAAAGGTGACGTTTTGACTCTTATTTTGGATTGATGTCCAGAAATTTGAAAGTTCCTTGCGTAGATGAGTGTTAAGTTACTATTAAAAACCTCGTTGCGAGGATCTTCCGTGAAAGAGGTGCCCACCAAGACTTTGAATCTTGTGGACGAAACTACCTACGCACATCGATCGGACCAATCTACTTTCCCTACATCACCCAATTGGACGGACTATTTGGGTGGCGGCTAATACCTTTCCATAGTCGTAGGTTTAATATCGAAGTTCGACCTAAAATCTGGATGCGAGATCTTCAACGTCGCTATCGGACAAAGACAGGCACTTTTGTGCTGGGTTTGGTCTTCCGAGGAAATAATTCCGGTTTGTTGTTGAACGGGTTGCTAATTCTGAATCACTATTCTGTTCCACGCTTTGACGAGTCCTTAGCTTCACCAGGAGGCCCTGTCATTTTCTCCTCAATAGCACCCGAATGATTCGGTATGTGTTGGGATCTTTTAGGGATAGGTTCCTCTCCTGCTTTGCAAGGGCAACTTTGACATCGACAGTTCGTTTTCCTTACGGAAATGGTAGCTGCAATTCCTTCTACCGATCCAATCCAATACAAGCAAGTTTGAACCTTCTTTTTGACCGGATGTTGTGAGGAGGGGTGTGGTTTGAAAGCAAAAAAGCAAAAAGCCCCACCAAATATGAAAGGTGGGAGAAGGATGGGGGAAATTGTCGTCTTCTTTTTTTGAATTTGCAATTCCACATCGCCATCGCCACCCTGGGGGTTCCACCGCGTGGCTTCTAACTCATCCAGGAGCTGCCCCTGCCAGCTCAAGAGGAATCCAGATGGGTAAAAGTAAATACGGTGATTGGATCATGAGGAATTGGTGCACTGTGGATAACTGTGAGACGTGGTGGTCTATCCATCTTTGTCTCATTACGAAAAGAAGTTCAAAATACAAATGAATTACTCCATAAAAAAGGAAAAATTATAAAAAACAAACGTCTTGCTTAGAAAAAAAACCAAAAACAAACTTCTTTTGGAGGATTGGAGGGTTATCGAGAAGCTCTGTAATTCACCCCGAAACTACACGAAGGACTACGCGAAGTGAAGTCGTCTCTCAAAGGGTCTAAATGAAGTCTGGTTGTGACTATTGGCGACTACGATGAACTACACGAAACTTTGTCAATATTATTATTTTTCAAAGTTTTTTACGATGTTTTAGTTGGGTTCGAAACATATAATTCATGGTTAAATATCTTCTTGTGGTTAAATTCGAAGAAAACAATGAATGCTGTAGAATTGACACTGCTCGATAATTAATACAAAAAATCTTGAATGTGACCTACACATAATATCTATCTATTTAAATTGAATTATCTAATTCAAACAGTAAATTCGAGTATATCCTAATCCTCACACCGAGAACACGTGCACCCACGTCTCGAACTATGCTACATGCGTGCATCAATGGTACACATATCCACTTATGCTTCTTGCTCTCATTCTCAATGTGCATGCATGCGTCTTGCAAGGCAAAAGAAACAGAAAAATGGGCAGACGTGCAGAGAAGCTGATGCATGATCGTGTTTTGGGTTCTGCCGGGACGAGTCAGCAGCTATCCAGCAGTCAACAGTCAATGCGCTATAACAACATGTCAAGCCTGGGAGGGTGTGATTTACTAACAATATAGAAATAAGGAACACAGAGTTTACTGATCAGCTAGGTTGGCATAATAAATCATAGCCAAATCATGACCCTGATCCTAAGATATAATAGTAATATGATAAACTTTTACTAGTACACGGTTCTATGTATAAAACAACAGGGCATGATTCTGTCAAATCTTGAAGAGAAAAGAAGTCCAGTCATGCAACCCGCTTCCTAAAAAGTTAATGGGGGAGAAAACAATGCGCTGAGAAATCACTAATTAATTAAAGTGTCATGTTCTTTTCTGGACCATGAAGCTTGCTGTCACTGAAAACTTGGGGCTTTTAATTGTGTGCGTTGATTTTTTTTTCAAGTGGAGGAGGATTGGAAGTTTCAAGTTTCTTCAGTCAAACAACGAATGAGCAATCTCCTCTGATCACATGCTGAATGGCTCTGCAGAAGTTGAGTCGGCCATAATAATTTATCTTGCCGGTATATGTAAGATGACTTACGGTGGGTTTGTGTGGTAAAATTTTTGGTATTGAGTTTAGTGTTGGTATTGGGTTTAGTGAAAAAATGAAGAGAGAGGTAATAGTTTATAATTTTTGTAATTTTTTATATTTTTTTATGGGAGAGAGAGAGATTATATTGGAGTATTTTATTAGGAGAGAGATAAAATTTTGGGAAAAATTTTACATGCAAACGCAGCCTTAATCTATCATGTCCCTATATAACGTGCCATTCTCTCGCTGGCCAAACATGGGTCCTTGTGGGGTGCAATTATCAGAAACGCCCACTGTCAACTGGAAAATTACTGAATTCAACTAGTGAAATCCAAAAGAACTAGTTACCCAAAAGAAACAAAAATTAAAGAAATGCGTCAGAACCCTTCCAATAATTCATGACGGAGCCACGAAAATTTATTTCTTTATATTCCACGCTTGATCTCTCTCTCTCTCTCTGCGCTAATACTAAGAGAATACATAAGGAGGTCGAATACCATTAAGAAGAGGCAAAACCAACATGGAGGAGGGGTCTAATGCTGAGTTTCCAGGCTTCCAAACTAGTGTTCACAAGGACGACCTTGTTTACAGAAGGTCTTTAAGCCGTTTGCAAAGGCGAGCTCCCTCCCCTCTTCAGCTAAAGCCAAGTACAGTCCCTTCCGCCTGCAACGGTCCACCAAAAACATTCGTTGGCAGTTCAAGCTCCTCCTCATCGTCATCAATGAATCCACTCTACTACAGTAAAGATCCCATACCTCTACTATCGCCTCTTGTGTTGCCTTCTTTGCTAGAATCTGCCTACGTACAAGAGGGAAATATAACGAAGTCACATTGAATATTCACAAGGCCGTCCATATCTATGATCTGTGACATATATATATGTTTGATCTTTGTCCTGTAAAATTAGGCCACTAGTTTTATGTATATTGAGTAGATTTGCTATAGCGTCTTGTAATAGAGTTAACGCGTACAGGGTCGATGTTATTCCTAAAATTTTGATCTCTCCTCTATTCGTTTTCTTTTTCCACTTGCTGTTGCGAGACAACTTTGCACTGATTGATTACTGCAATTAATGGCACTTTGATTTGCAAGTTCCTGCACGGCTTAACAAATAAGTTGCAGTTGGCCGGGGCTGCCTCAACAGTTAAGCATCTTCCGGTGGATGCATGTAGTTTAAGTAGTGTGAAGCTAGATTTTTTCTCTAATTAACTTGCTTGTTGCTTGATGATTCTTGCAATAGAGATAACCTCGAAAAACATCACACGCAGTTTTCCTTCTAGACGTTAGATGAAAGTCAGCCCAGCATCGATCTGTGCAGGTTCTCCAAAGTGGAACTTCCACCTGTGAAGAGAATGAGGACCAATATAGAAAGAACGATTCCTTTTCTTATTTGATTTCTTTAGCACAAATACATTAATTATATGAATAACTGTATAAACACTGGACATTAAATACAATGACAGATTTGTAGGGATAACTGTACAATTGAAAAAATATGAGCCTAAATCTTAGCAACCGTATCCTTGGTTTGTTTTTCAAATTCTTGTGATTCAATACGCCCTTGTAAACTAAGCCGGAGGGATTGGAGGTTTAGTTTGGATCGAAGAATTTGAAAACGTTGCGTAGATAAAGGCTGGGTGAAGATATTTGCAACTTGATGTTTGCTTGAAATAAATCGAACATCCAATTGTTTAGCCGCCAAAAGATAGCAAATAAAGTGAAAATCAATTTCAACATGTTTTGTGCGAGCGTGAAATACAAGATTAGAGGTGAGATAATTATCACCAATATTAATCCATAACTTTCTAAGATTATTCCGTAGGTGTCAAAGTGTGTTGTTTTGCTTCCTAAGATTGTTCCATAGCTTGCAAAGTTATATTGTCCCCAACCTTCGGGGCATAAAGATACATCAGGCACATTCAAAATACACAGATCTCAGAAGCGTCCAATTACAATCTGCATCTTGATGCCGAAAATGCTTTCTCGTAGAACACTCTGGGTTGGGACCATTTGGAGGAAAATTCTGTTGGCGTGAGTTGTCGTATGAGAGAATACTGGAGGAATTACAGGAGACCTGGGATTATAGGAAAGATATTCTTTCCTTTATAATTGTACATAATCATAGAAGCAAATCTTCTTTATATGTTTACCAAACTAGTTTTGTAAAGCTACGTTGAAATATATTGAAATTACTTTTTGACATGGTATCAGAGTTCGATTCTCTTCCTTGGTCCTGCACCCACCTCAAACCCTAAGTTTTTTTCCTTCCCTCCTTACCAACAATGTTGGACTCAAATGCAAAAGAAAGATCCGGTGCATCTTAGACCAAATCTTCGAACCTACTGCAGCTCCATTTGCCATTAAGTTGGATGGCTCCAACTATGCCCTTTGGTCCCAAGTTGTCGAGATGTGTATCTCAGGCAAAGACAAGTTGGGCTATGTTAATGGTGATATCCCGAAACCGATCCAACCTTTCGTAAATAGTGCACGGACAATGCCATTGTCAAGGGTTGGCTGATCAACTCCATAGTGTCTTCTCTTATTGGTAATTTTATTCACTTTCCTACTGCAAAGCTTGTTTGGGATTCTATTGCCACCACTTACTTCGATAGTAGTGATACATCTCACGTTTATGACCTTAGGCGTTGACCCAACTTAAACAAGCTGGAGGATCTCTTGAGAAATTTTATACCGACCTTCAGGGGTTATGGCGCGAAATAGATTTTCGACTTCCTAATCCTATGGAATGTGGGTTTGACATTCATCATTATAATAGTATTGTTCAAGAAGATCGGGTCTATGTGTTTCTGGATGGATTCAATCACAAACTTGAAAAATAAGAGGAGATGTACTGCATCTTTGTCCTTTTCCCATGGTAGAACAAGCTTACGCCCATGTTCGCCGTTTAGCTCCTAGTCCAGTTCTTGCCACCAAGGGCCTGAGACTTGGCCCCTTTAGTCAGTCCTCGACAAGCTGGAAGTCAAAATCAAGTTCCTCCACCGCGGCTTGAAGTGCACTCACTGCAGTAACCAGAAACATACTTGTGAAAATTGCTTCAAGCTCCACGGGTACCTGGATTGGTGGAGTGCGCATAAGGCCCACAAACGTCATTTGAATGCTGAGAAAGATGAGGGTTAAGGGAAGGTGGTCGTTGTACCTGCAGAACTAGAACTTTCCTTCAAAACCTCAGGTAGCATCAAGTGTGGAGGTTCCTGCACTACCCGATCCAGGTATACTTGGTTGTGGTTATTATAGTTATTCTTATGATGTTGATCGTAGTATGCAATTGCTTGACTCTGGCACACTTTGCGGCCTCAAAATTCACACAAGCTTCCATGCTGAGACACACTAATATTGCAAATGTCAATGGTGCAGTATCCCCTATGGTTGGCGCGGGCACATTATTGTTGTCACCCACCTTGCAACTTCACAATACTCTACTCATGCCATCATTGTCTCATAGGCTCCTATCTATAAGTCAAGTGAAGATGAATTTTAATTGTGTGGTACTAATGTATCCTACTCATTTTCTTTTATAGGATCTTTTCACCAAGGAGATTATTAGGCGTCGTACTAAGAGAGGAAGGGCTTTATTACATGGATATTCTCAGTTTGGGTCAAGCACACAACACAGAGCATATTGTGGATGTCAAAGAGCGGGGCATTTGGCTTTGGCATTATTGTCTAGGACACCCATCATTTGCTTATACGAAACATTTGTTTCCTTCATTATTTTCCTTCGTGAAGAATTCTGATTTTAAATGTGAAACATGTATTTTGGCGTAGAGTCATTGATTTGCATAGCCCTTGAGTTCTTGCAAACGAGATATCCCTTTTGCTTTGATTCACTTGGATGTATGGGGACCTTCCCCTGTAACTATTGTGTTGGGTTTTCTATGGTTTGTGCTCTTTATTGATGATTGTACGTGAATGACATGCTTATATTTTTGAAGCATAAAGATGAGGTTTTGGAAGTATTTCGATCTTTCCATGTTACGGTGTAAACTCAATTTTCAGCAAAAATTCAAATTTTGGGATCTGATAATGGTGGTGAAGTTATTAACCACCAATTTCGTGACAATTGCCGCCTACATGGTATTCTTCATGAGACTTCTTGCCCACATACTCCTCAGCAAAACGGCATTGCTGAATGAAAAAATAGACATCTACTTGAAACCGCTACAACCCTACTCCTTGGTACCCGTGCTCTAAGTCATTTTTGGGCTGACGCGGTTACTACCGCTATTCATCTCTTAAATCGCATGCTGTTGAAAGTCTTGGGGTTTATCATTCCGTTACAAGCTCTCTCATCTCATATCTGCGTGCCATCTTTGTTGATGTTGCCTCCACGTGTTTTTGGATGTGTGACGTATGTCCATCTTCAAAAACACCAACGCACGAAGTTTGATACGTGTGCCCTCAAATGCTTGTTTTAGGATATGCTTTTCAACAAAATGGATATTATTGCTTTGATCCTAAATCTAAGTGGACGTACGTTACCATTGTGAGTCTTAGTTTACAGGATTAAGGCAACCCAAGAGGGGGGTGAATTGGTTTTCTAAACTTTTCGATATTAACCCCCCAAAAACCGTGTTTGCAAAGTAAATAATAATTTAGCACAAGTATAATGATATAACAAGTATGTAAGTGCTAAATGTAAAGAGTAGGGATAGAGAAAGCAAACACGTGATTTTTTAGGTGGTTCGGCAAACTCGCCTACATCCACCCCTCAAGCTCCTTCACCGAGCCTTGAGGTTTTCCACTATCTTCCAATAGCTTTTACACACTAGCCTGCGGGTGCTAGTGAACCGTACAAGGTGGTTTGTAAGTTACAGCGCACTTTGTATGGTTTGAAGCAATCGCCAAGGGCATAGTTTGAGAGATTTAGTCTTGCAATGAAAAAATATGGATTTCATCGGAGCAACTCAGATCATACTCTAGTCCTAAAAAGAAAAAATGGTAAGGTGACAACCTTGATTGTCTATGTGGATGATACGATCATCACAGGAGACGATGTTGATAAAATATAAAGACTCCAAGGGCAGTTGGCAGCAGAATTTGATATGAAAAATCTGGGTGGACTAGAATATTTTTTGGGAATAGAAGTTGCAAGATCAAGTCAAGGTATATTTTTTCCCAACAAAAATATATTTTAGATTTATTAGCAAAATTGGGTTTATTAGAATGTATGCTTGTGTATACCCCGATTATTCAAAATCATAAGTTATGGATATATTAAAATCAGAAGCCAACCGATTAAGAGAGATACCAATGCTTAGTTGGCAAACTCATTTATCTCTCTTGTACTCGGCCTGATATTACATATACAGTTAATGTAGTGAGTCAGTTCATGCATTGTCCAAGTGAGGAGCACATGGATGCCGTGACTCGTATCCTCAAATATTTGAAATCTTCTATAAGGAAAGGACTTGTATTTTCCAGAAATAATCTTGTGAAAGAGTGAAGTAAAAAACAGAAAGTTGTAGCCCTCTCAAGCGCTGAAGCTGAATTTCGAGGAATGACCAAAGGGTTGTATGAGCTGTTATGGTTAAAATGGTTATTAATTGAGATTGTATTTGCTCCAAAATCAGAAATGAACCTTTTATGCGACAGTAAAGTTGACATCTCTCACAATCTCGTACAACACGATCGCTACAAACATGTAGAGGTGGATCAACACTTTATCAAACAATCAAGAAGCCAAGATAATTCTGTTTCCATTCGTTAACTTAGAGATTCAATTTGCATATATACATATAAAAGTCGTGTGCAACAAGGATTTTTACAACTCACTAGAAAAGTTGTGCATCAAAGATATATATGCATCAACTTGAAAGGGAGTGTTTGCATGAGTTGTCATATGAGATAATAGTGGAAGAATTATATGAGACCTGAGATTATAGGACAAGGACATATATTCTTTCATTTATAATTGTGCACAATCATAGGAGCAAATCTGTATACCATAGACAAGGATTGTATTTTCCTCTTTATATATTTATCAAACCAGTTTTGTAAAGCTACGTCGAAATATATTGAATTTACATTTTGACAAATCCTGCCTTTGATAGTGACTACCCCAACCCCAAATCCGTACTCTCCTTGGCTGTATCATTTTAGACAAGCCTCTGAAAAAAATAGGCACTCGGGTGGCTATTTTTCTATCTTGACATTTTATCCTAGAGCTGAAGATTGAAGAGATGGATGATTTACATTTTGTCTTCTCCATGTCATCACTATCCAGCTGTGAAAACCACCTAGACCAGGGTCCACGAAGTATCAAGGCGCATATGCTTATCCTCCAACCACTGAATACGTGGTGATATCATCAGTGAGGTGAGTATGATGCTCACTCCTATCTGGCTCCAAGTCCACGGTCTCCCAATGGAGAAAACTACAAAAGTGGATACTCACGTAGTAGCTCTCAAAGCAAGGGCTGCCGTTGAAGTGAGTTTTTGATCTAATAGAACAATATGAGTTACTCAGTTTATTCTTCGACTTCACATGCAAAAGTCGAACCATAAATGACAACTTACTAAACTTGGTACATCCAGTATACGACACGCGCTCTGCCTCTTCCGATAACTTATCAAAGGGTGTCAAAGTTGAAGAGACCAAGGTCCACGAAGTATCAAGGAGCATATGCTTATCCTCCAACCACTGAATACGTGGTGATATCATCAGTGAGGTGAGTATGATGCTCACTCCTATCTGGCTCCAAGTCCACGATCTCCCAAAGGAGAAAACTACAAAAGTGGATGCCCACACAGTAGCTCTCAAAGCAAGGGCTGCCATTGAAGTGAGTTTTCGATCTAATAGAACAATATGAGTTACTCAGTTTATTCTCCGACTTCGCATGCAAAAGTCTTACCATAAATGACAACTTACTAAACTTGGTACATCCAGTATACGACACACACTCTGCCTCTTTCGATAACTTATCAAAGGTATCAAAGTTCCGAGTCCCGAAGTGAGGGTTTCCCTATTCTCAGGGTTTTCCGTAAATATTCTTGCCACACCTTTTATTCTTGGGTAGACATCAGTGAGCATTCTTCCATCCCTTCAGAGTTATCTCCTTCAAAATCACCATCATTAGGTGGTATGCTCGCTCTGAACTCTACACTCATACATGTAGAAAGCTGAATACCTTCCCTGTGAATCACCCATAACTTAGAACCCACATCAAACCCATTAATGTATAAATGATCCTCCATTTTTACCAAATCTTAAAACACTACATTTATGCACTTCCGATATGGACATCTAATATAATCTTGAGAGTCTACACAACAAGCAACTGTAGCAACAAACCTAAAGATCCTGTTGGATTACTTATCACCAAACTGATCTTTCTCGTGAACCCAACTCTTATCCATTGCCACCAATCTAAAAAAATAGACGACACTAAAAATCCATAACCACCACTTCATCAGAACTTGACTTTTTGTCCGTCTTATAGGTCGTATCACATTCAAGATTGCGAGTTCAGAGTTAAAACGCCAGTTCAGCTTGTGTCCAATCATACCTTGAAAAAATTTGATAGCATCTCGCCCATGTCCCCAAGTACACTCACCAGTGTTGGGGACAAACATCATCAATAATATGTGGATGACGTCACACACAATGCTAGCAGTCTACTTGAAAGAAAAAGTCTAGATGATATCAATTTTTAATTCGTTAATAATAATCTTCTTCCCTACCCTAAAAATCCCAATTTTTTCAAAAACCACCGTCTCTGACATTCCAGTTTTTTGTCTCATCAATTTCTCTCTCTTCATTTTCTCCCTCATTTCAGGTCCCTCTCATCCGTTTTTTGTTGGCTTTCATCTCCGAAGCGAAGTTCTCAAAGTTTCTTGGTGATTTTCATGCGATTAATGATGTTTAACGATGGTTTGCGAAAGGGTGTCGGAAGATATTATGATTTAAGACGTTTTGCACTAATTTTTCTCTTTTCAATTAAGCCTCTAGCACCTATAAGAGGGAACCTCCGCTCAAAGGTTGAGCACACCGTAAAAATATCGTCCACTCCTCCTCTCTTTAAAGATCTTTTAATCTATTGTTAGAGTTCCTATCTTTATCTTTGGTCCTCTTTTCCGCTGCATCATATGTGTGTCTGGGGAAGTGTGAAAATTTGATTTTTCAAAGCAAGTAATATAAGTGGAGTAATTATACTTTTTTCTCAACAAATAATGAACAATGATAATATAATTTTTAATCCTGTGGAATATGATTATTTTATAACTGTTAGTATTTTACTGCAAAGTTATTTTATTTTACCGCTTATTCTAGATGTAAGTACAAAATTTTAAATGCAAACTAACTTGTTTAATTCATTGATTTATACTCTTATGAAATTATCTAATTGTTAAAGTTTGTTAATAATATTGTTTGATGGTGGATTTAATTAGTAGGGAAACACTATTTTATGTTGACTTAATTCGGTTGGCCCCCGATTAAGCCATGACACTACCCTACCACTTGAGTAAATGTGTCTTATTGTTAATGTTAAGAGGGTTTTTTTTGAAATATTGGTAAATTTAATTTTTTAGAAATTTATGAATTTTTACCATGAAAAGAATTATATTTTTATTTGTTTATTTTATTCTTTGTTTACTGAGCTGTTGATCTCATTTCGCTAATATTCTTCTATATTTAGAGAACTTTGAGTAGCAAGTGGAGAATCAAGCTTAGATGTCGGGCGAAATAGATGAGAATAAAGTTTTTATTAGAATATAGGAACTTTTATTGCTAACATATTTTGTTTAAGTTTAGGTTTTTGAACATGTTAACTATAATGATTTTAATTTTGAATAAATGAAATAATTTTTTTTATCATTTTAAGTTATTATAATTATCATTATCAAAGTTAATAATAACAAAATTAAGCTTAAGAAATTATGTGCTTAAAAAATTCAAGCTTAAGAAGTTGAAGAATTAATACTGCTTATTTTGATTCCGTAATCATTAGTATGATTTTTCTACAATTTGACCCAAGAATTTATTCCTGCATTACACCATATTTAATAAACAAAATAACTAATAACAAATACATGTGAACTTAAATAAATAAACATTTTATTTTACCAAAAAAAGTCATATAATATTAACTGAAAAATCTCTAAAAATACATTAACTTACAAAAATTTGAAAGAATAAAAAATAAAGGCTTAATTACTTCATTCGTCCCTGTGGTATTTTAAAATCTCAAACTGGTCCCTAAAATATTTTTTATCCTAAATAATACCAGACTTGCATGTGTCCATTTTTAATGGTAAAAAATTCGTGAGTGTCACCTATGTATGCTAAAAGGTCCCACCTAGATCAAATATGTCACACAGAGGTGGTACAAATTAATTTTTAACCTCTACAAATGGATATTTGAAGAGCTTGTATTATTTAGGATGTGTCCTTATTAGCCACGTAGGAGTTTGATGTACAAATCCAAGCGTTAGTCGATTAAAAGGCTATATTGACACATTAATATTCCAAAAGACTACTTTAAGATGAAAAATTTCCTATGGACTAGTTTGGAATTTCGAAATACTATAGGAATCGTCGGAGTAATTAAGCCAAAAATAAAAATGAAACATTATCAATTCATAGATTTAGATCGGCGGATGCTTCTAACTCTATGAGGGCATTTGAGACATTAAAAAGTGAAAATTTAACTTTACTAACTAGGTTTTTGCTGAATTTCAAAAATCTTACTCGGCTTTAAAACACAATCTTAAAACTCACTAGGATTATACCATTAGTATGAAAATTCACTAGTGCCCAATTTCGTCCAAGGGATAACTGAGCGTGGTCCACACAGACTAAAGGACAATCACATCATGCAATAGGGGACAATGACATGATAGAGAATGTGGCAGTTGACGCGTCAAATGGAAGGGCATATGGAGTGTACATGAATATGATGCAACATGGCAGACAACTATTGCATGATGCAGTTGTCGAGAACGATCTTAAAACTCACTAAGGGGATGTTGGTTTTGTAAAGATTTTTAAGATTTTGATAGGATTGTGAATATTTATGCAGATTGAAGTTTTATAGGTTTTTGTGTAAAAGTTGGTGAAAAGTTTTAAAGCTATTTAATTTTTGTTGGAGTTTGTAAAAATTTGTACAGAGAGATGAATTGATGTAATTGTTTAATAAAAAAGTATTGGAGTTAGGTGAAAAAATATATAGAGAAAATATTTGTTATATTTTTTTTTTGAAAAGGTATTAAAGGTTATGTGAAAAGTTGTTGGAGATTGTATAAAAATATTGGTATTTTGTGTATGAATTTTTGAGATTTTAGATATTCGTTTTATACATTTGTTAAATCATATTGTATTCTAGAATATTTTTGCAAACAATTTGGCCATTAGTACGAAAACTCACTAATGTCCAATTTCGTCCATGGGATAACGGAGTGTAGTCCGCACAGACTAAAAGACTATTCACCATGCAATAGGGGACAATGACATGATAGAGAATGTGGCAGTTGATGCGGCAAACAGAAGGGCACATGGAGGGTACATGGATATGATGCAACGTGGAAGACAACTATTGCATGATGCAATTGTCGTTTAGCTTGTGTGGAATGTGCTTCGTTATCTTTTGGTCGAAATTGGGCACCAATGAGATTCGTACTAATGGCCAAATTCTAGCGATTTTGATTTTTTTTAAAGCGAGTTTTTTCGTTTTGAGAAAATTTGTTGAATTCTAAGAATAATGTGAATATTTAGGTGATGTTTGAGCTTTATTAGCATGCGTGTAAAAGTTATTGAGTTGTATTGATGTATGTAAAAAAAGTAATGTTGAGTTTGTTGGCTTTGAGTCATAATCAATGTTTTGATGATAACAATATAAGTAATTGAGTTGTGGAGCAAAACAAATCCAAAATGAGCACGGAGCGATCAAATAACATCACCTTCAATGGAAGTGCTCTTAAAGTGAAGACTCAAGTCGCTAGGGTAATCTTTGTAACTTTAAAACTTCATCTTTAACAAGGATGTCAATCACACACATGCATAAGTCTTCAAAACTTGCATAAACCGTGTTAATGTTTGTTGTAAGATTAAAACCCTTTTAGTACCTTCAAAATATCCCAAATATACTCCCAAACCTTTTTATATACTTATAAGAAGTTAGAGTTTAAAATTGGGTATTTTAAGTTGGTCAAAATCGAGTTTTTAGAACAACCGGATGAAGCTTAAAATGAGGAGGTCGACCGGCTCAATGTAGCGGTCGACCGAACCTACGACCGCTTGGTGTAGCGGTCGACCGGTAGCTTCAGAAATACTTTGACAAATCGACCGTTGTGTAATGGTAACATGTAGAGGTCGACCGGTTCATGTAGCGGTCGACCGGTAGCATTTAATAGAGAGCCGTTACGCTTCTGACAATATGACCGTTGAACAACGGTAAATAGGAAGCGGTCGACCGGTTCATGTAGCGGTCGACCGACTCGTTTCAACAGTTCACTCTAACGGCTATAAACGACTATTTTTCTC
This sequence comes from Myrica gale, assembly GCA_963930655.1. Classification (NCBI taxonomy): domain Eukaryota; kingdom Viridiplantae; phylum Streptophyta; class Magnoliopsida; order Fagales; family Myricaceae; genus Myrica; species Myrica gale. The sequence goes on from OZ005611.1 coordinate 13,309,345, forward strand.
CTGAGGTCTATATAAAGTCATTCCCATGCCTTTGAAACTCAATAAAATCGTCCACAATCATTTACAAAGGCTTAGAGTGATCAAAAATCTTCCAATCTTTATTCAAGCATCATACACACATATTCTTCATTTTTCACATCCTTGTTATTGTGTGAAGCCTAAGAGCTAGTCATTTCCCATTGTAATATCTACTCCATCAAGGGAGTTTTAGAGGAGAATTTTGTTCAAACATACACATTCCTAAGAGAGTGATTCTCTTGCATCTTTTCGATGAAAGTTGTTCATCGAAAGAAGGAGTTTGGAGAGGTTTGTTCTCAAACTCGTTCTTGAGGCTTGAAGAGGGTTTTTCTCAAGCTCAAGTGTAAGGAAACCGTTCCCTTGGTTGAAGGGAGAATAGTGGAGAAACCTCAAGACTCGGTAAAGGAGCTTGAGGGGTGGACGTAGGCGGGCTTGCCGAACCACCTAAATATTGTGTTTGCTTCTCTTCCCTTATCTCTTTATTTGTGCTCTAGTTTATTGCTTTAAAGTTTTCTTTTGTAGCTAGCAAGCAAACACACTCTTTGGGGTAATTTTTGAAAAAGTTTTGAAACCCAATTCACCCCCCTCTTGGGTTGCCTTAATCCTAGGAATATCAATTGGTATCGGAGCTTGGTGCTCACTTTAGCAAGATTTAAAAATCTTGAGTTAGAATGACAACTTCAAGCAACAACTCTCATGTTGAGGGACTCTCAACATCTAGACCATCTTCCTTTAGTGGAAGTGATTACACCTATTGGAAAGCAAGGATGAAAATCTATTTTCAATCCATTGATTATGATCTATGGTTTTGTGTTTTAAATGGACCACATTATCCTATGAAATCCGTAGATGAGAAAATTGTCCCTAAGTCCGCCAGTGAGTATAATGATGATGACAAAAAGAAAATTTCCATAAATGCTAAAACCATGAACATTCTTTATTGTGCATTAGATAGAAATGAATTCAATAGAATATCTACTTGTGATAGCGCAAAGGAAATTTGGCATACTTTAGAAATCACACATGAAGGTACAAACCAAGTAAAAGAATCTAAGATAAGCATGCTAGTTCATAATTATGAATTGTTCAAAATGAAACCGGAGGAAAACATTAGCGACATGCTTACTAGATTTACAAATATCATAAATGGTTTGAATGTTCTTGGAAAAGTGTATACTAACTCCGATTTGGTGAGGAAAATTCTTAGGTCTCTACGAAAGACTTGGGAAGTCAAAGTCACGGATATTCAAGAAGCAAAGGACCTCACCAAATTGCCTTTGGATGAGCTTGTTGGATCTCTCATGACTCACGAAATCACCATGAAAGGTCATGAAGAAGAAAGTCCAAAAAGGAGGAGTATAGCTTTGAAATCATCCGTCGTTGAGGTTGAAGAAGATAATGATGAGAGTGGAGACGAGGATATTGCACTCATGACTAGGAACTTCAGAAACTTCCTCAAGAGAAAGCAAGCAAGGAAGAACTTCAAAGATTTCAAGAAAGAAGAGCCAAAAAGGGAATACTCAAAGGTGGACAACAAGAAGGACCACATCACTTGCTACAAGTGCAAGAAACTCGGTCACATCAAGGCGGATTGTCCCCTACTCAAATACAAAAAGAAAGCTATGAAAGCAACTTGGGAAGATAGCGATTCAAGCTCCTCATCCGAAGAAGATGAGGGAGAAATCGCAAACATGTGCTTCATGGCACTAGAAGATGATGATGTATATCTCTCAGATCTAGAAGATTCAAAACCTTCATATGATGAATTAGAAAATGCTTTTGATGAGTTATACACTACATTTGAAAAGCTTAAACTCAAATACAATGTTTTGAAAAATAAGAATTCACTAGCTACAAGTGCCCTTGGTTCTTTAAAGGATGAACAAGGAACTTTGAAGCTAGAGAATGAGGAATTGAAACTAAAAGTTTCAACCTTGGAAATTGTGAACAAAGCTTTCAAAGATAAGGTTACTCGTCAAAACACCATTCTTGAAAAATTCACTCAAGGAAGCAAAGCTTTGGAAAACATTCTTAATAGTCAAATATGTGTCTTTGACAAAAGCGGATTAGGCTACAAGCCTTATAAAAATGAAAAGTATTTCAAAAACTTCTTTGTCAAAGCTAAATCTTCAAATGAATCTTTTCACATTTGCAACTTTTGCAACAAGAATGGACATCTAATATTTGATTGTCCTCTTAAGAAATTTGGGTGCAAAGCTCTTAGAAAGGTATGTGTTCCAAAGGGAAACATAGTTAACCCAAAAGAACCCAAAAATGTTTGGGTACCAAAAGCTTCATCTTGAATTTGTTTTGTAGGATTCAAGAAAGAAGAAATGCAATAGTTGGTTCTTGGATAGTGGATGTTCAAGACACATGACTGGTGACCCGTCAAGGTTCTCAGGTCTATCAACCATCAAAGGTGGAAATGTAACATTCGGCGACAACTCCAAAGGGAAAATAATTGGTATAGACAATATTGGCAGTAATACTCTTCCTCTTATTGAAAATGTGCTATTAGTTGATAAATTGAAGCATAATTTGCTTAGTATTAGTCAACTCTGTGATAAAGGTTATAGAGTTGTGTTTGAATCTTCTCGATGCCTTATTGAAAATGTCATTGATGACAAATTATTGTTCATTGGCCATAGGAATTCAAATGTGTATAAGATTGACATTGATCAAAATACTTGTGTGGAAAATTGTCTTGTGGTCAATGTAAATTATAGTTGGCTATGACATAGAAGATTAGGTCATGCTAGTATGCATCAAATTTTGAAAATTTCTAAGCATGATATTGTGAATGGTCTACCCAAGTTAAATTTTGAAAAAGACCAAGTTTGTGAAACTTATCAAATGGGAAAACAAGTGAAAACATCTTTTAAATCCAAAAACTTCATTTCAACTAGTAGACCTCTACAATTACTTCACTTGGATTTATTTGGTCCATCAAGAACTCAAAGTCTTGGTGGAAAGACCTATGCTTTTGTAATTGTGGATGACTACTCTAGATTCACTTGGATTTTATTTTTAGCTTCAAAAGATGAGGTCATTCATGAATTCATCAAATTTTCAAAAAGTGTGCAAAATACAAAAGGATACACCATTGTGGCCTATGAAGTGATCATGGTGGTGAATTTGTCAATGAGAAGTTCGAATCATTTTGTAGCGTAAACGATTATGAACATAATTTTTCAACACCTAGAACTCCTCAACAAAATGGGGTTGTTGAGAGAAAGAATAGAACTATTCAAGAGATGACAAAAACTATTTTGAATGAAAACAAGTTACCGAAATATTTTTGGGCGAGACCATCAATACATCTTGCTATGTTTTGAATAGGGTATCTATGAGACCCATTTTGAAGAAAACTCCTTACGAGCTTTGGAAAGATAGAAAACCCAACATCCATTATTTCAAAGTCTTTGGTTGCAAATGCTTCATTTTAAATACCAAGGACAACCTTGAAAAATTTGACTCTAAAACCGATGTTGAAATTTTCCTTGGATATTCTAATTCGAGCAAAGCTTATAGAGTTTATAACAAAAGGACTCTTTGTGTTGAAGAATCAATGCATTTTACTTTTGATGAATCTAATAGTCCATTTGAGAAAAATACAAGTGCAGATATTGAAGATATTGAGGGGGAGATGGAAGGATTTGAAATCAACATTAACCCCACTCAAGGTGAGGATGCTCAACCCCCAAGTGAAGAAAAGGTTTAACCATTGCAAGAAGAAGGTACTTCACGAGAACTCCCTAAGGAGTGGAGGTATGCTACTAGCCACCCTCAAGAGTTAATTATTGGTGATCCATCTCATGGAACTAGAACTAGAGCTTCACTTAGAAATATTTGTAATCATCTTGCATTTGTGTCTCAAATTGAACCTAAGACTTTTCTTGAAGCCGAAAACGATGAAAGTTGGATTTTGGCAATGCAAGAAGAGTTAAACCAATTTGAGAGAAATCAAGTTTGGGAACTTGTCCCTAGACCCAAGGATCAAACCATTATTGGTACAAAATGGGTCTTTAGGAACAAGGTTGATGAGCACGGTACTATTATTAGAAACAAAGCTAGATTGGTTGCTAAAGGCTATAATCAAGAAGAAGGAATTGATTATGATGAAACATATGCACCTGTAGCACGTTTGGAATCCATTAGAATGCTTTTGGCCTTTGCTTGTTATAAAAATTTTATGCTTTATCAAATGGATGTGAAAAGTGCTTTATTAAATGGTTTTATCTTGGAAGAAGTCTATGTAGAACAACCACAAAGTTTTCAAAACGAAGCCTATCCAAATCATGTTTTCAAATTGAAAAAGGCTTTGTATGGACTAAAACAAGCTCCTAGAGCTTGGTATGATAGACTTAAAACTTTCCTCGTTGAAAATGGTTTTTCCATGGGTAAAGTTGACACAACACTTTTCACTAAGTCCAAAAATAATGATATCATAATTGTACAAATATATGTGGATGACATTATTTTCGGTGCTACTAATGACTCTCTTTGTCAAGAATTTTCTAAGTTTATGCATGAAGAGTTCGAGATGAGCATGATAGGTGAGCTCAACTTCTTCCTTGGACTTCAAATCAAGCAATCACACAAACCTTTTTATGTCAATCACACACATGCATAAGTCTTCAAAACTTGCATAAACCGTGTTAATGTTTGTTGTAAGATTAAAACCTTTTTAGTACCTTCAAAATATCCCAAATATACTCCCAAACCTTTTTATATACTTATGAGAAGTTAGAGTTTAAAATTGGGTATTTTAAGTTGGTCAAAATCGAGTTTTTAGAACAACCGGATGAAGCTTAAAATGAGGAGGTCGACCGGCTCAATGTAGCAGTCGACCGGACCTACGACCGCTTGGTGTAGCGGTCGACCGGTAGCTTCAGAAATACTCTGACAAATCGACCGTTGTGTAACGGTAACATGTAGAGGTCGACCGGTTCATGTAGCGGTCGACCGGTAGCATTTAATAGAGAGCCGTTACGCTTCTGACAATATGACCGTTGAACAACGGTAAATTGGAAGCGGTCGACCGGTTCATGTAGCGGTCGACCGGCTCGTTTCAACAGTTCACTCTAACGGCTATAAACGGCTATTTTTCTCCTGAGGTCTATATAAAGCCATTCCCATGCCTTTGAAACTCAACAAAATCGTCCACAATCATTTACAAAGGCTTAGAGTGATAAAAAATTTTCCAATCTTTATTCAAGCATTATACACACATATTCTTCATTTTTCACATCCTTGTTATTGTGTGAAACCTAAGAGCTAGTCATTTCCCATTGTAATATCTGAAGATCAAGGGAGTTTTAGAGGAGAATTTTGTTCAAACATACACATTCCTAAGAGAGTGATTCTCTTGCATCCTTTCGGTGAGGGTTGTTCATCGAAATAAGGAGTTTGGAGAGGTTTGTTCTCAAACTCGTTCTTGAGGCTTGAAGATGGTTTTTCTCAAGCTCAAGTGTAAGGAAACCGTTCCCTTGGTTGAAGGGAGAATAGTGGAGAAATTTCAAGACTCGGTAAAGGAGCTTGAGGGGTGGACATAGGCGGGCTTGCCGAACCACCTAAATATTGTGTTTGCTTCTCTTCCCTTATCTCTTTATTTGTGCTCTAGTTTATTGCTTTAAAGTTTTCTTTTGTAGCTAGCAAACACACTCTTTGGGATAATTTTTGAAAAAGTTTTGAAACCCAATTCACCCCCCTCTTGGGTTGCCTTAATCCTAGGAATATCAGAGTTGTATTGCTATGCGTGTAAGAGTAATATTATGAGTATAAATTTAGAAAGTTAGATTTAAATTCTAAATTTTTTAGCCAAACGAGTAAAGCTAAATTGAGTCCAAACCTAATAAGTAGAGTTAAAGTTTTTGTATTAAAAACCAAAAAGGAATTTCCACTTGCACCAACTTCTCTCTGTCTTTGGAAATATCCCGAAGGTCAAACTCTTTTGGTGTGTTTATTGGGTGGGGCTCGGAACGGGTACGGGATCCACAACTTTGTTTTATGATGCCCGATCACTCTCTTGAAGAGGAAGTGGATCGGCTACAAGCCACCCATAAAGGGGATCTCCATGTGCCAGGTCAGATCTTTTTTTTATATATATAAATTTTTCGTGTTTATTATTATTTAAAATGTTGGAATCTTTCATAATTGATATTTTCTCAATTATTTTGTTGTTTACTATTTGTTCAAGGTTTGTCTAGTTCTTTTCACCGGGAGAACATCGGTGACATGAATAAAGTCAAGAACTAAATTCAAAACCTAAACTTAGGTGATGTTTGGTGAGCAAAAATTTAAAAATTTAGAGTTTTTAAAAGAAAATTTTGAGAATTGACTCTTATGAAATTTGTAAAGTAAAATTTTTTTATCAAAATTTAATTGAAAAATCATTTTTATAGGACAATTTAGAAACTAATAAAGTATTGAAAAGTAAAATTTGTAAAGTAAAATTTTGAGATTTATTTATTTAGTTATAAATTTTGTACTTTTTAAAAATTTTGATAAAAGGTGAACATTTTGATTCTACCAAAATCAAAATCAACAAATAACTTTAGAATTATTTAAAAATTTGCATGTCTTAATCAATCATTCTTAAAGATTTTTTTTAATAATTAAGCATTATTCTACTAAAAAGATAAGAAAAAAGAGCTGACAGAAACTAAAGCATACAATCAAAGAAACTAATAATAAAGTATTGAAAATCTAAGAGAGGTCCTCCCAACAAAGCATTAGCCTAGAAATAAAGATAAACCATCAAACTCCCCTGCATACTCTCCAACCACATAGCCTAGAATCCTCAAAACATCACTCCACCAAATGCAAGATGAAATCATTATCCAAATAAATTTAGCAAGAGGATCCTTAAACTTTCCCCCAATAAAGCAAGACATCACCTACCCTCTCTGGCATGACCCGGTGAAGATTGACCATAGCAAGTGATTGACCGACTCCCCATCAGCCTTACACAAATAACACATTATGGCCCTAAATTCTCCTAGAAGCTTGCAAAGTGGATTAAATTCAATATATTTTATATAGACCGCTTGTCTTTTAACTCAATATTTATTGAGTTTAATCCACTTTACAAAATAAACCATAATAATTACTGTAGGCTAACCATCATATCATTAAGTAGAGAGCCTAGAGTTGCTAAGAAAAAAGGGGAAAATACACTTTGCAGTTTGCACCCTTAAACTATGGAGGTATTTACAATTTGCACCCTAATTTATCGATTTCGTGAGATTGAGCTCATAAACTTTTAAAGTTCGTTGATTTACACCCATAGCCAAGTTAACCATTAAATGTGACGGTAAATACTACTCACGTGTTGTCCACGTAATTCACTTTTGCTTGCTATGTCTATTTTGCCCTTTGGAAAAAATACACTTCGCACCCCCAACTATAGGATACTGACACTTTGCACCCCTTCTTTTAATTTCGTGACATTTTTATCGATTTGCACTCCACAAGCGAATTAACCATTAAATGCGACGGTAAATCTGTCACATGCAAAGCCTCATGGTTCAATAACACGTCGATAACCGAGAAGGGGAAACAAAACACAAAATCTCTTTACAATTGAAATCGCTTCAAAGTTATAAAAAAATGTCAAAGATAGAATCGCTTCAAATTCTAAATATCTAACCGATGAACTACAATCTAAGAAACAAATTAGGAAATAAATAATAAACAAATAACCATATTTGAAATAAAAAAATATGCTTTCTAAAACTCCTCTACCTATCAGCGAAACACAAAGATGAACTTCCTGATTTGCATCATTGAATCAAGTGGGCGACATTTGACATATTTACTGTCTCATTTAACTGTCAATTGACTTGTGAGGTGCAAATCAATGAAAATGTCTCGAAATTGGAATACGGAGTGCAAAGTGCCAGTACTTCCATAATTAGGGGTGCAAAGCGTATTTCTCCCAAAGGGCAATGAGTAATGTAAAAGGAGACATGTTATATGGACGACATGTGCATTGTTTACAGTGAGAAATAATGGCAAATTAGAATTTAGGGTGAAAATCGACGAATTATTAATGATTATGGATTCAATCTCATGAAAATAGATAAATCTAGGTGTAAAGTGTAACTGCTCATATAGTTTACTAGTGCAAAGTCATTTATTTATTTTTTTTTTAAAAAGGGGCCTAGACAATCTCAGGCTGCGTTTGTCACTAAAATTTTACCCAAAATTTTATCTCTCTCCTAATAAAATACTTCAATATAATCTTTCTCTCTTCCATCAAAAAATATAAAAAATTACAAAAACTATAAAATATTACCTATCTCTTATTTTTTTCACTAAACCCAATACCAACACTAAACCAAATACCAAAAATTTTACCACACAAACCCACCATCAGACTATTTTATCGGAAGCAAATCTGCGTCCCATAGGTCGGTGAAGCTCGTTACCTCACCGCCGCAGGAGACTTCCAAAACCCAAACGTATTGCGCACACAGCAATCAGCATAAGGCCTATTAATTAATCCTCTATTTTTCGCAGCGGACAAATGAACTTTCCGGATTAACTATTTGCGTCAGACAGTCTTCGTTGTAAACTTGTGGGTAATTTCTGCAGTAGCTCAGAAAAAAAATTATTTTCGGGGCATTAAGAGGTTTCTCTTTTCCACTAAATTATCGATTTTCGAAGCGCTCACGTACTCGCGCCTCTCGCCCTCTCCATTGCGAGGGGTGAACATTTTCGTCGAGAGGTAAGCTTTATCACTTGTTACTGTGCGATTGATCCTTTTGGGATCTTTATTTACTCTTTTATCTCTGATGCTCGAATTCTCTTCTTTGATTCTGTTTTCTTGGGAAATTGGGGATAATTTGGACAAATAAAGATAAAAATCGATAATGATTATTCAGGTTTGTTTTTTTTTTTACTGTGTTGCGTTTGTGGTTATGGTTAGGGTTTGATTGGCATTTATCAATACGATCCTTCTCCGTAGTATGATAGGGGGCGACGGTTGCGCTTTCTAATATTTTGCTCAAGTCCCATTTGGGGGTTTGAATTTGGATTTCCTTTTAGGGTTTTTGGTTCGTGCATACATATTTGAAGCTGAATTTTTTTTGTTTGTTTTCATGAATCCTGCTCTTTAGACTAATCTTTAGTTCCCAACGATCGTATTTCCAAAAAAATATGCTATGGCTAATTTTCTTATACATTGGCATCTGGAATTTTGTGCAAACTAAAAAGTTGATTGTAGGTTGAAGAGCTGTCCACTTTCTCTTATGATTGGCCGAATTTTACTCTGTTTGTAATATCACTCATGTGTATTTATGTGTAATATATCTGTAATAAGGACCTCGTAGTTTTTCCTTTTCTGAAACAAGTATTATTTAAGGGAGAACTTATCTATGTGCTTGAGACTCTCAATGGTAATGCTTGATCAATGTTTTATGCAGTGGCAGAAGTCATAAAAGAAGTAAATTCACATGTTAATTGCAATCATTGTAGACTCTTGGCATTTTCTGCTAGGTTTTACCTATCTTTTGGACACTTGTGGGGTATGGGATACCAATTGTGCACAAAGATGTGGATAATACGAATTCATAGTTCACTAGCAATACCACCAAGCATCCGGATATGTTAGGTTAAGATTAACTTGCTTGACCATCGACAATCTTAGAAGGAGGGGTCTTTGTCTACTTGATTGGTGCTTCCTCTGCAGATATAGTGGGGAAGCTATGGATCATATCCTCCTTCATTGTACGATCGCTAGGGATCTTTGGTATCATGTGTTTAGCATTGCGAATTATTGTTGGGTTATGCCCTACAGGGTGATTGATGTGTTGTGCGGTTGGAAAAGGAAGTTTATTGACCCCCTTGCTTCGGTTGTGTGGAAGATGATCCCTTCGTGCCTTTGGTGGGTTATTTGGAGGGAGGAGAATGACAGATGTTTCAATGATGCTTTTTCATCTCTTGAAGGGTTGAAGGGCAAGCTGATGAGTTCTCTATTTTTATGGGGCAATGTTGTGTTAGACTCTCCTTTCTCGGATTTTTCTGATTTCATAAGTTTTGTAGCTTGTATGGCTTAGGTGTTTCAGTATAGCTCTTTTGTACTGTCACCTTTCTTGGTTCCTTAATAAAGTTTTCCTTATAAAAAAAATGGTGGGTTTGTTTTTGGTGAGTAAGTAGTTGATTAGAGAAAAAGGAGAAATAAAGGTGCAATATAAAGTAAAAAATTCAAGAGATCAGTAAACTCCCAGAAATTTCAGAAGTAAAAGCAAGACCCAATTATAGAGATAATTTAGAAACAAGAACTTCACCTTAATCACGGGTAGTATACACCTTTCAGAATTCTGTGGATTCCTTTTCTTTCATGATTACTTTGAAAGAGTTTGATTAGTGTGAAAAGATCCACACCTGCCCATTAATCCAATGCTTGCTTGATTTGTATCAAGAAAGAGGATGGGTAGTATCAGGATTTCATAGCAGTTGGTCAAAATTTAGAAGAGCTGTCATGAATTGGTAAAATAGATCTGCTTGAAAAGTTTTGCTACTCTATTGGTTGTGGGTAAAATTTTATGTAGTTTTTGTAACAAAGCTTCAATTGTTGAAAATGCACTTCTCATTCTTCATATGCTTTTTTTTTTAAATTAAGCCAATCTTATTAAAAAGGAGAAAAAACAAAGTACACGCGACAAACGGAGTCAACAATATAAGAGAAAATACTAAAGACTCTCCCGAGAAGCAAACTAGAGAAACCAACAAGACTCTCCTGAGAAACAAAAACACCCTCAACCCACTAGCCAACTAGAGTCTCCCAAGAACTCCCACCCGCCCTCAGAGCCAACAGGACGCCACAAATGAGTCCCCTAACAGTTCAGCCCATAGCTTTTAGTCTTCTTAGCGAGCGCAGAAGACCCTTCATAATTAATCGAAGACTTCAACCCCTTCAACTCCCTGAGCATCCTCCCCCTGACTTTCTGGACTTTTGCGAAATAAGCGACACCCGATTATGTTCCAACGCTGCAAAGAGATCCCTCAGTTTTTCCTCTTGACCACCATACGACACCCCAACCATCTGACCCACTGAGGAAACCATGTCCAAGACTCACGCCAGAGATTCCCCCCACAGCTTTACCTGGGAAGCTGACCGTCAAGGGTTGAGATTCGAGAGCTGGTTCAACCACCTCCACCAAAGACAACTCCCCTCCTACTGTGCCCGCTGCTTCTAGCACTCCCACCTCGGGAACTCCAACCTCCAATTCTAGAGAGTGTGAACTCTCAACACAAGCCAGAGGATCCAACATTGCCCGAGAACATTCCCCCCCTCCCTCCTCCTTCATCTCCAGCGAGCCACCCCTCACTAGCTGGGCAAAGGAAACAACCTTCCTAACCTCTGGCACTGCATGCCCCACGCTTGAACGACGCATCTCCTCAATAACAGAAATCATCTCCTCACAAGACTGAGCGAATGCCTGCCAGCCAAAGCCAGACCGCCCCTCTGGGATCCTTACTGCCCCCCTCCGCCGGCTGTCCCCAAACTCCACCAACACTACGAATCTACCATGCTCATTCAAGCATTTATGGGCAAGAAACGCACGCGAAGTTTCATTGAACTTCACCGGAGGATCCTTGTCTTCGTTCCCCTCCACCAGTTTACCAAAGAGGTTGGGAAGCCAAAGCACCCCATATCTACCAATACGAACGAAGCTCTGCGATTTCCGACTCGACTCCGATAACGTAACGAGACCCAACTTGCTAACCGAGAAATGGAACGTCTTCGCCTCAATCACTAAACCCTTTTTTCCTAGTAGTGAACCTAGGAGAACCAAAGAGCAAGTCAAATAAGGTATAACAGGAATCCAATCTTCATATGCTACTCAAAATACGATTGGTAAATACATTCCTTTTTGGTCCCAAATTGTGGATATGTTGTGTATTACCAGTGGATTTATGATATTTTGTCAACTCATATTCTGACATATGTTACCTGGCAGAAATAGATGAGAGGGACAGGACAAGCAAGAGGTCATTCTCACCCAGGAACTTCTTCTGGGTACAAAAGATCAAAAAGTGGCAACATGAAAGGAACACTTGATGATGTTGTTCTCATTGATGTTGACAGTGATTTATCTAGTAACGTTATTGTTATTGATGTTCCCCAGCCACCTATTAAACGGAAGTTAAGAGGTTCCAATGAGCTGAGAAAGCAGCGAAAATTTCCAAATCATGGTGTTATTAGCATTGATGACGACGAAAGTGGTGTTATGGACCGTCCTGGAATTGGTGACAAAGGTGGTGGGGAGTTGGATAGTGATGCCACCTCAAGCAAACGATCTTGTCCTGCCTCTAAGAGTATGCAGAATTCTGAAGACTTGGATGGAGATGAATGTTGGGTTGTCCATGAAAAAAAATCTTCATTCAGGTTGTCAAAGTGTAAGCAAACATCATCAGATAAAGCTGCATGCCGACATCATTATGGTTTGAATCATGAGTCTGAGAGTAGTTCATCTGAAAGTGATTGTTCTGATTGTGAGGTCATGGAAGGTTCTTTTGGAAAACTTCATGAACAATGGGAAAAAGCTTCCTTAAAGAGAAAACTTGATCTTCATAAAGGTCAAACTAGTTTAAATGATCATACTAGTATTTATGGCTCCCATATTGACGCTCATACAATTATTGATGGAGAAAATGGGACAGAAGAGCACCCGGAGGTCCCTGTTTGTTCAGGTTGGAGCAATGAGGATTATGAAAAAGTAACTCAGTCTGCATTCGTTGCTAGTATTGATGAATGCATGGAGGATACTGCTTTCAGTACTGGTATGGGAATCCCTTTTGCAAACTCTGATCAGAGGGTTCACCGGACATTTTTGGAAGATCCTCCTCTCAGTTATGAGTGGAGGGCTGCTCCTTCCAATTCTGGTATGGGAATCCCTTTTGCAAACTCTGATCAGAGGGTTAACCCCATGTTTATGGAAGATCCTCCTCTCAGCTATGAGTGGTGGGGTCCCAATAATGATAATATTTGTAGCAATGGTTTCTGCAGTGGTGAACAAAGTTCTCGAAGGTCTCCTTTGTCGACTGATCCAGAACAGTGTGATAAGCAATCAAAATGCACAAGGTCAAATGACCAGGGTAAAATACATGTCGATCTTGATGGATCTGTATTGAGGAACAAAGAGGATGAGTTTCCTCAGGTACCATCTACTGCTGACACTTGTGATGAAACACATGAAAATCTTGATACATTTGAAGCTATTTTTGAAGAAAAGGCGAAAGCAGGTTCCGAGGAATTATTTTTTAGCAAGGCTCAAGGTATTGAAACAGCCGAAGCACCAGAGGCACATGATGTGAGTATTCCATTACTTGCTCAAGATGTTAATGTTACTCCCTCTAGTCAAACATATATAATTAATGAACGAGAAAAGCTCAAGGAGACTGATGAATACAAACGAGCTATAGAAGCAGAATGGGCGTCCCGGCAGCACCAGTTGCAAATTCAGGTTTGGCATGTGTATTTATAGCTATGGTACTTATTCTTAATGCATACTATTGGGAGGAAATTGTCAAAGAAAGCATATAAGTGGTAGAACAAACCACTGGCTTGGCTTTTCTTCTAATAAGTTTCATAGATAGGGGTATGGATTAACTTGTGCACTTCTATGCCTTAACATTATTTTGGACCATCTTTGTTGGGTAACACGTGGCATTAATTCCTATCGTGTTCAATAATAGCCTGACACATATCTAACAAGCCTGAATGTATGTATAAACTTGCACAGTTTGGTAGATTATGTCTTGTTGTTGTAGTTTGTAAATTACTATGGTTTTGCAATGATTAAAATCTCTTGAAAAGGTTGGGTAAGGGACGACCTTATTTGTTACAAACTCAAAGCCAGAATTAAACATTTTTCCTACTTAGGTGAGAGGGCAGCATTTTTGAGGAATCTAAGGGCATGTTCATTTTGAGAAAATTTGTTGAATTCTAAGAATAATGTGAATATTTAGGTGATGTTTGAGCTTTATTGGCATGCGTGTAAAAGTTGTTGAGTTGTATTGATGTGTGCAAAGAAAGTAATGTTGAGTTGTATTGGTATGCGTGTAAGAGTAATAGTAGGAGTATAAATTTAGAAAGTTGAAATCAAATTCTAAACTTTTTAGCCAAACGAACATACCCTAAAATTTTATATTTTAAGTTTTTTTTATCCCTCTAAATATTGGCATATAAAATAAGAAAAATTGCCCTCATGTATGTGGACTGGTGAATTGTATGATCCAGGATAACATCAACAATTTTCTATGATGTGAGAGGACTCACAGTTGGTGTCAGCAGTTTTCTTGGCTCTAACTGAAACGCAGCTGTTGTTCATGCGTATTTGTTTGCATAGTGTGTGGGGTAGTCTTTTTTTTTTTTTGTCTTAGCTTGCTTTGGTGAGTCCTAAAATCTTAAGCTGTTGTGAAGTTGGCCAAGAAAAGATATAAAGCCTGCAAACACACAAAAGGTGGAAGATTGTTTTGATTTGTGGGCTGTGTATGGTCTGAGCTTATAAAGAAAACCTTTTGGCAATGGCTATAGAAATGGCTAGGAGGAACTCTATACTACATAAAACGATGAAACATTATAAGACTTTACATAGGCAATTTAAAGGATAAAAGTCGGTATACATGTTAGTGGATCATGACTCCTATTAGATTTATGTAACTCATTCCCCTAGTCATGAAGGCTGTGTACTATCACTTCTCTCACATCCTGGATGGGCAACATGCAACATTCTAGAAAATCAAATGTGCCTTGCTGAAGTCCGACTTCTTGGACCAACAATTATCATGTCAGCCATCGGAATGGCTGGGAACTTGTTGATAATTCTTGTAATATTTGGTCATCTATTACACTTTTCTTTGGCAGTCCTTGGAAGTGCAATCAGCATATTGGCATATGTTAGTCCTCTTACCAATCGGCTCAATTGATCCTTCCAGGTCTTTTGGAACCAACTCCCCATGAGCCCCTCCTTGCGCCGCCATGTCTGTGGCCGTGTGATGGTGCTATCAAACCACTCCAATAAATCTCTGGAGCATTTGGGAAGTAACTCTCCATGTATCTTCCTTGCACCGCCGTGGCTGGTGGCCATGTGATGGCACCACCAATGTGCCGCTTAGGTCCTCCCAAGTCATTGAGAACCATCCGATTCAATACTGAACTCAGGTTGTGAAGATAGTAACAGTTGTAAAAATGGTTAACATGAGACCCACAACAAATTTCGGACAACCTTGAAAGACCCATCATCTGCCATGTCATGTCTCTCCTCCCCCATGTTCCTGTTCTCTCGCAAGTTTTTCTCCTTGAATTCCTTTGTGTCATCATATCGATGTTCATATGTTTGTGTTTGCGGATATGCTTCATAGTTTGTTTGAATATTTAAGATTCCTCCGTGTTGCACGCATAACTTTGTTGTCTTAGATTTAGTAATTGCACAGGCGTTACATGTATTCTGAAGCTCAATATACGTGCTCTTTTACAGGCGGAAGAGGCACAGAGGTTACGGAAGAAAAGAAAAGCTGAAAGGCGTTTATTGGACATGCGGATAAGGCAAAAGCAACGGGTAGAAGAAGTAAGAGAGACTCAAAAGAAGGTTTGGCTTTATTTGATATGTTTATTAATCTCCATTTGGCAAAGTTACTTTTCTTTGGTTTACCTTTTCTCGCTGAGCCTTCGCTTTTGTCTTTCTATGGTATATAGCCATTACTACAATTCCTTCTCAAGTTTTTTATGACCCCCCGACTTAGAGTTTCCGTTGCATGCACTAATTATCTCTTTAAACCCGTCTATGCTATGATGCCAAATACAGGATGAGGAAAAGATGAACATGAAAGAACAATTTCGTGTTGAGATAAGGAAGGAGCTCCATATATTGGAAACGAAGTGCTTTGATATGGCCTCCCTGCTTCGAGGCTTAGGGATCCAAGTCGGTGGTTGTCCTTATCCCTTGCCACATGAGGTTAGTTGCATATATATGTATATGTTCGAGACTAAGGGAAATTAGAGACACATGTAACCTATATCAACAATTTTACGTGTTTTCTTTTACTAATATTTCTGATGAAGGTTAATTGTCATTTCAGGTGCATGCCGCTTATAAACGAGCATTGTTAAAATTCCACCCAGATCGGGCATCAAAAACTGACGTACGCCAGCAGGTTGAAGCAGAAGAAAAATTTAAGCTTATTTCTCGCATGAAGGAGGAATTTTTAGCCAATTCATATTACTGAATAGTGAGTGCTAACAGAAGGGTTTTTGTTCTTTTCTTTTGAATTGTATTTTCTGTCCTAGTCTAGGTAGCGATTTTCGTACATAGGATATCTCATCCCAAGTCTAGTTTCAGTTATCATCTGAGGAAACAACTGTGTAATCATTGTCCCTGCCCTGATGTTGGACATGACACTGTAATTACTTCTATTTTTGACATCTGGGAACTACTACATTGGTAGCTCTAAGGAAGAGAAAACAACCTTACCCAAAAAGAACAAGAAAAAAAAACGGCGCCTAATTCTTAAACACCACCATCAAATACCAAGAAGGAAAAAAGCTCTGTGATTTTCGGAATTCTCTTGAGAAAGATACTCCCCAGTAGGTTGTTATTTGCAAACTAAAATTTTGAAACTTATGAAAGTTAATGAAAGATAAATAGGTTATTTAAATGAATCTTTTCATTTTCCTTATGTATTGTATTTCTTCTAATGGATCACAAAACCACCAATAGAATAATTTTTATTGAAATATGTTAAAAATTAAGGCTAAAATGTTGAGTTTTTTTATTTAAAAAAAGTATCAAAGTTGGTGTGAAAATGTTTATGTAAAAATTTTGAGGTTTGAAGTTCAGCAAAGTAGTCCTTAGCTCACATGTTATTGTCATTTCCTGCAGCAACTTCAATTACCAATCCTGGGATTCTCCGTCTGTAGGATCCCAGGTGGGTGTTCTAAGGGGTTGTTTGTTTACTAAAATTTTGAGGAATATTCTTAAAATTTTGAGAATATTTTGAATGTTGAACTTTATTGGGATTTGTAAAAAATTTGAAATGTATGAGTAAAATTTGGAAATTTTGAAGTATGTTTGTTTGGTTGAAATTTTTGTGGCCCCAAATTTTTGGGCAAACAAACATGTCAGCTAGTGATGATTGCCACATTGGTAGTTCCCCAAGTCAAGAATACACGAATTCGTCTTATCTCCTATTATCATTAGATTAATGCCTTGCGCTTTTCCACTGTCGTACACTCGTGATTTAATGGTAAACCATGTGCTGTAACGTATTAGTACTTGAATTCAGATAGGGTGGCCATACCATCACCGTCTTCCGCCTCTGCATTGCCTTCTGAATGTCTATGTAGCAACCCAAGAGGGGGGTGAATTGAGTTTTAAGAAAATTAACATTTTCAAACGAAAATTAAAACATAAACACAATATACCATAAGAGCAAAGACACAAGTTAATAAGGATAAAACTAAGGAGATAAGAGTTTGAGAGAAGACACCGTAATTTTTAGGTGGTTCGGCCAAAACACTTGCCTACATCCACCCTTAAGGCTATTGACTTCCTTGAGCTTTCTCAACTATCTTTCAAATAGTAAGTACACCTTAGCTTCCTGGGTGCTAAGGAACCTTCACAAAGCGTTTTTCGAGCTTACGCTTCAACTCTTCTTCTCAAATCTCAAACCTAGGGATTTATTCTACTCACAAGGGTAGGACCCAGTGTTTACCCAACACTCACAAGGTTTAACTTGAATGGGTACAAAATGAAACTCACGAATTGGCTCTTCAAGCCGGATATACAAGTGTGAAGCACAAAGGGTAGGAAGATGATACAAATTACAATAGAAGGTTGAAATGTGGCAGCGAAAATAACAGGCCTTCTCGGTAGGTGCAGAGCTTATCTCTTCTTCAAAGCTTTCTCTTTTTCTCAAAAAGTTAGGTCAAAAAGTTATTGCAAATTTGTGCGTGCAGGTGAGAGCTATATCTTCTTCAGCTTCAAGACTTCTATTTAAGCCAATTTTTCTTCAACGGTCGTCGGGGTAGGTGAGAATAGCTGTTGGGAAGTTACCTATGAATTAAGGAGCGATTTGATGCATCCGTCTTTCCGAAAAATCTTCAAAAATGTGGAATGTGCTGACACATGAAATGACATATGCTGACACATGAAATTTGAACTAAAAATGAGCGCTCGAGAGTTAGTACAATGTGTCGACACCATAAGGTCAATGTGTCGACACATGTTTTTGTCTGAAAAACATGTCTCAGGTGTAAGTGCAATATGTCGACACTATAAGGTCAATGTGTCGACACATGTTTTGGTCAGAAAAACATATCGACACTATAAGGTCAATGTGTCGACACATGTTTTGGTCAGAAAAATATGTCTTGGGTGTAAGTGCAATGTGTCGACACCTAAAATACCTGGAGGCAAAAATAATATCTCTTGAAGATTTCATTTCATTCCAAAACCCTTTTTAAGTGCCTATAACTTGAAGAATTTTTCTATCAACTTGTGTAAAAGGCTTTCAAGTGTATTGAGAAGATTTTTGGTGAGATAAACTCAATCCTTTTGTAGATATAACTTGGAAAATGTGGATTGAAAATATAAAATCTAAAGTCTTCAAAACTTAGAAACTTTTATTATCATCAAAATCATTTATGAATTGTTTGTAAAACAACCTTGGGCTAACACCTTCGACCACAGGTGACATATCTTATTGAACTTTTATCTTTAGCTTCTGTTTGTTTTGTTGTAATAGCATTTATTCACTTTCAGATATCTCCTGTAAAATATGGTCAACATAATTGAGATTTGGTCCTCGTGAAAATAAAAGGTATCTTTTTCGTAAAATAGCGGTCATGCTTCTTAGGCAAGAGTGGAAATCCTCACTACGACTTTGGTGAGTTCCCTTAACCAAGCCACTGCCTATCAGTCGCCGACTAATTCTTCAACAGGCATGTGGTTAGAGCCCCGAGATCCTCCCACCTTGGGAGCTTACAGTTTCATGTTCTATTTCACTCCTCGGTGAGGGTTCTTTTCACCCTTCCCTCACGGTACTACTTCAATATCGGTCACACCCAATTACTTCATTTAGTTATGAGAAATTTCCATATATTTTTTATATAATGAGCCTATCCTCCCTTCTTTATTCATATTAAAAAAAAATCTCAAAACGGATCACTATACCAGAATATTCGGAGGACTCTTCTGACCAAACAAATAATTGTCAGCAACATTGTTTTTTTTTCAAATCCAAAGAATTCTTCTTAATTTATGCATAGGAACAAGTACTGGTGGATGAGTCAGAGTTCTGGAAGTAGATATTTCCTTCCATTGGCACCATTGACATTATAGCTAGCAGCACTTGTCGGGTCCACCAAGAGGTCCCCTGCATAACCAGGGTAAGCCCTTTTGCCATACCCACCAGGACAAGCCGATGCAGCTTCGAGTGGCTCCTCCTTTGGGCCCGAGAAATTGCCATTTCCGAATGGGTTCGTACCTGTGTCGTCTAAGAGGCTAGCCAGGTTGATGACCATGCCGTCCAGACCCACGTCATTGTTGGGTGCTACCAGGGGTGGGCTCCGGGCTCCGTAGATAGGCTGGTGGAAAGGCCACGCGCACTGGCCCAGGCATTGTCTCCGAATTGTCAACCCAAATGTAGGTAAACCTGTAATTCTTGCAATTAATGGATGCACCCTTTGAAGATACATGTGTACCACATTTGCTTTGGCAGAACCCAACATAACTGGTCGAAGAAAGAAAATGGGCAATAAGCCTCTAACCGGAAGAGCCGCTTGCAAGCATTTCCATAGAAACAATTTTAAACGATCTTGGATCTGTAAAGACCAAAATTTCTTCGATTCCCTCCCCCTGCACAGGGTGATGATCATGCATTGTCCAAGGCTTGGTCAACCGATACGCACTTGCGATAGAAAAAGAATTTTTTGACTCCCCCAACCAAAGCCACCGATCCACACCAGACAAGGCAAGAGGTGGCAAATTAGAAATAGCCACAACAAAAGTAGGTTCGAATAAAGAAGCTAAAATGTTCATATTCCAAGAATTAGCATGAAAATCAAAAAGACTATCAATTGTATGATTCCAGGTTACATCCTGTACAACAATAGAATCAGCCACCAAAGGCTTAGGATAGAAGGAAGGTAACGGAAGAACCCACGGATCCCTCCAAATTCTTACCGAAACCCCACATGTAGGCAAGCAACACACCCCTTTGGCCAACAAAGCCCGAACCTTCCAGATACCATGCCAAACTCACGAGACATTAGATTTTGCCAAAGCACGGTGAAAGGGCCACCGCTAGTGTACTTAGCTTTTAAAGCTTGAACCCACGCACTCGAAGAGTTGTCATAGAGCTGCAAACCGAGCTTAGCAATGAGTTCCACATTCATATCATAAAAGGTCTTACGCTTACGCTTAGGCAGAGGCAAAAATAGAGGTAAGCCAAGATAAGAACACTCATGAAGCATTTCCTCCAACTGAAGTTCATTAAGAACAACAGCCTTAATCTGGGAGTGAGTATTCCTACCGAAAGCAACTGAGGACTTTTGAAAATTGATGGCTCGTCCCGACCAAGAACAATATCGTTGCATAATAGTGGCAATTTCCTTAGCTTCGTGATAGTTGGCATGACATAAAATAATTAAATCATCAACGAACATAAGATGTGACACCGGCATCGCACCCCGCACAATCGAAACACCATGTATAATCCCCAAGTCCAAAGAATGAACCACTAGCAGCGAAATAGCTTCAGAACACAAAATAAAAAGAAACGGGGATAAGGGTCGTCTTGACGAACCCCCTGCCCAGTTTGAAAAACCCGAAGGAGCTACCATTTAGCAATACCGAATAAGACACAGTCGAGATGCATTGCTCCACCCAACGAATCCAGTGCTCCGGGATCCCACAAGGATAAATCCCCACTCCAAGCGATCATACGCTTTCTGCATGTCAAACTTAATAGCCATCACACCTTTAGTCCCAGACTTATGTTTCATGAAGTGAAAGAGTTCTTGCGCCAAAATAGAATTCTCTTGAATAGAACGACCAGGCACAAAAGCCGCCTAGTTGCTGGAAATCAACTTCAGAAGGATAGGGCACAACCGAGAAACTAACAATTTAGCAATAAACTTATAGGTGACATTAGACAAACTAATGGGTCGAAATTCATGCACAGAAGTAGGATTCTCTCTCTTCGAAAGGCACAATAAATGAATGATTCAGTTCCTTCAGCAACCGATCCGAAGTGAAAAACTAAAGAACCATATCGATCAGATTGTGCTTTATAATATTCCAGAAATGCTGAAAAAACAGCCTGGTCAAACTGTCAGGCCTAGGGGCTTTATGGGCCCTAATCTGTAAAAAAGACACACGAATCTCCTCCACTGAAGGAAGAGCCACCAGCCAGTTTTCTCATCCACGGAAAGTGATGGCAAAATAAGATCTTCCACCACCAAGGAAATTTCAGACTATCCAAAAGCAAAAACCTTGCCAAAGTGATGCACAAAATAATTCCCAATGTCAGTCCGATCATGCAACCAATTACCCTCAGAAGTTTTGATGGTGTCAATAGCATTATGCCTCATTCTGATGACTATAGACAGATGGGAAAACTTGGTGTTAAGGTCATGCGTAGTAAGCCACGTAGAATGCGATTTTTGTTGCCAAAGATCTTCTTCCATCTTCTGCAATTGTAACAACTCCTGCTTTGAAAATTCCAGATCAGGAAGCAGGGCTCACCATCAGTACATTGCAAATTATCCAGCTAATCCAGAACAAGCCATATGTGAACCTGCAATGCACCAAAGACCTGCGTGTTCCAAAGCTTCAGAGTCGCGCGTGTAGAGAACATTTTTTTAACCAACCGAAAGGCTAGTGAACCAACAAAAGAATAAGCCCAAGCAGATTGCACTACTGTTCTACAACCGGAGTCCTTTATCCGGAAACCTTCAAACCGAAAAGGTTTCGGTTCTACCCTAGCAACACCAAGCGTATCCAACAACAAAACAGAGTGATCAGATGCAACACGCGGCCTATGTCGAATGACCGCCCAAGAAAACAACAAACGCAACTCTGGATTGGCCAAACCACGATCCAACCGTTCCCTAATCAGATGTCGACTCTGCCTCCAGTTTTACCAACTAAACGGTCCTCCCGAAAAACCCAAGTCAATAAGGTCGTGAATGTCACACAGGTGAGACAAGCAGAATGAAGAAGTAGCACGAAACAACCTCCCACCTTTCTTCTCAACAGAGGATTGAACTACATTAAAATCACCCAACAACATCCAGGGGCCATTCCACCTACTACCCAACTCAGCCAACTTATCGCAAAAAACCAGTTTCTCCTCAAACAAATTAGGAGCATAGACAAAGGAACAAAGCCAAGGTTGAGACGGCGAATCAGATTTAACCAATGTATGAATAATGCTATGATCAATAAACAGAACATCAAACACAAATCTATCACGCCAAGCAAGAACCAAACCTCCATTCAAACCCCGAGCTGGAGAGAAGAGAATTATCTGAAAACCAATCCTTCGAATCTCAATTTGGGGATCCCCAATTTTTGTTTCGACAAGGCACAGGCACTCCGGGGAAAACTGCCTGACCAAGGCCCGAGTAGCACGAATTGCCGGATTTCGGGTGAGTCCCCGGCAATTCTAGAAAATCGTCCTCATGGACTCGTGGGGGGCGTGATAAGGCCGGTCGCCGCAGCCGATAAATTGTTAGCACAAACAAACACCACCCTAGCCACTGGACGAGACACACACGAGCCAACCCCAACTCCTCCAACACTTCGCGATCATGAGGGCTCCCTCTGTAGAGTGTATACGGAGCGTACACCTCACCATAACCCATTTCTTGGTGAGACTGATGCTTTGTTTGCTGCGATCCAGAATTATTCTTTCCAGTCTTTGTCTCGTATTTGTTTTGAGAGTGATTGCAGTGTCCTGGTGGCGGATGTGCTTGGTCATGTTTCTCATTCTGGTTGGCAGGCGGAAGAGTGGCTGGTTACTCTTCGTTGTTTTTTCTCATTCTGATCATTCGCTCAAGTGGATTCTTCGGAGGCTGAATCATTTTTCCCACGGTTTGGCTAAGTGGGCGGATTCCTCTAGTTGCTTTGGTTTCTTGATGTTCATTATCTTCTGCTTTTGTTGTTAATTCTGTCTTTTTCAGTTGTTGATCCGGTTTTATCCTTAAAAAAAAAAAAATTGGACAGTCAACTTCTAGCTATGGCCTGTGATCACGCGTCATTTTTAAATCAATTGGTGCGCGGAGGAGCCTTTGGTTTCAGTCATTTTCTTTTTTTTTCCGAGCCTCCTTTTGTTTGGATGACGAAAATTGCCTAAAGGCTACCACATCACATCCAGTAAAAGACAGACGTGTTAAAAATCCCTAAATAAAAAATTGGCGAATTGAAAATCCCCAAATCGATGTTCTGTTGGAAGCTCGTAAAGAGCTTTCGTGAAGCTTGGAGACTCACGCAAGATTACATAACCGGCCCAGAAAATACTATAGCACTAGGCTTTGCCAACTTTGAGCTTCAGCTGAATTATAGTGCAAATTGACCTCCAATCAGAATAGAAAATGATATACGACTCACGTAGTCATACAAAAAAGGTCTTCGAAGTCTTTTACAGAAGACAGTTCCAGACACTGTTGGGGCAGATTATGCAGCTTCATTTTTGGAAAGATGTAATGTGGGGGCAGAAACGTTTTTTATTCATTGAATGTGATAGCCGTTAATCTGTTGACAATTTCCGTCGTTCAAGCGAACGGAAGTACTAAATTGAGAACGAGTCCAAATCATAAGGGTGCTCAAAAAAAAATAATTTAGAATAGAGACTAATATGAGAATCACGAAAACTCCAAAAACCTGATGAAGAATTTAGGCGAATATAAAAACATAACTACCAGAAACTTTTGTAGTTTTTCTGACCGCCTCCTGTCCCTTGAACATATAGTGAGCATAATTACCTTTTAACATATAGTGAGAATCTGTCGCACTGTTCATCTGTAAATTATTATATGTCATATCTGATATGCGGATGTATCGGTACTTCGGCAAGTAACTAACATGAACAGTTAACCAGCTGCCTTAAATTAGAGCCCTGAAATCCTGAATGCCTAGTTTGGTTTTTAATAATGACTGTGCCGCCACAATGTAGCATGCGCCTTCAGGTGGTGAATGTTTGGGGACAGGGGTTCAACTGCAATAACCGCAGGCCTGGGTGTCTGCTTCTCAAATTTACCTTTAAAATACATAAGGGATAGTGATATATTAGGCTCTTTAATTATAGGTCAAAATTAATTTTTTTTTTAAAAAAATAAAATTAATTGTCATGCAAAATGTTCAAAATACCCATTCAAGATAAAATTTTAAAAAATAAATTAAAAAAAATTCAAGAAATAAATTAAAAATGAATGAATTTCTAAAATAGTTTCAATATTATTTACATATTTTAAGAATGGGAGGAAAAAATTGATTTTGATTATAATTAATTATGATAATATACCCCTAATAACTAATTGTCACGGTGTTTACCGAGGCCGGTCTGTGCTTGCATCTTGTTTATCGCATTACTGATCTCTCGGCCACGTCAATCCTGATTGCTCAGTTTGAGTGAGTGCTTCCACCTCCCCTGGATGTTATCACATTTTCTTTATCTACAGGCTTACTTCCCATGCCATGCTAAAAGATTAAATCTCAGTACTCTGGCAGAACATGCTCGCATCTTTCCCTCTGTTTTAATTCCCGTTAATTGAAACAACAAAGTAGCTGAAGATGGGTTCTAGATAAGGATCATGCATATTTCCATAGTGTTCTTCCAAGCTTAACAAAAACACCATACCAGGGTGACAGGGTCATGGACTGCAACATGTTATGGACCATTTGGGGAGTATGAGATTCGTCCCATATTGATAATATGAAATGTCAATGTGGAGTTTATATGTTTTGGACTCCCTTTCTTTTTGAGCTAGCTCTTGAGGGGTAAATTCTCTTGAGGTATGTAACACAACCATATCAACCTGTGCACATACAACTAACATGCCTGGTCCAATCTCAGGGCAAGTGATCTACCTAAAACCAGAGTCCCGACTAGTGACACTTGTTCAGTATAAAGCTGCAATGTGGCCAACATGCACAAAATTTTTTAACGAGGAGGCATTAATTCACCGCTTGTTGCAACAATATCAAGTGAATTTTTTTCCCTTTAAGATGGTGGAAAAAGGAATTCTTAGGAATTTAAAATACTACTCATATGTAAATGTTGACATTGTATTTAGCAAAAGATAAGGCGCACCATACTCTATTTTGATGTTTTGGTTGCAAGTTTATCGAATATGGTCTTCAAGTTTAAAGAATATGGTCTTCGTCAAGTTAGAATTAGCCATTTCGTACATATATAATTAGTACGTTGGTCTCCGGCCGCTGTGTACCTCAGCTAACACCCAGATAAAGACGATTACCAACTCCCCCAAAGCCGGGACGAATAAATAAAGCCACCAAGGGTACTGATTTTAGTCACGGTCAAGGTCTGCTCATCCTGAAGTTCTGGTCAATAAACTACAGGGCCACCTGCTGCAGCTCAGGGACGGCACCAAGGGGTGGGGGCAAATTAAAATAAAGTAAAAAAAAAATCATGTACGACTTTCTTGCTCGTTTACGTACCATTAATGTAGCTTGAAGTACTTTTCAGCGCTAGATAGAAAACTTCGGCTCTCAAATATAAATTTTCTAACTTGTCTCCCCTGCACCCTGCCACTCCCAAGTCATATATTCTGATACCAATTTGGAGGTCCCCAAGCTAGTAACTAGCTACCTACCTACCTCCGAACTATGGTTTTCCGTCCAACAAAGCTACTGATTATCTACGCGATGATATCCCCTTTACTCTTTCTCATGCCCCCTTGCGCGACTCAGTTGTTGTTCAATTACTCGGATTTCTCTGGAACTAACGCGAAAAATATAGTACTCACTGGAAACGCCACTTTCTTAGGCCCATTCATCCAACTCACGCCAGATGCACCAGACAACTGGGGTCGAGCCACATATCTAGAAACGATGCGTCTTTGGAACGAGGAAACGGAAGATCTCGTAAGCTTCACGACCACGTTCTCCTTTATCATCAATGCGGAAGGGAAAGCCAACTATTCAGATGGGCTCACGTTCTTCCTAGCGAGCCCCCGTTTCCCCTCCCCTATGCCAACAGATGGCGCTGGCATTGGCCTCTTCAGCCGCATACAATTGGGCGACTGGAAATTGTTAGCTGAAAATAAATTCGTTGCAGTGGAGTTCGATACCTTTCGGAATGATGCATGGGACCCGCCTGCGCCTGTTCGTGAACATGTTGGTATAAATATTAACAGCATCCGATCTCAGAAATCAACAGAATGGTACACTAAAACCAAGGAAGGCAAAACGTATAGTGCTACTATTAGTTACAATTCCAGTACGCAAATTTTGAATGTCACCTTCACTGGATTCAATATTAGCGACAATACCCCAATGCAACAGCACCTTTCTTCTAGAGTTAATTTGAGACAGAAGTTGCCACCATTGGTTGAGTTTGGCTTCTCATCCTCAACAGGCTTGATTTCCGAGTTGCATGTTCTTTGCTCGTGGTCTTTTGAATCGGGCCTCCTGAAATCGGCCCGACCCTACAAGAATGAAGCTGAAGGAAGCATGAGAAAATTGGTGGCCGGACTGATCCTGGCTGGATGCATCTTAATCAGTGGTTTGGGTTCGTTTGTTTTCTGATCGGAGGAAGATTAAGAACGGTAAGGGCTGCATAGAAAAGGCATGCTGTTGGTGATTACTGTTATAAATACCAGCACGCCAAAATATTGAGTTAGCTAGAAATGACAATGGAAGTGGATGGTCTACTGCTCTTTCCTCTTTTTTTTTTTTCAATATATTCTCGGTTAACGAAGAGGAACTTCATGCAAACTTATAACTGGCTTAATATTAGTAAGAACGTGTGCTGCATAACACACCACCAATGATAAATTCCCTTCAATTTTCCATTTGGAATATGCAAACAAATCGACTGTACGTGGTGAACCTGACCTATAGTCATATCACCTGATAAAGACGATTTATTCAGTGAGGGAAGGGGGAGCCGTTTGGACAAATGACTAAAGTCACGACCTAATTTTAATCTATCAGTCTTTGAAGGTGACAGAATTAAGAAATATTGGAGTGAACAGTATGGTTTGGCTAAGATACGTACCAAACTGTATGAATTCATTGACATTATATAAGAAATTACAAATTTGAATGAGGTGCACAATTTATTAGAGAGTGATGAGTGAAAGTTATTGTGGAATAAAATAATCACTAACTCACGGAACAGTCTTTAAGAATTCTTCAAGAACTTGTTGATAACACCACTTGAGCAACCTAAATATTATGTCTACTTCCAATCCACGCCTCACAGCCGTCTAGGATTGCGCTTTCTCAAAGTTCTAATGACCAATTATTTAACAAACTATCTTACAGTCTTTTTCTAAAACCCTAACTATGATATGACGGAGGATCATTAGAGATCTCAGATCTCGACCATAAGATTGCATGAAAAATTCTTTTTTATTATTTCACTTATATTCTTTTATTCTGAATGTTAGGATTCTACCAATTAAGATCATGTCTATCAAAATATCACAATTGACCCTCAAAAAGATGAGATTGATTTGTGAAATCACTTTTGCTTATAATTAATTATTTATCTATATCCTTCAGCCATGCTATATTCCACCTGAGCCAATAGGATCAATGATTCCCTAGTTCATGTGATTCTAGTTCTTGTTGCAAAATAATTTCATAAATATATAAACAATTTGTCCTCCATTTCCTTTACACATTGGAACCATAATTTTGGGTCTTACTCGTAAAACTCTGAATACCTTCACTATAGTTCACACTTCTAATTCTACCTGCTTCTAAAATCTAGCTCTTATCCATCATGTTCCCTTCAATGATGATAATACTAAAACAATAATGCAAACAATAACAACCAACTCCTATTTCTCCATGCGATGGGTCATATCTCATTCAGTTATACAATATCCACACGGTATGTAATTGTCATGACCATTGTGACTGATGATTTAGAAATTTCAACCCCTCAGTCCCCAGATACACGCCTTCAACATTGATGTTAGACACCCACCATCGAAGGTGGGTGCGTAAGCTCAATGCTGAATGTGTATTCGAAGGAAAAATGGAGATCTGCATCAAAATTTATACGCACATCGGACACAATAACCAATACAATTACACACATTACGGATATTGTAAACCCAAACTGTTCACAATGTAGACAATTTGAAAATTATAGCGCATTTGTAATCCGAATCGTAGTAATTCCCAAACGGGTCTAAGGCTACTATATATATGAATGTCTAAGGCTACTATATGAATGCATAAATTTAATTTCAACAAAAAATGTTTGGACGCAATTCTTAACCGTTGGAACATAATTTTCCATTTGGATGTTTTCCAATATTGTGTCTAGATTACCTTCTCGAGGAAGAGTTTGACATCAACAGGAAGCCCCTTCCCTCTTCGTGAGTTCATAAGCACCATCATACTGGAAGGATTTGATTGCAACATTAAAGAAGTTTTCCACTTTTAAGAAAAAGTTGGAACTCGAGTGTCTGCTCCCCAAGGGAGAACCTCATGAAGTTGACCAGCATCGTCGGATAGATTTTCGGGAGTGCAAGACCGACCTCACCCTAACAATAAGGAGAAAGATTGAAGACCGACCAGGATGGGCGACTGTTGAACTTAATACAGACTTCGCATTTTTTATTTTTAGGCAAACTCTCTCGTTCGATCAGCCTCCTCCCTTAAACGTATTTCCTTCTCAAATTTCTACGTTTTATATACTATTTCAAGGAATTCGTCGCATAGAGGTACGATTGATTCAATTTTATTATTATTTTTATCGTTAAAATCTTAGTTCTTTTGAGTTTTGTATATAAATTTTCAATCTAATTTTTCTTCCGCGCGATTTTTGCGTATTGCATCGACCCGATACCACACTACAAAGTATCAGATTGCGCGGACCGAGTTGAGGTATTGCGCGGACCGAGTTGATGTTACTAGTAGCACATGGCACAATGGAAATAGAAAAGATAAAGAGGATGAGCATAACTTCATGAATAAACTAAAGCATACAATTGGAGGGCAGGAAAATCCTCAACAACCGCACCCTACATCGTGACACTGGGAATAGAAAAAGATAAGGACGAGAGAGAGAGGTTAGATTCAATGTTTCTTGACCCATAGGCCGACAAAGGAGCCACCTGAGGTTGGTGGTAATCCAACAAGACTAGTGCAAATCGCCTAGAGCTGAAGAACCACATAATAGGAAAGAGTACACTAGCGACGTCTGTAATAAGGCTGCCAATGAAGATCTTCTCCGTAACCGCAGAGGCCAGGTTCCCAATATGATATGAGAACATTAATAAATGCTCATACAGGAAATTTGAAAACTGATCCTTCCGAGCTTCCAATTTCTAAGGCTTCAACTCAATGAAACCAAATACCTCAATTGCAGGACAACAACCGGAGGACTTGGGCGGATCAATGGCTACTGTGTGAACCTGCTTCCTAAACTAGATAACGTATACCGTAGCGTCATAAGTCAGCCTCATCTACTCCTCTTCCCGCCTTTTCCCAATTGCCCAGATTTGAAAGCATGTTCTTGTTCTTGAAGGAACGCTAAAGCCTTACCATATTTCTCTGCTCTTTCTTCCTCCACTAGTCTCTTGTTTTTTTCCTTCACCTCAAATAAGAAAGAATTATCTTTACGCAGTTCACGAGCTGCACCTTCAGCTTCACGTTTTTGAAGTTTCTTCAACTTTCTCCTCTCAGCCCGTTCTCGATCTGGATCATAATCTCTACCTTTAACAAAGCTGCAAACAAATATCACATGACATTAATTAAATGCGCTCAGTTTGGGACACGCCTTTCCTAATACAACAAAGGTTAATGAGTTTGGGGAAAGGGGAAGAGAATAAATTACTTCTCGAATTTTGGATTTAGTAGTTTGATGGGCACTGGCTTTTGCTTCCGCATTTGAAGCGGACACCGCTGCATGTAATGTTCATCTGCTTTTGTCTCAATGAGCCGAGCAACATCTTTAAGTTTCTCTTGCAACGCATATGGCATGGTTTCCTGTTGTGCCAGTTCAAGTAACGAAGTTGAAAGTGGCACGAACACTTCGGGGAAGGAACTGAATCCCTTGCAAGTGTCTGCATATCCTCGTAAGGTTCACACTTACCAGGACACTAGCCCTGCAAGTTGAAAGGCTCAATTCTAATCAAATGGCAACAGCATTTAAATAAGATCTTGAATAGACCTGGTAATAAGCCCCAAAAGTTTTCTAGAAATTTTTAAACTAGAAACTTCTAGGAGTACTAAAATCATCAAACCGAATTAAAAAACAAAGGCACTGAATCAGTCTAAATGGAGAAATTCTCGTCGATTGGGTAGTCAGCCAACCAAAAAACAAATCCAACCAGGGAAAGCATGATATCCAAACAATGCCACTTTACTACTGTATGTTAAACCATAATTTACCATCAAGTTGAATACCACAACACATTATGGCAAATGGTATACACAAACCTGAATCTTTCTGAGCCATAAAAGGGAGTCTTCAGGCATGTCCATTATCATCATGAAATTCAGAGGGCTGATCTCAATTTCACAATTACGTATATAAAGCAGTGGCCTGATTTCTTTGAATTCCATTAGCTGACAAAACTGCATAAGAACAAACATACAACAGTCATTAGACGCCATCTGCTGTTAAACACAAAACAGAAATAATGAATCAAGAAACCTACCCGAGAATCTTGATACGAAACTGGTTTCCTGTTTGTGGCTGCCATCAGGAGAGTTCGGAGAAACATTATTGCTTCAGGACAAACCTTATGAGATTCTCTAGTGACCTGCTATATCAATTAATCAAACGAATGACCCAAAATTGCAGCTCTTGCATGAATAGGTGCTGGCATACAAGCTCAATCATGCAACAGACATTACATTAACAATTCTAAACAACATTAAAAAACTCAGAAGTTCATTAATAATTATGAAACTAAAGGGAAATTTATAAAACACTGCCTGTGTTTTTATGGAATTTTAAAAACATGTCTGGGTTTCTAGAATTAACAAATCACTACTTGAGTGTAGATCATGCTTGCAATATCACTCACTCCTTTACATTTCCATCCAAATTTCTAACAGAATTGATTGTGGCACGTCACGCGTCAATATATGTCATATGGCATGTCTTAACCTTAACAAAAACTATAATTTTAACAATAAATGAAAATAAAAACTAAAATTAACAAGTCATAAATTAAATAAAAAAATATTAAATCATAAAAAGATATTATAATTTTTATTTATTTTTAAAACAAGTGGTATGTCACAAGACCATATATTAACACTTGGCATGTCATCATCAATTCCGTTAGTGATTTTGCAAATATGGCCTAAACTCGAAAAATAATTTGTCAATTTTAAAACCTACAGTTTTTTAAAATCTCACCAAAATCCAAGAAGTGATTTTTAAATTTCCCGAAAATAAAAGCAAATCAAGGAGTCGGGAATAATAAAAAGTGGCAGGTATGCATAATGAAGAGCACAATTGGATAAGCACGGGGCCTATTATATCTTTTCATTGTGTTAAGACCATCGGGAAGTTTCAAAAGCACTTCATGTAACTGCCACCACAATTCAAAATTTTGAACGCTGGAACCAGACTGAATGAGCCTATCAAATTGTCAAGTGGTCATCATCTGTTGCTGTCATGCTTCTTCAACCTCTCTGGTTGAGAAACAAATTGAACCATGTTTGACCACCATCCAACCAGCACACGGCCCAAAGACCGTTGTTGTCTAACAAGTATGGAATTCAACCAAGGTTTATGAACTCACCTCTCACATACCACACCTTATTACCTTCCATTGACCATCAGGCCAACACAAAATTGTGCCGTGTCTCATTATCACCGTATATTCAGACCTTATACAATATCTCTAATATTTCTTTCCCAATAATGGATGTACAACTACATTAATATATATGACATTAAAATATGTGCATATGCATGTTTAAAGCTTCTATATTATGTTAGAGATCAATGAGTTGTTGTTTGATTCATATAAATGCACTCTTTAATTCTAAAATTGAGAAGTTATATGTGTGTTATGTCACACTGATATTACACGTCCATGTAGACCAACCTGCAAGTACAATGATCCAAGACACAATTGAAAGACTCTTGAACAGACCTAGTTATCAGGGGCCGGGATTTTGAGATGGAAAGGAGATTGTTGGGGGTTTTCTCCGTTCTCTCTCCTCTCCCCGCTCTCCCCTGTGGGATGCCTGAGCGGTGTTATTAATCGTTTATTTGGGTGCTGATGTCTTTCTCCCGTAGATTCTGTGTTAAACCAAGGAGTTTCAAGTTACAGTTTTAGGCAATGGTGTTGTGAAATTTTCAGAGTGGAGTCGGAAGGCTTTGAGCTCTATTTTCCTTGGGAGGTTTGGAGCTGTTTGGTTGGTGAACATGGTTAGTAGACTGCAGGTGGATGCCAATAAGGAGTTTGTCGTCAAGTTTAACGAAGCTTCCCGGCCTTTTTTGGCGCAGAGATGTAGTAACAAGGCCGGGAGATATGTTACCATAGCGGAGTTTAGCGGTGGGCGAAGGAAGGGGGTGGTGATGATTCCGGAAGGTAATGGGGGGCAGGATGGCAGGATTTGGCCGCTGTGTTTCAGGAGGTGGTCTCTCACCTTGGTCAGCTCAAGAGCGGAAGAGGGGCTTTTTATGATTCTAGAGTTCACAAGAAGGTTTCTTTCGTCGACGTCGCTACGAGAGGAATGACGGGGACGCGCTCTGGGGGTGGGGGTGTGGCCGTGATGGACGTAATGGAGGTTGGTGGTGGCGTGGAGCAAAAGGCACTGTTGCATGCTTCTGCGCATGAGATTTCAGTGGGTGTCGTTTCAGTTTCCAACGAGATGGCATTTAATGCTCTCAGTCGACGGGCAGCATGGTGATTGACGTGCCTTTTTGGAGAGTCAAGTTGATGGGGTTCAGAGCAGAAATTGACGTTCTTTTAAGTCTTTTGGGGAAGGAGGATGGGCCGGGTATTTTGCGAGAAGATTCCTTAGGCCCTGAGGTTGAGAATGCGTGGGGTAGGTAGGAAACTTTATCCCCGCAGGATCTGTTGAAGGATGTTGGGCTGGGCCCAGTTCTTTCAAATCCTGTTAACATGGTTGTGGGCAATAGGCTGGCGTCTGTGGGCCCTTCGGAAGGCTTTAGCCTTTTGCAGCCTTCAGGTGTGGGCAATGGGTCGGACAAGCCTGGGTTTGTGTCGGGTCTTCCTCATGACCCGTTGCTGGCGAAAGGTTTCGTCGACGTTAAGGTTGCTGCAGTGGCAGGCGGTGCTATCCAGCTCGCGCCGGAGGAAGGTCCATCGCCGGTGCCTTCTGAGGTGCGGGGCAACTGTACGGTGGCCGTTCCGGTGCCTGAGCGGTCGCCGTGCTCCAGTCCTGTGCATGCCGACGTGGATTTTTCTTCGTCGGGGGTGTTTTGTATGCCGAATCTCATTCCTGAAGGCTCAGAAGGGTTTCCGGCGCCGGCGTTGTCACCGAACTCCAGTCCTGTGCATGTCGAAGTAGTTGTTTCTTCTCCGGGGGAGTTGTTTAGGCCGAGTCTCCTTCCTGAAGGATTCGCTGGGGTTGCCAGCTCTTCCTTAATACACCAGGACAAGTGGGTGGATTTAGATGAAAGGTTGTGTGTTGTTCCTGTTGTTGGGCAGGTTGAGGGTATTGTTGATTGGGTTGATTGGGATGGCCTGGGGACGTTGGGAGTCCCGTGTGGAGGGGATGGGCTGGGTGTTGGGCCTGTTGGGGATTTTCAATCTCTTGGGCCGTGTATTGGGAGTGCTGATGGGGTGGGCCCATTTTGTGTTGAAGATGGGTGTATGGTGGAAGGGATTGATGGGGCAGGTGACATAGGAGGGGAGATGTCTTTGGTTGAGGTTGCCGAACCAGAGCTGTGTATGGGTCCTCTGGCAGTATGTAGCCCTGATGGGAATGTCGGGGCTTCAGTGGGGAAATCTCTGGAGTGGGTCTTAGATATGGTCTCCTCTGTTGGACATTTGGTTGGGGTGTTGTCTGACGGTCGCGAGAAAGATCTGAGGAATCTCTTTGTTGCGTTGGAACGAGATAGGGTGCAGCGTAGTTCCATAAAGTCTAGAAAATCAGGGGGAAAGATGCTAAGGGAGTTGCAGGGATTGAATTCTTCGATTAACTATGAGGGGACTTCTTTGTTTGCTAGGAAAACTAAGAACAAAGGGCGGGCTTCTTGAGTTGGACTGTTAGGAGGGATTCATGGGAGATGGGGCCTTTTCTTGCTTGTTTGGTGCTTGTGCAATTGCGAGGGGGAGTCTTCATTTCTTCCTGCTTTGCCAAGTGGCTAGAGGGTTTTGGGCGTTTTTGTTTTGTTTGGTGGTTTTTGGGAGCGAGATGAACTTCTATTGCTTGTCCTGTTGTCGCTTTTTTTTGGGGGGCCTGTGTTGTTGGGTTGTTGGGGGTTTTCAGTATAATCTCTTGTACTGTTGACTCTGTTGTTGTGTGCTCTTTGTTTTTCTCCTCTTTAATAAGATTATCTTACTTATAAAAAAAAAAGTTATTAAACATCCTGTGAGGAAAATGCACAATCTAGACGAACAGCTAATAGTTCAAGAAAATACATACAGAGAGAAGCATAGAGCACAAGAAGGATCCAATAGCAATATCTCGAACAGACAAAATGGGACACGCATCAAATATTCACACATCAACAATATTGTTGGAGTCATGACCACACGCCGAAAGTCAGAGCATGGAAATATCAAGGACCAGAGCCTCAAAAGGAACAATGTTTTTGAAGAAGGCCAGCTGCTAATTTCTGCAAGAATCAAAATAATTGATTCGCGTATCATATGAACAACACAAAACAGAAATACCTAGTTTCAAGATGAATATAGAAGAACAAACAAGTAATAACTTTATTAGGTCAAACCCGGGTCTTTGACGGTCTCACAAAGTTGTTCTCGAGTTCTCAATATCCTCTGACGAGCACATATTGCAGCAAAGTATGGAATCTCCATACTCATTTCCATCAACGGCTTCACCAGAGAATTTAGTAGCTCAAATTTCAAGGGCCTTGTATTCGCTAAGATGGCAAAATACTGTAGTAGTACACCATAAAATACCTACACAGTACCCAGACACAGATTAATATATATGGAAATCTGTTAACACAATTTCATGAAGGGAGTGACAAACCAGCAGCTGTGGCTGACTTGGAAATAGTGTGCTTGTGTGACTGTTAGTCCTCATATGCGGAAAGTAAGTTCAAGTAAAACCAAAGCTATACTAGAAAAATTGTAACTAGATGGGCTATTACAAAGTAAACATAGCTGTTATGTCCGGTGCTTCTACCTACAAGCCAATGTAAATTAATACTAGACCCATCGGCCTTTTGGATAACTCCGAAACTGAATCATGTTTTTAAGCTTACAGGAACAAGTAAAAGTAAAATACAAACTGATTCATCACTAGCTCAGCTTAGGGTTTCATGGATTTTTGAAATGTTTTACAAAGATGGAAAAGAAAAAGCTTCTTGAAAAAAGTGATCATTAAAATCTGTACATTAGCTATCTTACAAAACTTATCTCACACATCATAAGTTTCTTTCTTCACGCAATCTCATCAAATTTTAAATCCAAGTCAAGCTTTTTGTAAATTTACTCAAGTCTCCGAGTGTTCGGAAACCTAATGAGTGAGGGGATACAAATAAAGCAGTTAGAACACAAGCACAATAGCACCGAAAACTTTCATACTTGCATTTTCTTTCGATTTTCTGCTGCAAGCTTGATTGCATTGCTTGCCCGGATTCGAGTGATTATCAACATGACTTCAGCATTAGAACCGCTGTCCAATAATGCAGAAAACTCCTTAAAACTTTTTGGAGCTTCAATCAAGTAGGGAAGATCTGGTCGAGTCGAAACATGTTTATCATCTGTTTTTGTTCTCTTTGTATCTGAAGTCTCTCGACTTCTTTTACTAGTTTCAAGAGCATCTTTGTTCTTTGCCACTTTCAGGTCTCTTGTCCCCATCTCTTCCTCAGCATCATTATCATCTTCATCATCATGCTCTTCTTCTTCTTCATCAACATCCACATCTGTATGAAGATTATCATCATCACTTTGTTCCCAGTCCTTCAAAGACAGGTTATTTTCACCATCCTCGTTATCTTCATCAGATCCTTCATCATTATCATCTTCAGCGGTTTCTGAATCACCATAAGAATCACCGGCCTCAGTCTCAGAATCCTTCACATCCCTTCTTTCTAGAATCTCATCAACCCAGCCCTTTTTAGTCCTGGGCTGTTCTTCAAGCAAGAAGGAATCACCTAGATCATCCCCAGATATAGATTTAAGACCCTGGTTAGACCAGTTCTCAGCATCATCATTGTCTTCACTGGAATAATCAGGAGCTACCATTCTCTTCTGTCGCTCTTCCTGATATGTGGAACATCACGACAATTTGTAAGTATTCAAGTTTATAATACATCATAAAGCAGGCTAACAGTGGTATACATCCAGATTATAGCATTCTGTACAATGACTAAGGTACATAATCAATATGACTCATATTCTCCAAGCTGTGAGACAAGTTTGCTGATACATGTATAATGCTTATTCAACCTTTTATCCCAATTCCTAAGAAGTATCACAATTTTTAAAAGAAATGGCCTCTATCTAGTCTCGGCCCACCACAGTCCAACAGCCCACTATTACCCCGCTCCAGCTCAACAGAAAAGCCTCCTCCCTCAAGCGTAGAATGGGCCGCTCTTTTTTGGGCTCTTAAGTGAAACCCACAAACTAAACAGCTCAGCTCCGGCACCTCATAGTCACGCGGGTTAAGATTTTTTAAAAGATTTGCAAGCCTATCCACCTCTTTCCTAATACCCACTAGGTGAAGCCGAAGGTCGGCTGCATTAAATGACGCAAGTTCTTTATCCGACAAACCAGCCTCCTCTTTTCCTTCTGATACGCACTTCTTCGAGGCATTGATGGACTTAAAGCTGGGAAACTTAGCGAGCGCCGCTTTACCTGCATGCTGCAATCTAGACGTTTCGAATTCCCCCAGAATACCAGCTTTCTCGTCGTTACCAGACAAAACGGCAGCCCTCCCATTACCGCCATTCACCAACACAGGAGAGTGCATCACCACCGCCTGAGCAAAGGAAAGATTTGGACGAACAGCAGAGGAGCCCAAATGTTTCACCTCCCGGCTCTCAGAACGTAGAAACAAAACAGCATCACTAAAGATACGATTCAATATCTGCCACCCATATCCGTTCCTGCCCTCCGGCACCATCACCACCCCCTCCTTTCGACGCCCTCCATATTCTACTACTCCCACATAATGACCCCCCTTATTACAACAACGTTGAGCCAGAAAACTGCGCTTGGACTCGTTAAACTTGAATGCACAGTCTATATTAGGAGAAGTTTCCATCAACTTATTAGACATGTTCACCATCCAAACAGAACCGAACTTCCCCATACGAATCGAGTTCATAACAGTTTTACTCCACTCCGAAAACTGAACATCACCCTTCCCACCAATCTTCACTTGAAACTCCTTGGGACTCCATGCGAAAATTACGAATAAAAAGCGACATCGCCCTCACCAATCTTCACTTCAAATAACTTCGAAAAACTTCAAATAACACTAGCTCAGAGTGGGAGATGTTATTTCCGGAGGTTATCCAGCGTAGGTTGCCTTGTTTGTATTGTGATCATTTCTCAATTCTGTTGGAGAGTGGGTCGTTTGGGAGGGGGAAAAGACCTTTCAGATTTGAAAATATGTGGTTAAAGTTAGAGGGGTTTGTGGATCGTGTTAGGGAGTGGTGGAGAAGCTATGTTTTTTCTGGGTCTCCCAGTTTTGTGTTCAATTTGAAATTGAAGGCTTTAAAGCGTGACTTAAAAGTTTGGAATAAAGAAGTTTTTGGTGATCTCTGTTCTCGTAAATCGAATTTTCTGAGGGAGATATCTTTGTTGGATGGGTTGGACGAGGTAGGGAGTCTTGATTCCGAGGGTTTGGAAAGGAAGTCGGGGATTATGAGGGAGCTTGACCAGCTGATTGATTTGGAGGAAGTGAGCTGGAGGCAAAAATCGCGTGCTTTGTGGCTTAAGGAGGGAGATAGGTGCACGAAATTTTTCTACCGTGTGGCTAATTCCAATAGAAAATCTAATTCTATTTCTATCCTTGAGGTGGATGGGGATATGGTGGAAGACCCTGCGGCAATCTCATCAAGGATTGTTAGTTTCTTCTCATCCTTGTACGAGGAGCCTTTTTCCTGGAGACCATCTTTGGATGGGCTGGAGTTTGATATGATTTCGGAGGAGGAGGCTGTGTGGTTAGAACGTCCTTTTGAGGAGGATAAGGTGTCTGGGGTGGTCAGAGGCCTTACTGGAGACAAAGCGCCTGACCCTGATGGTTTCTCTTTAGCATTCTACCAGACTTGTTGGGAGGTCATTAAGGAGGATGTTGTTTCAGTTTTCAATGTTTTTGCTCGTGACGGTAAATTTGTCCGTAGTTTGAATGCTACCTTTGTTGTTCTCATTCCTAAGAAACCGGGAGCGGTCGAGTTGAAAGATTTCTGCCCCATAAGCTTAGTGGGGGGTATCTATAAGATCCTTGCTAAGGTTTTGGCAAATAGATTGAAACTTATGCTTTATAAGATTATTTCGCCTTCTCAGAATGCTTTTGTGGGGGAAGGCAGATTCTGGATTCAGTCTTGATTGCCAATGAATGTCTTGATTCTAGGTTGAGATTGGGTGAGCCAGGGTTGTTGTGTAAGTTGGACATTCACAAAGCCTATGATCACGTTAATTGGAATTTATTGTTGTACTTATTGCGAAGATGTGGGTTTGGGGATAAGTGGTGCCGTTGGATAGAATTTTGCATTTCTACGGTCAAACTTTTCGTGCTTGTGAATGGGTCTCCAGAGGGCTTTTTTGGTACTTCTCGGGGCTTGAGGCAAGGAGATCCTCTTTCTCCTCTTTTGTTTGTTATTATTATGGAGGCTTTTTCTAGAATGATGACAAAGTTGGTTTCGCTTGGTCTTATTGCTGGATTCAAGGTTGGTGGTGTGGGTGGAGTGGCTACTAGTGTTTCTCATTTGCTTTTTGCAGATGATACTCTAATTATGTGTGGGGCGGAGGAGGCACAAATTCGTAGCATTCGGTGTTTGTTATTATGCTTTGAAGCGGTTTCGGGGTTGAAGGTAAATCTTTCCAAATCTGAGGTTATTCCTATTGGTAATGTTGGCAATGTGCAGGGTTTGGCTTCTATTTTGGGTTGTAGGGTGGCTACACTTCCCATGACTTATTTGGGGCTTCCTTTGGGTGCCCGATACAAAAGTGTGCAGATTTGGGATGATATTTTGGAACGGATGGGAAGGAGGTTGGCGGGATGGAAGCGCATGTACTTATCCAAGGGAGGTAGGATTATTTTGATTAAGTCTACTCTGTCTAGTCTTTCTACATACTTCCTATCTCTTTTCCCTATTCCGAATGCAGTGGCATTGAGACTTGAAAAGCTACAAAGGGACTTTTTGTGGGGTGCTGATGACGGTGCTCACAAATTTCATCTTCTCAGTTGGGAGAAGGTGTGTTCTCCTATTCAGTCAGGAGGGCTAGGGCTTAGGAGGATATCTTTGTTCAACAGAGCCTTGTTGGGTAAGTGGTTGTGGAGATTTGGTATTGAGAGGGATAGATTGTGGAGATGTGTGATTGCAGAGAAATATGGTACCACGCGTGGTGGGTGGCTCTCCTTGTCCTCGAGAGGTTCCTTTGGGGTAAGCCTTTGGAAACACATTACTAAAAGCTGGAATACTTTTTCTGAGCATATTAGGTTTGTGGTGGGAAATGGTCAACACCTCAGTTTTTGGCATGACAAGTGGTGCGGTGGGAGAGTTCTGAGCCACTCCTTCCCCTTAGTCTTCTCTTTGTCCTGTTGTAAGGATGCTATGGTGGTGGATTGTATGGAACTCGGTCCTAGTTCTTTAGTGTGGAATATTCAGTTCTCTAGAGCTGCTAATGATTGGGATATGGAGGAGTTTGCTGCCTTTTACTCTATTCTTTATGAGCAAAGGGTGCATAGAAGTAGAGCTGATGCGATGTTCTGGCTGGGTTCTAAGGGTGGTGTTTTTTCCGTTAAGTCCTTTATGATTACCTTACCAGTGGTGATACTCCTGCATCTTTCCCTAGGTGTGCGGTGTGGAAGGTCAAGGTCCCTTTGCGTGTCTTTCTTTGTTTGGGAGGCTTCACATGGTAGAATTTTGACTATTGATAATCTCAAAAGAAGGGGAGTTTATGTCACAGAGTGGTGTTATATGTGTAAGGGGGATGGAGAATCTGTTAATCATTTGCTTTTGCATTGTCCAGTTGCAAGAGGTCTCTGGATGCATATCCTTGGTTTGCTGAATGTTCATTGGATAATGCCTGAAAGAGTGGTGGAGGTCCTCTCTTGTTGGGGACGGAAGTTTGTGGATCCTTCAGCAACAACAATTTGGAGGATGATATCTGCGTGTATTTGGTGGTGCCTTTGGAGGGAGCGGAATAGACGGTGTTTTGAGGATTCGGCTAGATCTCTAAAGAGTTTGCAGGGCGATGTGTTCCTTTCTCTTTTCTGCTGGGCAAATGCTTTGTTGGGGGTGGACTTTTTTGATTTTCTTAGTTTTTTCATTTGTATGTTTTGAGTGATTTCGGTATAGTCTTTGTACTAAATTCACCTTTTCCTCTCTCTCTTTAATAAAACGGTGCTTACTTATCAAAAAAAAAATCTAGTGCTAATAAAGGAGGAAACTCAACATTGATTTGGTCAAATAATAGTCTAGAACCCTAGAGAGATACTCAGACTGTCGAACACGTCCATATTAAATCT
This sequence comes from Myrica gale, assembly GCA_963930655.1. NCBI lineage: Eukaryota > Viridiplantae > Streptophyta > Magnoliopsida > Fagales > Myricaceae > Myrica > Myrica gale. The sequence goes on from OZ005611.1 coordinate 13,350,414, forward strand.
ATTATAAAGATTGATAAACCACAAAACGTAGCACAGATACTCCATATGCGATGAGTATCATGCAGATGCACCTATATAAACATATAACCAATTTGAACAAGCATGCACCCATACCTCCAAATGCTCTAGACATTCTCTCTCTTCCTGGGCAATCTCTCAAGGAGTCTTGTCTGACGGGCGAGCACGCATTTCCAGTGCCATCTCTTTGACGAGTTTGTCGTAAGAATCAGATTGATCCTGCCAGATATAACAATTCCATGCTCAAAGTAGTGCAGGTAGAGAAACACAACATGTTTACACCACATCGTCAGAATCCTAACGAAAGACCATGGACAACCAGGATGGTGGTTTAAAATTCAGAAAACACTTGCAACACGGGGATTTAATGAAGTGGCATGGGGATGAAGAAGCAGAAGACAAAGCATAAGCAGTAACAAAGACAACTCTTCCCATAACATAGGCTAACTTGGAATCCCCAAAACCCAAATTTATTGCTTGAAAGTTTGCCATCTAGAACAATCATCAGAGCAAAATACCTTATTCAAATTTCATTTTTTTGCGAGGTAAATGGATCATCCTTCCTTTGCTCATTCAAAATGCTCTTGTTCACAAGAGCCTTCAAAGCTGTTAGCCCAAGGTTGTTTTATAAACAATCCTCTTTGATTTTGATGATTACAAAGTTTTACAACGAGTTTTTAAACCTTTAGATTCTACTTTTGGAAATCCGTTTTAAGAAAATGATATCAAGAGTTTTCTAGTTGTACATCGGCCTTAGATATAATCGAACACTCTACATAAGAGTACTTGTTAAACTTTACATTGTAGGTGTTTTGGGATTGCTTGTTGGTGCCAGGAGAAACACTTTTCAGCCTAAGTGTTGAATGTGTCGACACATATCATCATGGTGTCGACACATCAGTCATACACCAGAATGCATGTTCCAAGCCCAAGTGAAGGTGTCGACACATAGTGAAGAGGTGTCGACACATTGGTCATTCAACAGAAAGCAAGTTCCCAGGCCAAGATGAAGGTGTCGACACATAGACCAAGAAGTGTCGACACATTGCACTGTCAACAGAATGAAGATTTCCAGGCAATGCTGATGGTGTCGACACATGGGAGAATGGTGTCAACACATTGCATATACACCCGAATGGATGGTTTCAAGACAAATTTGAAGGGTCAACATATTGAAGGGAAGTGTCGACACATTGGACATAAGTGTCGACACATTAGTCATACACCAGAAGGTGAGTTTCAAGGCAAATCTTCAAGGTGTCGACACATACATGGAAGGTGTCGACACATGCTTCGATTTCTCAGATCCAGGAGTTACGACAGTCACTTAAAAACGTCTCCAAAAGACTCAAATGACCTCCAAATCTTTACCAGAATACCCATGATGTCCAAGAGGGTATAAATAGAAGAAATCTCTGACAAGGTTAAAAAAAAACCCTCCTACAGATCTCTCACGCGAAATATACTTGCCCTAATTTCTTGAGAGACCAAGCTCAAAAAAGAACAGAGAAGTGCTTCCAATCTAGAAAGCTCGTGATTCATCTTCCAACTCCAGAAACTTTCTCAGAAGATCGTTCTTCTAGCAAAACTCAGGTTCTTTCATTTGTAGATTTGGCTTAGAGAGCCCTTTAGTTTCTTGAGCTACCCACTTGTACATTCGACTTAGAGAGCCTTCAATCACTGTATCCTAATCTTGTAAACCTTCCTAGTGTTGTGTGAACATTGTATCCTATTTGTGAGAAGTAGAAGAAATCCCTAGGGTTTGGGATTTGGGAAACGAGTTGAAGCGTAAACTAGGAAAACGCTTTGTAACAGTCCTTAGCACCCCGGAAGCTAAGGTGTATTCATTTGGAGAATAGTGGAGGAAGCGCAAGAAAGTCAATAGCCTTGGGGGTGGACGTAGGCAAGAGATTGGCCGAACCACCTAAAAATACTGGTGTCATCTCTCTAACCCTCCTCTTTTACTTCTGCAGATATTACTTGATTGTTCTTGTTTATTCATTGTTATCTTTGTTTGCATAGATCTAGTCTCTAGTTTTCCTAAATATAGATCAGAACATTTCTGGGTTTGTTTGAAAAGGTTTCAAAAGTTTTTGAAAACCCAATTCACCCCCCCTCTTGGGTTGTCATTTAGACTCACAATTGGTATCGGAGCTGAGGTTACTAGCTCATTATCATGACAACCCCAGTAGGCACCACTTTGGCTGAAGGGCAGTCGACGAATCGACCTCCCTTGTTTAATGGGAATGCCTATAACTATTGGAAGACAAGGATGAGAATTTACATCCAAGCCGTAGACTATGAACTATGGAGAGTTATCTCCAGGGGTCCTAGATTTCCTAGAGACAAGGAAGGTAAGCTGAAGGATGAAAAAGATTGGGATGATGCTGATCTCAAACTAATGTCCTTGAACTCTAAAGCCATGAATGTGTTATATTGTGCGCTCGATCCAAACGAGTTCAATCGTATTTCTGGTTGCGATACCGTTAAAAGAAATTTGGGATAAACTAGAAGTGTCCCATGAAGGTACTAATCAAGTGAAAGAAAACAAGATTAGTATGCTTGTGCACAATTATGAGTTGTTCAAGATGAAATCTGATGAAACCATTTCTTCTATGTTTACTCGTTTTACTGATATTATTAATGGATTAAAATCTCTTGGTAAAGAGTATACTAATGTTGAAATGGTGAGAAAGATCCTCAGGTGTCTTCCTAAGAGTTGGGAACCCAAAGTCACCGCAATTCAAGACGCCAAAGACTTGACAAAGCTATCTTTGGATGAGCTCATGGGATCTCTCATGACACATGAGATGAACCAAGTGAAGGACGATGAGGATGAAGGTAGAAGAAAAAGGGGCATAGCATTAAAAGCAACATGCTCCAGTGAAGATGAATCTTCTGAGGATGAGGATGAAGAATTCGCCCTATTCACCAAGAAGTTCAAGAAGTTCTTCCGGAAGAAACAAGGAGATAAAAGATTTCCAAGGAAAACTCACTTCAAGGGTGATAGCAGTAAGAAGAATGAGATCATATGCTTTGGATGCAAGAAGCCCGGGCATATAAAGTCGGATTGCCCCAATCTCGAGATACACAAGAAGTCAAAAGACTTCAAAAACAAGAATAAAGCATTTTTGGCTGCATGAGGAGAATCTGATGAAAGCAGCAGCGAAAGTGATGAAGAAGCTGCAAACTTGTGTCTCATGGCAAAGGGAGATGAAGATGAGGTACAAGATTTACTTTATTCCTTTACACTTGATGAACTGCAAGATGCCTTTGATGAGCAATATATTGAATTTAAAAGAATGGTTTCAAAATATAGTTCTCTTAAAAAGAATTTTGAAAGTATTGCTAAAGAGAACGATATTTTGAAAAGTAAAGTTATATCTTTTAGAGATGATCTCGCAAGAACTACTCAAGAAAATGAAAAACCTTTACAAAGAGAGTCAAATACCTTGATTGTTGAAAATGAAGCTTTGAAAATGAAGGTTGACTCTCTCACAAAAGATCTTGCAAGGTTTACTCAAGGAAAGAAAAATCTTGACATTCTTCTTAGGTCACAAAGGTGTTGCTTCAATAAAAGTAGTATTGGATATGATTCTTTTAAACATCAAAAATCTTACTCTTACATGATCACAAAATCATCTCCATCATTTATGTTATGCAACTTTTGTGGTAAATCTGGTCACATATCACATGTCTCCCAAACTAGAAAGAAAATCTCCAGTGGGATTAAATTTATGTGGGTCCGTAAGGACAAGATGAAAAAAATCAGTTCTAATACTAATTGACCCAATTAATTCTTTGGGTACCAAAGTTCAAGAATTAATTCTTTGGTTCAAGTTTGGCAGACATGTGATATGTGACCAGATTTACCACAAAAGTTGCATAACATAAATGATGGAGATGATTTTGTGATCATGTAAGAGTAAGATTTTTTATCTTTAAAAGAATCATATCCAATACCACTTTTATTAAAGCAACACCTTTGAGACCCAAGAAGAATGTCAAGGTTTTTTTTTCCTTGAGTAAACCTTGCAAGATCTTTAGTGAGAGAGTCAACCTTCATTTTCAAAGCTTCATTTTCAACAATCAAGGTATTTGACTCTCTTTGTAAAGGTTTTTCATTTTCTTGAGTAGTTCTTGTGAGATCATCTCTAAAAGATATAACTTGACTTTTCAAAATATCGTTCTCTTTAGCAATACTTTCAAAATTCTTTTTAAGAGAACTATATTTTGAAACCATTCTTTTAAATTCAATATATTGTTCATCAAAGGCATCTTGCAGTTCATCAAGTGTAAAGGAATAAAGTAAATTTTGTACCTCATCTTCATCTCCATTTGCCATGAGACACAAGTTTGCAGCTTCTTCATCACTTTCGCTGCTGCTTTCATCAGATTCTCCCCATGCAGCCAAGAATGTTTTCTTCTTGTTTTTGAAGTCTTTTGACTTCTTGTGTATCTCGAGATTGGGGCAATCCGACTTTATATGCCCGAGCTTCTTGCATCCAAAGCATATGATCTCATTCTTCTTACTGTTATCACCCTTGAAGTGAGTTTTCCTTGGGAATCTTTTATCTCCTTGTTTCTTCCGGAAGAACTTCTTGAACTTCTTGGTGAATAGGGCGAATTCTTCATCCTCAACCTCAGAAGATTCATCTTCACTGGAGCATGTTGCTTTTAATGCTATGCCCTTTTTTCTTCTACCTTCATCGTCCTTCACTTGGTTCATCTCATGTGTCATGAGAGATCCCATGAGCTCATCCAAAGATAGTTTTGTCAAGTCTTTGGCTTCTTGAATTGCGGTAACTTTGGGTTCCCAACTCTTAGGAAGACACCTGAGGATCTTTCTCACCATTTCAACATTAATATATTCTTTACCAAGAGATTTTAATCCATTAATAATATCAGTAAAACGAGTAAACATAGAAGAAATGGTTTCATCAGATTTCATCTTGAACAACTCATAATTGTGCACAAGCATACTAATCTTGTTTTCTTTCACTTGATTAGTACCTTCATGGGACACTTCTAGTTTATCCCAAATTTCTTTCGCGGTATCGCAACCAGAAATACGATTGAACTCGTCTGCATCGAGTGCACAGTATAGCACATTCATGGCTTTAGAGTTCAAGGACATTAGTTTGAGATCAGCATCATCCCAATCTTTTTCATCCTTCAGCTTACCTTCCTTGTCTCTAGGAAATCTAGGACCCCTGGAGATAACTTTCCATAGTTCATAGTCTACGGCTTGGATGTAAATTCTCATTCTTGTCTTCCAATAGTTATAGGCATTCCCATTAAACAAGGGAGATCGATTCATCGACTGCCCTTCAGCCAAAGTGGTGCCAACTGGAGTTGTCATGATAATGAGCTAGTAACCTCAACTCTGATACCAATTGTGAGTCTAATGACAACCCAAGAGGGGGGGTGAATTGGGTTTTTAAAAACTTTTGAAACTTTTTCAAACAAACCCAGAAATGTTCTGATCTATATCTAGGAAAACTAGAGACTAGATCTATGCAAACAAAGATAACAACAATGAATAAACAAGAACAATCAAGTAATATTTGCAGAAGTAAAAGAGGAGGGTTAGAGAGATGACACTAGTATTTTTAGGTGGTTCGGCCAATCTCTTGCCTACGTCCACCCCTAAGGCTATTGACTTTCTTGGGCTTCCTCCACTATTCACTAAATGAATACACCTTAGCTTCCGGGATGCTAAGGAACCGTTACAAAGCGTTTTCCGAGCTTACGCTTCAACTCGTTTCCCAAATCCCAAACCCTAGGGATTTCTTCTACTTCTCACAAATAGGACACAGTGTTTACACAACACTAGGAAGGTTTACAAGATTAGGATACAGTGATTGAAGGCTCCCTAAGTCGAATGTACAAGTGGGTAGCTCAAGAAACTAAAGGGCTTTCTAAGCCAAATCTACAAATGAAAGAACCTGAGTTTTGCTAGAAGAACGATCTTCTGAGAAAGCTTCTGGAGTTGCAAGATGAATCACGAGCTTTCTAGATTTGAAATACTTATTTGTTCTTTTTTGAGCTTGGTCTCTCAAGAAATTAAGGCAAGTATATTTCGCGTGAGAGATCTGTAGGGGTTTTTTTTTTAACCTTGTCAGAGATTTATTCTATTTATACCCTCTTAGACATCAGGGGTCTTCTGGTAAAGATTTGGAGCCGTTGGAGGTCATTTGAGTCCTTTGGAGACGTTTTTAAGTGACTGTCGTAACTCCTGGATCTGAGCAATCGAAGCATGTGTCGACACCTTCCATGTTTGTGTTGACACCTTGAAGCTTTGCCTTGAAACTTACCTTCTGGTGTATGACCAATGTGTCGGCACTTATGTGCAATGTGTCGACACTTCCCTTCAATATGTTGACCCTTCAAATTTGTCTTGAAACCATCCATTCGGGTGTATGTGCAATGTATCGACACCATTCTCCCATGTGTCGACACCATCAGCATTGCTTGGAAATCTTCATTCTGTTGACAGTGCAATGTGTCGACACTTCTTGGTCTATGTGTCGACACCTTCATCTTGGCCTGGGAACTTGCTTTCTGTTGAATGACCAATGTGTCGACACCTCTTCACTATGTGTCGACACCTTCACTTTGGCTTGGAACATGCATTCTGGTGTATGACTGATGTGTCAACACCATGATGATATGTGTCGACACCTTCAACACTTAGGCTGAAAAGTGTTTCTCCTGGCACCAACAAGCAATCCCAAAACACCTACAATGTAAAGTTTAACAAGTAAGCTTATGTAGAGTGTTCGATTATATCTAAGGCCAATGTACAACTAGAAAATTCTTGATATCATTTTCTTAAAACGGATTTTCAAAAGTAGAATCTAAAGGTTTAAAAACTCGTTGTAAAACTTTGTTATCATCAAAATCAAAGAGGATTGTTTATAAAACAACCTTGGGCTAACACTTTAGTTTTCCTAGATATAGATCAGAACATTTCTGGGTTTGTTTGAAAAGGTTTCAAAAGTTTTTGAAAACCCAATTCACCCCCCTCTTGGGTTGTCATTTAGACTCACAAAAGCATTCATCTTGCCTGGTTCAGTTAAAGATAATAACGCCTCAGACTCCACCAAAGATGTGAAGTTTTTCTCCAATTCATGCATCAAATGTTCATGCTCTTCTTTCTCTTTTGCTTTTTGGGCCTGGAAGAGGTTAAAGGAGAATGTAAATTGAAAACAGAAGGAAATAAAATAACAGTAATTACAAACTTGTTTTATTAATACGAAAATAATATTCACCCTAAAGAATTTGCTCTTCGAGATAATTTCCTCCATCACTTCTTTCTTGCTTTTGTGTTTCTGCAGTAAAAAAGAGATAGTCTTGAATTAGGTTGAGGCTACCATCTAAAGTCAGCAATAAATTTATACGGGGAGAGGGGGGCCGGAAGGATGGAAGAGAGAGAAAGAGTGATCATCCATGTCCACTTCTAGAAATAACATGCAAAAGTTTCTTCGCAGAAGATCAGAATCACTTTCTTGCACTGAAGGAAATCTATGGTCCACTTATAGAAACAGCATGCAAGTTTCTTCTCAGAAGATCAGAATCACTTTCTTGCACTGAAGGAAAACATTATGTAGGAAATGACACAAGCCCTTGAGGAATATGATTCTGGATCAGGGAACTCTAAATTTCAGACCACAAAATATGCATAAACCAAATGATCAAAGCTACAATATACGTTGCTCGACTAACTACTAAACCAAGCCAGATTACATCTTACTGGATCAAATATGATACTAACTCTCCATCGATATTAGGACCGGAAACAGGAGGACTAGTGGAAAGGATTAAAAGCAATAGTGGTCACATAAAGCTGCAAGAGAGGTCAGTGTCACAAGATAGAGTGAGGGAAAGGTGACTCTCAATAAAGATGGTAAACAAGAACAGTTGAAAACTACAAGGAAAAAACATAATCTGTGATAGCCTCAAGAAGAATTGTACGATTGAGTTGATAATCTGATGTCATCATAGTAGTTTGAAGTATGAATAACAAATAATAATTTAATACATGAACATACTGCATAAAAAGAGAGAGCAGACTCAGTCTCACATTTTCCTCTCCTTCAATCAGAGCCCTATCTTGTGGATTCTCCATCTTATAAGAATGAAGCTGCTTTAGCATGGCTGAGTCTCCTGCACAATTAAAGACATCATTTGTAATGAGCAAATCCAGAAGAGACAATACCAAGAAACAAAAAGCTCCAGAAGAAACAAGAATAAGATTGTAAGCAATTGCATCGGTCAACGGTATTGCAACTGTTAAACAGAACCTATCACACACACAAAAATTCAGATTGTATTTCATATTCCAAGCAAATTCTATGATGCAGCAGCAGAAACATAGGAAGAGCAAGTAGTCCTAAATTAAATGTCTAACAGACCAACAAACTTTTGGAGTGGAGGAAATGTTAATATCCAAAAAGTAGAGCCTTGGACACTCGCTCAAAACATCGAAACTAAGATGAGAACAAAGTTCTAATACTTTCTCATTCATTTAGAAATTCTTCTTCTTTTACAAAGTAATTCACCCCATATCCTAGAGCCTTCTATAAACATCAAGATCCAATGTATTCAACCTTTCATCTGTAGAGAATGAGGGTAGTGTCAGCAATCACATGATCTATACCCCAGGAATTTATAACAGAAGATGACAATAGAAGAGGAGTGACATTGCTGAATTACAAGACTAAAGTACTGCAAACACGTTGCCAGAGAGAGAGACAGAGAAGGAAAAAAAGGAAGAAAAAAGACCACTAAAGAATGATGAATGGTGTTATCAGGTTTTTCTTTTCTTCTTTTGCTTCTCTATTTAAGAAAGACCCCACTCTAGAGGTACAGCTCCAAGAAAAGAACTCAGGACTTGATTATATCAAGTTAATAAGACAAAATGGTCCATCCGTCATTGTCTGCATGTATTTTATAACCAAAAACTACAACTGAGAACGAATCTCATGGTAACAGACAAATCATTTTGCCACTAACATCCTATACTAAACCACTTTTAAGATCAGACACAGCATGAAATAAATCCACACATACTTGCAGAGGCTTCACTGCCAAATTCATCGTCATCAGGCAGAAATTCATCCTCAAAATCATCCCTTCCAGAGAATGCACCAAGACCTTTGATCCCAAAATCTTCTTCTTCTCCATCTGATAAGGTATATTTGCTTTTTTTGCTCAGTTTCAGCTACAAAGAAAACGAATGGCAAAATTCTCACAACATGAAGCTAGAAGAGACAAAATATAGAAACTGATAACTTACTCTGCAATAAAATCAATCATTTATAAATATCACGCAAAGTGATGTCTGGTTGACAAGACAGCTGATGAAAAGAAAAGGAGCACATTTGAAGCGGCCCACATTTTGTATTTTGGACTGAGACAGACAATTTTGAAGGTATGGTACATAGAAGTGTCATGCTGGTTCTTTCCTTTGGTTTCTTCTTCTTCCTTTATTTTGTGGGTAAGTAAAATTGAATTTGATTTTTTCAGCTTTTTGAACACCAAAAGAGCCATGGCTATGATAACTTAAACTTGGTACACTTTTCAACAGCCAACATAAAACAAAGCTACAAACGGAATGCAGCAATTCAGCTTTCACAGGAAATATAAATTGGTTAAGTAATCCAAATTAACACACCTGACGTTCGCGCTGAGACCGCAGAATGGCCTTATCAAACTCACCAAGCGCATCATCTGTCTCACCAATACGCTTATCTAAGAGCACAGAAGCCTTCCCACTTTGCTCGTACTCCTTCAGCAGCGTCTTCTTCCTCTGTCTCATCCCAAAAGAAGCAAAATTTCCATCACTAACCAAATCATAAAATTTACGCAAGGAAATTGTGAAATTGAATGCCATTAAGAAGGGGATTCTACGGAGTAAGCTCGTTCGTACCTTTTCAATGGCGAGGGAGCGAGCGAGGCCGATACGGCGTTCTTCACCCTTTCGCTTCTTACCATGGCTACGGCATTGGGGCCTGATTTATTCTTCTTTTTCTTGTTCTTCGTGCCGGCTTTGGCAACATTGGTAGTGGAATTTGAAAGTTTAGCCATGGCAGGTAGAGTTTGTTAGAGATGGTGAGAGACTAAAAGTAGCTGTAGTGTTTCTGGTCTCAGGCGAGCGCAGAGCAGAGTTTAGGGTTTTGCTTGGGGTTATGCTCGATGACAGGGAAACCCTACTGGGCTTACCATAGTATGTTTTACGAACCGTAACCCTACTAGACTGGAAAACGCTTTCTGAGAAAAGGGTTGAGTGATTTAAGTCATTTGAGCCTGTCCCTAACCGTCCCCCACTCAAAATCGAGAATTATATACTGCCGAGTGCCTCACCAATGGATCGAGTACCAAAATTATTCTGAACAAAACTTCCAATTGCATGCTTTAAGATAATTCATTTTTGTCTTTAAAAATTTTTTTCAGAAAATACACTTTTCATATACAAATTGCCAGAATTTTTATACTTTACACCCTAAAATGCTACATATGAGATATTACACCCACAAACTACTAATCTCTAAGACATTGCACTTTCTGTTTATTTTTTTCGTCAAATATATCGAAAGTGATTTAAAACAAAAATAAAATACACTTAAATTTAAATTATTATTTGACCTTTTTTTAAGAGCATAATGGACTTTCCTGTTGAAAAAAATGGGTTAATTTTCTTCTAATTTGATCAATAAATAGATAAACGATATAATGTGTTAAGTATAGGTAGTTTGTGAGTCTGATCTCTTAAACATAATAGTTTAGAGTGTAAAGTACAAAGTACAAAACAAGTTGCAATTCGTAGGTGAAAAATATATGTTCCTAAAAATTATTTTTAATGTTAGCATTCTTTTAGACTTGACAAAAAAAATTATCCAAAAAAGTTATAAATTTTAATTATTATCTCTAACCTAAGTTATAGGTCGATACATTTCTTTTCTTTAAATTATAATTATCTCAATTCAACTAATTTTCTTCAATATTCTATATTGACTTGGAAAGGAGGAATATTACAAAGATCATCGCGATGATACTTCTTTTCTAGCCATTGAGTTAATTCATGATTGGATATAATGTAATCTAATAGTCTTTTATCGTATAAAAGCTAATTTGAAAGCTCTAATCCGCTGACGCACGTTTTTTATTAGCATATCAAGAGGGTTTTGCGATGGTGTGGTAACATCAGAAAGCTTTGGAACATATGAATTCTTAAACTAAACTTCCGGGACAAAATCCAGATGACTCTAAAAAGTTGGACAGACACCCACATGTAACAATCAATATTCTTTTCCTTTCGTTTGTTTCACCTTACTTAAAAGAAAGCAGCGAGATAAATAGATGATAACATTCTAATGGAAAAATTTGAACTTTGATTTTTTTTTTTCATAAAAAGCTAGAAAAAGGAAACCAAGGGACTGATGGGTCTCTTTATTTTTAAAATCATTACCTCATAGAGCTAAATGGATAATTTGTTACCTCGAGGACCCAATTGAAACTTTTGGACACTTCAAGGTGTGGGTGAAATTTCGCCAAAAATTAAAAACAAGACGCCTCACCCCCTCGCAGTGCCCCATTGATCTAGAGGGATAAACCTTAACTTAGGGGGTCAGTGTCAAGTTGTGGGCATTTCTCTCACAAAAAAAATGATAATTTGATATTTATTAAAGTTGCTTAAAATGGATAAAAACATCAACATAATAATTCAACCGACTAAGCAATGAGGGAATAAATACCAAAGTCAAAAAATAGATAATTAATAAAAAAAATTAACAGAAAAAAAAATTTAGCAGTATTGCCAAAATCTATTTTGACATTATTAGAAAGCCACATTTATCTATATGGCCGGGTTGTGACACAATTTAGAAGGCAGCCAACCAAACTAAGCCAAACATAAAATAAAACTTGCCATATGAAGGGTGGGTTTGTTTAGTAAAATTTTACCATTCTAGAATTTTAACATAATAAAATAATTACAATATAATCTCTCTCTTACATTAAATCATTATTTATTCACTATAATAAATATAAGCAATTCATTCAAATCATCTCTCTTCACTTTTTACCAATTCTAATACCTAAACACTACAAAAAAAACAGGATTAGTGTACCAATTGTTCACCAATTTTACTGTCAATGCGATGTGATGATGAACTAGGATTAGTGTACCAATTGTTACTCTTCAAGTAATTGTTTTCGTTTACTTTTTCCCCACTTTCGGATTTCATTGTATTAATGAGTTCAATTTTCTTGGCTTTTAGTTTTCTTGCAAAGTACAGATTTGACGTCTCAAAACTGGAACCACGGGTAGCAAAGGTGCGTAATTTAATAGCTGTCAAAGAGAACACATCCTTAAGTTTTCTTTTCTTTTTTCTTTCTTTTCCTATCAAATGGGACACTATTCCTGGCGATGACATATTTGATCTTCCTAAGAGTATTTCTTTTATTTTAGTTCTTGACAGATTTCTCCTTGCCTCACTTTCTGAGTAGTGATGTTTATGTATTTTTTTGCAGCCACATTCTCCAGATAATAGGGCTCTAGCAAGAGAATGCAAAGATGTGAAAATTGACGGAGTATATATCGGATCTTGTACCGGGGAAAAAATAGAGGATTTTATGGCTGCAGCCAAAGTCTTCCTAGCTTCAGTAAGAAGCCATATATCTTACATACGGACCATTGGACAGCTTTTTTGTTGTTTATTGATGGCATTGGTTAAAACCTAAAGATGATGTTCTTTCTTAATTCCTTCTTTTTACCCTCAATTTTTTGTTGCATATTGGTGGCTTTTATCCTGCAGGGGAAAAAGGTCAAAGTTCCCACATTCCTTGTCCCTGCAACCCAAAAGGTTTGCAATTCTGTATTGCAGCTTAGATATGTAGAATAGAGCCACAGGAAGAATTTTTTATCATCGAAATGTTGAGTACTTATAGTACAAATTTTGTAGGTTTGGATGGACGTATATGGTCTCCAAGTACCAGGATCTGGCTGCAAGACTTGCTCCCAGATATTTGAAGAAGCTGGATGTGACACACCTGCAAGTCCTAGATGTGGTGCTTGTTTGGGTGGCCCTAAAGACACTTATGCACGCATGAATGAACCTATGGCAAGTTATCCTTTCCTTCTCTTGTACTGGGGGAAATTTTTTGACCAGTTTTATCTAGATATAGTGGATAGATTTGATGCAGTAGTTTGTTATTATGATAGAGACTTCAATCTCATTTCATCTTTTTATGGTTGTCCTTGCTTTTTCTTTTTCAGGTTTGTTAACAGTGTACGATTGCTCGAACAGCTGTTGCATCTCATATTACAATCTTTCTCAAGTTCCCTAGTAAGAATTTGCATCTCAGATTTGACCCGATTCAATGAAAAGTGTTTTTACGGTCTAAAATGAGATTTCTTCTATTATGGGAATTCAAGATAAAGGATGTTGATGTGTCAACGGAGGAAGATTTTATTGTGTTGTGTTGTATTTGAATATTTTAGTCGGTCCATGCTTATTGTTATTTTATATTAGAAATTTGTTACTTTTTAGATTACTTTAGAAATTCTTGTGTGTTGTAAAATATTATTAATCAATGATGAAGTATATTTTGTTTTATTCTCCTTGTTCTTTAATTTTTTACATCCAATGAATTATGATTATTAAAATAAATCTGTATTACCGATTAGGAAAATATAAGAAAAAACTAGTGGTGTTTTAAAAATGATGGCAAATGCAAAAAAAAATGCTGGTACAGACCTTTAGCCGCGACGCGACCACCGCTAAAGATTTGTACCAGTGTTTTCACGAAACGCTGCAAAAAGGCAAAATTACGTTAGGGTTTATAGCGGCAGGATCGCCGCTAACCGACCGCTGCTATATACCCGAGGTCTTCACCAGTGGTCAAGCAAACCGCCGCTATAGATCTATTGCGACAGAGATATAGCGGCGGTGCTAAAAAACCGCTACTATATCTATAGCAACAGTTTTTTTACCTTTAACAACGATTTCCGACCGCTGCTAAAGGCCCTTTTTTTGTAGTGAAAATTTTAACATTCAAATACAACCTAAGACTTACGATAAGTAGCGAGAGGACCCTAAAGAAGATCCATATAAAATAACAATTGCTACAACCCTTAGGGACATTCTGCTTATTTTGACTCCTTGTGTCACACATTGTTTCTTCCACTGCCTTTATAATTACCTCGTGTAATGCTATTAACTATAAGGACTTTGGTGTTACCTATGACTCACCATTAAAGTTCTATTCAAATTTAAAGAGTTACGAAGATTAGTCATCTTGAAATGATGGCTAAGATTCACGACGATAATCTACATAAACTGGACACGAAAAAACAATAATTTAAATACCTAATCTACCCGTTATAATTCCTTATAGTCTAGAGTATAGTCTACATAATCTATAACTTAAGCTTTCATACATTAATACTTGTCACACTCAAGTCCGCAATTAAAACGAAATTTCAATACCTAATGAATTGAAGCTTAAGCCTCTCTTATCTCCAACTGAAAGACTCATGTGTAGCATCTTGTCTAACTTCTGAGTTTCACTTGAGAACTTTGATAGCTGGAAATTATCTTGTTCTAATTCAACTTTCAGATCTTTCACATTAGTTTCTAAGATAGCATTCTTCTCTTTTAAAACATAAATCTCAGATGTGAAAACTTTCTTTTCATTTCTGATTACAGTTATCTCTTTAAACATTAACCCATGCTTTTTCTTTTCCTTTAAACTTTCTTCATAGAGCTCATCATAGGCTATGTGAAGAGAGTCTGAATAATCTGAATCTAGATCTACTAGATCGTCACCTTTAAGATCAAATTCATTAATATTTAAAGGCAAGAAAATGAACTTTCTCATTTGTAGAAGTTTCTTTGTTGGATGATGAGGTGTTCGAATATGAATCAGTGAGCAAGGCATTCATAGCTGGCTTTCTTTGCGTCTTCAAGTAGGTTGGACACTCAGATTTTATATGTCCATAGCCCTTACAAGCATGACATTGAACTCCACTATCCAGTTTCTTCTTTTGATCACTTTTTTTTTATCAAAAGACTTCTAGCTAGGTTTTGTTAAAGGGTTTTGAATTCCCTTTTTAATCCTTCCAACTTCTACCCTTTTTAAATCTGAATGACTTCCTAAAATTCTTTACAATCTGGCAATGTGATGCTTCTAGAGAACTTTCAGGCTTAGACAAACCCTTATCAACCGCTGTCCACACCCTTTCATCAATTGATTTTAAGAAGGCACGCATTCTTACCTTCCAATATGCATAATTTGAACCATTGAAAAATGGGGGCGCATTGAGAGATTGTCTTCTATCCATTTGGAACAAAATCAGGTCAATGAACGAAATCAGGTTATGATATTGTTGGCTTTGTGCACAATCGAGATTTTAATGATTTCAATAAATGGATCAAGTTTATAAAACGAACATCTTCAAAGACAAAGATGCTTTGATAAAAGAGTCAAAGACTTGAATAAATAAGATTAGGAATATGCAAGGAGCTCAAAAGTGAAGTTTCAAGACCTTAGGGTATAAAACTTGTAACTCTTAGTTTCACTTTTGACAAAGATTATGAATCACACTTGCATATCTTTCAAAACATGCTTAAAATGTTTTTTACCTTTTGTTTGAAAGTTCGACCGGTTAATTTAACAGACGACTCTCAACGGCTATAGACGACTAGTTTTCATATGTGGCTTATAAATACACCTTCATAACGTCTAAAATCAAGACAAATGACCACATATCATTTAGATCACTTTAGAAATATTTCAAACCTTCATATTACATATTTCTCATATCATTCACACAAAACACACTTTCATATCCTTATCTTTGTGTGAATTAAGAGATAGAGCTTTCCATTTAATATATACTCTATCAATAAAGTTTTTGTTCTTCAATTTACCTTATCAAGAGAGGTGTTTCCTTTAATGAAGTTGTTCACTAAAGAAGAAGCCTAGAGAGAGTATATCTCAAAGCTTGGTTAGGTTGTAAGTGGTGAGCCCGAAAAACCACTTGGGTGAGTTTGAGTGTTGAGCCCGAGAAAACACTTGTACAGTTCTCTAGCACCCATAAGCTAAAGTGTATGATATTTGAAGATAGTGGAAAACCTCAAGGCTCGGTGAAGGAGCTTGAGGGGTGAATTTATGCGGGTTTGTCGAACCACCTAAAAATCACGTGTTTGCTTATTTAAACCCTTTTCTTTATATTTAGCACTTATTTATACTTATAGTTTATATATACTTGTACTAAATTAGTATTTACTTTGCAAACACGGCTTTAGGGATTAAAAGGGAAACAATTTTGAAACTCAATTCACCCCCTATTAGGTTGCCCTAATCCTAAGACTTACAGATACCAATTGAACAAACTCTTTTAGACCCGAATAATATACAAAATACCTAGTGGAGGGTGAATAAGTTTCTTTAAAAATGCACAATACTCTTTTTAAAGAATATATAAAATACTCGACAATATTCACTCCTAAGGAATTTGACCTAGATGTTAGCAATCCTAATAAGAACCTTATAATCACAAATGAATATAAGTGAAAAAATAGTTTATACCCTAACAATACTTAGAGAGGGTGAATATGGTTTTTCTCTCTAATTAACAAAACAATGACAATTTTAAAACAAGTTCTAAAATTGTTCACCTATATATGAATAATAATCAACACAATCAAATAATAAGCAGCGAAAAATAAAAATAAACTTCAATCTCACATAGAGACAAAGATTTGGTGACGAAGTAGAAAATCTTTAAAATACCGTTCAAAAGAAAAACCACTATGGGATAGCAGCCACCTGAAATCCACTAAGAATAAATCCTTACAAACAGTTATTCAAACATAGGAAACCCCAGTTGCTTGACACTGACAACTCTAATGTAATAATCTAAGCGTCCTTACTTAGACCCGCTCCGTGCGACATTCACCTCATACATCTGAGGTTCTTTTTATGGATTATCCACAAACAAATTTGTTCTTCAATAATCCTTCAACACTTTGAAGGTTTCACAAATGTGATTGAATATGAGAGAAAACTAGTCAATTGAGGTTATGAATCTCTGGGAGTTTTTCTCAATCAAATGAAGGCTCTAGAAACTCAAAAATATCATCTCTAGGTTTTTTGAGAGGCCTCCAACAACTCAATAAGACTTCTGAGAGAACCCTTAAGTTTTTCTATATATAGGACTTTGAAATGTAGGTTTTTTACAACCTTTGGATGATGCTTGACAAATAGGGTTTTATTAAAACCGTTGGATGTCACTTGAGAAACTTCTTTATTCTCTTGAACACTTCGACCAAACAACTCTAACAAATTACAACTCAATAGGGACATATTTTGACACGAAAATTTGTCAATACAAAAAGACACTAACAATAAGAATAATCTCATAGATTTATTTAGAAAAGAAATCAACAAATCATGATTTGTTCTAATGCTTTGTAAAATATCTCAAAAACAGAGTATAGTTCTATCAAACTACAATAGACTGATAAAACTATAACTGACGTTAAACATTGTTTCAAAAACAAAATTAATTACAGATTAATTTACCAACACAACAACCAAAGAATTACTCAGAAACTTACCATCCAACGAATCTTGATCTTCCTTTGCACAAAATCCTCATATAACTATGATTTGAATTCTCAATACAAAGCACAAGATAGATTAGAAGATAATGATAACATCAATGCAAGAACAAAATGAACAATCATATAACTTGACACCGAATATGGTTACGAAGAGAAAACTCCTTAAACAACGTCTTTAAGGAGAAAAACTCTCCTAGCCCTTCGTCTGTTCAAATCCACTAATTTTCAAATTCAATTACATAGTGATCAATCGATTACACAAACCTAGTTAATTTGACCACAATGAATCTTACTTGAACTACCTTTATTCGGATCTGCAACCTGCAGGGACATAGAACTCCATGTCTACTTGAAAATTAGATTCATCACAGATCTTGATCTTTATGCACAAAACCATGTGCAATCAAATGGCAACAACTATAGGCCCGGTTAACCGAAAACCGAATCGACCGAACCATAAATTACGTATAGTTTTTTTACCCATTATGATGCCCTAACCCTATCTATCTCTTCGCATCATTCCCCTCCTTCACACCGTTCCCCCTCTAGCTTTCCTCCTTTCCTTTTCGCGCCATTTCTCCTCAAAGATTCAGACATCTAGCAAGGTTTTCGAAGGCTCGCAGTCGCCAAGCACCGTTCTCCCTTGGTCTCCGTCTAAATCAAAAGCATCAGTCTCTTTCTTGTGTTTGGGTCTTCAACGATCTATGGAATAGCCGAATTTTTCTTCTCTGCTACCAGTAGACCAGAAAAGATACCATACGATACTTGTGAAAAAAGGATGAGAAACAGAGGTGGAGCCGATTGTTGAAATTGGAGGGGAAGCCTCCTGTCTTTTTGAAAGTCGATTGGGAGAAATGGGTTGATGGAGATGAGGAGCAGGATAAGAAATGTGAGTGTTTCTCTATTCCTTACTAAATAATTGTTCATCACATTAATATTTCTTGGTAGAATTACAATTGATTGGTTGATCTAATTTGGGATCTGTTTCCAGTGGGAAATGATATGGACTTCGGTGGCTTTTTCTGTAAACCACTTGGCCCCCTTTATCTCAGAAGCTGAACATGAGTGGAATTAGAGGCTTTGATGCTGATGTCGCTGGAAGTGGAGGCTTTCATGGGTTACGACTGGATTTAGATTTTGATCTTTCTTTGTTTCATTTGAAATCATGTGAAATGTATTCTTCTTGCAGTAAACATTGATGATAGTGACACAGAGGACGAAAATGTGGGAGAAGCTCCATCTGCTGGTGGGGAGCCTAATGCAAATGCTTCTGTTGCAAGTACAAATGCAAATGATTTGTGGGTCGACAGGAAAATTGGGCCACATGAAAGTAAGTTGGGCCTGGGCTAAAAATCCCAGAGGCCCAACCGAATCAACCAACCGAAGGCCAACCAAATAGAATTGCCTTCAGTTTGCTCAGCCAGCAAGGTCCATTCGGTCGGCCTCGGTTTCACTCACAGACAACCGACTAAGTTCGGTTCGGTTGTCGAAATGCCCTTCAACCGAACCGCGCCGAATATTGTTCACCCCCACACAACTAGAACTTCAAGCCGTCTATCTCCAGAACATCTGGAATCTTCACACTCACTGGTGTTTGGGAGTTGGTGATCAAGGAGAAGATCTTTCAGAGATGATCTAAATCGATAATGATAACAACATTCTAAAGATTCTTCATAATCACAAAAAATAAAGCAAGAAAAGGGTTTTCTTTGAACGTAGCTCTCTAAATCTTTTCAATATATGATTCTCTATCTTTCTAAAAGCTTCTGGAAGGCTTTTGTGAGAAGGGGGTCGTGGTAGCTTGCAGGCTCACGTTTCAAGACATCTAACAGAAATTTTTAATCCACAACTCTTTATGTTAATACAGTTACAAATCGAACAACAATCAGACTCCCATCGAACTTCAACACCATTCCAGACCCTCTTTAAAGAGGTCACGTGTCTGAAACTCTTTAAATCTCAAGTAAAAGACCGACATGTATTGAATATGCTAAAAACACTTTTACAACGAAGACTGAAAAGTTTTACAACAAAAGAATCTAACATGCAATATGCATCGGAACAATATGCTAGATTTCAAACATGGTACTTGACCAGACTCAAAAGCTCTAGTTTTTCCATTCAAATTATTTGCAATTTTTTTAAGACTCTATAAGTTATCACTACTTGTTACATTTTTTAAGAAAGAGGGAGAGACAACAAACCAAACATAGGCGTAATTCAGGTTAATACCATGAAATAAAGACAATCGCTTACCAAAGAAGCATAAGAGAAAACAATTTAAATGTTATATTTGTTTGCGAATTTTATTAGTGTTAAATCTTTATTGTTCACAATTAATTAGTATCTAGCTTAGAATATCATTATTGGTGGCAATTATGCTACTCATTTTTCTTTGTCTAAGAGTAGAACCATGAAATTAATATATACATGATTTTTCATTATTGGTGGCAATTATGCTACTCATTTAGTGTTAAATAAATTGTAGGATGAGGGCCTGAATTTTATCTAAAATGAAGTGTAGGGTAGAAATAAGAATATGAAACAATAGGGGATGAAGTTGAAATTAAAGAAATGAAAAAGATAAAGGAAAATTGCCGCACATTTGAGCCAATCAAAGTGGGCATTACTAAGTTAGGGGTATAATAGTCTTTCACTAGCTGGCACCTTGTTTTTCTTCCCTTCGACTCCACTTCCCTCTCCATTCTCTGGTTCTTTATCACGCACGCACACAAACAAG
Source organism: Myrica gale (assembly GCA_963930655.1). Classification (NCBI taxonomy): domain Eukaryota; kingdom Viridiplantae; phylum Streptophyta; class Magnoliopsida; order Fagales; family Myricaceae; genus Myrica; species Myrica gale. The sequence goes on from OZ005611.1 coordinate 13,370,808, forward strand.
AGAGGGAGAACGCCGAAGTCAAAGAAGAAGAGGTAGAAGAAAGAAGAGAAGAAGAACCTCGAAAAAGAGGGAATATTGCCGAGTACTGCTAGGGGGTTCGGTTGCAGTAGGGAGAATGAAGAGGAGTACCAAGGTAAGGGGAATTTAGCATTTGGATTTAAAATTTTAATGGAATCGTGAGTTATGTGTGGGTAATTGTTGGATTGAGTTTCTGTTACTATCTTTTTTTTTTTGCTTGCATGTCAGATTTGAATATCGATGAGTTGAAAATGAAAGGTATTTGAGGAGAAAAGGGCATACAAGGTTAATAGAATTTTGTGAGTGCAAAAGGTTTATAATTGACAAATTATGTTATGTGCTCTAATTAGATGACTATGAAATTTCCAGTGCATGTTAGTTGATGAGTTTTTAATTATAATAGACATGCAAACTGCTCTAGAGATGTAAATGAAGGAGATGAAATTTTGTTCTAAGTTAGTTGTTCGTAGATGATAGCTTATGGCAGAATGTAAATATGGAAAATTTCTAGTTTTGTGCAGAATAGCTATTTTACATTTCCTATTACTGTTATTTTTCTTGGTAAGTTTTATTGTTGTGATGTTGTTATTTGGGAAAACTAGTTTTTGAGGTACCTGTTAGTACGTGCATGGCTAGATTTCTAAAGAATTGCAAATAACCAGTTTTAGAGCAAGTTGACGATGACTCATTGTTGGTTTTGTACAGAATTTCAAATTTCAAGTAACTAAGTTGGGTGCAAGCTTGGATGCTAACTTTGCAGATTAATTGTTACATGCAATGATTGATAGAGTGCAAATGGAGTGCATTTTGTACAATCAATTTTTTGATTTGCTTGTTGTTCTTGGAAGACTACTGGGTGAAATTTCGAAGATCTATAGTTGATGCTAGGAGTACTTACATTAAGTAATTGTTGTCATTTGATCTTGGTAAAAGGGTATAAAGAACCTTTGTAGAGTTTTGCTGAAATGAAAGATTTCGCAGAACAAAAAATCGAACTAAGAGTAAGTTTTGATGCAATATTTTTAATTCGTTGATCTGTGAGAGTTATGTTATAGGCATATGAAATACAAAGTTTTTAAGTCATACTTTAGGTGATTCCGATAAATATTGAGCAAGTTATGGATTTTTAAAGTTCAGATGTCAAACTGTTACCAGCATTGCACGTCCCAAATATCTTGCTCGTTCTAAGAAATTTTTAAGTGATCATTTTAAGTCCGACTTTTATGGATTAGATCTTGAATTTTGAGTTTATTAAATAGAAACATTTAAGATAATTTTCGTGTGATTTAGATGTGCATCAAATAAGTTATGGAGTTTTGAAAATCGAAGGTCAAGCTGAAGATAGTAGTATTGTGTGCTCTAGGATTTTTATCTGTTACGAAGTGTTTTTGAAAGAGTAAATTAGTTTCGATTTTATAAGTCTTATCTTCAAATTTAAGTTTATGAAAGAAGAAAAGTTGAAAAGTAATTTTGGTGCAATTTGAAGGTATGTTGTTGAAGTTATGGATTTTTAAAGTTAGAGATGTCGAAGCTGTTAGCTTGGACGCCCTCAACAACTTGCATTTTCAAATAAATCTTTTAAGGGACAAATGAGCACTAAATTACCTGAAATTTTAATATGTTATAACATCAAGTGTAAAGATCATTTTGGAATCTAAGTTTAATGGGTTCAACAATATTAAAATAGAGTTTTGCATTGTAGAACCACTACTGGTTTGTAAAGAAATATGTGTGAGTTAATATGATATGTTTATTTTAAAATGAATGATTATTTGTTGCATCAAGTGAATCTCTAAATCATTTAAGTGATGACATTAGTATGAATCTCTTGTAAGCAAGGCACCACCACAAGCTTAAGTGGAAAAAGGTAAGTGAAAAATTATATTTTTGAAAAGTGGAATGATACACAACATGAATATTTCTCATTGAGCACATCATGAACATTTGCATTGAATTTTTCTCAAAAGGAAGAAAGATAAATTTTATGCAAATGAAAATAAGATGTTATGTTATGTTATGTTATGTTATGTTATGATATGGGCTACATAGGAAGGTTGGTACCATACCTAAATAAAAAAGGTGCATCCATTCCGATAGATGAATGCGAGAAGAATGAATGACTCCTAAGGGCACCCATACCGAATGACGAATACAAGAAGGATAGGTAGTCATCGAGGTATGTGCAACCACACTGAAGGACGAATGAGAAAATGTGTGAATCTCTAAGGGACGTGTCTAGCCATCAGGCCTAGGGACACATCAAGGGCTAGCTCGAACAAATGACAAGTTCTCAAGGGAAAGGTGAACGGTTCCAAAAGGTATGTACAATCCTGACTTCAGGAGTAAATTGAGCCATAGAAGTAGACCAAATAATGATGAAGACATTTTTAAGCTAAATTTCAAGTACAAAAGTCTCATGCATAAACATGCATTTACTTTTGGCACTACATGTATACTTGTCATTAATAATCATGTTCAATTCACACATATTTCAGTTCAATAATCATCCTTTACTGAGTCATTCGACTGATAGTATTTTCAACTTTATCATTCCAGATAACGTTCCAAGTGAAGAAACTTATGAGGAGAATCTAGAACAAGAGGAGGGGTTGACGAAAGTGTCCTCCCTTGAATAGTAGTACATGTAGTCCGCTTTTTGAAAAATTTATGTGAACCTCTTTAGTGATGTTCTCGTGGCCTGTTTAGACTACAAGACTTTCTTAAGACTTTGTATGAATTAAACTTTAGTAACTTATATTTTGGACTATGATGTAGTCATAACTTATTTCTTGAGTTATTGTTTGAGATTAAATTTTTAAATGTTCCCCTATGCATGCGATGTGGTATATGTATACGTCTTACTTAGCGTATTTTTACTTACATATCAGTACGCTGCGTCAGAACGCGTGTTGATCTACGTGGTAGTGTGATAATAAAATAATTTTTTGAGTAGTATTTTCAAAAACTAAAAGTTACTCACACCTTCGAAATTGTTAATAACAAGTTTAAAAAAATCCGCTACAAGATTAAGTTAATTGCGGCGGAGCGTCCATTAGCTCGCAGCTGTCATTAGCCCCTTTTAACTTAGTGTTTGAGATGTGATAAAAGGAGCAAGTGAAACACACCAATTCAATTATTTAAAAAAATGTAAAGTCTTAAGTAATATATGCTATAGGCAATAGGATCAAAACGGGTGAAAAGGTGCAGCGGTAAGGTCATGTGTGTCAAGTCATGGGGACAAGTGTATGTAACTTATGAAAAACTGAGAATGACTTAGTGGTAGGGCGATTTAAAGAGAAGCTCAAGGTTTTGAGTTTCAACCCCTGACAGTTTTGATATTTTTTTTCTGGGTTATCACATTTTGTAAGGACCTAAATAAGCACTAAAAACAATATTGGTTCTTTTTTCCTTCGTTTCAACGCGCTCCTACTTTTGTCATCGCATAATTTTATTAAAGAGGAAGGGAGATGTCATTAGGAGAAGGAAAAACACTTAAAATGGGGGATTAAAATGGGGGAGAAAGAGACTAATATTGTTAAATGGGTAAAAATGATGAGAGAGAAAATCGCAAAAAAGATGCGACGTTAAAGTTGTGTAAGTTACTCTGTGGGGAAATGTGTTGGAGTCATCACTTGCCCTTAGTTTAGAATTTCTTTTGCAATCCTCTAACATTTATTGAGAAAAAGAAATAAACGTCATATAAAACAAATGCTCCAGAGTTAGGGCGATTTAAAGGCAGGCACTGGGGCGAAGATTCAACCCTTTGCTTGCAAAATTTTTATTCTTTTTTCCTAGGTTCTCATATCTTATAAGGACCTAAATAAAAACTAACCAACATCTTTCATTTGACTTTATAAGGATTAGTCGTAAATACTTTTGAAATATTATTATAAAGCTCAGTTCTACCTAGTTAGCCTCTGTTGTGGGACTTGGTCCTATAGTATTCATTTATCATTTATTTTCTCGTTCACTTTATGTGCGACTCAGAAAGGAAGATTCGGGGTGCCATAATCTTCCTCCTGTAAACACGTTAAGATCCAATAAGCCTACACTGATGGTTGCTCTAATACTATTTATAACGACCTAACACTAGTAGAAAATTTGGTTTTAGGGACGAACGATTTTAGGGATGGACTAAAGGTGCCTTTTTTGGGACGGGCAAAGGCATCCGTCCCTAAATCTATCAACATGACATATTTTAGGGACGGACAAAAAAGTTCGTCCCTAAAAGGGATCTTTTAGAGACGGATTCTAGATGTTCGTCCCTAAATGTCAACCTTTTAGGGATGAACAATATTTTCCTTCCCTAAAGGTCCACCTTTTAGGGACGAACAATATTGTTCATCCCTACAATTTTCCCACTACATGGTGGGAAGGTGGCGGGAAGAACCGGTTAGTACGTAGTTAGAGCCTTTTTTAAGGTTCTGACCTGAGCATCAAGTTAGAACCGGTTCTAACAGGTTCGAACCTAAACCTTGTCAGATTCGAACCTTTTAAACAGGTTCCAACTTGACTGGAATAGGGTCAAACCGTTTTAAACCGGTTTGAACTTGTGTTGCGGGCCAAAACCAGAAACGTGAACAAAAAGAAAAGAAAATTCAAAAAAAGAAAATGGGCCAAAACCGTTTTATACAGTTAATGTTGGCATTGTACATTGTTCAGCCCGAGTGTTGGTATGCTTGGAGGACTAAAGGGAGATGCTGCCGGATTTTTCCCTAGTAGGGGGCGTGGCTCGAGTCGGGTGAATTTTTTAAGTAAATTAGATGTTGGTTGAAATGTGCTGCTATATTGTTATTTGATTTGGTAGATGAGGTGTTGGTTCAATTTGGTTGGTAAATTGAAGTTTAAATTTTGGAGGTGTTGTTAGTTGGCAGTGTTGGTTGCATTTCGTTGGTACATTGAAGTTACACTTTTGGAAGTGTTTGCAGGCTCTCGGTACCATTGTAGTTTGCTGGCCAGAGTTGGTTTGATTTAATAAGTTGTATTGATATAAATCATGTATATATAGTTTGTAAAAATTGGGCTGTGATTGGTTTTATTTTGTTATGCTGCTGAATTTTTTTCTCCACTTATTCCATTTCTTTGTGTTTCACATTGTAGGAAAAGATGATGGAAGTGGAGGCCCAAGCAACCATGGAAGGGATGACGCTTATTAACGTTGAGGTTTACACCCAGGTCCTCGGGGAGAAACGAGCGTACGTTAGAGGTTTGGTTAATTCGGTGCGGCCAGTTAGTACCTCTTGTTCATCGTCATCGGCGGATATGGGCGGAGATTGACGGAGACCCAATTGGAGTTAGAGCAGATTAGAGCGGACCGTGAGAAGGAGAGCCAAGAGCATATGCACGAGATCCACAGTTTGCAACAAAAGATGAAGGAGATGCAGGAGCGGATGGAACGTTATGACCGATTTATGTCACGGTTTGCGTCGGGTGTTTTGACGACGTCGGTGTGTAGTTTTCTTACGTGATCCATGTTATTATTTGTTGGTTAAAATTATATAAAACAACATTTCCAGTCCATGCTTTACTTTGCACATTTTCCTTTCTATCGTTGTATATATACATATATTTTGGTACATTTGAGACTTTCATTTATAAATTTTTTCGCATGAGATGATATTTATTTGGGATGCATTTTCATTTGATAGGTGAAAATTAGTAGAATTTTCAAATTTGTTGTAAATCAGGTCACACAGGTTAGAACCATAATCTAATAGGTTCGAACCGGTTCACTGGAACTAGGTTCGAACCACATAATATAGGTTAGAACCTAAAAGCGGTCCAAACTCTAAACAACAGGTTCGTACTTCAGAGCCAACGAGGTTAGAACCTGAAAAATCAAGATTATAACTTAAACTATTAGGTTCGAACCATAAAAGAACAGGTTCGCACTTCTTCGTGGTGAACCGGTGCTAACATATACATTGAGGTTCGAACGTATTTTTGTTCTAACCACTTCATTTACGAGAGAACCATTTGTGGACTAATAGGTTCTAACGTGTTTATTTAGGTTCGAACTTACTAAAGCTAACTGGTTCTGACCGGTAAAAACAAGTTCGAACGCATTATCTAAACCGGTTCACACTTTTTCCAGGACAGGTTCTGACTAGGTATATGATTAGGTTCGAACGTGTACTGTACAGGTTCGAACCTCTTATGTGAACATGTTCCAACCTCTTCTTCAGGGACGAACTTAATGGGATTTGACAAGCGGTTCGAACCTCAAAAAGATTAGGTTTAGAACCTATGCCTTGAGGGACAAACCTCATTTGTTCGTCCTTAAAAACCTATAGATACACCACCTATAGTGACGGACGTCAGGGACAGATACGTCCGTCCCTAAAAGGGTTTAGGGACGAATTTTGGGTTTTTATGGACGGACGCTAAAGTCCAAATTTCTACTAGTGTAATGAAGTACTTGTCACATCTGTACTTTGACTTCAAAAGGACTATTGATCAAGATTAATTTTGAAACTCCCTAAAATCATTATAAGGCACACTTCTACTATGTAAGCATCCAATATGAGACTTGACATTATACTATTATTTTATCTGCCCTTCACCTCTCTCGGTCCATGTGGAATTCAGAGTTTTACATGGATACTCTCCACATTATAAGGCCGAGTTCTAACACGTTGAGTGGCTTGAATTACCATCTATCCCACTTTGTAAACCTGAAAATACATTTGCTCTCCAAAACATAAGTGAGTCAAATTTAAACCCTCTTCAAACTTGAAAATATAATCTCCGCCCTCCAAAAAAAAAACAAAATGACTAGTGAGCCCAATTTTTACAAATAAAATGAAGATAAATGATCCTAAAATAAATAAATTTCACTTTATGACTCAAATATTGGTTATTACTTAATTTCTTTCAGATCTATAGAAATCACCTGGCCTAGTACCTTTTTCTTTTTGCGGCTTTACAGTCGACGACTTCAACTTAGCTTTTCCATTTTCTATCATCGTTTCCTTAGTTTATATAAGTTTATGTTCTCTCTTAAGTCTCCAATATCTATCACTCGATCTCATGTTTATTTCTATCTTTCAACCACCAATTTCAATTTACGGTAAAACATTATATTATTTTCTTTATGGCTATTAGGTGATGAACTTGTAAAACAACTATTAATAAATAGAAAAGAATAACTTCCATTCAATATTCCGTAAATTCTTTCTTTCCTTTGGTAATTATTGTTGATATGATATTTACTTTACAAGTTTGAAGCATTCGTAAATTGATAACACGTAGTATTACTAATGTTTAATTTTTATGTATTCTTTCTTTGCTAATTTTATTTGTTTATTAGTCGTTAAATTATTATAGTATACCCTGCATTTATTATTATATGTCTTTATTTTAGTTTGAAATAGATTCTAGAACGTTGTGCTACAAGTTGCATAGTTGAAAAAATCTTAAATTAAGAGAAAAATTATTTTTTGAAGTTTCTTGAGAAATTTTAGTAATTCAATCAAATCATTTATCTCCCCATTAAATCAATTTTTATTATAAAAATATAAAAAAAAATCATTAAAATCATCTCTCTTCATTTTTTTCACCAATTCCCACAAACCAAAATTTTTAAACCTTCAAAATTTTGACATGCAAACACTAGAACTTCAATCTTAACTCCACCACTACTATATCATAAATCCAAGTTATACCAAAAGTGTATTCTACTATCCCACAAAAAAAAAATGAAAGATACATTTTTCACTTGCGAATTACCATACGTATTGCACTTTGCACCCTAAACTGTCACGTTTGAGATATTACAGTCATAAATGACTCATCCCTAGCACATTGCACTATTCGTTTATTTTTTCAATCAAATTGGATATAAATTAACTTTTTGTTTAAGCGAAGTGACAACTATACACTTAAATGCAATATGCTATTTGACCTTTTTAAGAGCCTAATCAGCATTTTGTATTGAAAATAATAATTTTCTTTAAATTTAACGGAAAAATAGATGGATGGTACACGTGTTAATGAATGGGGATAGTTTATGAGTACAATAAAAATGTATTTTTTCTTTAAAAGATTGTTAAATGAATACCTCACCGACAGTGAACTAAAGATCATCTTACTGGGATGTACGTGTCTACACTTTTGAAATCTCACTTTTTCTCGTTACAATAAGAAAAGAAAAGAAAATTAGAGAGCAGATTTTGCTTTGGCTAAAACAGGAAAAGCGTGGCACATAAAGTTAGCGGTACGCATCGCATCCCACGATGAAGGGGAGAACTGTGTAACAACCAAGGACAGTTACAGGTGGATCCAAAGTGTGACATGTCCCTCAACTGTTACACTTTTAAGGCTGCGTTTGTCACTAAAATTTTACCCAAAATTTTATCTCTCTCCTAATAAAATACTTCAATATAATCTCTCTCTCTTCCATTAAAAAATATAAAATATTACAAAAACTATAAAATATTACCTCTCTCTTTACTTTTTCACTAAACCCAATACCAACACTAAACCCAATACCAAAAATTTTACCACACAAACCCACCCTAAGTTATGTTTGGGTGGCACAAAAAAACAATTGATAATTATTTTTTTCACCGATCTCAAAAGTATTTATACTACCTTACCCATCCGAATACAACCTGTTTCATGTCACCACGAAAAGGTCCGTCACCATGTGGCTTTAGTTATCAGTATCACTGTAACATCCGGAGGAAAACCTAAAGTAGTCAAGGGGACCCAACTGTCTGTCTCTGAGCCATAAAAACCAATGGTCTAAATAATGACACTGCACACTTTTTCATTTCCATCGAATTCCCTTTTAATTCCTCCATACGGTTTATCATTTACAGAATTCGTAGGCAATCATACATTTTCACGTTGCGAGATTAGAATTTATGATATGTAAGAACCAGATTTATATGCAGCTTAAGCTAAGAGCCAGAAATCTTTCTGACGCTTCGTTGTGATCAAATAGCCTCCAAGCTTCTTGCTTTTCCTCCGCACTGCAATTGCCATGCAATGGGCATTCTGGATACAGTACTCCACGACTCCGCCGGTGACCCGGTTGCCTGCCCACATCATCAGAAGGCGCCATGTTGTGGAGTGTTTTTTCTGACCTAAAACCAGCATTGACACCCCTTGTTTTCTTGCTTCTTCCACTATGGTAGGTCCTTTGTCCTTCCCTTCCACCGCTGCAACCTCAAGTTTCACCTATATATATTAAGGACCATGCCATCAGATCAGACGGCATAATATAACCAGACAAAAGCTCTGAAGTTAATTAACAAGGATGATCAATGAGCTCGGATATGCGCACCTCAGGTTTCTTTGATTGACACATCTTTTTCAAGGAGTCGATAAATTCATAAGCCTTGGGAGCAATCTCTTTGCTCGACCCTTGACCAGTGCCTGTGACAAATAACGTACAAAGCCATACTAGATATTTTTCAATGAAGAAATCAATGTATGAAAAGGTACTGTAAGACGACTCCAACCTTGCTTAGGAGGCTTTGTAACACAAAGAAGGATCACAGTGTCCTCGCTCTGAACAGTGTGAGAGAGTGCCCAGTGTAAAGCTCCCTTCGCTTCAAGGCTCGAATCAACCACAATCATTATTCTCCTAGTGATCACAAACCTGGGTTTCGCCCCGTCGACTCCGGATTTTTCTTCTTTGACATGCCCAGGAGTACTCTCATTTCTTTTTTCAGTTTCGGTGGAACTGACATTCTTGTCAGGCGTGGATTGGGCTGTAGGCGGACGGACTCTAGCATGTGGCCTAATTCTTTTTAGGCAGAAACTCTGCAACTTGGTGCCAGTTTTGGCCATCTCCTGAGACGCGGCCTTGAATGAGGCTCTCATTATAAGAAGCAGAGGAAGAGGTTGTACGTGGCAACAACTAGGTCTTGCCTGTTTGAACAAATTTCTAGATGTTGGTCGGGGACTCAATGATTTATCTCTGCTTTGCTTTTTCCCTTTCTTCATTTTTATTTTTTTTTCTCTTTTTTTTTTTTTTTTTTTTTTTCTAAATACATTTTTATTTTTTTTTCTCTTTTGCGTTTCATCACATCTTTTTCTTTTCCCTGGGCGTTTAATCATGTCAGTTCCTTGTTTCTAATTTTTGCTTCCCCATGTGGGGTTTATTCCAGAACGTGCTAGTCATGACGCTGTAGGCCCAATATCCCTCTTTAGTTCCAGCTGTTGAGTTCAACACCGGGAATCTGTGGCATGCCAGCCCGAGTACTGTATTGCTCCGGTGAATCTTTTCCTACCCTAATAGCAACCTTAAGAAGAAAGATATATAATCCAATTACCTGAAGAACATATTGCCGCTTCTCCACTTTCCACACGGAAAACCCACCTTTGTGCCAACTGTTTCATTCTCTTGGTTTCTGAAACTACTAGTCATGATGGAATTATCAGCCATGGAAGCTGCCCATCCACTAATATATTGAATTCTGAAATTACTGACTGCAAAATTTCGCTTTTTCACAGCATTTCATTTTCTAGGTTTTAAAATATTTATATGAGTTTGTAATTGTACTTCAAGAACAGGCTGAAATCAACATCTTAACGAGTGAAACTATGTTTTGTTCTTTGGGTTAAGTAAGGAGTTGTATATTAATTATTAAAAAAAATTCATGTACATGTATAGGGAGCAGCAGCCCCGTGTGAACAGTCTTGCCCTCAATTCAAAGACAGAGCCCAGCCAAAGCAAGAAATGCCAATACGAGTAACTAATCTTTCTTTTTTTTTTTTCTCAATAAAAAAGAGTCGTCAAGGATGATTCATGATCGAGTCAGGTCAAAGTCCTCATTGAACCGAGAATATCCACATGGCGCAGATATTACTAGAGCAGAATAGACTTGCTAAAGGTCGAACCTTCTTCGGACATCACTACTGAATCCTAACCTTAACCCAGCACAACTAAGCGGCCGGCCACCATACGATCGACATGAATAAGCCGCAGGAAGTCTATCTTTAAGATAAACATATATATAGTGGACATATCATTCAGCACCGCATTTGGATTCCTCAGTGCTCTGACCTTAAACCTTCCTTAGCTGATCTTTTTTCCCTAACAAATGGCGAGATTAATTAGGAAACTCTAGAAAATTAGAAATAAGAAGGTCGGCATACAATTGGCGGCCTGTGAGTGATTTTTTAATGTCCTGCAAAGCTCTAATTTCTTCCGATTTTAGCGCGCGGTGGGACAGTCTTAGCACATTAATGATCAATCTCACACCGCGCGCGTTGAGATGAGAATGCACCCTTAATTCTAATTTATGCCTTATTGAAACTGGCGTGGCTCAAACGCCAACATAATTCATCTTTTCGAATGAGCAATTAATGGAAAGCGCACAACAGTAATGATCGACGGCATATTTTGGAGTCCACCTCTTCTATAATAATTTCCAAAAAGTTAGATGAGTTGTTGGATAAAAAAAAGTGCCCCCGGCCATATGACGTACGGATTATCAATTAGTGATCCTAAAAAAGTCTCTCGAAGTCTAAACTCTCTTCCCCGTTCTTTATAATGTTGATGGGAAGGATGTCCTCTCAAGCCTTTGATTGAGAGAGACAGCACTCCATGAGAAAGGATTGCCTCCAAAGGCAATCCCATCCACGTAGCCTTGGCATTCTAAAAGCCCCTTGCCATCAAAAGGAACACTGAGTTCGGCCCCAAATGCGAGCCACGGTTGTGCCGTGCGCCACGGTAATAGACCAAGTCTGGCCTGGGTCTAGCTGGCTACCCACCGCGGGTAAGGCGGCGGCCCAAACGGTTGGTATACTATATGTATTCTATAGTTCAGACATTCTGTAGGCCTTGTTGATAAATTTGACATATACTGCTTCCTTAATCTCTTCCGTTTTTTTAATAATAATTGTGAGAGTCCAAGGAGTTGGTCCTCATTCCAATAAGATCAATACAAAATATATGAGATTATTCTGATTCCATAAGGATAGGTTAAAACTAACATTCAGATATATCTAAATATTGTTAAAGTTCTCAAAATGCAATTATTTATAGCTAATATTTTGGAATGTGTTAGTAGACCAAATCATGGTTAACTAACATGACCATGTTGCTAGCTGTTGACAGTTGTTAGCGGTTTAAAGCAGTTAAATAACTTCTAATCGCAAGAGATAAATTATTTATATATCTTCGTTAATTGTGAGATGCAGATGAACAAATGGATTAAAAACAAAGTTGATAGCAATTAGGACAACATGCATGGGTGATTGGTGAACGTACAGTCACTGTGAAATGGAGTGCTGGGAAAGGATTGCCTCCAAAGGCAATCCCATCCAAAGACCCAAAGGGAGGGTCGGGATGGCCTTTGGAGGCAATCCAATGGTCGGGCGTGTACGGATTATCAATTAGTGATCCTAAAAAGTCTCTCGAAGTCTAAACTCTCTTCCCCGTTCTTTATAATGTTGATGAGAAGGATGTCCTCTCAAGCCTTTGATTGAGAGAGACAGCACTCCAAACACATCGGCCGAGTTTGCACTTAACCAACCCAATAACTTGGACTATCTTGTCATCTCTCTTGTTGATGGGTTCAACGTCCCATTGGACTTCAGCCCAACCACCAGCACATGCCGTGACATCTCTTGTTGATGGGTTCAACGGACAGTGCCAGAATGAATTGCAACTTGCAAGCCCCAGGTGGCTGATAAAGAAGCCATGAGGCAGGAACCACGTTTGTTGTGTTTCAATAAGCTATATGTCCATTAACCACATCAACCCTGTGAAATTGTTGCTCCCACAGGATATGATCCACGGTTTCAAATACACTTGAAAACAGACCTACCAAGTTGGTCCCTCAACCCTGTTCAAGAAATATCCCCTTGGACCCCTTCTTCAAATTCACTTCCTCCCCTGACAGAAGTTAGGGTTTCTTCTTTTGGTACGGCACGACCAATTTGTAGATTTCTCATTTCTTGGGTAGAAGGGTCATACAAGACCAACCAACTCCCCCCATCAGATTTGTCCGACATGATTAATGTGTCATTCTTCCAATATCCTAACGTGTGTGTAAATCCTGTAAGAGGTCCAACCGTGACCAGTTTTGTCCAAGACTCCTTGAATGTCAATTTAATGTATTGCCTTTTTTGTTTCAAGTATGATCATTATATTTGTAATATATTTTGCACTTACATTTTGTTGCGACAATATAAATTGTGAATGTACGGAAAATAAAAAGTCGTGTCAATAGAGAGAAAATAAAAAGTCGTGTAAACATTTTAAACATTACCAGTAGGAAGCAAAATATGAAGTACACGTCTTCGTAAAACTTGGTTAAAAAAGAGAGTTATGAGTACTTCGTATCGGTTCCAATTTATGTCAATTTTTACACTGCATATTAATGTAGTTTCTCTTTTTTGCATAACGAGTTCTTTTTCATGTGGTCTGGCTCGAATTGACAAAATATTTGTGTTGAAATGTAGTTAATTAGTTCAGGACATAAAGAGTGCGACTATAGTGGCTGTCTGGCTGGAAAAATGGCTTGACCAAAAGGCTTGGAGAACCAGTTGAAAGTGGGTGAACCCCAACAGGCAATCTGTCTCTTGACCCTTTAGCTTTTGGCAAGTAAGATTCAGAGAGTTAGCTCTCAGTATGTTTCAGCTTGGTTAGATCTGGGTGCATCCCGATCTGTTTCTTGGCATTGCCCTCCTGCTGGGGTGCTGAAGTTTAATTTCGATGCTGCCATTCCAGAGTCTTTCACTATGGTGGCCTGTGTTGGTAGGAACTCTGACAGTTGTATCTTTCATGCTGAGACCAAGTCCTTTCCTGCGGGTTCCCCCTTCCTTGGAGAAGCTTATGCAGCTTTGTTTAGCTTGAAGGTTGCTGATCGGTTGCAGATTGCAGATGTGATTTTGGAAGGAGATTGCCAAGTGGTGATATATGCTCTCTCTGGTGTGGAGGATGATTGTCCTTGGCCTATTTCTTCTGTTATTAGTGACTCGCCTTATTTGTTCTCTTTTTCGTTCCTCTTTTTTTTTGTTTTTCTCCTAGAGATTTCAACTCTCCGCGCATCAGTTAGCTCGTCGGGCTGCTTCCTCTTCTTTTGAGGGATGCATGCAGTCCCCACTCTCATGAGCTTCTCTGTAATTTTCCTTGGGTCTATGCTGGTTTTGACCCCCCATAGCCGTAACCAGTTCCTTTGGTTTTATATATTAGTAGTATTGTTAAAAAAAAAGGTGTTGTATGCTAAGCATAATTAACAACATGCCATGTAATGTTAATCAAGAGGGCTCTAGCTAGATAAAGATGAGTTTAGTCACACAAGCAAACTTTATGCATCATTAACTCTAAAATGCTTTCTTTATATTGTTGCCAAATGTTATTGATATACATTGCAATCACAATCATAATGATTTCGGATTGAGATTCTGCAATTTGAATAATTATATGATAGAATTCGAAGAGAGATAGACACATCAGGTGAACCCTATTGTAGGTTTCTTGCTTCCCCAAACTTTATATGGGGTAGATATGAACAATATTAAATGGTGTAGGGTCAAACTATAATGTTTATCTCTTTTCGAATTCTACCATATAATTCGGACAAAAAATTATAGAACTTAGATCCAATAATTTCTTCGTGTAGTAACACTTGCTAGTTTGGCATGGCTATTTTCATTATTGTCATGGCATTTAAAAATACAAAAAGACATTGCTCCCTTTCTCTTTTATTGGCTCTCCTGAGAGGACCATGTTGCCACAAAGTTAGGCAAAACCCTCTTCTTTTTCCACGGTGTAGGCAACTCCCTTATTCACCAATCACTACCAAATACTAGCCCAAAAGAAAACCAACTAAGATGTACTGCCTAGAAGGGAAAAAAAAACTGAATAAAGAAAATAATTAAACCCATTTTTCTGATTAAAGTATTCATTGGTTGCATTTCTAAAATCAACTTTATGAGTAAATAATACTGCAAAGTACACGAGCATTTGAAAGCTATTCTTAATCACTTTCTCCTAATATTTTGTTTCCCATCTTTTCAAGATAGAAGAATGAGATTAAATCATTTTGGTTTAGATTTCTGTTTTTAGTATTCCTTTCCGTTTGATTGTTCTACCTAGTCTTTTTTTTTTCTTTTTTCCTTTTTGTCTCATTCCGATCTTAATCAAGATTACTGAGTATTAATAGCAAGAATTGTAGTTTAATAGCAAAGGAAACATTGTGCCTCCACCTAATAAGAGTAATAAATGAGCAGGTCAGCTAGAGCAACCCCTAAACATAAAGATGAAGGAGAAACAAAGACTTCGATTCTTTAACTACTAGCACAGCAAGGCAAGCCTCAAAAAATTTACATAAGAAATTTTGGGAAAACCAAGGAAGGAAAGAAAAACGAAGGAAGCAACAACTCTAGAACAGATCCAATGTATTTTATTGGTTAGAGTGGGCAGGAATTGTCCATTCTTTGGGTGCATACAGGACGGTGGGCACAAAGTCTACCCGTTGTCGCTTCCACAACCACCTTTCCTTCCGAACGTGCTTCTCTACCTAAAAGAACTAATCCACTGCAATAGTTATTCTCGCCAGAATTACTTGTGACAGCACTGAAATGGTGGTTGATGCAGGGAAAAGTCAAGAAGGGATTTTAGGGAAAGTAAAATTAGGATACCTTTCCACTCCCAACTCTTTGATGGAAGACATTTTCCCTGTAGAACATTCATAACTCATATGTCAAGCCTACTAGAGACTGCATCACCCCTTTCCACAATGATTTACAACATAGCAGACAGGCATAAGATCGCAAGAACAGATAGGAAACAATCATAAAGATGAACAAGCATCGAATCCATTCCTAGTAAACCGTTCCCAATCAACATTCGGGCAATGGTCTGCAACCACTAACCAGTAAAGTATGAGATTATTGGACGTTGTTCTGCTTACATCAATCTTCTAGCCCCTGGAACCAAAGTTATGTCTCCTTTTGGATTTTCAATGTAAATGTTTCAGAGCACTCGTTACATCAAAAACCAACCTAATTATTTTTCAAATATGAGGACACATATCCAATAACACCACAAACTAGTGTAGGTAATGATCGAGGGTTTTCCTAGACCATCACTCTTTGAAACATCCTTAATTAACCATGAGTCGCCAGTGCATTTCATAGAATTTCTGCACGACCATATGACAAACACCTCTTTTATAGCTATGTTTAGATAGTCATTCTCAACGGTTTTTTCTTCTGCAGCTACACTTCCATCAATGGGGATCAAGAAATACTTCATTTGTTGGATTGATGAGCAATGAATTGCTATCGAATAGCAAACGCTATAATGATTTCACCCAGACTTATATTCCTCCTTTCCAGAAATTGATCTGCCCAAATCACAGCTGCTTACGTTAACTGGACTCCATCCAATTGAACGCCAGCCAGAGAAGCTACTCATCCAACAAGATATGCATTTTTTCAACCGCTTCTCAGAATTATAATGGTAGAAACAACTCAACTACAACCTTCACGAGGATGAAGCTAAAGGATCTATGAAATGAAAGGAAAAGTATGTACCTTTGATTCCATAGAGGGTGGGATCAGTAGACGTTCTTGGCAGTGCGCAAGAAAGCAGCAGAGCAAAGAATGGAGGCAGTGAAGGCGAAAATTCCCAATCCAATCACCATAGAGATACCGGCTACGACCAAGTCTAATAAACTCTGCAAGCTTAAATCCATCATCATCTTCAGTTTCTTCCTCTCTATTTTTGTTTATAGGTAGGTGTGCTTATGTCGATTCAGAGTTGGAGAACGTGGTGCTGTAAGTTTCGAAAGAACTCTGGAAGGAACCAGGAACTGATCTCATTCTCGCTGCCATTTATAAGGCAAGAGAGAGAGGGAGGCATACGGAGGAGACCCGAAAAGGAACAGAAATTTGCAGAAAAAGAAAAAGAAAAAAAACGGAAAAAGCCAATCGTTTCTGTGGCGCCATATATTAGAGAAATTGCTACTTTTATTGCTCCTTTTATCCAAGTCCATGTTTATGTTGGTTTTGAGTAAAAATGTAAGATTTTAGAGAAGTTGTGAATATTTATGTTGAATAGTATTTTATTGGTATTTATATAAAGTAGAAAGAAAAATTATTTGATGTAATTATTTAATAAAAAAATATTGGAGTTATGTGAAAAAATATAAAGAGAGAAAATTTACTTTGAATAAAAAATTAAAAAATTGTTGGAGATTGTGTAAAATATATTAGTGTTTGTGTTTGAATTCTGAATATGTTCGGTAGTAGTAGTGTGAATATACTTAAAATCCTAAAAAAAATGTGAAAACAAACATATCCCAGAATATCACAAATTCTATGTCCGAACTTTTCATGAAAAACAAAAAAGGGATAAAAACCAAAAATAATACGGTAGGTACACTTTTCACGTACGATGTAAAAGATTTTAAATATCTATTTTGATATATTATCATCTGTAATTATTAATATAGGATATTTTACATTTTATTCAATAATAATAGTTTAAATAATTTAATAAATTGATAAGTGATATATAGAGTATTATACTAGTTAATCTAAAAATTTGATTGAAAATATAAAGTGTTTAATATTAATGGTTTGAGAGTATAATGTGTTAAAATAAGTATTTTAAAATATTATATGTCTAACATTAATAGTTAAAGGTGCAATGTATCACGATTAGCTGTTGAGAATTTTATATGTCAAATTATCTAGTAAGTCGAAATAATATTTTTAATTTCTCAAAATCATCTTTTGTACAAATACCATGACTTTTACAAACACTTATAAAAATAAATAAAAAAATATGGCTCAAAAATTTTAAATTATAAAAAATGGAAACATTTTTTTTCTTTATTTAAAGCGGTCCAAACAGAAATATTGAAAAGAAAGAACGTGACATCTTCCTTGAAATTCACGAAAATTGGGGTTGATGAATACAACTTATCTGTTCCGGATAGACTGCCCGTAGCTTCCCACCTTGGTGGTTGCCATGACACATGATGGGGTGCCTCGAGCCTCGTAATCGATAAAGGTCTCGGAGAAAATACATTTTTCATTCACGAATTACCATATATTTTACACTTTGCATTCAAAATTATTATGTTTAAGACATTGCACCCTTAACTACCAATCTTAGACACTTTATATCATCTATCAAAATTTTAGACTAAAATGATCATAATGTTTTTTACCCACTTTGAATATATTGAAGATAGCATTGTTAATTCATTAAAGTTGGGGGTATCATTGTCATAATGAGTGTAATGTGTCACAGTGAGTAATTTAGGATAAAAAATGTTTTTACCTATTTTGAATATATTGAAGATAGTACTGTTAATTCATTAAAGTTGGGGGTATTATTGTCATAATGAGTGCAATGTGTCAAGGTGAGTAATTTAGAGTAAAAAATGTCTAATATTAGTTGTTGGAGGGTGCAATCCAGTAGTTAATGGGAGGAGTGTATTTTCCCCCATAAATTAAAATAACTCTACCCTCGATTATAGAATAAACAATTCCAATTGTCTTTTGACAGTAAAGATTTTTTTTTTTTGCATAAGTGAGACTGTTCCTCTTGGTTTTTGTTCTGTTGTGTTGTGTTGTATGCGTAGCACTTTTAATTATATCTGGAATTTTTATATCAAAGTTCTTTTAAAAAAGAGTGAGGGGGTGGGGGAAGACATAACATGTTGACAAGTTAGCATAAACTTCATGTGATTTGGGTTAACGGCCGTTATCTACTAAAAAAATATTTTGTGTGGTAAGCCTGTGAACTGGATTTTCAAATAGTTCTATTTAAAAATTTATACAAATAATATGACTGATGTTTACTATACATTAGTAATTAACATCATTCGTATCTCACCCAGGTTATAACCGTTATCCATTAAAGAAATGTGACGCTCTCTCTCCACCCCAGGTATATTTCCCCCTGTATTTTCCACTGGGTTGGCCCAAGCACCTGTCATATTAATGTTGGATTGCGCACGACCAAAACCAGATTATTTTGTTCCCAAGCACCTTTGTCAAATGCCTTTACTTGTTTATTTTGTTGGGTTTTTATTCCGCACTCCTCAAGAATCTAAGATTTCTTGACGCATTTCAAAGATATACAACTCTAAATACTTCACATGTTGTCAGAATGCTAATTTTCAGTTGAATTTTTTATGGATTGAGATCCTCTGTAATTCTCTGCTTTAATTGCACTATGCAATTCAAAGAGAGACAGACACAAGAGGTAATTCTCATTGTAGAATCATGCTTCCTGAAACTTTATATAAGTATCATTAAATGGTGTGAAGTCCATCTATTGTGTATGTCTCTCTCCGAATTACATAGTACAATTCGAGAAAGAAATTGCAGAATATCCCCATCCAATTTTTTAGTGGCTCTGAAATTTTAACTTATCGGTTCCTGGACACTTTTTTCTCTTCGCTATCTTAGTGGGATCTGAACCGCTTGCAGACCACAATGAGAGGATATCACCGGAATTATTTTTTTATGAGAAAACAGGCGAATGATCTCCAGTATCTCAAAACACATCACTGGTCAGAGCATGCTTACAAAGCATATGCTTTTGTGAACCATAATAAAAAAATTTCCACTAATACTTTTTGAGGCTAACTACTGCTTGGTCTTTGGAGGTCCATTGTCAATAGGACTCCCAAAAACCAGCATCCATCAATTGTACAATAGCTTCCCCCATTTCAGAAATGAGCTAAACTAGGTAAAAACCTTATCTATCTGGTTTACCTCTTTGAAGGACACTCATTCACCCTACAAATTTGAAGGAGATATGTGTTTCTTTCTTACTCCTTTCATTTCTCATGATACAATCTACACTGGCAAGTCTGGTACTGCACATCAGTATAGCTAAAATTGGGAACTTTGGGTGAAGATTGTTGATATTGCAACTCCTGTAAATTGCCCTTTAGTGTTTGAGAGGGCGATGAAAGCCAGGACTTAAAAGCTGAGTTGGTGTGCAAGTCAACCGACCAAATTAAAAGCCCATCGGGCTCATACCTGGATGAAATATCGAGAGCAATTGTCATTTGCCTTACAATACATCAAATGTGGGTTACAAGTTGTAGAAATGAAAACTCCTTTGAAGGTGTAGAGATCACCTGGGGTTGGCATTGGTGGTCTCCTTGGGATGGGCTTTAGTTCCTTAATGTCAACTACAACAGCGTCTGATGTCAGGAAAGTCTTGGCTACAGATGCTGCATGCTCCAAACAACATCTAACTACCTACTCCAATATTTGATAGGGATAAAAGTTTTATCAGCTAAGATTTCTCCAAATATTGGATAGTTAAAAGCCTAGACATTCTGGCTTAAACTGAAGTCATTACTTGCATGATCTTGATTAAGCTCTTAGTCTAATGTCCTTATGCTATATCCATAAGTGAGGTTTTCTAGATTACTACTTTGATAACATCTTTCCATATCATCCAATAGCTTCCTTCGGGGGTAAATTATATTAGGACGAGAGGTATCCCAACTGCCTTAAATGCCTATGTCACTGTGCTAATGATATGTGCATCTTCAGATAAAATCATTCAATTGATGCTACCTTCGATGGATCCATGATTCCAGCTTCCATCAAATCCTCATAACAGTCTCTTGCAGCATTGTATCCATATTTAATGTTATCATTAGAAAGAACCTGCAAAAAAATTTCAACGTGGCAGTTTGATGAATGGCAAAATCAGTTCTTATACCTTGATTTGTTTACTTAAATCAATATTTATGCATCACAGAATATGTGATTAGTATGCAGATACCTTTTCTATAACCACATTTCCATTTACGCCTGCATTTTTGGCAATCAGTCTCGTGGGATAAGTTAAAGCTCTTTTGAAGATCTCTGCTCCAATCTGCAACTTCCATATGTAACATTGCTTATGTGCAGTCAGTGGAAACCGATTGGACTAGTACTAAAGGCTCGCTCATATAAAATGCAATAGAATTGTTGACGAATACTGGAAGTACATACATGGACATCCCTATTTAGGGCACTGATTGAGTTTATCCAGTTTAGAACAAAAAGGCCAGAGGAACAATTGGTCAGAGTTAAAGAAAGTGGAACCTGCTGTTCTTCATTGTCCAAGACTTGTTTGAGACCATCTACCCTTGTAGACAGCCTCAAAAGAGCACAGCCCCCACCAACAACAACACCTTCCTCAATTGCAGCCTGTAACATCCCAAGTTAGAAGCTCGCTTATTGATTGATAAACCAACTTGTCATCAGATCAAGAAAGAAATTAGTTACCTTGGTTGCATTCAAAGCATCTTCAATCCGGAGTTGTTTATCCTTCAACTCCACTTGTGTTTGTGCTCCTACCTAGAATTCAATTGATAAAACTCAAAAGTATGTGCTTGAAAGCAGGTGACACCGTCCACACTCCCCAATTATAGATTACCTGAAGAATGGCAATTCCCCCTGACAACCTAGCTATTCTTTCGTTCAGTATCTTCTTTTTAAATTTTTCTTCAGTGTTCTGCAGAACAAGAAACCATTGCATTTTTATTGTAGGACAATGCTACAAATACACAAAATTCATTTTCACGTCAGCAGTTCACCAGAGTGCATGATTGGTCATTTAATATTGCAATTGAGACTGCAATAATGAAACCTCAAGGCAGAAACTACAAAAGTGCAGCTTGAGACATTTGTTGCACCTCAACAAGCCCCTGGATTTGAGAAACTCTCTTTTCGACAACTTCACGAGTGCTCCCATCAGTAACTATTAGTGTAGAATCCTTGGTTATCACAATCTTTGTAGCTGAGCCCAGTACCTCATTGCCAGCCTTCTCAAGGCTGAAGCCCATCTCATCTCTGATTACGGTGCCTGGAAAATTATCAAGATCCAGCCATAAAAAAAAATGAAGAATTTTCAAGAAGCAAAATGCTAAAGAACAAAAGAACCACTCAACTATGTTTTAATGCCAAATACTTGGGTATGCATACATGAATTCTTTTCTAATCCTATACAAGGCCAAATTCATTTTTCTCAAGGATGTACACCAATGAATATGACCACAAGTTTTGCTTTTGACAGTCGACGACCCCCTTATATTTATGGGCTTGGGATCCTAAACTAAATTAAAGGTAGGTTAAAGATCGCCAAACACAAAATAAATTCTATTAACTTACATTATCTTGAAATTCAATGTATTTAATTGCATATAAAGGAACCTAGAATATCAAACAGCAACTTCATTTGCAGACCTTGACTACTTCAGGTGATTGGGGTGAATGTAGGGAAAGATCCTGATCTTACATTGCAACCGTCTAGAATGGATTATAGTATGTATGTAACTCAACGTTAGCTCTATTATTTGTTTCAAGAACTAGTCTTTTAACAGTAATGTAATTTCACTATATTTTTGTACCTTCTAAAGGGTTTATATCTTAACTGGATGTGCAGGCTACGTTATACCTCTATTGTACCAATAAGCTATCTATGCTGGCAGCAAAAAAAATTTAAAAATTTAACAGCATTAATCCTGAGCTTTTCATGGGGTATAGCTACCCGCCCCGAGAAACATTTTAGGGTGCCAAATGATACAGAGGTACTACTTTTACTACCAAACAGATCGATTCACAGTATTGTTTGTTTCTTAACCTCTTTTTCCACTACCACTACTTTCCTTAACAATATTATAGCTATGGAAACTACTACGAGTACTAGCCATGCTGTTATTTTAATGTTATTATTATTATTGCTATTGACTACACTCCGGGGGATGCATTTATAGGCCCAAAATCTACTGCAACCAGGGAGTCAATACGTTCTGTTTCAAACCCTGAGTGCATAGGCCTAGTATTTGGGTAGTAGCATTAACCAAAAATGTCACAGTTGTTTTATTTGCATCCAATGGAAGGAAATAGGTTTATCTTGCTTTTAAACTGCCTCATAAGAAATTTGAAAAAGCAAAAGATAAAATCTATGTTTATGTACTCAATCTACTACCTCCAGTCAAGATGGCGATGTCATCTAAGTAGTGGCTCATGCGCTCACCAAAGGCAGGAGCCTTAATAGCAGCTGCCTTCAGCACACCCCTGAGTTTATTTCTAATTACTGGAGCTAGAGCTTCTTGCACAATTTCCTCTGCAACTATCACAATGGGATACTTCTCCTTAACTGCACAGTCCAATATTGCAAACATCTCCTTTGGGTTTGTGATTTTTTTGTCAACCAAAAGTAACTGCAACCAGAGAATTTCACACCCTGTAATGACTTCGTGGGAGGAAATTGTCAGACTATGTAATCCTACAATTCCTACCTTGCAATTATGGAACTCCACTGTCATCTTTTGTCGATCAGTTACGAAGTAAGGAGACAAATATCCACGATCAAATTGCATTCCTTCTACAATTTGTAGACTGTTCTCTGTACTCTTCCCTTTTTCAATTGTCACTACACCCTTCCTTCCCACTTGACGAAGAGCATCAGCAATCATTTTTCCTACTAGATAATCATTCCCTGCACTAACAGCTGCAACATCTGCAAGTTCATGATCTTTAACCTACAACACGTGAAATTTATTGCATCTTATTCAGCAAAAGGAACTTATACATGAACTACTCTTCTAGAAGCTGAAATGAGAAAAATAAACTTGTTGACCTCTCTGGACATTAGTTTGAGCTCAGACACAAGGGCCTTTGCAGTCTTCTCAATCCCACGAGCAATTTGAACAGGATTCCTCCCAGCTGCAACAATCTAGAAAGGATGGAATGTTCAGATATAAAGTATTGGCAGCAGTTGATATAAAGTCCTAGTCATCTCTCAAAGTAAAAGTGCCATTAATAAAAACAAATTACAGATATTGCAGATGCATTATTGAAGTCTACATTAGCCCATTCATGAAGTATTGTACAAGCCCTGGCCTGGGACATTGCTGGGATGCAATACACGGGCTACTCACGTACAGCATTTATCATACCTTTGCACCCTCTGTAATTAGACCCTGAGCAAGAATGACTGAAGTAGTGGAACCATCGCCCGCAAGGTCATTTGTCTTAGCACCAGCCTGTCTCACCAACTTGACTCCAACATTCTCCAGAGGGTCCTCCAATTCAATCTAAATACAAAATTCAGAGCCAGTTAAGAAGGAAGTTCTTGATGAGAAAATCCGCCAACAGACAATGGGATTTCCTTTTGCTAAGGATGTTTCTATGATGCCAAGAGTTACAAGGGGATGGGGGACAAGGCAGTGGTACTTCTACAGTTTATGGTGACGCAGTGTAAATGCAATATAGAAGTACTTCTAGAGTGTCTTGACTTGAGTCACTGAAAAATCTCCAAACAAAAAACCGGAAAGATCAATGATGCCTATAAGGCCACGTGATACGCATAAAATGTTAAAAGATAAGCCTAACATAAGAAAATGCTACTTTCAAAATTCCATATATATGTGAAATCATTGCTCAAAGAGATTGTGATAGAGGGCATAGTAACAAAGGAAGGAATGGTTTCAAATCCACATTGAACTGTTGTAACAAATGTAAGGAGGGATATCTGCTCATACAAGAGGATCCTCTCTACCAATGGATGCACCATAAAACATGATAGAATGGTATAAAAGAAATGCTGATTGCAATGAGACAGATAGAGAGTGTTAGATAATGAAAATCCCCTGTGAACTGTAATAAACATACTGACAAGATATTACAAGTGAATTCACTCTTACCAACAGTTTTGCCTTTTGCAATCCTCCCCAAAGTTGTTTCTTGCTTGTAAAGCATACTTGCATCAGTTGCAGAGCTAGGGGGCCTGGGGTTCCCCAAACAGCCCCAAGCATACCCCCAATCCAACCCCCCCCCCCCCCAAAAAAAAAAAAAGAAGCTTTGAAGAATAACTCAGGATTTTTTTAACTCCCTGTTTTTGAAATTTTCAGGCCGCTATCTATTATTTGCAGGCTCCGCACCTCCAATGAAGGGATTTGGCTGGCTCCACCATTGCTTGCACATATGGTGTTCACAAAAATAGGAATACTCGTCCTGAATACTGCACTCAATTACTTTTTATCCTAATGCATTCGAATTGTGCATCAAACTTTAGTTGCTTCAGGCTGGACAAAGTATGTGCTGACAACCATTCCTCATCATCACAAATTTAACAAGATTTGAAACACAATGTCTTAAGTTCTATTTCGAATGCCACAAGCTCAAATAAACACTACAAGTATTCGATTACGGTAAACTTAGTTCTAAGACTCGACAACATTAATTTTCTAAAAGGGCAATGCCATGTGAAAATTTGAAACAAAGACCACTTAATATTCCCAGCAACCGAAGCCATAATCGTCAAATTAAAATGTTTGACAAGGTTGCCCGACATGAACAGGATAAAAGAGCACATGCATATGGTGGAAATGCACAAATGGATAACAGTGCAATACCTCCTTGAGAACTGTTTCACCGTCATTTACGATTTTGGGGGGTCCATACTTGTTCTGCAGTACGACATTCCTTCCTTTTGGACCCAAGGTCACCCCAACCAGGTTAGCAACCATATCCACCCCTGCCTGCACCACCAGCCTAACCATTCAAAGTCCTATCAAGCAAATTAGACATAATTTTGGGTGTTAGAAAGCTAGTGCCCTTGACTGTAACCTGAAGCTTCCTGGTGGTTGAGCCATCATGGTTAAAGTAAAGCTCTTTGGCCATGGCTCTCATGGTTAACGTTGAAGGTGAAGACGGCCTTCTGGGCACTGTTCGGTAAGTGAAGCAAAGTGCAGAGATGGGGGTTGGAGAACATGCCATCAGTTTGCTGTATTAGTTGGATTAACAAGTATCTTCGAAGATAGTTGCTAAAGGCGTTTGGAGGATAAGAGAGAGAGAGAACCGACAATCTTAGAACTCGTTTTGGCGGTACATGTTAGCCGACACTGTTGTAGGCCTAGTTGTGAATATATATATATGTAGAGCACCTGATACTCTCCTAGAATTGTCTGCATAATTTTTACTCCTATGAAATAATTGACAATAGAGTACACTTTAAACTATTGACAAGATTACCAGCAGGTAGGAATGAACAAAATCGGACAGGACCGGAAAATCGGACCGAATTTGCGGTCCAGTCCGGTCCTAATTTTTAAAATACGGTCTGGTCCGGACCGAATTGAAGGACCAGATTTATGCGGTCCGGTCCGGTTTATAAATTTATGATATGCGGTACGGACCAGACCTCATTTAGTAAATATATATTTTTTAATTTTTTTTAATATATTAACTGCACTGTGCAGCATACTGCACTGTGCAGTGCGACTCTACACTGCAGGCATCAGCTGCTTCTGCACTGCTCTACGAATAATTTTTTTTTAAAAAAAAATATTTTTAAAAAAAATTAAATCTAGTCTGGACCGGACCACATTTCAGAAGATCGGAATGGTCCGGTCCGGTCCTTGAATATATGAGGACTAGAAATGCGGTCCGAAAACTGGACCGCATTTCCGGTTTTTCACCCCTACCAGCAGGGCTGCAGGACTGAACACTATTGGGCCATTGGGTGGAAACTCACTCAATTGACTTAGGTTGTGTTTGAGTGTTAAAATTTTACGGTATTGAATTTGCTGAAAAAGTAAAGAAATAGATGATTTTTAATATTTATTATAGTGAAAAGTAATGATGTGATGTTGGGAGAGAGATTATATTATAATTTTTTATTGTGTTAAAATTTTAGAGAGTGTAAAAATTTTGTTTGCAAACACACCCTTAAACTGGTCGAAATTGAATATGCCTGGCCGATTCTAGGATAGTCCGATTTGGCTATCGGACCAGAATACCTCAGAATTGAGGGCTCGTTTTTGACTTGTTTTGTTTTATTTTTTTAACAGTTGAGATCACTGCGTCGTCCGAGAAGCACCAATTGAAGATTAAATGTGATTAGAAGTTGAATATTTGAATCTTGTTGTAATTTTAAATTTTTTGGTTGTTATAATTTTAATTTCTTTTGGTTGTTGCTAATTGTTATAATTCTTATCTTTATTTTGTTGTTAACTCTTAGGGCTGGATGTTAAATAACACATTTTTTTTGTTACTTGTTAAGACCCAAACAATCTAAAAAAAAACACTTAAAAATTGAATTCTAGGCCTTAAATATCAAATCCGGGCCTTAAAATTCAAATAGGTCGTCTTAGAATTCACATCTAGACCTTAAAATTCAAATATAGATGATTTAAAGAATGAACAAATCTTATTTCTAATAATTTCTGTACACATGCGCATGAAAATAAAACAAAACATTCTAATAATTTGTGGTCCGGTCCGGTCTTGATTGTGTAATCCGGTCCAGATCTTTTGAAAACCGGTCTGAACCGGACAGGACCGAATTTATTAATATACATAATGAAAAATATATATTTTTAGATTTTTTAATGCAAATTACAAATTTAAAAAATTTAATTTTAACCTAAACTAAAATTTTGTGTTTTGACATGTTCTTCCCCTTCGAAATTAACCTAAAAAAATTATAAAAAATTAAAAAATGAAACCGGTCTAGACCACTTAACCGGTCTGATCCTTCTATATATGTACAATAAGAAATTCGGTCCAAAAATCGGACCGTATTTTCAGTTGTGCAGCCCTAATTAATAGGCCGATTCTTCCAATCGACGATTCTCAGATTGGTTTTCACCCCTAATTACTTGTGCAGAAATCTGGTTATTTGATTTCAAAGGTTGCGATTTGCCAGATTTATTGCTTAGCAAAGATGATAAAGACAACGAAAAGCGTTAGAGAATGCAAAAGTGGTATTAATAATCTTTAGCATAAAGCCGGTAACCTTGCGGAAAAAAACAAACAAAGAAAATAATTTCTTTGGACTGTAATTTTTTTTAGGAGTGCATGTATTGTTAGAATAATATGAAATTATTAATATTATTTAAATTATATAATATATTAGGGAGTAAATTGATATTACTGTATTTTATCTTGACTCCCTCATTTAGATGGCAGGTGTGAATAATAAAAATAGCCAGTTAAATATTTTTTTAATGTCTCGTTTTGTTTTAAGAGGTATTAAAGTTATTGAGTTTTGTAAAAAGTTGTTAGAATTTATAACAACAGATAATTGTGAAAAAAAATTCAAATTTTTTGTCCATCTAAACATCAGCTATTCATGACCTCAAGAAATTTTGATCGTTTTTTCTAAAAAAATCAACGTTGTTCCATGTACACAAAAAGTGAGCCTTTTTAAGTGATGAATCAGTTGGTTTATGGTCAACACGTCCCAGCAGAGGCGCTTCGATCTTCGCGTATCCTTCCTGCAAAATCACGAGAATAGCCTCGGACACCGAGGTTACTAGCCTCCGATGCCTAAGTCAGTCTCTTATGTGGAGGCGTTATGTGAGTTTTTGTTGCTCAGAGAATTGTTATTGCATGCATACCTTTTCTATCGTTCTCTCTTGGTTTTATAGCCTGTCTTCCACGTTCTCTCGCTTCTCCTTTTGGCGGAAATTCCTCCTCGTGTGATCGTGTGTCGTTAGACGGTTATCACACGTCTGAGCAGGGGTCGTTCTTTCCCACCTTCGGGATCGAGGAACTGTGAAGTTGGCAGTTGTAAGAGGGGTTGTTTGAACAACTGTTAAGGCACGTTTGACGATCTACATTTCTGGACCTGCATGCCTGATGGGCTTGAATGTAGCCTTTAGGTTCTGGAGAGATGGAATCACCCTTGCCGGCCCAAATTGGTTTGAGCCGGTTATAATTCAGTATTGGTATCATCAGAGTCCCCCATTCTCGAGCAGATTCGCGGTGGGAATTGGGTTGAGAATGTTTGTTGTGCTTCGGAGGCCGAGGTACAAGGGCGGTGAAGCTAAGTGTATAGTAAGAACTGAATTCTTATTAGTGATTACATCTCGGTCCACGGGGGAATCGTCCACTCGATTACACTCCCTGTAAAACCTAAACATATTTAACTATATCGAAATTCTTTGTTTGAGTAGCAATTGTCGCAGAGGTGTTGGCGATAGGCGATCCACCATTCTGGAAATGATGCTGGGATTTTGGCTGTCGTTGTGATATGGCAGGGACGTTCCTTCGGGCATTTTAGTCTGTCTTCTAGTCTATACCGATGCCCATCAGTCCGACCATATCTACGATGACATTTCTTACTGTCTCCATTTGTTCTGCATCTAACTCTCGTTGGAGTTCCGTAATCAGATCCACGACGTCCTGCCTCGCGTTTCCTCCTTGGTGGTGATAGGCCAAGGCAAGTAGATATTTGACTTTCAGATTTCCTTCTTTGGTCGAGGTGCGGACTTCCCCCAGCCCTTCATTGATCGTGGAGGTCCAACACATTTTTTTGCTTCCTCTGATGAAAAGCTCGTGCGGGTCTTGTTCGCGTAGCATTTGTCACGAAGGATTCTTCATTCTTCCTTCAGAGGATACGGGGGCCGTATGTTATTGATTCTCAGCCTTTGATATATTGTCAGTCCATGAGCGGATCTATGGAATTGCCGGGATACTAGACAAAGATTTTGCCATTCCTGCGGGTTGTCACGTATGATCCTACTTATCACTTCGGTCCATATTTCTTTAGGTAGGGTTCTAGGGTTTCGCTTCGACGTCGACATCTTTCTCTCTCTGCTTTGTGTAGCATCTTCTCTTCCTTTTTTGGTTGAGATTGCCTCTCTTTTTATGCTTGTATTTGACTGGCAGTTATCCTTGGGGGAAGTTATTTGGGGAATACCATTCGGTTCCTAGCGTTTTGTTGCCTTTTCGTTCAAATAGCACGTACCTGGGATTCCGTATGTTGGGCTGCCCATGTTTCACTCTTTATTTGCTTGTTGTGACACGTGGCTGCTTAGGCCTTTACATACGATAGTGGATAACCTTCTACGCGTCTTGAGTGGCACTTTGCATTTAATGCAGCCGTTTCTGGCATTTGGCGGTTCGGCTGATTGTCGCTTATAGCGATACGTGGCCCTTTGGTTTGCCCTTAGGTGCTGCGTATCGGGCGTATCATTTCGTCGTGTCTGGGACAGTGAGTCGCCTTGAGTGTTGCAGCTTTAATACCTACCACTCTGGTTTGTTTGTACAACGCATGATCTTCTTGTGATTTTATCCGGGCTGATATGCATAACTTCATCACGTCCCAAAACAGTTCGCATTTATGATGGCAGCTTTTGGGTTATCCGACGACTTGGGGAGGGGTACGTCATTCAGCCTGCGTGTTGAACAATTGAATTAAGTATGACTCTCGTTTTTCATCGACTTACGTCATGTTGATATTGGCTCATTTTTGGCAAGATTGTCTCCTCAGCAGCGTTATACTATAACCAATTGATCTGGTTGATATATTGTTCAACGGCAACGTCACGTTGCAACCAATTGAACTGCTTGGTGCGTTGTTCTAGGTAACGTCACGTTGTAACCAATTGATCTGGTTAGTGAGTTTATTATGTGGTAATGGTACGTGGTAACCAATTAATCTGGCTAGCACGCTCTTCTTTGTTGTAACCAATTGATCTGGTTATATGTTGTTCACGCCACAATCGCAAAGAATAAAAAGAACCTTTATAGAATAAAAGTTGTTTTCATTGATTTGGAAAAAGGTACAGAACATGTAGATTATTCGTACATGTGCTCGTAAAAGTGTTTGAACATCCAATTGTTGTAGCACGCTTTGCAGAGGTCTTTCTTTTGGCATATTCTCCCACGGTCCGCCATGAAATGAAGGTTGTGGCCATCCGGGCAAAGGGCATATTTTTTCACTGGAAACATTGGCCCACCATCTCGGATGTGGCACCTCAACCACCCTTGCGCAGTGCTCAGTAGTGCCCGCATTTCTTTCCTTCCAAGTTGAGTCCGCGGAGCCCAGATCATATCTCGGGCTTGTGTTTGAAAGGCTTCCTTATCTGAGGAGTAGTAGAGAATGGCCAGAAAAATGTGTGCTAGCTTGTGCCCATCTGCCCATATGATGGCGAATGTGGGAGGTTCTTCCAGCGATGCCGCCAGGGTTCCTAAGGTGCCAAAGCGGCGAGAAGGCCACTGGGCCCTAGTCGGATGGTGAAGGCTGATTTTGGAACGTTTCACGACGAGTACCGTTTCCCCAGAGAAACCAGCTTTCGTCTCCCTGCAGCTAACGAGACACCTTATACCAAGGGTGCTAAAGGAGATATGTGCTTTTTGAGGCCCCTCTGAGATCTGGAGTAAGGTTTCCTCTTCCTCTTAGCTTCCAAAATATTTTGAGATATTTGTATCTGTCTAGTTCCAAACGCTTGGAGGGTGTTAGTGGGTTATACCGTCATGTGGCCGATGTACCTTGGGCTCGAAAAAAAACTTACATTGAAGGAATTTCTGTTGTTTTATACACCTATATGCTCGACCCAAGTTGACAAGTTTTGGTACTTTTGCCCCCGTAATCAGGGGGTGTCCCAATTGCTTCTTATCCGGATACCAACAAAGGTTGGCATGACCGGTATTTCTTCATTTTTGGCGCTGGATGAGAGCGCTTTCCTGGGGAGGATCGTCAGAGCGAGTCCTCCCTGTGTTGAGTTTCTGGGTCTGTCCCGGAACATTATAGAAGGGATATAACATGCCTTACCTCAGCGGAGCAGGCCCATGTGGATGCCATTGTGGAGGTGGGATCCGTGGATTGGAATGCTCTAGTTTGTAGGGAGAACGAGGGCTGGTTAGGGTATACCACGTTTGAGCCCTCGTCTAGAGCAAACCCTAGCCCCCAGCCTGAGAGGATTGCTCATGAAAGACCTTTCCATGAAGGTTTGCAACGAGAGTCCTCTCAGCGTCCCTCTGCAAGCATATCCGCCAAACGAAAATCTTCTCGAGATGCGGAGTTCTTCTCAGAGGTCTTCTTCTAGGAGAAGGAAAGTATCCTCCCCGTTGGCCTCCGATGCTGAGGAGGAAGAGAGGGTTTCTCTAGCTCGCGCTTCTTCTAAGCATAGGGCAAGCAGCTGTATGTGTTCCCCTGGCCAGATGTTTTTGTTGTTTGTTGGTTGTTCGCTGTCGTCATCCCACTGTTGTCTGGTTGCAGGTTCCGAGGATGCCAAGGAGATCCGAGAAGTTGGGACTCCCTCATTCAGTATTTCTTTGACGGCTCTTTCTACACAAGGTGATTTTTTGTTTTCTAGGTACTTTATCAAATTACAAGACATACTTTTAATTCGCCTTGGGTTTTGGCAGTGGATCGTCCAGGGGCCGATGAAAGGGACAAACTTATGGTTTCTCTGGATCTCCAACAGAGGTTCTGTTATTCGATTCCGCTTCTTCCGAGGGATCGGATTTGCCAGGAGTTGGAGGCTTTGGCCCCTATTTCTCCCTTGGTTGCCGAGTCCTTTCAAGGGAAGCCCCTAGAGCATGGGCATGGGATGCTGGCTGCTAGTAGTTCCGACCCTCCTGCGCTCGAACTGGCCGGCGGGGTCGACGCGATAGCGGCTGGTGTTGCTGGTGACTCCTTGTTCCGTTTTTCTCCTTCAGTGAGCGGCAAGGAGGGAGTAGCTGGTTCTCCTTTTGCAGAGGATGTTGAAGAGTTTGCTTTGGAGCCTCCGGTGTTGCCTGCTTGGCGTTCAAGACCGTATGTTCAGCCTCTTCTTATTGAGGAGATGATGACAGAAGATCTGAATGCTCCCCGACATGTGAAGGTTGATAGGATCACGCGTAGTTTGTCTCATTGCGTGTCGATGATTGCTGCACTTGATGCCGCTGAGTTGAGGCATGATGAGCAATTGGAAGCTGCGCGCCTTTGGTTAGCGGAGCTTGAAAGGGAGCAGGAATCCCAACGGAAGTCGGTTGGGGAGTTGCATAGCATAGCCCGAGGTGCCCATTCCCAAGTTTAAACGGTCGGTGCTAGGGTAGCAAATTTGGAGCAAGAAATCGCTTCCAGGGATGCTACCATTGCTGAGTTGAGACGTACAATCAATGCTCTTGAACTGGGGCGGTTAGATTTTGAGCTGCATCTGTCTCAGGAGAAGGTAGGGCTTTTGCAACGTTTGATTGAACTATGTTTATCTTCCTCGCAGAGGGAGGAGTCGTTGCAGGCCGAGATAACGAATCTTCGTAGAGCAATGAGTGAGGCCTCTGATTCCTTTGCTCTTAAGCAGAAGGATTTAGAAGAATCTCATAAGAGTATTTCTCTTCGTGTTGCTGAACTGTCGGCGTTGCCCAATTTTCCTGGTGACCCAGTAGCCCTAGCTCGGAGGTGCATTAGCGCGGCTATGGGGGTACTCAAGGCGGCTCGTTTTACTGAAGGAAGCCGCTTCCAGGTGTATAAGGTCGGGCGTTTTCAAGAATTTTATGACATGCTTGTGGAGATGATGGAGAATCGTGGAGTTTCCCTTCTTCCCGCCGAAGATGCGGACTTGTAATAACGCTAGAAATTGTAATAATGCACTCATATTTTGTTTATCGTACATTTGCCTTGTTTTTTCTGTATGTTGGTCAGCTGGTGACTTGTTATTGTTTCTTTGGTCTTGATTGAATGTGAGACCTTTCGATTCTATCCTTGGGGGACTTCAGTCCTGAGTTGTGAGCATGATTAACACAGCTTCTTGAGCCTGTGAAAGCAATCGAAAAAATTGTGAACCATAATTCTGATTTGTAAACAGAACTAATGCAGCTTCTTGAGCATGTGAAAGCGATTGAAAAAATTGCGAACCATAGTTCTGATTTATAAACAAAACTAATGCCGCTTCTTGAGTCTGTGAAAACAATAGGGGATATAGGTCCTTTAGAGATTGTAAAGAGTGTCTCGCACTTACAGTGATGCGCCTGGGGATCGAGGTCCTCCGAGGCCGCCTTACTCTTGTGGATGCGCCTGGGGATCGTGGTCCTCCGAGGTCGCCTTACTCCTTTGGACTGAACTGATGTCCGAGATAATATACTCGAAGAGAAATCTTCGTGGATGCGCCTGGGATCGAGGTCCTCCGAGGTCGCCTTACTCATTTGGACTGGACTGATGTCGGAGATAATATACTCGAAGAGAAATATTCGTGGATACGCTTGGGGATCAAGGTCCTCCGAGGTTGCCTTACTCCTTTGGACTGGACTGATGTCCGAATAATATACACGAAGATAAATCTTCGTGGATTTCATTCATGAAAAGATTAGATGGTAGTGAAAACATATGACACTTACGTGGACACTCATGCATAGTATTTTCTAAGGTATATGGAGTTCCATGGATGCTGAAGTGTCTTGCCCCGAAGGTCTTCCAGGTAGTATGTTCCTGGTCGTTTGGATCCGAAGATGCAATATGAGCCTTCCAAGTTTGGATGTAGCTTGCCTTGCCAAGGATCCTTAGTTCCTGGCGATATCTTTTTTAGGACTAAGTCTCCGGGCATAAAATGACGGGGTCTTACCTTGGCGTTATAGTAGTTTGCGACTTTTTATTTGTACGTCTGCATCCTAAGTCGCGCCTCTTCCGTATTTTCTTCGAACAAGTCGAGATTCAGCTTCTTTTCATCTTCGTTGCTTTCTTGAGTGAACATCACTACTCGTGGTGAGAGTGCTCCGATTTCTACCGGGTTTACGATGTTAGTTCCGTAAGTGAGGGCAAATGGTTTTTCCCGGGTGGCAGTTCGGACGGTAGTTCAGTATGCCCATAGAACTTCCTGTAGTTCTTCTTCCAGGAGCCTTTGTGATCATCCTATTTTGTTTTGATGATCTTCAGCAGCGATTGGTTCTCCAATTCCACTTGTCCGTTAGCTTGCGGGTAGTACGGAGATGAGTAGTGGTTCTCGTGTTGAGCTCTTTGCAGAATTCCCGGAAGCTGTTATTGTCGAATTGTTTGCCGTTTTCGGTGATTATGGCTCGGGGTAAACCGAAGCGACATATGAAGTTTCTCCAGATGAATTTCTGGGCCCTCTGTTCAGTGATCTTTGCCAGTGGTTCTGCTTCTACCCACTTAGTGAAAAAATCGATAGCCACAATCAGAAACTTGACTTGTTTCCGCCCTTTAGGGAAGGGCCCGAGGATATCAATCTCCCATTGCATAAATGGATGTGGGGCACTCACGACAGTCATCTTTTTTGCCGGAGAGTTGATGAGGTTGGAGAATCTTTGGCATTTCTCACACTTTCGTACGACGCTCTCTGCATTGGCCTGCATAGTGGGCCAGAAAAATCTATCTCGGATTACCTTTTGGGCCAAAGTGCGTGCTCCAGAATGGTTTCCACAGATTTCTTCGTGTACTTCCTGGAGCGCGTAATCTGCGTCTCGGGCGTTGAGGCAACGCAAAAATGGTTTGGAAAGGCTTCGGCGATACAAGTCTTCGTCTATGATAGTATACCGCATGACTATCCTTTTGAATTTCTGCTTCTGTTGCTTGTCTGTCCCGATGTCTTCCTCTTGTAACGTTCTTACAATCGGCAGTCGCCAATCTCCAGGCTCCATTTTTTCAATTGCTCGGATTTCGGCTACGACCACAGCAGATCGTATGGAGCCTTGGCCCTTGAGCGCTCCCGCTGCTCTCGATACTTCCGTAGCTAGGGCGTTTGCTCTGGTGTTCTGTTCGCGAGGAATATGTTGGATTTGGAAGTTACTAAAACACTTCTTTACTTCCAAACCTCGTTTCAGATAGGCTGTCATTCTTTCGTCCCGTGGTTCGAAATCTCCGTTGACTTGACCTACCACTAACTGTGAATCTGAATGCACGTTGAGGTGTGTTACTCCTAGGAGCACTCCAGTGAGTAGCCCGGTTATGAGGGCTTCGTATTCAGCCTCATTTTTTTTGGGGGAATATTCCAGCTTCACCTCGATTTCGAGGCGTTCTTCCCCGGGTATATCGACGATGATCCCTACTCTACCTATTTCTTGAGTGGATGATCCATCTACGTAGATTTGCCACCATTCCGACTTATGAGTCTTTTCTTGATATACGGACGTAGTGAATTCGAGGATGAAATCGGCTACTGCTTGCTCCTTGATGGCGGTTCGAGGTTGATACTCGATGTCAAATTCGCCAAGTTCCACTGACCAATTGTTAGCCTCCCAGAAGTGTCAGGCTTTCCCAGAGTTTGTCGTAGCAGGTGATCCGTCAGGACGATGATGGGGTGAGATTGGAAGTATGGCCTGAACTTTCTT
Organism: Myrica gale; assembly: GCA_963930655.1. Classification (NCBI taxonomy): domain Eukaryota; kingdom Viridiplantae; phylum Streptophyta; class Magnoliopsida; order Fagales; family Myricaceae; genus Myrica; species Myrica gale. The sequence goes on from OZ005611.1 coordinate 13,406,826, forward strand.
TTCGAAAGAGTGACAGCCAGCGCCAATTTGTCGATATCAGGGTATCGGGATTCGACTCCTTGTAAGGCTTTGGTTACGTAGTATATGGGTCGTCGTATGCCTCCGTCATCTTGTATGAGTGCAGTGCTTACCGAAGCATTAGAAACAGCTAGATAGAGATAAAGCGTTTCTCTCGGCTTAAGGGAACTAAGGAGTGGAGGACTTGTCAAATACTCCTCGAGTTCGTTGAAAGCCTTTTGACATTCTTCTGTCCATTCGAAAGCCTTCCAAAGTATTTTAAAGAATGGTAAGCATTTATCAGTAGCGCGAGAAATGAACCTATTGAGCGCGGCTATGCTTCCGGTGAGTCGTTGCACTTCTTTGACTTTCCTAGGTGGCTGCATGTCGAGGATGGATTTAATCTTTTACGGGTTAGCTTCGATTCCTCGTTGGGATATGAGGAATCCTGGGAATTTCCCAGAGGAGACTCCGAAGGTGCACTTGGCCGGATTCAGACGCATCTTGTATCTTTTGAGCACTTCAAAGGCCTCGGCGAGATCTTTGAAGTGATCCGCAGCTTCTCACGTTTTCACCGAGAGATCGTCTACGTAAACCTCAATACAGCGCCCTATCTGCCCTTGGAACATCAAGTTGACCAGCCTTTGGTATGTTGCTCTTGCATTCTTTCATCCAAAGGGCATTACTCGATAGCAATAAGTATCTCGTCCTGTTGTAAAGGAGGTGCGTTCTTGATCCGGTGCGTGCATGTTGATCTGGTTATATCCTGAGAAGGCGTCAATGAAGCTGAGGAGTTGATGTCCTACGGTTGAGTAGATGAGAGAATCGATTCTCGGGAGCGGGTAACAGTCTTTCGGGCACGCCTTATTCAGGTCAGTGTAGTCTACACACATTCTCCACTTACCATTGGCCTTTTTTACCATGATTACGTTTGCCAGCCAGCTGGGGTAGTTGACTTCCTTGATGAATTGAGATTTGACCAGCTTCTCGACTTCCTCCTGGATAGCTTGACACCTTTCAGGGGCGAAACTTCTCTTTCGTTGTACGATTGGCTTGACCTCGGGGCGTACGCTCAATTTGTGGGTGATGACCTCGTGATATATTCCTAGCATGTCTTCATATGACCAGGTGAAAACTTCTCCGTTGGCTCGGAGAAATTCTAGGAGCTTTCTTTTGGAATTGCTGGATAGCTGGGTGCCGATCTGCACAGTTCGTTCTTTCGAGTTTTCCAGAGTGATATTTCTTCCAGCGATTCTACCGGTTGGGCTCGAAATTCTTCCCGATGCTCCACAGCCATAGTTTTTTCTGTTCCTCGGGTGTCTGAGAAGTAACATCTTCTCGCTTGGTCTTGGTCATCCTTCGCTTTACCTATTTCTGATTTGGTCGTGAATTTCATCTTTAGGTGGTAAGTTGACACCACGGCGCATAGTCGATTTAAGGTGACTCGGCCTATAATGGCGTTGTAAGAAGATTCGTCTTCAGGAATCAAGACGTGGGGGCGGTCGTTCTACCCGTGGGGGCGGTCGTTGTTCTCTTTCTGTTATGGGGGCCTAGGTGGAGGTCCTTCTTTCCTCCTTTTCGCCAACGTTCCTCCTGGATCAACAGTTTGTTGTTGGCGGGTTGTGACCATGTACTCAACGTTCATGTACTTCTGCGTTTTTTCCATGAATTCTCCGAAGGTCTCCGGTGGTTTCTTCCCTAACGAGAATGAAAATCTTCCGTCGGTTAGACCGACTACGATGGCGGTGAGCACCACTTTATCCTCTGGGTCTTCTACTTTGAGCTTTTCTTGGTTGAAGCGCGCCACATAATGTCGCAGTCTTTCATTTTCCTTCTGTCGGGTGGAAAGGAGGTGAATGGCCGGCTTCTTTTGCTTTTTGCTCGCGATAAAGTGGATGATGGAGGCTTTACTGAGCTCTTTGAAGTTTGAAATAGAGTCTGGTTTCAATCTGTTGAACCACACGAGTGCTAGTCTGGATAATGTTGTAGGGAATGCTTTACATTTGATAGCGTCTTGGGTGTCCAGCAGATCCATCTGCGATCAATAACCTTCCAGGTGGTCGAGCGGGTCGGTTGTTCCCGTGTATTTGTCCATCGTTGGCATGCGGAATTTGGATGGAAATCGGACTGTTAGAACATTTGAAGTGAAAAGAGATTCTACCTGATGCAGCATGCTTTCCAAAGAAGACGGCGGAGGTTTGTCCACCTTTTGTCTCATCCTCCCTAGCTCGGCCAACACTTCTTCCATCCTTGTGTGCACTCCATCGGCGCCTTCGTTCCTCCCAGGTGGAGAGTGTGAGCCTCTGTTGTATGGTAGGACATAGTCCTCCTCTTCATGCCTTTCTGACTTCGAGACCTGCGGTATATGAGTTTCCCTGGCACGCCTTCCTTGGATGGACGCTTTTCCAGGTGGTTCGTGGTTTTGGCCCGGATCTCTTTATGGGTTGTAGGGTTCGTTGATGGCTTCCATCAGTCGCTCGACTTCTTGTTGAGGAGGTTCTGAGTTACCTCCGACTTTCGCTTTTCCTTTACCCTTGGTGGTCACCATAAACCTTTTATCAAAAGAACTGTAAATGTTCCCACAGACGGCGCTGACTGATGAATCAATTGGTTTATGGTCAACACATCCGAGCAGAGGCGCTTCGATCTTCGCGTATCCTTCCTGCAAAATCACGAGAATAGCCTCGGACACCGAGGTTACTAGCCTCTGATGCCTAAGTCAGTCTCTTATGTGGAGGCGTTATGTGAGTTTTTGTTGCTCAGAGAATTGTTATTGAATGCTTACTTTTTCTATCGTTCTCTCTTGGTTTTATAGCCTTTCTTCCACGTTCTCTCGCTTCTCCTTTTGGTTGAAATTCCTCTTCGTGTGATCGTGTGCCGTTTGACGGTTATCACACGTCTGAGCAGGGGTCGTTCTTTCCCACCTTCGGGATTGAGGAACCGTGGAGTTGGAAGTTGTAAGAGGGGTTGTTTGAACAACTGTTAGGGCACGTCTGACGATCTACATTTCTGGACCTGCATGCCTGATGAGGTTGAATCTAGTCTTTGGGTTTCAGAGAGATTAAATCACCCTTGCCAGCCCAAATTGATTTGGGCCGGTTATAATTCAGTATTAGTATCATCATTAGGCTCACAGACTAGTTGTACTTCCTTTTAGATTTTTGCAGTAGAACGAGTAAATGAGTACATGTATATAATTCAAGAAAAAAAGTACATAAATATAAAAAATTTAATCAGAATTAAAATGGAATAGAAAGTGGGCAATTCTTCTAATATAATATTAGATTAATGTCCAAGGGGTTGGTGTGGTAGTTGTGACCTGGGACCTCAAGGCGCGCTCCTCATGAGGTCTCATATTTGAATTTCTTCAGGTACAAATAATTTTTTGGAACTATTTCTATAGAAATAATTCCTTGGAGTCACTTCTACAGTAAACACAAGATTTACTGACCTGTGTGGTTTGAGGTTGTATTGGCTCAAGATTTATCAGCTTGTTATGTGAGTTTCACTCTAATGAACTTGTTGGGCTGAATTTCCCTTAATCATTAAAAAAAAGATTGTGAGTTTTAGCGACGTCTTTGGATCGCTAAAATTTAAACTTTTGACAGCGTTTTTTGTGCAAGCTTCGCTAAAACGTACACACTTGGGAGTGTTTTTCACAAAATGCTGCTAAACTCAAACTTTTGGCTGTTAACAAATGCCGCTAGATTCAAAATTGTTGCGGCGTTAAAATGCTGCTGCACAAATGTTTTTAGCAGCCTTTGTATATAAAAATGCTAAATGTAATATTTAGTGGCACTTTTTGTGATACCTGTCAAAGAACGCTGTTATAGAGCCGGGGGTGGTTTGTAATGGGAGAATCATAACTTCAAGAACGCAATATCACGAAAATAAAAAATAGGACGCAACGTGTATTTTTTTTCAAATAAAAACACGAGCCTCGTCAGCACTCAGCAATTGCACGATGCAAAATATAATCAAAATTCATAGGATCCCCGTAATAGAACAGCTAGCCTAATAAAATGCAAGTCGGACTCCACCCCAGAGGCCCACTACTGCTTCTTGATCGGGGTGTTTTGACTTTGGGTGGCTGGGAAAATAGGAAGAGGAGTCCATGGCAAATAAATAGAAAGGATGACTTAATGGGGTAGGCAGGTAATCAGGCTATCGCTAAAGCCTTCTAATTATGAAGGCCTTCTATTATAAAGATTATATATTATAGTAAAATTAAAAATTTAAATTATTAAGCTCTATATTATAGTAAAATTAAAATAAATTAGAAGAAAAAAAGTCAAAAAATATTCAGATAAAACTTAATTAAAAGCCTATAACATAGGAATATTTAAAAATTAAAAATAAACAACACATTCTAGAAACTATCACTATCAAGATCAGTACTTTTCGAAATAATAGCATCATTCATATTAAATTATTTGCTCCTAAAACCTATAATCCCAAACTTTATTGTTAATTAGGTTTTCAAACAATTAAATTAAAGGTGTTGGTAAGGGGGCATTTATGCCGGTAAAACTGGGAACATTCGGTTCTGGTGTTTCGGCCATTTCCGGTTCTGGAATATATTTTTTTAAAAATCCAGGGCTCAAAATTGCATTGAGCCCTATTTAAAAATTTAAAAAATAAATTAGTAACCTGAGTTTTTACCCAGGTCACATAACCTAACAAATGAAAGACCTAAGTCTTTTGAATCTATTTGAAAGTTCCAGGCTTCACCCCCTCTCTCCCTGCCGTAAACCCGAGCCCTCACCCCCACCCTTTCCCTGCCTCTAGTGAGTCGTTCCCTCCTCTCCCTGCCGTTTGTGCTCAACTCCTATTTCCATCTCTCTCTCCCTCTCGTAGTCGCATCTCCTTGTGGCCGAATGCAAGGAGGGCTAGCAATGCTAAAGGAGTATATGAGATCTATTTGGTTTCCTATGCTTCGGCCTTGGCTCAGATGCTGAAGACGACGATTGGGTAGAAGATAATGGAGCTTGGCAACTGGCTTCGGGAGCCTAAAACCCAAATTGGTCTTGCAGCTTCCAATGGTTTCTTCTCTGCTTGAACATTTTCCTCTTTTGAGTCTTTTACTCTAATAGTTGTACATGTTCATTTCCAATTTCTTTTTCCTTGCATTTGTTACATAGTATATCATATTTTAGTTTGAATCTAGAGTACTGTGCTTCAAGAATCCAAACAAATTGGGAATAAATCCTTCCAAAATGGCTAGATTGGATTGTATTTTGATAGTGTTTATTTTGCTGATAAGGAGCCGGAATTTCCGGATTCTATTTTCGAAAATTCCGGTTCCATTTCGATATTATGGTTCTGGTGGGTACCGGAACAGGAATGGCTCATTCCGGTTCCATCCGTTCCGGTACCCACCCTTACGTATTGGTTATTTTGTAGATATTGTTAGCACATATTATAGTAAAATTAGAAAAAAATATCTCAATCTTGAAAAATATCTCAATTTATTTTTGTATATTATTTACTTTTTTATAGAAATAAAATTAAAATTCTGAAAAATATTTTCAATTTTTTTTTACTTAAGAATATATAAGACACATTTATAGTTGTTAAAAATTGAGTATGCATTGTAGAGATAATACAAAGTATATATAGACAAGAAAGAATTTGAAAATACTAAAAGAGGAGAAAACACTCATATTCTCTTTCTTTTTTAAAAAATAAATATATTTTTAACGTTTAGAACTTTTTACTATTCAAGAGATAGAGTTTTAATAAAAATTGTAGATTTTCGAGGATTTAAATTGAATTTTTAATTTTTTTGGTCCTATTAAATGTGTTATTAAAATTGTCAAAACTAAAAATAATATGTTATTATTCAATATTTAAGGCCAAAATTTGTATTTCAAAATTTGATCAGTAATTCTTGATGGAATGACCATTTAGTAAAAAAATGTAAACTGAATGACTAAAATTTTAAAAAATTAAACCTAAGGACTAAAAAATAAAATGACGTAAAACGTAAGGACTAAACTGTCAATTTCTATTACCACATCAGCTGCTGAGTTGTCCGCTGATGTGACCCTTCCGTTAGGGAAACAAACGGATCCCTAACGGAATGATCATTTTGTAAAAAAATGTAAACATAAGGGATTTAGATTTGAAATTTGAAACTCAAAGACTAAAACGTAAAAGGGTGTAAAACCTAATGACTAAAATGTCAATTTTGCTTATTTTCGGAATTAAAAGTTTTAAAAGAAATTACAAAAACAGAAATTAGTACTCCACTTGAAATACTTAACCTAATGAAAGAACTGGATTGTTTTCCAAATTGTATTATTGCAAATAGAATAGGAAAAAGTACACTCTTCGGCCCTCACCTATGGGGTCCCTTGCACATTGCATCTCATATTATTGATTTCGTGACATTTAACCCTTCATCTACTACTGTCCCGCTTCCGCACTCCCCCGTCTGCTTTCCATCATTTTGAATGAAAAACATTACACGTGACAAGGACGTGTGTTGCGCGCGCCCGCTTCTTCTCCCCATTTTATCCCTGCTCGTGTGACTAAACTTATTGCGATACTCATTTTAAAAATAACAAAACGAGCGTGCTTTAATATTACAAAAATGCCCTCATAATCACTTTTAAAATCGTGTTTTCAGTTTTAGTAAGGTATTTGTTAAAGAGACAGTGCGAGGAGGAGAGAACCTACAAGTGCCCAAACACCATCGTCGCAGTCAATCTTGAACCCTTTCTTCACTGTAGAACGTGGCGTTTCTGACCTGTAGATGAATTTGGTAAATATCGCAATTTTTTCATTGATTTTAAATATTTTCTCCGTTTTTAGGGTTTCGACGACAATAATAGCTTTCACTCATTCAATTGAACACTAAATCGTTCATTCCAATTTAGTTAATATAACATTGAATTGTTCATTTCAGTTGAGTTAAACACCCATTTAATATACATTTAATTGTTCATTCCACTTTTGATATTGTTTGATTTGGGGTTGTGAGTACAGTGATTTGAAGTGTGTTTCATGTTTCAATGTTGTGTAGATTGTGAATATGGAGCATATGTATAGCCTGTGAATGATAATTTTAGTACAAAACAATGTGGTGTACATTTTTCTTAGTGCCCCCCATGTGGTGAAATACTTTTTCCAGATTGTTTAAGTACCGTTTGCTTTATATTGAAACTGGTGGTCCCCCATCTCTTTTTAAGCAAAAGCATAAAGTAATGTTTTATATTGTTTAAGTAGTGTTTGACCAACATGTTGGAATTAGAATGTTATTTGTGTAGTTTTTTCTTATCTATGTTCCCCATGTGCTTCCATTCTCTTCACACACAATGAGAAAACATGTCATTGACACTGAATGTTAAACTTGGGCAATGTTTTTTTAACAGTATGCTTGCTCTGACGTTGCACGTGGCTGGAACAATGAAGAGTTAATAGCATTTGAGGTGCACTTCGGGGGAAGATTTATTCGCAATGTAAGCTGCACGTATGTTGGTGGGGATGTTAGGATGCATGATGAGCCATTTGAACTGAATTCTCTCTTTCATCGAGCTAAAGGAGAGTGGAAAAAATTATGGGTACAAGACTGGAGATTTGATTTACTATAAGAAGTCTAAGTTGAACATAACAAATGGGTTGGTGCTGCTAACATCTGATCACGATGTGCTGAACATGGTTAAGTACCACCGTGGAGAGAACTCATGTGTTGTACTTTGTAGGCTTTAGAGAATCCCACACTTGTGGTCCTGATGGTGGTGCAGGGTATGTTGAGGAAGAGGAGGAAGAGTGTCGCCGATTGGGAATCAACGACCCTTTTTGGCAACAAGTATTGAGTGACAATGACATGCTTTTTGACGTAAGAGAAGTTGGTTTCTCAAGTGGTAAATCAACGGGAGTTGGAACATCAATGGGTGATGGGGATAGTGAAGCTGAGACGGGTGACACAGAAGAAAAGGAGAGCGAAGGATCCATGTACTATACTGGGGACAGTGAGGCTGAGGCGGGTGACGCCGAAGAGATTGACTATACACCAAGAGGTGGACAATCTTCATTGGAGGACAACACTCCTCTGCAGATAAGCCTCCACAGTAGCCATAGGCTAAAGATGGACATAATTAACCTGCAATACATAATGATCTTTTTTACATCTAAGTTCAATATAACCCTAGAGACTGTCCGCAAACTATAATAGGTAAAAATTGAAGTATGCAATTGTTGGTGATCAGTCATCTTTAAAACGAACCATAGAAGAACAAAATTTTTCTGTAGGCCACTGAAAACAAAGACATGTGAGCCAGTAGTTATAGACCATGACGCTCCACTTTTCATGATCATTTGCTAAGAAAAATTTTCAACTTTCTAAAAAAAAATTGAACAGGTAAAAATTTGCAACGCCCATGGATGAAAAATTCGCAACGTCCTGTCTGCAAACCAAAACAGGTAAAAATTGAAGTTTGCAATAGTTGGTAAACAATTAGCTTCAGAACAAACAACAGAATAACAAAATGAGCTCGTAGGCCATTAAAAACAAAGTCACGTCAGCTAGTAATTATAGACCATGTCGCCCCACTTTTGGGATCATTTGCTTTGAAAAATTTTCAACTTGCTAAGAAAAATTTCCAACTTTCTAAGAAATTTGTTTCTACAAAATCTCAAAGCTTTCATACAAATTACAACACCTTTTCACACCAATTTCAAAAAGTGAAAATTTTGTAAGGTACTTTTTGCACACCAGAGTAGGTAAAGATTGAAGTCTGCAATTGTTGAAGAACAAAATGAGCTCTTAGGCCATTGAAAACAAAGACACGTGAGCCAGTAGTTACAGACCATGTCACGCCACTTTCGGTATCATTTGTTAAGAAAATTTTTTCAACTTTCTAAGAGAAATTTAAAACTTGCTAAGAGAAATTTCCAAGTTACTAAGACAATGTTTTTTCTACAAAATATTAAAATCTCAAAATTTTTCATACAAATTCCAACACATTTTCACACTAACTTCAAAAATATTATAAAAAATTGTTTACCGACAACTATATCTCAAGATAGGTTAAGTGGTTTAACAATTTTATTTAGATTAATTGGGTAAACTTGAATATAAAATTTTAGTTAGTAATTTTGCATCTAAAAAAGCAAAATAAAATGTATGGTTTAATTAAATTTTTTATTTTACATTAAAAGGGCTCATTTTTATGACTTGCCTAAGTCCCCCAAAAAGGTTGAGCTGCACCTGTGTTGTTACTGGCGAAAGTTATGTTCGTACATGTGATTGAGGTAATTGATCATGACACCAATGGTTTGAAACTTCGGGTTAGGACGCTAAGCGTGGAAAATAATAGGACGGGAAGAAAAAAGTGATCGAAGGAAGACATATTTATGATGAATCGATCTATGTCCCTTCAAGTATGCAGTATTTTCAAAACTAAATTTATATTAGAGTTTTCAAAATCGGAGACTAGCACTGAGCGCATTCTAAAGTTAATATACTGAAATGAAAGTTCACAGAGGGGCATCGCAATTGGAAAGAGAGACAACACCCACGGATGAAAAATTCGCAACATACTAGTCTGCAAACCAGAGTTGGTAAAAATTGAAATCTGCAATAGTTGAATAACAAAATGAGCCTATAGGCCATTGAAAACAAAGACAAGTGAGCCAGTAGTTACAGACCATGTGATGGAGGTAAATGATCATGAGCCGCACCTGTGTTATTCTCGAAAAAAGTCGTGTCAACACAAATGTGATGGAGGTAACTGATCATGACAGCAGTGATCTGGGTTAGGAAGCTATGCATGAAAAATAACAGGACGAGAAGAAAGATGTGATCAAAGGAAGACATATTTCTGATAAATCAATCTATGTCCATTCAAGTATCCAAGATTTTCAGAACTGGATTTAGATTAGAGTTTTCAAAATCGGAGACTATCACTAAACGCATTCCAAAGTCAATATACCGAGCAAAAAGTCCACAAAAGGGCATTAAACAGAAAGTCCGCAGAAGGGCACTGAAATTAAAAAGAAAGATAACACTCGCGGACGAAAAATTCGCAACTTAATGTCTGCAAACCAGAATAGGTAAAATTTGAAGAATAGTTGGTGATTAGTCATCTTTAGAACTAACCACATAAGAACAAAATGAGCTCTAGGCCATTGAAAAAAAGACACGTGAGCCAGTAGTTACAGACTATGTCGCCCCACTTTCGGGATCATTTGCTAAGAAAAATATTCAACTTGTTAAGAAAAATCAAGAAAAAATTTCAACTTTCTAATTTTTTTAAATATCAAAATCTCAAAATTTTCATAGGAATTCTAACACCTTTTTACACCAACTTCAAAAAAATTATAAAAAATTATTTACAAACAATGATGTCTCAAGATAGATTAAGTGGTTTATGGTTTAATTTCAATTTTTTTTTACATTTAAAGGGTACGTTTTTTTGACTTGCCTAAGGCCCATAAATGTTGAGCCGCATCAAATAAATAGACTAATGAATATTATAACTAGACTATTGACCGTGACCGAATAATAGAAAATTATAACTAAGAAAATGAATGATATCCTAATGCAGGCAAATTTTTTGATAGTCCCGTCAATTTAGTTTCTTCTGTTATTTTCAATCATTCATCTAATTGTATTTGGCTCTACAAGCTGCATGCCTTGATGATCAAGAAACTCATTGGGACCGGAGCATGAACCTCTCTCTTGTGAGACAACTAGAGTCACATAACATGAACATGCAAAGGTAATTTGGCACAATGAAGTCAAACTCATGAGTCATGACTTAATATTGTATACTTAGTTAATTACCTTCTACAAAGAGCATTTCAAAGGTGTTAATTAACTGTTAAGCTTCTTTCCGACAAGTAACTATTCAAGCACATCAAAATCCTAATCCATGTTGGCAGGGACATGAATAATATTGAAGTTTAATTACAATTTCCAATATCTCACATTGAGATCTTAGTCTTAATTTGAGGTCAACATTGTAACACGGTAAAAGAAACCTCGACAGTATAAAATATCGATATCTGTAAATAATGGTTTAATTATTAGTTTCAACGAGCTTGATGTCTTCCTAAGCTCGCTAATTAAGTTTATATTCTTTAAATGCCTGTCTGTTCATAGTTTTATGGGCCTTTTCATCATCGAGCCTTGTTTAGAAGCGTCTTTGTCATTAATGCAGTAATCTAGCGGCTTCTAATACAGTCCCTCCAAAGATAAAGTAAAACTAAGATGGATAACAGATAACGTTTTAAAGGGAAAAATACAAAATTTAAGTGATATTTGAGTTGAGGTTGAATCAAGTATCCAGAATTTGTTGTGGCGCTCTTAGCCCAATTTGTAATTTTTCAATTAGGTCTGCTGCGGTCTCTATCGATCCTTCTTCGCTATTTTCAGCTCTTGTCCATCTGAATCTTCCGTTCAACAAAGTCCGCACCTTTTGCATTTTCCAAGTGCGGCCTTCTCTATTGACTTCGTCAGCCATCCGCCCCACAGAGTATATGTTTATTGTTTTTCGTCCATTAGGGTTTGTAATCATTTTCGTTCTCTAGCCGTTTGGATTTGTACAGTTGTTCGGCTTCTAGTTCATTGGTCTGTCACCTTACGGAGAGTCTAACACGCTTCTACAATATGTACCTGAGTTCTTTAAACTTACTTGAATAATGAGAGAAACTGTCATGATATTTTTTAAAAAGTGGTCAAAGCAAGGCATTAATTCTAGTATTCCAAGTTTGTCTTACATCTTGGAGAATACGTTTATAATTAGCTAGGTCAAATTCATCTGATCTCGATGCGAGGAGGTTACCATATTGGATTTTCTTAATTAGTTAAAAGATGAGAAACACGATGTGCATCTATTCCGACCACCACCACGTGCCTCCTCCGCCGCAAACTTCTCCGATCTCGTTCTGGCCCAAATCTCCACGGATCTTTCCGTGACCTATGTTACACTTTTGCCCGTTTGAGATTGTTTCTCTGTTTAAGGCATGTTTAGATTTTTGTGTGTTTTTATGTTTTTTGTAATTACAGTTGGATTTGCTTCATTAGTGCTCTAAGGGAGCAGGACCGACGACAATGTCGTCTCTCCTTTGGCCACCACTGGTGCAGTGTGGGCAACCTCGTGCCCGCTACGACTTAGGACCTTGTATTCTCGATTCAAGACTTCGGCTTCCTATACTTGCTGCTGACCTTTTTGGTCATTTTTCCTATAATTCCTAGGCTGTAATTTCCTTTATTAATGTAATTTCGTTTTTGACAGGAAAAAAAAAGAGGATGACAAAAAAAGGGTTCCAATGATGTCCCAGTGGTGATGTTTCCCATAAAGGAAAAAACCATTGACCTTTAAATATGTCAGTGAAGATGTACTGAAATTTTGCTACTAAGCTGTAATTAAATTATTTTAGATAATTACAAATTTATTCCATTAAGAAATGTAACATGAAGTACTCATTCTACACTTATTAGTCTCTCTCTCCTACTGCGACTGGTACTGCCCACAGCCTTCCACGGTTCGAACTTTCTCCATTTATTACCTTCTTTTGTCTACAACTCTCTGTGTCTCGCACTGCAGATCTTGAATCTAACCTTGGCGTTGAGAGGACTGAGAAAATGGCAAGCTGCCTCACTTACTTCCTCTTCCTTTTAGTTCTCCTGTCACGTACAAGAGCAAGGCCAATCTCAACATTCCCGACGACCACTTCGCCAGAATCTACCCTACTTATACCACCCTCTTCCAATCCCACTGCATTTTCACCCGTAAGTTAATTATTTCAAGCTAAAAATAAGAAATGCTTTTGGCTTCGATATATTACCAGTACGTCTTACTTTTTCTTGGCTTTTGCAAGTATATATTTATTCATCTATTTTTATTTTCTGGTAGGAGCTGGAATCAATCTTGGACATTGATGATGGCTGCAGGGGTTTAGAAAGTGATCAGGACTGTTTGATTAGAAGGTCCATGGTTGCCCACACGGACTACATCTACACCCAAGACATCAGGGGACCATGATTTTGTGTCTCCTCTTTTTTATTGTTGCAAATTTTGCTATTGTATGAATCTTGGTATGTTCTAATGAGAGAGCTGATATTCTATTTACGTTTCAGTGGAAACAGAGGACTTTTTTATTTTTATTTTACCATCTGTTCTTGTTGTTTTATATATCTACCCAATTCCGTGCGTAGTCAAATAAAATCCGAAAATTAAACAGGCTATAAGCTATAAGCTCGACGTCCTGCTGATTTTGCAAACTATTTGGCAAGACTACTGAGAATCATACAAGCTGATCAGGGAGATTGGGTAAATCTTCAATGGGGTCAAAATATGTCTTTCAAACACTTTTTCTTTATTTCGTTTCCATAACCAAATGCCGAAGCTCAAATTGAGAGTCTATAGAAGATCCGAACAAAAGGCCACCAAAAAGTCTGGGCTTTAGCTTCCGTTTCACCTAACAGGTTAACTGGCTCAATCCCTGAATCACTCGAGTCCAGAATCATTGTGCTATTGGACCCCACCCCATTGCGGAAAACGATAAAAAAAGTTGTGGGTTATAAGGTATCCATTTCAATATCCATTTCAATAAGGTTTCTTCCCACTTCTCAGCCCCCTATCATGCTGGAGGTCAATTGGGAGTGTCCAGTCTATAAGGTATCCATTTCAATATCCATTTTGTGTTGTTTTTTTTTTTGTGTTTTTGCTGTTCCTATAATTTTTTAGGAATGCATTCCGAAATAGCATCTTATTGCAAACATGTCCGCACTCGATGTGCCACTTCCGTGATTAGTTCAGGAAGCAATCCCGGGGTTTTTTTTTAGTATTATCCTGATTTAACATGGCTGTATAGTGGTACTGGACCACTATATATAATTGTAACTTTGCTTCTTCTTTTTTTTTCCCTAATCGATTGTAACTTTGTTAGTATGCGAGAGGATGTTTTGACTAAATAAATAAATGGTTGAACGTGCATCAGCTTTTAGTGCTTCTAGATCATCTATGGCTTAGAGTCAAGGATTTGTGGATTTTAATGGGAATATAAGGCTACAACAATCAATGATTTTAAAGATATTTGTTTTGACTTTTATTTGGGCTTGTCTGAGATTTCTTTTCCTTTTTGTAGTGGCCTTGTAAAATGCTGTGTAACCTGCTCCAGGCAGGGCTTAAAGCGAGAGAGACTAGCTTGTCAACAATATAATTATGAACCAAATTATATTATTCTTTTTTTTATCCTTCGATTCTAGGAGGTTCAAAATTTGCTACCCTCCGCAGGGACTGGATCCTCATCTACATAAAGTAATTATTCGGAGCATACATGATATATGTAGACCCACACGTACACACGCATGAAATCACAAGTCTGAGATATTGGGGGGAGGGGAGGCATGGTGGGACTTGCTGATGCAGTAGCATAAGGAATTTCTGAAGAGGCTACTGTTCTAAAACACCTGGAAGTTGGAACGTAGGCTCTACATGGCAAGACCCAAGTTGGAGAAAACAGTGTCAGTGTGTGAGCTTGGCCGATCCAAGTCAGACAGGCAGTGGTGCCACCATAAAAAAGCTAAAAAACAGAGTTCTTGGGAATTTTAATGGATAGTCTTTTCAAATATTTTGCATGTTATAGTTTTTTTTGCATGATGAAACCACTAACACCAGAAACCTCCACCACCATTTGTCCTGTTGGCCCGGCCCCTTATTCTGTGCAGCAATAAACAGGCCATGGGGCCTCCTCTATGTGCGACTCAAACTTTATTCCCACATGCGTCACCCACTCTGCTTGTTCTTCTCCCTAATGACAAAAATGTCACTGCTTCGTATAGTATGGATAGACGACTTTCTAGATTCAATAACCTTTTCATTTTCTCCTCCTTCCCCCTCAAAGGGACCTGCTGTTTTCATGTTCCTTCCCCTGATTCACAAATCAGGTGGATGTATATCATCAAAGCTGGTGAGTTCTTAACATGATGGAGAGATAAATACATTATTCTGTCATTGAACCTAGGATCCGATGAATCGATCAATTGCTCGGTCCATTTTCCGCAAAAGTTTCAGATTTAGTGATTTGATTAGGATCTCAGATGTACTTGGCAATAAAAAATAAACGCAATAAGAAAGACCAAAGGGAAGCGTCTTAGATATTGGACTTTAACGAAAAGTTCCATTTGCAGGAATTCTGCTTCTCGAGTTGCATGACATGTATGCGGCGAGAATAACTACTACAGTTGCACTAAAGTATTCATTATAACGTAATGTGATGGAATTTAATTATGTTAAGATAAAGTGGTGCAAAGATGTTATTGGAAGGACTGTTTTCGCACACAGCTCAAGGCGATGACAAACATTGTCTGACTGACAATCATAGTAGACATGAGAAACATAGACGGCTTATTATGGACAGAAACCTCGTCATGACTAGTCTTAATGAAGCAAGTCTATGGAATTAGAGAAGGATTGGTTGTTGGAGGATTCAGCTCTTAGATGAGCCGCGTTGCAAGGGACCTCTTCCAAATCTCTGAAAGTAGTAGTATAAGGACTGCCAAGTTGCAAGTCTGTGAGCATTTGGCGAAGATCAGAAGATTCTTCCTTGAGCCTTGCATTCTCCTGAAGAATCCGGTCATGGGACTCAGTTACATGATTCAATCTGTCCATCAGATTGTTGTTCTCTGATCGAAGCCTGACCACCTGTGACCAGAGTTCATCTAGGTGCTTTTGTTTCCTCATCCGCGACCTGCGAGCAGATTCTCTATTAGAAATCATTCTCCTCTGCTTCCTTTCATCGATGATGCTGAGTTGATGTTCCTCAGCTTCATCAGAAGTGGAGGAGTTATTGCTTATACTGGCATACTGTACAGTGAACTCATGGCCTTGGGGAGGGAAGTGAGAATTGGGTAAGCTGCTTAAGAATCTACTGAAATAAAGGTCTGTTGTGTTGCTCTGCTTCATGCCAAACCCAGTGGGGAGTGGAATTGGGGTCTCGTGTGCTAGATAGTGGATTCCTGCTTTCTCTGCTGGAAACATGGTTCAAATTTTGAAGACGATACTTGAAAAGGGTTGCGTTTCAGAGAAAGCTGAAGAGGGTAGGACGGACCGGATGAGGTATTGAGAGATTTTATAGGGGCGAAAACACTAGAGAAGTGGGCCACTTTGGGCAGGAAAGTCTTACAGCGTCAGGGGCATACTGGAGCAGAATCAAAAAAGAAAAAAAAACGACTATAGGCATGCCACTGCAGATGTTCTCTATCTATTAATGATGCATGAAGCTTTAGATGTGCATCCCTTTACAAAACCACTTTACATCACATTGATGCTGTTTTGAGTTCATGTCATGATCAGTTTGTGACTTGTAGGTATGTATGATGTGTGCAAATCATGAGTGGGCATGCGCCTGTAAAAAAAATTAATATTTGGATAATGTTTTGGCATCAGGTACAACGCTTACAAGAGAGAGAGAAGCTCATGATGTGGGTGTAGCAATAATTTAGGTAAGAAACGTTTGGAAGAAGAATAAAGGCAGCATATATAGTAAGTAATAGTTTAAAGTCAATTTCAGGATAGTTTTTTTCCTGAGAACCTTAAATCAGTTTCAGAGGCACGTTAGAACTCCAAAACTCTAACAGCCAAGAACCCCCTTATGACTGATGACGCATGGAAGGTAGTTGAAAAGGCAAATTATTAAACAATAAGCAACTTTGATGATACTTTTTATTGCAGTTTCGATGACTCACTAAGCACTTGATCATTCTGGATTGGAGGGACCATCACTAGGATTCAATAAATCTGGATACTGTATATATTGAGCTGAAGTAACCAATAGCTTAATCTTTTTTTCCCTGTCTGATTCAGCTAGCTAGAGAATGTATTACTTGGCCTTCTCCTCTTTGTTTCCCTTTTGTCAACAGAGAATTGGCCGTCCTGCAATAAAGAGCGCCTTCATAGAAAGAGACCCAGTACTCCAAGCTTTAATTTCCATGGAGAAATTAAGATCGATCTTACCCTCTTCTTCTTCCTATGAGGAGGGAGGGATCTGAAGGCATTCTGACGTGAAGCTCTAGTGGTACTTTCAGAAACCTAGTTGAAGCAAATATGACATTCATCTCAGAAAAATTGAGAAATATACATGCATATGACTCAAGATCACTATGGGAAAGTTCACCTTCGTCATCCTGATTTGAAGGTTCAGTGCCTCTTTTGTGTTTAACAATTTTTGTTGTTCATTCAGGGCCATGAGCAATTATGCACCCAGTGGCGGAACCAGGATTCAAATCCATGGGTGTTGAATTTTAAAGGCGAAATGACAAAAAAAAAATTCTTCGTAATGCAAAACATTGTCTTAGAGTTACAATGTCGAAAATAAAGGACTAAAAGCATTAAAAATATTGGAATACATGTACCGTAATATGTACTGCGACTGAGAGGTGACAATTGGATCCTACGAGTTTGCATCTTCAGAAAATGTAGTAAAATAACTTTGTTCTCAATAGTTTTAAAAACTTCTTGATCGATGTACGCTAACATGCAATCATTCATCCAGTTATCTCACATCCTATTACGCAAATCACTCTTGATGATCTAATTCAAGTTAATTCCCTATTTAATTCTAAAAATTTAGAACAAATTACAGATGATTCTGATGGTTGAGGTCTTGATGCTACTACGGGTTGTCTTTCTTACATTTTTTGGTTACTACCACAACTGAGTGTGTCTTTTTTCCCTTTTTTTTGACAAAAGGTTACTGGGGCTGTATTTGTAATTTACTTTCTCTAGGTTCTATGGATTTGGAATTAAAAGATATTCACATTCTCCAAAGCAACTTCCACACACAAAACAACAATTGATTGTAAATCATGCTCTGAATAATAAAAACAAAATTTTCAGGATAAACAAGATTTAGCAAAAGAGTTCATTAGATAAACATATCCCAAAAGTAGTCAGAACTTTGGTTTGGCCTATACAAGGATCCTAAACAAACACAACATTTTCGGAGGTCTCTAATAAAAATGAAGAAACAAATCAACATATGAAGAAAGAAATGAAGTGATCTTGAATGTGAAAAATTAGGAGCAAAGAGTAAATAATTTTTTACTAACATAAATTTAGCAAGATGACAGGAAATTACCCTAAGTTGAAGAACTTGAAATCGATGCAAAACAAAAAATCATAATAACTGTATATTTGTCTCAGTTATTATGTAGCACTAGGAGCAAAATCAATGTGTAGAAAAAAAATTTTTGTTTTAGATCCGATACCCATTAAGTCTAGTTGGCCTGGACTTGGTATCGGAACTAGCCAACTCAGGAAGAAAAAGAAAAAAAAACAAAACAAAAAAAACAAGTGTTAAATTTTTTTTGGGCAAGTAATGGGTAGCGGACGCACGGGTTCGATACCCCTGTGTCCGCCACTGTGCACCTCACTCTCCATCTATGAATAAATAATGCAATGCTTCTTTTGATCTGATCGACGACACTACCTTATCAAATCTTGATTATCATATTGATCAAACTAAATGCAGCATAATCGATTATTCCTGCTTCTTTTTTCCAGTTTTTTTTTCCCTTCCTTCCTTTTTAAACACATTAATTGTTTCAACTGGATCGATCCATGAGGCCCACATGCTGCAATATGATTCGCAATAAGATAAACGATGAGACAGGATTAGATCAAAAAAGTCTGCAAATCCCAGAGGCAGCAACTTGCAAACGCAAACGCTTCATTGTTTACATTTATATATACACAAGAGTTCAGTATTCTATTCCAACGTCCTTTCTTGTTTCGCAATTAAAAAATACGCAGTTGGGTGATTCCCCACTATAGAACTTTCCCTTCGGCGTTCTAATGGTTATATATAAACAAACTATCGGATATGGATTTGGGAGAATTAAAGGACAAGATTCCACGAAACTTATCCCGAAAGGCCATGCTTAAATCGTGTTGGTAACTGGTAAGGAATATGTTTGGCTGCATCGTGCGCTCTATATAGTATTGTGGCATATAAAATCAGTCATTTTGCACGGGCCCCCTGGGACCAGGAGGTCGTCCGTCATTATCTTGAGGTGAACTTCATGCTTCTTAAAGAGTTTAATCTGGCAATATCTTGTATTTAATGAACCAGAAAAGTAACCCATTCGAATAGTCTATTCATGAAATTTTCCATGGAGATTCTAATTGCCCTAAATTTTTTTTTTTATATGTATTGGCATGGTTGTGTTTGGTACACACAAACAAGTGATCAATTATTAGGAATCCTCAGCTACTGTTTGCCCCAGCTCATATATATATACTACCCTTGAATTTGGGGTTGATATATATTGGAGCAATTTCAGATCAAATGCCTTTAAGATATATAGTTCGGCCACACTGCATTAATGGTGTTAAGATATCAGTGAGAAAATGCTTTGGTACAGGAAAATAAAAAAGATTGCTTCGTAGGCTATAAAGACTGTTTAAAAGAAATATATTGGTTGCTTACTTTAGGTATACCTAGGTAAAAATACCTAGATCGATCCTCTATAATTAAATCTTGTTTCAACCTATAATCTGTGGTCTATTTTTTAATTAGATCATTACTTGGAATAAATAAATTATAAAGAAAAGCCAAAGTCCATCTGGAACTCTCACTGTGCATGCGCGCTTTTCTCCATCTACTCTACCTATTCAGCTTTCTTATTAAAATATATAAAACTAGGTAGAAAACAAATATAGTTGTGAGATGAACGAAAGATTAATGGGCCTCCAGGTAATGAATTCGAATGTGACTAGTCTTTATAAAGAAAGCCTCGATCGGGAGATTTTTATAGGAGGAACAGTAGTACTCATATAATTAATCAACAAGTCTCAGAACCTTTATCTAGGAAGAAACCCTCGGTTAACAAAAGGAAAGAGTAGTAGGACTTGTCGAATAAAACTACGGTACTATATATATTAATTATAAATATATAAAACAAAGACAAATGGCATCAAATCAATCTGTTTTAATTTGATTCTTATAGTATATATGTCCGCTTTATATGCTCTCTTGATCAATATATAGTACTTCATCTATATATATAAGTGGTCGACTTTGAGAAGCTTTTCACTGTCCTAATTAAGATCAAATATGATATGAGACAACGAAGGGAACACAACGTACGTCGTCATCAAAGCCTCACATATATTGATTTTATTATCAGACCGTAATCAGCGTTGATTTACTATTTAATTATTAACATGTAAATAACTTTGTAATATATATAATTAAGATTTGTGCCCTCAATGCCTACAAATAATTAAAAAAATTTAGTAAGATAGACAATTCCAAAAAAGTATAGACATCGGAAAGAAGAAAGATTTTAGAAAAAAGTGACCAACTAACTTCTATGAGACGGCAAATCATCCGATTGGCTGATTGTTGTGGTTCCGGTCATTTTTGCCTTTTGCTCTAAAAATAAAATTGTTAAAATGAATTCCCTACTATTATATATATATATATATTGAAGAGCATGAGATTTGCCATATTTTTGAGGTAAATGACAAAAATTAAATCCTATTATTACATTTTAATGTTCTAATTAAGGAAGTACAGCTCATATCACTATAGTCCGATTAAATAATAGTTATTTTAAAACTCATTGAAGTCAGTACTATATATAAAATGCTCCTTGGAATGGCTATATTTAAGGCATAGTACAAAATTAATCTGAAACTCCTTATTGTTACTATAAAATCCTTCGTATAGTCATTGTGAGGGCTCTAAGGGATCGATATTCCAATCCCTTTTCTTAAATCCTTGACATCCTTGCAATCATGGTCATCACCATTTTTTTTTCTTTAATACCATTTTAAATTTGTACGCTCCAATGAAGTGTAAACCACCAGTACTCTATATTTGAAAATTTATTAAATTATTTTGAATTAGTACGTAAGGTCATTTGAACCTTTTGAATTCATACAAGGTCCGTTTTTTAGTAATAATTCGTGACATTACTCTGACGAGAAGAAAAAAAATAAGGCATTAAGAGGACTAGTCTCTTACCATATTACAATTTTCCTTCTTAATTTAAAACTTTAACATGCTTGTCAAAGCCTACAAAGCATCATATGATCGTTACTAGGTCTAATCTCGATACCATTTGTAATGCCCTCATGAAGTGCAAATCTTCACACTATTAGTACTTACAAAAGATTAGTCAAGGTTGCAATTTGAAACTCCTTTGAAATCATCTCAAATCACAGTGCTATCTAATAAGACTCGATATATTAATTATAATAATCAAATATGAGATCAGTTGAAAGCGAAAAAGACCTTTACTTTTTTTTTCTTTGGCAACTTGGGGAAGCGGGGAACAGGGGAATAACCACGTTGCTTCTCGGGGTTGAGAGCAAACAAACTTACAACGGTCAATCCAAATATCCTTCAAAATGGTCTATCCTTTGAAGGAGAAGTATCGACTTATAAGTATGCCTGCCCCCGTTCCCTTACACGGTGTGAGATTTCTTTTTCTTTAGCAACTTGGGGGAAGTAGGGGAACAGGGGAATAACCACGTTGCTTCTCGGGGTTGAGAGCAAACAAACTTACAGCAGTCAATCCAAACATCCTTCAAAAAGACCTTTACAATTAGCAATTGTTGCTTTACAATTAGACATGCATGTGATAATACCCTAAGTCATACATGGAGTGGAACAGAAAAAATGAATGAAAAAGAAAATTATTTAATTAGTCTGTCTTACCGTATCTGTTTTTTTTGTTACCTAATATGAATGGGACTGCATACGAAAATTAATCTTACAATATGTAATCTCTATTTTCACATTTATTTCTAGACGCCCGAGGTCAGATTGATCATGATGACTTGCTTTAATCATAGCCCTAGAGTACGTATAATCCTTGTTCTATCATTGTCAAGATTCAATCACAACCTTATTGTTCAAGGAAAAAGCCAAATATAATCACTAGGCCTTTATCATTGCCCTGGAAAAAGCCGGCAGACCACAGATGGGCATGCGGCACTCAACTTAGAAGCATTAATGATCATGCACTATGAATATTCATAAATCCTACAAAACTATGGTCCTCCACAATCCAAATACCAAGTTATATATAACGAGCAATTACAAAAGGAAGTGAGAAAAAAAAGAAGAAGAAAACGAGAAAGGCCCTCCTGAATATATATGGTGTGGTTAAATATTATTAGCTTTCTGTCATGGAGAAGATCTAAACTTATAAGGGTCCTACCAACTACGCAAAACAACAAAAGAATAAAGAGAAAAAGATATGATATTTCGTCCATATATTGCCTATATATATCTGTTTCGTATAATGGTTCCTGATTTAGATAAAATACAGACAGCGGTGGATCAGAGGGCAACGCTTGAGGAGGTACGTTTAGTGCTGGCCGGGTACGAGGGGAACTGGATTTAACTGCTATACTCATTTTGGTGCAGAAAATCAACGAAGGGCAACTTATATATAATATGGTCGCATGAATGCCGTGTGGGTCCGTTTTCAACATTCCGAGTGGGTGCCGCCGGCCGCGTGCAACAATGGATCCCTCCCCACCCAATTGAACAGTCAGTCCCTCAGCTCAACCCCAAGAAGCCAAACCCACACTTTCTGTGACTATATTATAGGACGGAATCTTCATTCATGTACCATGCGATATACTTATTTGCTTTCTCTCTAAGAAGGAGATAGCGCTGGATTCTGTTCACAACAAATATTAATATAACGTACGAGAGATGAATAATATTGTTTAACGCGCGCTATAAATATTTGGAGAAGTATAGGCAGTACTGCCGGGAGGGTATAGTATATATAAGATGCGAGTAATATATATTGCTAGGTTCCACTCGCATTAATTTTATATAACTCCAACAAAAGTAATAACACTGGATTACTCGCATTAGTTGCTAGAGCTAAACCTAAAATTGTTTAGGTATGCTTCCAACGGTCAACAATATTAATCTTAATTACCAAATCCGTACATGGGTATAGTACTCTTTGTCGCCGAACATCGCTAATAGATACGTCAACAAAGTTCGTTGCCAAATATATGGTCGATGATCATCTCTGACAGGAAAGATATGGGAGATGGCCAGAAACCTGTTCGATCGAACACATAATTCAAGTGTAAACTATATTTTCTAACGACCTAACAATTCGTCATCAAAGCTTGGATTCAATGACAAGAATAATCATCACTAATAGGAGCGGTTGAAAGGGTTACACAGGTGAGTCAATACACTAAGGCTACGTTGGTTAAGTAAAATTTTACATTTCTTAAAATTTTAACACAATAAAAAATTATAATATAATCTCTCTCTTCCCATCACATCATTATTTTTCATTATAATAAATATTAAAAATTATCTCTATTCACTTTTTCACAAAATCTAATACCCTAAAATTTTAACCTCCATAAAATTTGAACACTCAAACATAACCTAAGTCTCTCTAATTAGGAAGACCCCTAATATGAAGGCCCTATATTATTGTAAAATTAAAAAATTTAATTACGAAGACCTTATATTATTAGCAAAATCAAAATTAAGAGAGAAAAAAACCTAAATTTTTTCAGATAAAACTTCATAAAAGGCCTAGAAACTAAAAATTAAATTGAAAATTGAAAACAAAAAACACATCCTAGAAACTATCACTATCAAAGTCAATTATCAAAAATATTCATCATTCACAGTAATTAATCTAATAAAAAGATTAATTTATTTTCGAAAATTAAAATTTTTAAAAGAAGTTACAAAAATAGAAATTAATACTACACTTGAAATACTTAATCTAATAAAAGAAATAGATTGTTTTCCAAATTTTTATTAGAAATAAAATACTATTTATCATATTTGCATCTGAAAAAAAGTTTTTAAAAATTAAAATAATAAAAAATGATTTACTAACAGTTATGTTTCAAGATATGTTAAGATGTTTAGAAATTTTATCTATCAAACCGATTTACTGGAGAAACTTGAATACCATAATTTAATTAATATTTTTACATCTAAATAGAAAATAATTAAATTTTTAAAAAATTAAAATGCTTCCCAAAAATGTTGACCCGCCACTGATCACTAGGGTGCGTTTGCATCCTAAAATTTTACACACTCTAAAATTTTAACACAATAAAAAATTATAATATAATCTCTTTCTCTCCCATCAAATCACTACTATTCACTACAAAAAATATAAAAAATTACCTCTCTCTTCACTTTTTCACTAAACTCAATACCTAAAATTTTAACAACACTAAAATTTTACAACACAAACACTGGGATATTCTGTTTGAATGGATAGTAATTTGGCATTGAAATTTTTTTACGGTTGAGGTTTAAGGCTCGTTTGTCCGTCTTTCAGCTCAGCTAGTAATTACCCAATTTACTAACATACGTCGACCGGATGGTCCTACGTATCCAGCTGGTTTTCTTCAATTAGACCCGACTAGGTCGGAGGTGTACAGAGAGTTGATTGTAAGGTAGTGCAAATGTTCGTGTTTAAACCGGAACATCCGGTTCCAGTGTTCCGGTATCAGAATCGGAAATTTCAACATAAATATCGAAATTTTTAGTTTTGGTATAATTTTTTAAATTTTGATAAATATTTATTTGTTTACTTATTTGTATAGTTAATTGTTTGTTTAATATTTTTTTTGAAAATTTATTTTAGAGTTTATTTTGACGGTGTTTATTTTGTTTTGGAATTTAGTTGTTTAGTTGCAATTTTAATTTAGAGTTTATTTTTGAATCCTAAAATAGTGAAATATTGTTTTGAAATTTAGTTGTTTAGTTGTAATTTTAATTTAGAGTTGTTTGGCCCACAAAACACGTACAACTTAAAAATTCATTTTTGGGCCAATGGGCTCAAACTAAGTCTGGGTCTTTTAAGCCCAGATAAGGAACCGGAATTTTCGGTTCCGATTCCGAAAATTCTGATTCCAATTCCGATTCCGTTACGGTTAATTCCGGAATGGAACCGGAATGCAAAATGTCATTCCAGTGGATACCGAAATCGGAATCAGAATGAGCAAATTCGATTTTGTCCGTTCCGGTGCCCACCCTTTACTGATTGGTCGAAACATTATTGTTCATCTCAGTGATCCGTCAGACTCAAGACATTGTTTTGGACGTTGCACCTTATTCATCTGGAACGTGGCGCTACACATTAGGACTAACTTTGGATTGAGTGAGGATTTGTTCTGCTCATAGTTGTTCCTCGTATCCAATTGATCTTTCCGCTCTTACTATAAAATATGTAAAAATTAGAGATTCTACTTACGAGTAATAAAAAATATTATAATAAAATAAATAGAAAAATAATAATAAGAGACAAAATTTTTTTTAAATAATTTGATTTAGAATACCTCTATTTACCGTGAAAGTATATATATATATATATATATATATATATATAAATATAAAGGATGATAAAAAAATATTTTTATATTTAAATTTTCATTTTCATTTTTTAAATTTAAATTTTAATAACGATATTCTATATTTAATAATACTGTGATAATTATAATATAATATTAAATTTTTAAAATTTAATTATAATATTATCTTTTAACAGGGTAGACAGGAGAATCAGCCGGATGATTGATTGTTGATTTGACCAGATGGATACTTCGATTCAATTGTAAATTGAGGCTGCAGCTTCCGCGTTCAACGCTATTATCACTCCGTATTTGGGCTAGCGAACAATGTTTGCGCCAGTGGGTTTTATATATATTTGACTGATTTTTATGTTTGAGATGCGGTGTCTGTTTTTGGCCACATTTTAGGAGTGTATATTGACGTTTTGTTAATTGAATATTTGCCTATTATGCATGTCAATTGGCGGTCCTTTTTTTTTCTTTTTAGCATTAACCATTATTATTATTATTATTATTATAATTATTATAATTATATATACTTTTTGTAATTATTACCATCCTAAGCATATATGAATATTGATAAGCATATAGTACATATAATAACGTAATTCTAAGGTTATTGATAACATATAATAACGTAATTCTGAGTAAATTTCATTTGCTTATAGATAATGTAATGTGTGATTAATTTGTAAATGAATTTTCTTTTAACAGTTAAGAGTGTGGAAATCCCACCGCGTGTAACTTGAAACCAACACTGACAATAGGTATTAATGATACGCACACGCACAAGCGTTAAATAATAAAATATCACATAAATTTCATAATTTTCTATTTCTTCGGGATAAGCTCAATAAAATTACCTGCTATCATATATTCTCCACGCCATATATGTCCAAATATATATAATATATGGCCTTTATTTTCTAATTTGAATCTCATCCATTTACAACATATTTGATTTTTTTTTTCAAAATTCAAAGTTACGTTACGAATTAAGTGCCCAAGGATGAAGCTGAGATTTAATTTTTGAGGGGCTAAAATATAATATTTTTATTTTTGAGGGATCAATTAATATAAAAAATTTGAAAAAATAAGGATTAAATTAAAAAAAAAAATCACCAATTTTTGTGGGTTTGGGGCCACGTACGCCCCGAGGCTCCCTCTGGCTTCGCCTCTGCCAAGTGGAACCTTTTGGCAAGTATATGCTCTATATTAGTCAAATCTCAAGATGATGATATGTATAAACACAATTCTTTTATTATTTAAAAAAATATATGATTTATTTAATGATTTATATATATGATTTGACATTAAATTTGATATAATAACACAACATCATCTAATAATATGATTCGATTGTCAAAATCATGACACAGTGTTAAAATCAATCTTAATGGCACAACTTCATCATTAAATTCACTCCATGTGTCGAGACACATGACGCAGTCTTTCGAAATTCCATAACCAGCACCTGCTTTTAATAAGCCGGGGCCTTTTAGCTCTCTTCCCCGTCACAGGTTCTCAAAATTTTCGGTACCTTCTCTTGTACCATCATATGTGCACTGTCTCCACTTTCCCACCCCCACTAAACAACCCACCTTTTTTGTTTCCCCCTCTCTTCCAAATTTCTTCCTGAGGTCATGAAAGTTTGTAGTGACAGGTTCAAACAGGCTCATCATCATCCTCTAATTCCTCCTCTTCTTCTCCTTTTTCCTCCCCTATTAATATTCTCCAAATCCTCTACCGGCATTGTTGTCTCTAATGTGTTCTTAGTCTTATACTATCAAGTGGGATGTGATGGTGCATCTTAGAATAATACTAATTTACTTGCACGAATCTTTTGTTCCTGCTTACGCAATTCGATTAGGCTCCTAATCCACTATCAATGTGGGGTGTTAAAGTTGATCAACCTCTTTTTAAATGCTAGCTTCTTTTTCACTTGTATTAGTCGTCGTTATCCTCCTAGCTAAGCTATAGCTGGCCACAGTGTTTTGTAGTGACAAGTGTCGAACTGCAGGGTCTCCAAGAGTAACTAGAGCAGCCGTCCATTGGCTAAAGGATATTTCTCTATGAGATGGGAATGGTCACGAATCAGAATCATATGTATATGCTTCCCAGTACTAGGTACTATGTATTTATCCTAAAGTCAAAGAATTATAAATATATATTGCGAAACCCGCAACCAGAAGACGTGCCAAAGTGATCTATCTCTATCACTTTGTAGATCTGCAGAATTACGATCGATCGTGAACGTCCACATCTTCCCCCGGTAAGCAAATATTTTATATCGAAAAAGCTGAGCTCTTTTCTGTTACTAATCAGTTTTCACCCTTTAGAGACTCGTGGTAGCTGTTTATCTCAGGATGTATGGAGCTGAAGAAGTCCATATGGGCAAATCATCTTTGCAGCTAGCTGGTCTGCGTTAAATTTTCCACAGAAATGATTAAGGAGGGACTCTCCAAGTACAGAGAACCACATGCGTTCTTCCCAACCAAAACTACCCAATAACCTAATGACAACAGCTAATACGCATAAACTCGACACCGGGATGGGTGTGGGGATCTGCAATGCTGTGGTTATCATCATCATCCTCATCCTCATCTTTTAACCTAACTGGAAAAGTGGCGTATGCTCATCAGTTTCAAAGCTTTTGGTGTCAGCCCCATTAATCAATTCGTAGTGAGAGTTTCACATGGTTAAGACACGTTAGGTTTTGGGTTAGTTGAGCATTAATGATATATTAAATTTACTAGGAACCCTGACAATTTCTTAATTAATTGCAAAAGAGAGAAGAAAAATAAAGACAGAAGCCTGCCGCCATACACAAGGCCACAAATATTTCATAGGTGCTTGTCGGTTCAAGAAGACTCTTATTTACGACATTATAGGCTATTTGTTGTCTAAGTGTTTGATTGTTAAAATTTTGGGCAGTTGGAATCGGTGAAAAAGTGAAAAGAGAAAATTAAAATAAATTTTTTATAATTATTTTAAATTAAAAGTGATTACTTGATGAGAGAAGAATATTTTAAGGGCTCAAAATTTTAGCTTCCAAACATCACCTTGATCATGACGTCGTCTTGGAGCATTTCTCACTACAACTTGACAAATTTGAGGTATTGTGACTTTTATTCAGGACGGACGTACGTAGTACAAGACCTAAAATACGTACGAGATCAAAATGCTTTTATTTCTAAGTGGTAATATATGTGGCTAGTTAAAATTCTAGCAGGATGATTTTGCTGATATAACTCGTGATTTTCTTTCATTTGATCCATGAACAAGATCATGTACTGCATGTCGATTGACAAGTGCTTCTCATAAGATCCAAAAACTAGCTAGGGCCCTAATTTTTCAGACCCCTACCCTCTTAGAAAAATATGATCACAAGAGACCAAAGTGCTAATTGATCACGGGGCAAAGCAAAGCCACTCATTAAAGCCAGAGCTTTTCAAGGTCTTGAGAGGCTATGAGTGTCCTTTGAATACATCTGGAGACACCTGAGGCCTACTGTCTCCCCAATTTTGAATGGGACAACTACCTATTGAACAAAGTATCACCACATATATAATAGTGATATCTCTCTCTCCCTCTCTCTCTCTATATATTAGTTCTGCGAGGGCGGGGCTTTTTTATTTTTACATGAAGTCTTGTGATGTGTGGTCAGTGATGTCAATGACCTGGTCCATCCACAACCTTGTAAAAGGAAGAGGGAGAGGGATAGAATTAGCAATATTTGCATTGTGGCTGGCATTTATTTAACAAAACATGTTGAGGGAGCTTTGTCATATGTAGATGTGTCTTTTCTCTCTTTTTGAGGCTTCGAGTAGCTCAGTAAGTTTTAAGGTACTATCAATTGACAAACATGACGTACGACCTCCTATATATGATGGTCCAACTATATTAGTAGCTTCAAGAAAAGAAAAAGTCGATCAATTAAAATAAGAGCACGTAATTATCATGTGACGAAGCTAAAATATATATAGTCACATATAGTGTAGTAAAACATAGGTAATTTTAAATGTATTAGAGGTAAAAAAAATTGTAATTACTAGCATGGTGCATGATTATATATATTGACATAAGGATATTTATGCAAGATCGATGGACGTAGTGGAAGATTATAAAATTAAAGATAATGGTTTAATGATCTTCTGATCTGCAGTCGAAAGATATTAATGATATTAATGAAGGAACTTAAAGAATATATGGGAATTACTCATAGAATATTTTGAATTTTAAAACATTTCTTTTTTTGTCTTTGATCAGCATGAAGGAAAATCCAGATTTTTTTAAGGGATGTTAACAGAATGAGTCGTTTTAGATTTTGTGGGCGCCAGAGTGTTATTTCTAAATTTTGGGGGTGTCAAGGGAGATGTAATTTTCAATTTTTAAGGGGTATAAAGGGCTGTTTTTTGTTTTTGTTTTTTAAAGAGCAAGAATAAAACGGGAATCTTCAAATTTTTGGAAGGCTAAAATAAATAATCTAGGACTATAAATGATTGAATCCCTTCATGAAAAAATCGAATTAATTGACTTGTAGAAAATAGAATCAGTTTTATTCGTTTAAGAAACGAACCAAGTTTGAACAACAATTGATGCTCCTTTAATAAATCATCTGAACTCAAATAAATTCGACTCGACTAGCTGGTATAAACATATCAACCGATATATTTAAATCATTTGAGTTTAATTCCGGATATAAAGGTGGATGTGTGTGTGCATTTAGTGCATAATATAAGAAGTTTAGATAAACACGATATAGATTTGTTTTAATTTTTAGATGCAAAACTATTATCTGCTTTGTGAAAGAAGAACATTATGTAGAGATTAGTATAAGTACAAGATTGGTCAATGCAATTTTCGAAAGTGGATGCGCATAGTTTGCCTAATCAACTAGGATAATAGAATGTTCTTGTACTAATTGATATCAGTTGGAGAAGATGTATGTATGTACAAGTCATCATTACATTTGTTATATATATATATGAAAAAATAATAAAGGATACATATTACAATAAAAGCTTAAATATTACGTATATCCCTGGGTTTAACTTTTTCCTGGAAATGTCCTAGGGTAAAGTTTGTTGTCCCGTTGTCCTTGAGGTTTAAGACGATTCCCAAACATGTCCCTCCGTCCAACTTCCGTCAAAATTGACGGAAGTTACTGACATGTCAAAAAACACCAAATCATATCCAATAAGAACACAACACGTGTCCACCATTGCCTAATATGCATGTCATGCCAGCCAAGTACCTAAAATTACAATAATGCCCTTGTCAATTCGTCTTCTCCTTCTCCACTTCTACCTCGAACCAGTCCCCACCCTTTTTCTCAGCCTACACATCTCCCCCTTCCCCTTCCCCGGCCTCCTTCGCCTCCTTCCCTGCTAACATCTCCTCCCTCATCCTCCCCCATTCCCCCTCGTCCACCCACATCATTCCCCCTCGTTTGTTTTCGGTGCCGCCGGAAATCCATGGACTGAACTTTTCTCAGCAATGTGATAATAAACTTCACCTAAGGTTGCTCCAGCCTCAACCCAAGCGCTTTATTCTCCACATCGACGCTGACAGAGTGACGGTATTGGAGATCGAGAAGGATAAACGGGAGATCGGCTGTCTAATTCTGATCTGCAGCCCATTTTGTACGCAGCAAACAACGGTTTCGGAGTTGTTGCAGAAGAATTTTTTACGCGGTCATTTTGTCATTTTGTACGCAGCAAACAGCGCTTCTAATTCTGGTTCGCGGTTTTAGCATATTAACATTGTCGACACCAGTCAATATTCAAATACTAGTAGATCTTTTAGAAGATGATTGGAAAGTTTGTTGAGTTTTCTGGGTGAGTTATAGACAGATATACGATCTCCAAGAGGATAAAAACAACAAACAAAACATACAGATAATATATCCTCGTCTTCCTCGCATCACCAGAAGTTCCTCCCCTGTGTTTTTATCTGAGAGTGAAAAACAAAATCACAGTTTTAAGCAAACGAAATCCATTAACATGCCATTAGGAAAAGGAAAAAGAAAACAAAACCCATTGACAGAGAGAGACGGTGGGGAACCCGGGAGAAGGGAAAATACGGTTATCTCTCAGACTCTCTGCACAAGAAGTATAGCAATGGTCTGATTAAGGTTTGAGCAACTCAGAGCTCTCTCTGACTCTCATGTACGATCGTTATCGAGAATGAGCAACAGAAGACTCATACGTATATATACTCTTAGACAGGGAAGTTATGAGGGGCATTCTCGTAATTTCAGATACTTGGCTGGCATGGCATGCATATTAGGCAATGGTGGACACGTGTTGCGTTCCTATTGGATATGACTTGGTGTTTTTTGACACGTCAGCAACTTCCGTCAATTTTTGACGGAAGTTGGACGGATGGACATGCTTGGGAATCGTCTTAAACCTTAAGGACGACGGGACAACAAACTTTACCCTAGGGACATTTCCAGGAAAAAGTTAAACCCTAGGGATATACGTAATATTTAAGCCTACAATAAACGTCCACAAACTAGGGAGCAGATAGCTGTCACTACAAATAGAATCCTCAAGAGGCACAATCACAATGAGACAAGACTAGCAGAATTCATATCCTCACCCATCACTACATGGAATGGCCCATACCACATGCAACAATACAGGAAAGAATACCATCACCCATCACTACATCCACAATACAATTTTCGAATTCAAATATAACACTAAGGAAAAATAAACACCCACCTGATAACATGCACGCCCTCAAGAATATCTACCTTTTTGGGTATTGCAGAAGATCTAAGAGGCAGAAACAAAACTATGAAACTAAATGCTTAAAGAGAAGAAAACATAAGCATTTATATGAAGGGAAATAATCAAAAGAGACAAACACATTCTTCTGTCCTTTAGGGCCAAATCCCAGTTCTCCGTGTTGTGCATGGCCCCAACTTATGCAGGAGCTATCAGCACTAACAAAATGGTGCGTATTACCTGAATTCAACGTATGTTCCAACCATTGGGGAAAAACAGAGAACAAAAGTTATCTAAGCAATTATGCTAGCACAAAAGCACATACATATAATCACACCCAACCTCTGAAGCAGAAAATTGTATTCCTGAAGAAGTCATTGGCTGTACACCTGGGATGAAGGCCAGGAGCCAGGGATAACCATAAAGTAGAATAGAACACATATCCAAGAAAGGGGGGGGGGGGAAGCGGACGAACAGGTCGGACGCTACTTGTATGCTTCTGGCAAGGGACAATTAATTAATTCATTTAAAAAAAATAAAAGTGAAGAGAATCTATTAAAAAATCCCTCAAATTCGTTCATAACACGAAGTGGTTTGGCAATCATGGAAAAGCCAAATAACATAAAACACGAACTATAACTAGTGAGACTCTCATATTTTGCCCAGGCCTTGCTAGTTTATTAGGGACATCTTCAAACAAAAATAAAACACAAACCCAGAGCCTTGACACTGATAAATTCTCAACGGTAACAAAACTGAACTCCGATCAGCATAGTCAAGCTGGTTTCTGAGCAAAGTCCCATAAGAGAAATAGATTCATATGCTGTTGCAACTTGCAGCCGCAGCCAAGAAAACAAAAGCCCTGACAACGAAGCTCCGTCGAGAATGGGACCCGCGAGTGAGCGAAATGGAGCGAGGATCTTGGAGACCATTGAAGGACTTGGGGATGGATAAGAGTTTGGGACAAGGGGTTGGAGACTAAGGCCGTCCCTCTTATGCGGCTAGCTTGGCCTTGGAGAGTCTAAGGGGGAATTTGGGAGGGGAGAGTGACAGATGGGAAAGGGGGAATTGGGGCTGGGCGGGAAATGGGGAATTTGGCAAAAGGAAAGAAAAAAAAAGGGCGCCGGGAGAGAGTTAACGGTAACTGGCGATTTCATAGCTTTTTATTTTCTTAGGGAAATTTGATATTTGGTCATTAGGTTTACAACACTTTTACGATTTAATCACTAGGTTTCATATTTTAATAAATGGTCACTGAGAATATATAGTTGTGACGATTTGGTCTTTCTGTCAAACTTCGTTAAATTTTTTACCGGAATAGCGGTAGACTGGTTTGTTTAATATTGTGACAAAGGTAAATTGTAGCGGTCGACCGCATTCTATTTCGTTAGAAATTAACAGATGTTCGCCGGAAAGACCAAATCGTCACAACTATATATTCTCAGTGACCATTTAGTAAAAAAATGAAACCTAATGACTAAATCGTAAAAGTGTTGTAAACCTAGTGACCAAATATCATATTTCCCTTTTTTTAATTTGATTTTTTCAAAATTTTAAATAATGAGTTATATTTTGTAGTTATATATTTTTAATAAATTAAAATCAGTTCTAAAATTTAATAGTATTTAAAATCAGTTGTACATTCTTTATACTCTTTTTTATAATTAGTATAACAATCTTAATTAAAATAGGTTGAGAGTAATAATATATAATACTTATAATTTACAAGTATATGTTTATTATATAATTGATATGTGCTAATTAACCTAAGTACTTTATACATATGTACTTAGAAATAACTAAATCATAGCCTCTAAGACCATATATTAAGTTATGTACTTTAATTGCATAAGCTAATCTCACAATATCTTTTTGTTTGAAATTAAATAATATGTCCTAATTAAATAGTATTATATTACTAATTATTCAAAATATATATGTTCATTATAAGTATGATAATATATGTTTTCTAAACTACTTAGATTAGTCAATAAATATGCAATTACCATCGCAACAATAGGTATAATTTAAAATATATCATATAAAAACTTAAATTTTCATAACAATCCTACTAATTTCATATTTTATTAAGTATGTCCTTTAAAATATATTTTTTCAAATACATCACCAAATAAAAAATATATTAAAAGGAATAAATTGATTAATTATAAAAATTAATTAATTAATTAATAAAAATTATTTTCAAATATACCTATAGCAGCGTTTGTGTAAAGGTGGGTACCTACAGCGGCGGCCACAGCGACCGCCGCTATAGGTACCAAATTTTTAGCAGCGTTTCGCAAAAACGCTGCTAAAGGGGGTCTATAGCGGCGGTCAGTGACCACGGCTATAAAGACCGCCGCTAAAGGTACCACCTTTAGCAACGTTTTGCAAAAAAATGTTGCTAAAGGGGGTCTATAGCGGTTTTTGGCAAAAAACGTTGCTAAAAACACCCTTTAGCGGAATTTTTAGCGACCGTCGGTATAGACCTGTTTTTTTATAGTGCCAGATTTCCTTGACTGGAAAATATGGATCGGGGTAAATAGGAGCCGAGGAAATTTCAAACATTATATTTTAAGATATTCTTCCTCTATTTTGTGCGTGTGTGTTTTTTTTAGTTGCTGTTTATATTTATCCTTGTTGTAAACAGACGAAAAGAAATTAACCTTACCATACTGAAAATAACCCATTTGAATTACAACAGATCAATGAATTAATAAATTCTAAATTAAAACCATATATAATTAATTTGCTTCTTTCCTTGATAACCGTTTAATATATCTTGTGACAGACGTTGTTCGTACATAATTTTTTTATAATCTTTAGTTTTGAAAAAATTCTTTCTACATATGTAACTGTAACATGTATGGTTATTAAGTAGTATTCTATATGCAATAAAATAATTTAGAAAATGATCTACTTCTTTTATTAGAGTAACGATCTGTTTGTTTTGCTGTAAAATACTTTTTTTTGTTAAGTAGATTCCAATGCATTAAGTTTCAGTAAAGTATTATAATTTCCAGTGTTTGGTTGCTACCTTAAATATATTTCTAAAAAATATTTTTCATTGTTTGGCTCAGGTTGTATTTTTCGTAATCTTAATCTTATATAATTCCAAAGCTTAATTCTTAACATTAATTTGAAATAAAATAAAAATTTTCAAAATGGATTGCTACGTAAGATTTTTTAGAATATTGCGAGATATGTATATTCTAATATGTTTTTGAGATTTTTTCATGCACCCTATGCCATAAATTGAAACTAAAAAAGATAAGGATAAGCGCAGACACACACTATGTAGGGCTCTAAAATGAGGTTCCAAATTCCCATAGCTCTGCCTCCTCTCTCCCCGTCCTGTTGCAGAATTTCCCCTCTTTTCATTAATGCTTAGTACAGACCATCCAATAAAATATTCTTGATATAGTAAACTAGCCAAACCACAAATAAAAAAGATTATACGAGTGTTTTAAAAATATGTAATTAACTCGGAAAACATTTCATAAAGTATTCTAGAAATAGTAAACTAGTCAAACCACAAATAAAAGAGATTATACGAGTGTTTTAAAACTCTGTAATTAACTCCTAAACATTTCAATGTCTAGAACCCTAGTTGAAGAAATTCTCCAACCAATGCCTTCGAAGGTTGACACTTTTCTTTACAAAGGCTCTGGAAACAATCTGATTAGCCATTAACTAGTCAAAAGCTAATGAAAGCATAAGCTCATCAAAACTCTCAATCGTCATCATTGCATCATAAATATCATCATCATAGGAGAGAGAATCCATTTTGACAATTGATTTAACAATATTGTCCATCTTCTCAGCAATCATTGTATGCTCACCCTCTAGTTCAAAATTAGCTCGATCTTTTTTTCTATTCAACCTTGATTTTGATGTTGTTTAATTAGAGTATGTTTGTTTTTCACTTGACTTGTATTCACATTCCATATCTACTTCAACTAGTTCTTCCAAAACTGGATTTGCTTGAACATTGATATGTGATCTTCCGAATCCACTAGTTGCTACATCTTTTCCCACAACTATTGTCATCTCATCATACATCTCAATCTTTTGTTCAAAAAAGGCTCATTATCTGAGAATGCCTGTTTAAAAAGAAATTAAAGACAAATCATCATATGTGAAAAATACTATTTGTGAAAAGTAATAAAATAATAATGAAACATTTTTGTTTACATTTAATACATGTACTTCTCGGACATAAGTCTCTTTCGAACATCTAACCATCTTCAAATTTTCATCCGAACCAAATCCACTTTTTACACAAATTTTGACGATTGTACTTTAACTAATGGTGGAGAAGATGCTTGAGCAGCTGATAGAGCAGATCAGACAACTGCAATCTCGTACGACACCCAAACAAAAATGGGTAGATTTATGTATTTTCACTACTTGATCAGTACTTATCGATTATGTATTTTATATACTTTTAATGATGATTGCATATTTATAGACATTTTATTATATTATGAGTATTTAATATCTTTCTGTTTATATTATTTGCAAATTATTTTTAAAATTTTAATTAAATTAATTCAAATACGTAACAACCGTTTTGAATGGTGAAAAATACGTTCGAACGTTTTTCGTGAAATGATAATGTGTGCACGCTTAACTATCTATCCACATACTTTGAATTAAACACGTCCGTCCGCAGGGTTATTCTGTCATGTACATGGCCTTTTACTTAACAACCGTTCACACGGTAGAAAACACGTTCCAACGTGTTCAATAGAACAAGCATCCAAACTGTTGATGTAAGGATTCAAACAGTTTGTAAAGGTGACAAAAACTATTTCTCATAAATGAAACAACGGTATAGACGTATTTATTTTAGCGTTCGAATGGAAATATATTACCGGACGGACTGTTTTATGTAAACAACGCTCATGTATTATCCATGAAGAAATTCATTTCGACACATTGGACCAACCGTTTGCACTCCTCAAGCGAACGTATGGAGAGTAAGTTCATATAGCTCATGCGAACGGATGGAGTGTTCTGGTCATGAAGATTTTTAATTTCGTCAATATGGCACAAAACCGTGCGGACGATATTATAAACTGTCCGAACAGTAGTGACATAAGACGAAAATCGTCACCTAAAACCTTGGCTGACGGGCTTTAAGTGACAAACCGGGTGACAACTCGGTTTTGTCACCCAAAACCTTTGCTAACGAAATTAACACTTTGGGTGACAAATTGTTTTGACACCAAAGTCATTTTTCTTGTAGAGTGAGGTATTTTCGAACTAGTATTCACATCAGAAGTATGAGTACTAGACGACTCCACACTAGCTGAATTTTTTTATTAAAAACTTATCAATTATCTAAACAAAACAAAATGAAAATTCACTTTAGACACCAATGTTATAATCTCTTCAAACTCTAATCTCTTCAAATACACAACATTTACATGTCTACTAGGTTACCATCATGTTCAACATATCAAGTAATCAAAATATAAATGAACAATTGACAAATCACAATTGACTGATCAACATTTCAATTTTCAAGCTCTAATCACATTAACTAATCAACAATTCGCAACTCACTAATCAACAATTCACAAATTCAATTTCAATTTTAACAACTTCTCGAAAACCAAAACCGACATAAGCCTCGACCTTCATTCTCCAATAATTCACAAAAACCACCTTCCAACATCAACCAACAATCCATTGGATCATTTTCTAAATTTCTAATATGGTTTTAGGATATAAATTACCTGAATAAGCCCACCCCAACCAAAATTGGAGTTTCAAAATTAACCTGAAAAAACAACAACAATGTTCAAGCCCTAATCTTGAAGCATGAATCATGAATCATGTGAAATTTCTCATTAAATTGATGGTAAGGCTTTTTAGGAATTGTTAGATTAGTAACTAATATATAGTTGATTTTATCTCAATCTCTTATTTTTTCATAGGTATTTATAACAAGTTAAAAATAAGCTGAAAATAATTGCGCTGCAAATTGCAATATAATCTTAAAATAATTGAGCTACAATTTTAACAATCTTATTAGGAATTAAAATACCAAAAGAAAATTAAACAAATCAACAACAAACATCAATTTGTCAAACGCTATTACCCCTAAGCGGTATCTGAAAACTTGAAATCCCAGCTCAAGGACTCTAATTAAGAAGCCACCCTTTGTTGTTCCAAGGAGAGAGATCACGGCGGGAAAGCACTATGTAACACCCCAACCCTCTAAATATTTATACCTATCCTAATTTTTCTTATTAATTATTATAAATAGTATTTATATTAATATTTTTGGATTTAATTATTCTATTATTTTTTAATAAGAATAAATCCCTAAAAATAGTTTACATATCCAAAAATTATGAGAAAAATATAATCTTTCTCTTCTTTTTAATATATTTTTTTAATTACTTATTTTACTCATTTCAGTATTTTGAATATTTTTATATATTATTTTTAATTTCTGGAAAATACTAAAATACCCCTATTGCTTGTTTTAGCCCTAATTTCTTATAGAACCGTATTTTTATTCAATACTTTCTCTTGCTATTTTTATTCCCTTGTTTTCCTAGTCAATAGGACCTACCTAAGTTTGTTGTGCACCTTATAGTTTATTTTCTAGATTTTTTTTTCTCCAAAATAGTGTTTTTGGGCTTGGATTGCATGATATGATGTCGTTGGGCCTCCCATCAGCCCATTCGACCCAGCCCATGTCACCAGCTCATTTGACTTTCAAAACCGGTCAAAGCCATAGAATTACATAGCAATCAGTACCAATCATTTAATGCATGCAAAACCACCATCTATATGTCAGTGGGTTGCTGC
Source organism: Myrica gale (assembly GCA_963930655.1). Taxonomy (NCBI): domain Eukaryota; kingdom Viridiplantae; phylum Streptophyta; class Magnoliopsida; order Fagales; family Myricaceae; genus Myrica; species Myrica gale. The sequence continues at coordinate 13,445,716 of OZ005611.1, forward strand.
CGCCCCTCTCCCCCATTGCTGCATGAAGCCTTGTCTATAACTCCTAAGCTAATGGTAGGCATGATAATTTGGTCTCTCTAACCCCTAGCATAGTTAGTTCTAACCCTAAGTGTTAACTATGGTCAAGATGGGTATAAATAGGAAGCTCTTGTGAAGGTTTTCTTCGGCTCATTCTGTTGTTTTTAGAGAGAGGGAGAGAATTAGAGAGAGCTGGAGAAGAATTTGAAGAAAGGAGAAGAGGGAGGGTGCTAGCCGAATTTTCTTAGGAAGGGGAAAAAGAAGAAATTTTGAAGAAATCTTAGTAAAGGTTGAGGTTCTATTGAGTTTTGCAATCTTTAATTTTATTTTGATGGTTTTGGATTCTAACATAAATCTCTATGTAGGTTTCAAGATCATCAAGACTAAAAGAGATCAAGAGAGGTAAGGGATTAGTTTGCATGTTAGTCATGTCATTAGCATCTTAATGTTCATGAGTTAGAAAAGGGATTAGGTTGGTTAGATGCAAGAGGATTTTGAAGATTAGAAGATATTGTGAAGATTAGGTTATTTTTCCCCTTAGAAGATAATATGATAGTTTTCATACAATGATTTACGTAGAAATAGAAAGATATGATTAATTAGGTTAAACCTATTCTAGTTTAGCTTAATTTTTGATAACATGCTAATTAGTGATTTTTATTATATAGTAAATGGCCATTTATTTATATTTAAAGATGAATCTGATGCTATTTTGGCAGAGAATTGGATATTAGATATAGGCGGATATTAGATATAGGCGAGTTGTTTAGAGTACTAAGATGTACGGACGAGCATAAGGTTTCTATGTCACATATAAGTTATATGGCGAGGCAAACACATGGTGGATCTCTAGAAGTGCATTATTGGAACTAGAATTGATGGGAAAGCAATCAAGTGGGCCTAATTTAAGACGAAATTCTTAAATCGCTATTTTCCACGTTCTTCGTGAGAAGGTAAGGCAAGAGAATTCGCCAACTTGGTGCAAGGATCCATGATAGTTGAGCTACGTGGCTAAGTTTATCGAGCTATCGTGCTTGCACCCCACCTAATACCCGACGACGAGAAGAAAACGAGAAAATTTGAGGAAGGTCTGCACCCCAAATTTTTTATTGCGTTTGCAACCAAAATTTTGTTAATCTGGCTGAGCTGGTGGAACGTGCTGCCATCATAGAGCAAAACATTCAGAGGAATGCAGCCTTTTACGATCGCCTGAAAAAACGTCCACCACCACACAAAAGTACTTCTTGAGGACAACCCCCGATGAAGAAGTTTGTTGCTCATGGGAAGTGCCAATGGGACAAGTGAGGATATGCCTTCACTGTCAAAAGAATCATCCAGCGGATAAATGCCAAATAAAGTCGGGTGCATGATTTCATTATGGGCAGATAGGTCATTTTGGCCTAGATTGCCCCAGGAGAGGCGGGCCACCAGTACCCAAAGGACCTGAACTGGAGTGGCAAATCGAGGAAAGTTGTCTTAAGGCTAGAGGTGGAGAGTCATACTGGTTCGTGGGGCTGGGAGGGAGACGCTTAAAGGGAGACTATCTGGGCATATTTTTTTATTTTTTAAACAGAGGATGAAATGACGTCGTTTCACCTTTTGATAACTAAAAAAAAAGAGGCTGGGCCAAGGGGGCTGGCCTTGTCCCTTGTGGGGGCAAACACATGTATATATATATATATATATTGGACAAGACTAAGGGGGTGGCGCCCTGACTTGTCCCCCTTCTATCCGCGACAGAATAGAAAGCTTGTTGCCCTTCATAGCCTCATCAGCTAAAGTTTCATGTAAATCGTGCGACATGGGTTTTGACCACAAATTTTTTTTTGCCTTTCCCCAAAACTATAGAAACACAAAAACATTATATATCAAAATCTAACATTTGTTTCTAATACCATGGTTGGGATTTCAAAAATCACAAATGGTTCAAAATTACATAAGAAATGCAACATTCAAAAGAAAAAAAGAAAGAAAGAAAGAAAAAACCTAACATGCTTCACATTCTCCCTAGATATGTAGTCTTCTCACATTGCTTGTGGTATTGCATCCCATTTCAGGTCCGCTATATTGAGATTTGTGAACTATTAACAAGAATAGGGAGAGACTATAGATCATAGATTGAACACAGAGTAACTATAGAGTTGATTGGGAATAGGTAATTGTGAATTGAAGCTCGGCATCACGCTTGTTGCCCCAGTCTTATCTTTTGCGCCAGTCTTAACTGTTATACATCCCATAATCACCATGCGATCTTCAACACGCCTCACTTTAAATCACTTTTCGCTTAGAATTTCTCTATATTGTGTGAAAACCAAGTTTAGACTCTATCAACACCTAGCCAATGGTGAATAGGTGTTATCTATCACAAATAAAACTTATATATTAATTTTAATCAACTCAATCAACAAAATATACAAACAAATCAACGTGCAAATATTCAATCACACAAAGAGGCACGAATTTTGTTGTCAAAGTGAAAAACCTTTGAAATAACCTTTATAATGAAAAACCACTCTATGCTATTTGCGTCACCCGAAATTAACTAAGAAAAAATCTTTACAAACAACGCTTCAAACATTGACAACCCCTGTTACTAACTCTGACAACTCTGATTTAATAATCTAAACAAACACTATTTAGATCCACTATGTGCAACATTTACCTCAGACATCCGTGTTTCTTCTTATGTGTTGACTTTTGTGCACAATCGAGATTTTGATGATTTCAAAAAATGGTTCAAGTTTATAAAACAGACATATTCAAAGATAAAGACGTTTTGATGAAAGAGGCAAAGACTTGAAGAAAGAAGATCAAGAACACGCAAGGAGCTCAAAAGTGGAATTTCAAGACCTTAGGGGTATAAACCTTGTAACTCTTAGTTTCACTTTTGACAAGGATTATGAATCGCAGTTGCATATCTTTCAAAACGTGTAAGATATAGAGGCTGAGTAGGTCGACCGACTGATGAAGCGGTCGACCGGTGATTTTGTAAATAGATCCATTGAGCTTCTGATAATGTGACTGTTGGGTAACGGTAACTTGAAGCGGTCGACCAGCTCGTTTTAAAAGACGACTCCCAACGGCTATAAACGGTTAGTTTTCATATGTGATCTATAAATACACCTTTATAAAGTTCAAAATGAATACACAACGACCACATATTATTTCTACTACTTGAGAAATATTCCAAACATTCATATTCCATATTTCTCATATCATTCACACAAAACACATTTTCATATCCTTGTCTTCGTGTGAATCAAGAGATAGAACTTTCCAATTTTATATCTACTCTTTGAGAAAGTTTTGTTCTTCCATAATTATATCAAGATAGTGTTTCCTTTAGTAAGGTTGGTCACTAAAGAAGAAACTTAGAGAGGGTATATCTCAAGCTTGTTAGGTTGTGAGTGGAGAGCCCGAAAAAACACTTGTACGGTTCTCTAGCACCTGGAAGCTAGAGTGTACGCTATTTGGAGAATAGTGGGAAAACCTCAAGGCTCGATGAAGGAGCTTGAGGTTTACTTCTTTACAATTGTTGTATATATATACTTATGCTAAATTATCATTTACTTTGCAAACACGAATTTGAGGGTTAAAAGCAAAAAGTTTTGGAGACTCAATTCACCCCATCTCTTGGATTCATACGTTAGCTACAACTTTGTAATGTAGCAACGACTATATTGTCTCGTCCTGTTGTTCTCCTCCTCACTCTTCACCTGACCACGTCCAAGCCCCCCAACTCTACAGTCCTAGTATTACATGCTTGCTCACCATTAAAATTAGCAAATTCAGCAAAAACAATGCTTGTAATAGCTCAACGCAATTGAATCCATCATAAGAGTCAACAAACCGCTAGCATTGCAATAAAAGTTGTGAAGTGGAACTTCCTCCATGGAGTCTTGGGCAGACACTTTGATCTCCTGTTCGTAAATGAATTCGGCATCACGTGCATGTACCCGGGTGCCAGAATGACACAGGATGTAAAAGGCTATAAACAAAATGAAGAAATCTTGATCAGGTGAAGAGCAGGAACCACACGTGAAAATAGCAGCAGGCACACCCAATCATGCTGGTTAGGAGTAAGGAGAATATGGAAATAAGTTTCAGTTTTCAGGATTCGGCCTTGCCGTGACATCCTCGAACTGGTTTTGAATCACATTCGGTAAAAGCTTGTATTGTGAAGTAAGAAAGGAGAAGTAGGAGAAAGATAGGGAGTGCATGGAGTTTGAAATGGAACACCATGGCTATATTGGAGTGACTGAGTAATTGACTTTTTTTTTCCTATTAGTGCCAATGTATATCTCTCTTGAATTTTTTTGGCTTATTTAATGATCGATAATGAATGTCTATATTACCCTAGATGAAAGCCTTTATACCTACCGTTTATTTGCATTGAGGGGAGTGAATTTGGTTCATAAGTAAGGGTAATTTATAAAGTAGATTGAGAAGACGGAGATTTGTGCATGGCGTGTGTGGGAGAGTGGCCCAAAAGGAGTTAACTCCACCTTTCTTTTGGTGGCATCAGTCAGGCGTGTCTTCAGCAAGTACGAATTTAGTGGATGTAGCATTTTTAATTATATATAACGTCTATGTGTAATGGATCACCGATTATTTCCAAATGTCGACCAAACGTGAAAACAAATAACAAAAGTACTTTTTTACACTAGTACTTTTTGCCATTTACACTTTAAATTGTCAAATTTAATATATTACACTTTAGATTATCAACAAATTTATACTTCATGCCTAGTCACAATTTGACTCTTTTTTTTCTTGAAACCATTTGATTATTAATATTGTCAAATGTAGCAATTTAAAAAATAATAATTTTAGGAAAAATATTGTAATATTCTAAAAAAATGAAAGAAAGTGAAAGGGTGCGTAAGGGATAAGTCATGAGCTTCGCGAAACTAGCATGGGTCTTCAGTTTTGGAAGGGTTGAAACCCTTGATTTTTGAATCTCAATTTTGTCTCCCCAAATCTGAATAATTGCACCCATCTCGCCTAAACGCTCGCCATATTTAAACCCTAGTTGTGATTGAAAGATGTATCTATGCTATTCTTCAAAAATCGCTACTCAAAGTTGTTTTTCCCTTTTTACCTCTCTTTCGAAGCGCTCTCTCTCTCTAGCTATTGGAGACAATGAATCGTAGGGGCTGGGTAATTTTTGGAGGTAGGTATGATCTAATCTTTGGTTGGGGTCAAACTCTTTTGGTTTGATTTTGGGTTATATAGTTTTGTAGATAACGTTGGAGAGCTCAATCCTTTGGTAGTAGGCAGTACTTTTTCGATCCCGTCGACTCATTTGAGTGAGTATTTTCTTCAAGTTTATACCTATGTTGAAGTTTTGCATTTGGGATTTCTTGATTTCTCAAATTATTTTGGGTTGCTATAAAGTAATAATAGGCGAGATTTGAGAAGTTTTCATGTGAGCATATTTTTATAGATTAAACAGTGTTTCAGATGATAGAAGTTTTGTCAACTCGATCATATAGGGCTGCTGGAATTTCATTTTTGGGTATATACTGGAGAGATTTGTGGACTAAAATAAGAAATGATGTATTAAGGGTTGTTCAGCTTTACATCATGGTTATTTGATGGTTTCTAAGGCTAGAGCATTCTAAAAGAGATGCTTTAAAAACTCCATGTTGGTGTTTTATGACTGGTGTTTAAAATTTATTTAGGTTCTAATTAATAAACATGACACATTGCATGTAATGCCTTAGTATGCGCAACAAGAATAAAAGACATACTAAGTTTTGAAAAGCGTCCTATTCCTTCCCCATGCCCCAGAATTCTTCCAAAAATTTTTATTTTATATATTCATCTCCTCTCTCAAGGAGCCGCCCAAACTCAAATCTCTCTTTTGTTGGATTTGTTAAACCCATTGACGTGCTAGCCACTGATCGTCATATCTCCTTCGATTGAGTTACAAGGTTTCAAGTGATAGTTTGGGTTATCCTAAGAATTATTTGGTTGGTTAAACAATTTATGTTGTTTCTTTTCAATGAAACTTTCAATTCTCAATATAGAAAGTCTTGTGTTCCGATTGGTATATGGGAAGTTTGGGAAAGTTTGGAGGAACCTTATAGAAGTGTTTTACTTGTTTTCAAATTTTGGAAAACCTCCATTTAAAAAGGGTACTCTTGCAAATTTTTGTAAAATCTCAAAGTACTTTTTACTAAAATTGTCATGAAAACTCCTACATGTTCTCAGGGGGAGCTTTCCATTTGTTAGCAAATTATTGTTTTTAAAATGGTTTTTGTCATCATCAAAAAGGGGGAGATTGTTAGCCCAAGGTTGTTTTGCAAACAATCCATAATTGATTTTTGTCTCCAGAACTTATAAGTATCGACATATTGCACTTACTCCAAAATGCTGAATTCATGGTGTCGACACATTGCACTGACACCCGAGACAACATTTTCAGACAAAGTTTCATGGTGTCGACACATTGAAGACTAGTGTCGACAGATTGCACTGTCTCTCGAGAGCACATTTCCAGATTAATTTTTGAAGTGTCAACACATGTTATTCATGTGTCGACACATGCCACGAATTTGAAAAAAATCTGGAACGATGCCATATCATTCAAAATGCTCTAAAATTACTTGGGTACCCTTCCAACTGTACTCTTGATGCCATTGAAGCCTAGAGGACTTTAAATAGAATGAGATAGAGAGAAAAAACAAGAACTCTCTTGCAATTACTAATTGCCCTAACTTCTAGAGAGATCAAGTGCTTTGAAGAAGAGGGAAGACCACACATACCAAGAAAGCTTGTGCTCCCACCTGTCAAACTTTAGTTTTCCTTTGAGAATCTTGTATTCTTGCCCTTTATTAAGCTTTTCACTTGCTGATTCAGATTAGAGAGTTATTCCACATGTTTTGTGCTTTCCACATGCTTATTCAGCTTAAAGAACCTTTTTTTTTGTGATTCCTCTGTACTCACTTTTTTGTAAACCACTTGAGTGTTGGACAAACACTTGGTCCTAGTTGTGAGAGTAGAAGAAATCCCTTGGGTTTTGGGATTTGTAAAAAGAGTTGAAACGTGTGCTCGAAAAACACTTTGTAAAGGTTCATTAGCACCCTGGAAGTTAAGGTGTATTTGCTATTTAGAGAATAGCGAAGGAAGTCAATAGCCTTGGGGTGAAAGTAGGCAAGTGTTGGCCGAACCACCTAAAATTACAGTGTCATCTCTCAAACTCTATATCTCATTTTTACTCATTTCATATCTTTTCTTGTGGTGCCTTTTTCTTTACTGATATATTGTTTAATCTATCTTGAAAAAATTATAAATTTTTATTAAAACTCAATTCACCTCCCTCTTGGATTGTTATTTAGTCATGCAAGGTGTAAAGTGTAAATTTATTAATAGTTTAGAATTTGATGCGTAAAATTTGATAATTTGAAGACAACTGGAGACTACAAGTATATTTCTCTTTAAATTGAAGGTGAAAAGTAGATTTTATTCATACCAACAGAATGTATAAATGGGTAGCTGATTCTCCTGGCTTTTAAATGGATGGGTGTACATCTTCCAAGGTTCAACATGGACCAACCTGAAACTTCAAACTCTACATTTCGGATCATATTTTACCCATCCAAAAAACCGAAACTGGGTCCAGAACATTTGATGCATTTTGTAGTCCAAGACGTGTCCAAGCCCATCAATACAACTGTCAGAAACAGATAGCGCTCCCGCGTGTCTTCTTATCCAGTAACCTTGGAAACCCCCCTCCTCGTCCTCTTCATCTTCCCATGCACAAACACGTACAAAGCTGAAACTTACCTTCCAATTCCATCCGTTTCAAAGCCAAATGAAATCCCAAATATCACTCGCTTACTCTCTCTTTTCCCCACTCTCCAACCTCCACTTACGAACCAAACGATCTCTCCCGCGCTTGAAGCCACCACCGAGTCTGACATTTCTCAGAGGAAACTCCCGCCACTTCCACCTTCCCGGCCTCCCTTCCCAAAACTCCACTCCTATGGTCCGTCTCAAATTCTTTCTCTCACTCTGGTCTCGTTTCGCTTCGTATTTCTCATACTAATTGTTTTTCTTCCGTTTGTAGGTTGTTGAAGCAGTTACATTGGACGGTCCGCTAATTGAAATCGGGGAATTGTCGGGGATTGATGACGGGGATGTGTTGTTTGAGACGTGCATTACCCGTAATCTGCCTCCGGCTTTGACGCTTGAGCACGGGCTCCAGAGGATCAAAGAGGCTGTTGAGACGATGAAGATGGATCCTCCTTCTTCTGCCAGTGGAATTTTCAGGTTTCAGGTACCGCTGCTGCGGCATTTTTAATCTGTTTGTTTCTGATTGAACGTCGTACGAGATCATGCAATGTGACTGCAAATCTGCAGGTGGCAGTGCCTCCCAGTCCAAAAGCTTTGAATTGGTTTTGTTGTCAACCGGAGTCTTCAGTGTATCCTCTGTTTTTCCTTTCCAAGGACACCGACAATCCGACATACAAATCACTTTATTTGAGAGAGAGCCGTGGGGTCTTTGGAATTGGAGCTGCGATTTACTTCATGAACTCGTCTTCTTCTTCTTCTACTACTTCAGGAGGCCGGGGTTCGACGAAAAGGTTGGTTTTCTTTTCTCTCATTGTTGCTCACCAGAAAGTAGTTGACTCCTATTGGAAAAGTGTAACAAGTATTGACAACTATTCTAGTCGAGCGCGCTAGTAAGTCTACTTTTTGATTTTTTATGTGTTATGTTGCCTGGTATTAACTTTTCGAAAGGGAAGATGTCGTTAGAGGGTTTATCTTGCACAGCAAAGCCTAACAATTTTAACAATGAGTAAGAATTTTATGTTCTAGGTTGAAGGGTCAATAATGAAAAGGAAAAGTTCACAATAGATGTGGAACAAACTAGTAATAGCGTCTTTTCATAACCGAGTTAGTTTTAGTGTTATTATGATAACAATTAGACTTCCCCGGTTCTAGAGAGAGAGGCTCTGCCTTCTCTCTAGAACTTTCCCATCTTCCCCCAGCTCGTTTTCCCCCTTTGTTGCCAGCGGTGGGAGGAGCCACTGTGGGAGGAGCTCCGGCTCCTCCCACCGCCCCCCTTCTCTCCTTCTCCCTCTCCTTCCTCTCTCCCCCTTTTTTGTTCAGAATCTTGGTGGATAGATCCTGGTATTTTCGTCTCTCACCGGTGGACACTGCCTAGCTAGACGCCGCCCTCTCCTCCAGGCGAGTTCAACCGTCTCAGTCCGGTCCTTTTTGGTTGGTGCGTGACGTCTCACTCTGTTAGGGTCCTCGGTCAAGGACTCCACAACAATCACCAACTCCTCCACGCGATCCTCCCGAACCGTTTCTAGTAACACACGAGCGTAGAATTTAGGATCAAACACTCAATAAATGAATAATACCTCACTCTTATTACGAAGAACGTGGTCTTAGGATTATTAGTCATTCGAACCACAAGAATACAAGAACAATCGTACAAGGGTTATTAGCCCAAGCACGCCTAACTTAATAGGTTATTAGCCCCCAAGTCTACTGGCATAAACGTGCCTATGCCTGGCCAATCTCAGAAAGCTCTCTAGCTCTCACTACTCAACTCTATGACTGAATGAATTCTAATGCTCCTGAGGAGTGCTTATATAGGCCTTCTCAGGAGCTTACAAACCCTAATCAAATCAATTCAAATCAATCTAAATCAAATCTTCAAGATTCTAAGGAAACAATTCCAAGAATCAAGGACATTTGATGATACATTCTTAAAACATCAAAACTCAGAAAGGAAAGATAATCTTCTAGAAACATCTAATTCTAGAAGACAAGATTTATTCAATTACTACCATAATCACAACCAATCTCTGAAGATGCCATCCTGAAAGATTGATCTTCCCGCCGTGCTCCTCCTTGGGTGGTGATGCTCCTCCAACTCCCAAGGTCATGCTCGTCACTTCTCGTCCGGTCACCGCTAAGGGTGGTGGTGCTCCGCCGCCGGCGGTGGCTGCTGTGAGTAGTCACTCTTGGTCATCTGCTGTTGCTTGGCTTGGCTGGGGCCAAGGCCCTTCTGTGGTGCTAAGTCCTGACAAGGCCATGTGGTGGCCATGAGCTTGTTGTGACATGCCTGCGGCTGGCTGACTTGCTTGCTGGGCGTGGGCATTGCTGGGCTGCCATGGCTTGTCAGTGGTGCTGGTGTGCCTCGCTCGCGCGTACGCATGCTGATGCCATGGTCTGTCTGTGGTGCCTCGGCTGCGCGTGCTGTGGGCGTGTCAGGTGCTCCTGCCGCGCGCTGTGAGGGTGTCAAGAGCGCCCATGGGTGTCATTGGAGCCGCATCTCACGTTCTATCCTCCTCCTCGTAGTAGTTCAGTCCAAGGTCTTCACTGGGGACCTTTTCATTCCCCCTTCCGTTAAGTGTACCCTTGTCCTCAAGGGTAAATTGTGGAAACCTTGAGGCTATCTCATCATAGTCTTCCCAAGTTGCTTCCTCTCTTGGTCCCCCACTCCACTGCACCAACACTCTCCAAATCTTCCTCCTAAACCTTCCCCTTGGCACCATCTTGTACCCAAGGGCTATGGCAGGTTGTAGAAGCATTCTTCCTTCCTCATCGAAGGAAGGCAATTCCAACCGATATACAACGATCCCGACACGGGCAGCCACTTTGAAAGGCCCGTAATATCTCTTCTCCAGCTTGTAGCTCACCTTTCTCTTCATGGTCTTTTGTCCATACGGTTGGAGCTTCAAGTATACAAAGTCCTCGGGCTCAAACTCTTCGAGTCTCCTTCTTTTGTCATACTGCTTCTTCATGCTAGCTTGGGCTTTCTTGAGCTCCCTCTTCACCTTGGCTAGGATCTCATCCTTCGTGAGTAAGACTTCCTCCACCTCTGCATTCTTAGCCGTACCCTTCTCATAAGTCACCAAGGTAGGAGGCTTCCTCCCATACACCACTTTAAATGGGCTAAGTGTGGTAGATGAGTGGTACGTGGTGTTATACCAATATTCTGCCCATGACATATACTTCATCCACCTTGCTTGCTCATCATGACAGTAGCACCACAAGTATTGTTCTAGCGTACGGTTGACCACCTCTGTTTGGCCATCGGTTTGCGGGTGGTATGAAGAACTTATCTTCATCTTGCTTCCTTGAAGTGAAAACACTTCCTTCCAAAAGGAGCTCATGAACACCCGATCCCGGTCGGTCACTATGGTTCTAAGGAAACCATGGAGCTTCACCACATTATCCACAAATGTCTTCGCCACACTCTTCATTGTAAATGGATGCTTAAGGGGTATGAAGTGAGCATACTTACTTAAGCGATCCACCATCACCAAGATCACTTCAAACCCTTGACTAGTGGGCAAGCCCTCCACGAAGTCCATGGACAAGTCTTCCCATATAGCTTCCGGTATGGGCAAGGGTTGTAATAGGCCCGTAGGGGTTCTTGTGTCATGTTTGGCCTTTTGACACGTCACATTCGGCCACCCACTTCTTTACACTTCTCTTGAGGCTCTCCCAATAGAAGAAGTGCTTGACCCTTATGTAGGTCCTAAGCCATCCCAAGTGACCACCTTCCCTACTATGGTGGAAATGAGTAAGGATCTCCTTCCTCAAGTTGGGCACATCCGGCACATAAATGTAGGACTTATAGTAGATAAGCCCATCACGCAACTTGAATCCGGTCACCCCATCACATGGGCTTTCAAGCTTCTCTATGATCTCTTGAGACCTTGCATCCAACATCACGACCTCTCTAAGCTTGTCTCATATCCTCCATTCGGGTCCACTCAAGGCACTAAGTTCGGCCTCATCTTCATAAAGAGTCCACATCATTGGACTTCCTTCCTTCCTTGATAAGGCATCAGCCACCTTATTCTCCTTGTCGGGTTGATACACGATGTCATATTCGAACCCCAAAAGCTTCACAAGGAACTTTTGCTGCTCCGACGTCACTATCTTTTGTTCTAGCAAGTGCCTCAACGCTTGCCGATCGGTCACGATGGTGAACTTTCTCCCCAAGAGGTAAGGTCTTCATACCTTCACTGCATGCACCACCGCCAACATTTCCCTTGCATAAGTGCTCTATGCCTTCTTCATTGGCCCTAAGGCCTTTGAGATATATGCAATGAGCCTCCTTTCTTGTGCTAGTACCGCCCCAATCCCTTCTCCACTTGCATCAGTATAGACTTCAAATGGTTTCTTGAAGTCAGGCAAGGCCAAGATGGGTGTCTTGGTCATGGCTCTCTTCAAGTCATCAAAATCCCTCCTCCCTTCTTCGGTCCATTCAAATCCCTCCTTCTTCAGCATCGATGTAAGTGGCTTGGCTATCAAACCATAGCCTTGCACGAATCTTCGATAATAACCCGTCAATCCAAGGAACCCTCGCAAGGCCGACACATCCTTGGGTAAGGGCCAATCCACCATAGCTTCCACCTTTCGTTGATCCACCTTCACTCCTTGGCCCGAGATACTATGACCAAGATATTCTAGCTCTTCTTGCATGAAGGCACATTTGGATGCCTTGATGAAGAAGTTGTGCTCCTTCAAGATTACCAACACACACTCCAACTGCTCCAAGTGTTCTTCCACACTCTTCGAATACACCAAGATGTCGTCGAAGAACACCAATACAAACTTCCTTAAGAACGGCTTGAATATGACATTCATGGCCGCTTGGAAGGTCGACGGGGCATTACATAGCCCAAAAGGCATCACTAGGTACTCATAATGACCGGAGTGAGTCCTAAATTCCGTTTTGTGGGTGTCTTCCTCTTTCATCCGGATTTGATGGTATCCGGCCCTCAAATCTAGCTTGGTGAACACATGAGCTCCATGCAACTCATCAAGCATCTCATCCACCGTAGGAATAGGGAATCTATTCCTCACCGTTGCTTCACTCAAAGCCCGATAGTCGGTGCAAAAGCGCCAACTTCCATCATTCTTTCTCACAAGTAACACCGGCAATGAGAAGGGGCTTGTGCTTGGTCGAATCAAGCCACTAGCCAATATTTCCTCCACTTGTCTTTCAATCTCACCCTTCTGAAAATGAGCATACCAGTATGGTGGCACATTCACCGGTTTACTAGCATCCTTCGACACAATGCGGTGATCGAACTCCCTACTTGGAGGCAACAAGGTAGGCACCTCCAAGACTTCTTTGTGTCTTTCCAAAACCGCCCTCACACCTTGGAGCAGCTCCTCACTTCCATCACAATGCTTCTCTCATTGCTCATCTTCTTCTTTTTCTTGGCCCATCACTATGACAAAACAATGAGCCCTACCCTTGCATAGCTTCTCGAACATGTGGGTCTCGCAAGGCCTTGGCTCTTTTGATGTTAGAGCTGTCCACGTCCTCTTCTTTCCTCCAAGCTTGAACTCCATAGTCATCTTCTCATAGTCCGTGACAACCTTGCCAATGTTTCTTAGCCAAGCATTGCCCAAGATCACATCCAATCCCACCAAGGAAAGTACATGGAGATCAGCCATTATGCGGACACCTTGGACATTCATCTTCACGGTTCTCACCACCATTTCGCATCTTAGCTTCTCGCCATTTGCTTCCTTGACTTTGAATGGCTCTACTTCTTCCCCATGCAACCCCACCTTAGAAAGAATGCGGGAGTTGATGAAGTTGTGGGTAGACCCACTATCCACCAACAAAGTTACTTCATGCTTCCCAACCCAAGCCGTAAGTCGCATGGTTGAGGGCTTTTGCACTCCGGACATCGCATTAAGGCTCAGCTCGGCCTCCTCACTTTCCCGTTCACTAGAGGACTCCTCATGCCCGTGCTCCTCTTCACTAGACTCCCCCGCATGCTACTCATCTTCGCCGATCATGAACATCACCTTGGCGGCTTTCTTGCATTGATGGTCGCGGCTCCACTTCTCACCACACTTGAAACATAAGCCCTTCTTGATATACTCATTCAGCTCCTCATGGGTGAGCTTCTTGACTTCCTTCCCTTTGCTCCTTGAGTCTCCCATGGCCGCCTCCTTTCTCTTCCAAGACCCCGTGGAATACAAGGGTTTAGAAGCCTTGTTAGCCACTTGTTCTTTGGTGTGTCTCTTCTCGTAGTGGTGGCTTTCTTCAAGGATCTCGGCCATCCTCAACTGCTCTTGTAGCCTTGTGGGTTGCTTCAACTTGAGCTCCTTGGCAATCCATGGCTTCAGCCCATCCACAAAGGTATCAACAAGCGTCTCCTCGGACCAACCCCTCACCAAGGTTTGGAGTTGACGGAACTCCTCCACATAGGCATGCACCTTGCCTTCTTGCTTTAGCTTGGTTAGTTGTCCATGGTGGTTGATAATGGGCGAGGGCCCAAATTGCATCAACAGTTCTCTCTCAAATGTTGTCCACCCGAGCCTTCTTCCTTCCTTCTCGTACTGAGCCCGAATCCATCTCCACTACTTGCTCGCCTTTCCATCAAGGAAGAAACAAGTTGTGGCTACTCTTTCCTCCCTTGGGACTTCATAAATATGGAAATAATGGTCCGCCTTGTCTAGCCACTCATGAGGGTCGCCACCATTGAACTTGAAAAAATCAATCTTCGGTCTCCTCGGTCTTCGGTTGTTAAACCGATTCCCTTCATCATCTTCATAGTCACCTCCACGATATTATGGCCTTCTTGGTCCTCGGTTGTTAAACCGATTTTCATCATCAATCTCATAGTCAACTCCGCGGTAATAGGGCCTTCGAGGTCCTCGGGGGTTAAACCGATTTCGTGGCCTCTTTGCGGTCTCCCATGCCTTCTAGCATCTCCATGGGCCCGGTCATAGGGCACCTCCTCCCTATACCGACTTCCCCCAACTTCTTCTTCAGTCCTTGCATGGTCATCAGCATTATGGTTGGGCTCATCCTCTCGTAGCCACCTCTCCACTACCTCCCGTTCATTCTCCACTCTTCCACCGAATCTAAGTGTTGGGCGTTGCCTTGGTTCTCCTCTTGTAAACTCGGACATATGAGTTCTTCTCCCATCAAAGGGCTGCTCCTCTTCCACGCTTGGGGGTGGTATACGGTTGCCCCCATTTGGTTCTCCTCCAAGTCTTGTCAGGATTGCTTGCAAGTCTTGCCTCATGCCTTTCAACGCCTTCATATTCTCCTCTGTAGCATTTGTCACTGAGGTGATGGCCCCTTGCATGTCAGTCATGGAAGTCGTAGACTCCACCATCTTCTCCTTCATCCAACGAGATGCCAGCTCCAAAGCTTCAAAACGGTCTTTGTTGGATGGGAATGAACTCGATGCGGCCTCCATTGGAACACTTGGCTGCAACAAGTCCAACCGTGGATTCTCTCCCAAAGGAAGATCAAACCCCCTCCCACGGAGAGCTTCTCACAAACACTTCCAACCTTGGGTTGTCTCCCAAAGGAAGATCGAACCCCTTACCCACCAAGAACGTATCAAGAACAAACACTTTCCGACCTTGGGTTCTCTCCAAATTGAAGATCGAACCCCTCCACAGATTATAATTCCAACACAATACAAACAACTTTCTTCTACAAAAATCTTAGTAATAAGAATCAAAGTAAGATTTGCTCGTGTTTACCTCGCTTGAAGTGAAGAAAACTTCAAGCAACTCCTCTCAATGAAAGCACCAATTTGTTAGGGTCCCCGGTCAAGGACTCCACAACAATCACCAACTCCTCCACGCGATCCTCCCGAACCGTTTCTAGTAACACACGAGCGTAGAATTTAGGATCAAACACTCAACAAATGAATAATACCTCACTCTTATTACGAAGAACGTGGTCTTAGGATTATTAGTCCTTCGAACCACAAGAACACAAGAACAATCGTACAAGGGTTATTAGCCCAAGCACGCCCAACTTAAGAGGTTATTAGCCCCCAAGTCTACTGGCATAAACGTGCCTATGCCTGACCACTCTCAGAAAGCTCTCTAGCTCTCACTACTCAACTCTATGACTGAATGAATTCTAATGCTCCTGAGGAGTGCTTATATAGGCCTTCTCAGGAGCTTACAAACCCTAATCAAATCAATTCAAATCAATCTAAATCAAATCTTCAAGATTCTAAGGAAACAATTCCAAGAATCAAGGAGATTTGATGATACATTCCTAAAACATCAAAACTCAGAAAGGAAAGATAATCTTCTAGAAACATCTAATTCTAGAAGATAATATTTATTCAATTACTACCATAATCACAACCAATCTCTAAATATGCCATCCTGAAAGATTGATCTTGCCGCCGTCTGCCGCCCAACATGGTGGCGCCGCCGCCGTGCTCCTCCTTGGGTGGTGATGCTCCTCCAACTTCCAAGATCATGCTCATCACTTCTCGTCCGGTCACCGCTAAGGGTGGTGGTGCTCCGCCGCCGGCGGTGGCTGCTGTGAGTAGCCACTCTTGGTCATCTGCTGCTGCTTGGCTTGGCTGGGGCCAAGGCCCTTCTGTGGTGCTAAGTCCAGACAAGGTCATGTGGTGGCCATGAGCTTGCGGTGGCATGTCTGCGGCTGGCTGACTTGCTTGCTGGGCGTGGGCATTGCTGGGCTGCCATGGCTTGTCAGTGGTGCTGGTGTGCCTCGCTCGCGCACGCGCATGCTGATGCCATGGTCTGTCTGTGGTGCCTCGGCTACGCGCGTTGTGGGCGTGTTAGGTGCTCCTACCGTGCGCTGTGGGGGTGTCAAGGGCGCCCATGGGTGTCATTGGCGTCGCATCTCGCGTGCTATCCTCCTCCTCGTGGCAGTTCAGTCCAAGGTCTTCACTGGGGACCCTTTCACACGCGCCCCACCCTGTGCTTCTCGCCTGGCTTTTTTTCATGCGGTATTGACGGTCACGCGCATGCTGTGTTGCCCCCTGTGCTGTGGGTGAGCTCGGTGCTCTCTCGTCGCCGACATCCGGCGGCGCTTGGTTCCCACGCGCCGACTGTTGGTTTGCGTATCCCCACACGTTATCGCCCTTTTGCCCTCCGCTAGCTTGGTGGTCTTCTGATTCCGTTTGATGTTGTTGTCGTTTTGCGCCCCCATTGAGCCACCGCCCTTTGGCTTGGTTTTTCTGTTTTTTATTGTGTTTAGTTTCGACCATTGTTTAGGCCTTTCTTTTGCTCTTGTTTGGTTGGTTCTTGTTCATTTGTTGGGCTGTTCCGGCTCCTCAATGGGCTTTTTTGTCCCTTTGTGGGCTTATCCGGTCCTTGGGATCTTTACGGGTCCCTTAGATCTTTTCCAGGTCGTCTGCGTGCCCTTTACTAGCCCTTTAGATTTCTGTGGCTAAGTCCGCTGTTATCGGCCATCTGCACCCTCTGCCCTGCATGAAGCATATAGTGGTTTTTTTTATCCTTTTTAGGATCTTGCTAGTTTTCTTTTACAACCTGGCTTTAGTTAAGCCTTATTTTGGTTTTTTCCTTGTACGGTTTAACTATTGAATTGCAAGCCTCATGACATTATTTAGGAAAAAAAGAGTTAGTGTTATGATAATGAAAGAGGTCTTTTTTATTTTCTTTAATGTATTGTACATCTTGTTGCGTGTAGTACATATATGTTCTAAGTTGATTTAAAAAGAAAAAAAACTATTTCATGAACTGAGGGATGTATGATACACTTATGTGGTAATGAAAGATCATGAATTACAAATAATGGTCTTTCCACTTCAACCAAAAACCAGCATTGTCGTTTCAGTTTAAACATCATGGAGATTAGAGAAAGGAGAGGAAAGTAATAGTGGAATTGAAAGGATGGAGAGACACCGAATGTAATGAGTTTAAGAAAAAGATATATTTTGACATTTAGAAACTTTTGGGGGGACAAACTTGAGCTAAAAAAAATCTAGGTTTGTTTAAAGCTTTAGGCTAAACTTTTAGTTTTTAGCAAAACTCTATGAATATATCCTTTGTAGATTTGTTAGAGAGATCATGAGTACGTAATAGAGTATTGGAGGTAGGAGCTTATTCCGATTTTTTGAGGCTGAAGAGAGTTTGTTTATATAACCCTTTTAGAGGGGAGCAGGGGAGGGTTTTGTTTATAACCTTTTTAGAGGTATTTTTCTTTTTGAAGATTGAGGTTATGACATTATTTCAAATATTTTTTCTTGGGGCCTAGGGATGGCTTTGCACAGCCCTTCCGCCTTGTCCTGCCCTGTCCATTGCCTCAATCATTCTTTTATATACATGGGTCATACTAACATATGGTTCTTATGGTTCTTTACACTTTTAGTTCAGTGAGATGGTTTATAATACCCCAAATCTTACATGGAATGATAAATGAATATTGTAAGGCCTATTCTCACTTTGAATGCGTACTAGGTAGAACTAAGACTTATAATGATTCCAAGAAGCTTCAAAAGCAACCTTGATGATTCCTTAGACGTGGCTAATGCTTCATTTCCTCGTTATAAATGTTACCAGTGCTAGCCCAGTAGCCCTCAATGTGAGCGTGGCGGGCCTTGACAAGGATGTCGAGGTTTAAGGGGGATGATTATAATATCTCGAGTTCTACATGGAGTGAGAGAAGAGAAGGAATGATAAAAGAACGGTATAAGGTTAAATCCCACATTGAATAGTTACCTGGTAGAATCGATCCTCTCTAAGAAGCTTTAAAAGCAACTTTGACTAGCTCTTTTTGAGTGAAAGTGCAGATGTAGCTATTGCTTCTTTCGTTCATTACATGGTTCGTTTCCACTCATTAAAATTTGTTGTGAATCACTGGAACTTCATTGGTTGATTCTTCTTTATTGCTTAGGTGATTGGAAACTTAGGCTATTTTGTTATTCGAATTATATAGGCAATTACAGTTTGCGCATGTGCTTTTTGTAGGATTAACAGCTATTTAATTTCTGAAGTCTGTGTAAGAGTGAACATCAACACATTAATAATCGCTATCATTTACCACTTGTAATTAGTTATTGTTTCCTCCATTGTACTAATAGTGCTAGAGTACTTTTACGTCAATGTCACAATCCCAGCAAAGCTAGCTTGCCACATTACAGTTATTGGTCAAAACTAGCTTTCAATATATCTATTTGGAAGTTATTTTCTCAGTATTGGTTAGAATAAGAATGTTTTGTGGAATATAATGAGAGGTTCTGTACATGGCTAGAAGCCTTAAACCTTATGAAGGATGAATTAGAGGATGTACTATCTATATAATTTGTTTTGTTTTATGATTTAGTGATGCTCTATTACCCAACATTAGTATGGCGATGGGATGCATTTGCTCTTTTTTTTTTCTCCAGATTTTTCATTTTCTCCCCCTACTCATGGGAAAATTTTGACTATCAACAACTTAAGGAGAATGGGTGTTTGCTTGGTTGATTGGTGTTATTTGTGCAAAAGTAATGAAGAGTCGGTTGATCATATCCTTCTTCATTTGTCTGTTGCAAGAGAGATGTGGTCGCATGTGCTTAGCATTCTGAACTTTGTTCGGGTTATGCCTATAAAGGTGGTAGAAGTGATGAAGTGCTAGAGTAGGAAATTTGAGGATCCAATTGCTTTGGCCATTTGAAAGATGATTCCTTCTTGTATTTGGTGGAGTTTGTGGTGGGAAAGGAATGATAGATACATTGAGGACAGGACTATGCCTTTGGAGCATTTGAGGGGCTCTATAATGCAATCTCTTTTTTTGTGGGCTAATTTGGTGTTAGGGTGTCCTTTTTCGGGTTATCTAAATTCCTTAGTGTTTTAGCTTGTATGGTCTAATTGTTTTCAGTATAGTCTCTTGTATTGTAATCATTCTTCTTTTTCCTCTTTAATAAAGATTAACTTACTTATAAAAAAAATCCCCCCCCAACCCCCGGCGACTGAAAAAAATAAAAATAAAAGCATATATGAAGCTCATGATAGATTTTGGATATTTTCCATGTCAACTAAAGATTGTATGAATAGTTCCTATGCAGATATCTGTCAATTAATTCAACTTCAACAATGGCTTATGGTTTTGTGGAGATTAATTTCAACAAAGTTTCATCTTGCATGATGCATGAGGCTGGTTCTTCTTACTTTTTCATTCCTCAGGTAAAAATTCTCTTTTTGTATTCCGTATTAATGCAGCTATGTTGTGCGTGCCTTCTATTCCCCTTGTTTTCATGCTTATCATCATTCTCTAAGTTTAGATAATCTATAAGCTTAAAAAATATCAATGTGAATTTAACAGATTGAATTAGATGAGCATGAAGGTTTTTCTATTTTAGCGGCAACACTTGCTTGGAGTGATTCTTCCTTTTGTTCATTTGAAGACGCTGTTTGTTCTTATGAATTATCTCTCAAACAGGTATATCTTGTGTTCTCCTTTTCACACTATGCTCTTGTTTTTAGAATTCCCTGCTTTTCATCTTTGGTTGATTTATCATGTAATAATACTGGCATGTGGAGTTTTATTGTTAGTAAATATCTAGTTCAATTTTATGGTAAAATGTAAGAACTAACTGGAAGTGCTGTGCCATTGGCTTATCAGTGATTTCCTGACATATTTGAAGGTCAACTTAATTTCTATGTGACAATATTTGTGAAACTGGATGAATGCCTTGGTCTTGTGTCTCCTCGTTATATAGAGCTACCGAAACAAACTATAGAAGGAGGAAATCAAGTATCAAACTAGACAAGGAAAGAAATGAAGTATCCGTTGCCTATACAAGGAATTTTATGGCTGCTGTTAGTTGTAGTCTAATGGTGCTAGCTATACAAATTAATGGAAAGAATAAGAAAGGAAAATGCCCAGCTAGAGCTAAGGTAAGTTAATGACACTATGTTGTATGTCCTGCAATTTATTTTCCATGGTATTTATTACTAATATTCTCATTTAGCAATTTTGGATGATATAATTTGTTCTTTGTTTCTTTGATTAATTATCAGGAAATGTATTATTTTCAAAATCCTTTTTCTTTTATTTTCCTTGTACTTTTTTCACCCGGTACTAGCAGCTTTATCAGGGAATTTCTCATCTTAAATGATTAAAGAACAACATCTCATTCCCTCCGGGCTCTGTTGATTTGCATAAAATACTCTGGTGCGTGCTTGAGTATGTGAGGGTTGTATACATAGTTGAAGACTTCTATTCCAAAAAGTGAGTATAAAATGTAGTATCTTTATACTTTCTTGTATAACCTCTTTACTTTGACTTTTCATGTTCAGGCTAGTTCTCATTCTTGGCCCAATAAAGATATATGCGGCTCCAAAAGCATAAGTTCTACTCTCAGAAAACTCAACTTGGTTGAGGATAAAACTGTTACAATGGTATTCAGTTTCAGTTTTATAGATTGATTTGACCACTCAGTTATTTATTTTTGGGTGAATATTAGGTCGCAAACCACTAAATTAGTCTTATAAATACGGGACAGTTAGATCTACTATTGGATTTCTTTTTTTTTTCTCCCAATCCGTAGTTCTTTTGTACTTATAGGTCCCTGACGTCTAAATGGATTCAATGATTAGCACAGCTTCTGGAGCGTGTTCTATCCACCATAATATGCTAGCAGACGTAAAATCGAATATAAGCCAAGGAAGAAATGAAATGATAGGAGAGATAGGTAGATTCAAAAAAAGAAATTTGCTGCTGTAATCTCTATAACTAATTCAGTTTCTATTGTCCTGTAATCATGATCATCATAATAATATCGATTGGCGAGTTGTAGTTGTATTAGCTGATTTATCCTAAATGTTTTAGAATGGACAACGCTTCTTTGGAATATATCTTTTTTGTGTAGAGAATTCCAAGGAGGAGTTTCATAAAAAGTTTCTGTAGTTTCTTGCAGTGTGAGGCATACTTGTGTAATCAGATTGATTAGTTTTGGAGGCTCAGATTGGAATGTCAAACTAATTGAGTGTGATACATTAAAAACTTAGATTCAAAATAGCAACCATATTGAGTTTGTTTAGAGGCTTCTTTGGAATATAACTTTTTTGAGTTTGTTTAGTTTGATGTACTTTCTACATTTAGAATAGCAACTATATTAGAGGAATCTAGACAGATACTTCCTCCAATGGTTCATTTGAGTCATCAAAGGCCCCAGTCGAGAAAGTTATGTCTTTCTTACAAATTTGTCAATCAACAAATGAAGAGTTGTCTATAAAGCCTCATTAATTTGAGCCTTCTTGCAACTTTATCTCAACAAAAAAAAAAGAGAAATGAAATCTCTAAGAGAAAGAAAGAGAAATTGAGTCTACCAAAAAAAGAAACAGAAATGACAACAACAAAAATTTATATAGTAAACAAATCATATACCTGTTAAAAGTCTGTCCTTGAGAGAAAGAGAGGAAGTTGACAAACTATAAAAGTTAGAAAGAACCGAGCATATTGCAAAATGGGAGAGCTACGCATAGAGATAGATTTTTTGAATTTAAACTTAAAGATAGGCTTTTGTTACGATAGTTTTGAGAAAAAATAGTAGATAGTGTCTGTTACGATAGAATAAAGAAAAAATAGTTTTGAAAGGGCAAGTTATTTTCAGTCTGATACGCGTTATTTTCCTTTGACCATGTTAAGGAAAGTATCATAGACAGTAGAGAGATTCATGGGATTGTAGAGAGATTCATGGGATTGTCATAGAGAGAATCATGGGATTGTATTGATTGTAATTGAGATATGATCTCTATATAATACGACCTAGAGAGAGAGTTGATACAACATCTTCTTCTCCTCTTTTTTTGAAACCCTAATATTCTAACATGGTATCAGAGGGTTGGTTCCATTTCCTAGGGTTTTCAGCTTCTCATTTCTTTCAGCTTTCAATTTTCTCTTCTCTTTTGTTGGTTCTCTTGGTTTTGAAGTGACTCTGTCACTCCGATAAATTTGGGGCCATGCCCAGTACAAAAAGATGGCGCTGGTCTCATCTTAGATATCAGGCCACCGCCAATGTCGGAGGTTTTGTGGTTATTGGTTGTTGAAATGGCAGAACCGGTCAGGCTGCCAGTATCGTTTGTGGTTGTTGGTTCTCTGTCGAGTACATTGTGATACTCCGAGTAGTGTAGGTGTTCCGGTGGTCTTTCTCTGTTGTTGGATGTTTGTTGTGGGTTGCCGTTGTTCTACCTCCGTGTGTGAGGTCTTGTATTTTCTCTGTGTTCCGGGATTTTTTCGGAGACAGAAGGGCTTCTCTTATGTTCTCCGGCCATTTCTCTGGGCCTGTGGTGGTTTCCGTCGTGTTTTAGTGGTCGTTGTAGAATCCGGCGATTCTGAGTTGGTCGTTTCTCCCTGTTCCGGTGGTCTCCAGGGTGCCGAAAGTGTCAGTTTGGCCGCCTCCGCCGCCATCTGGTTTTCTCAGCACCAACACTGAAAAAGACGACCTTATTTGACAAACAAATAAACCTTATTCCTTGTTGGGATAAGGATATCCTTATTCCTGATAGGGTCTCAGCCCAGCCCACGGCCCAAGTTGTTCCGAACCAATACCGTTGACCCGAGTCCGCTCCGCCCCGCATTCTGACGCGTTTCGACTCTGATACACACAGTTGGCTTGTGATTCGATATTTCGCCTTTGTCTCGGCCGGTTCATTCCGATACGATCATTTTTCGGCCGATATTCACACTGTTTTGGCCGGTTCCTGCATTCTCTCCATATACGTTTGATTTTGCTTACTGTGTTGCTCTTTGTATAGGTCGTTTTGCCTCTATTTCGGGTAGAGAACCCACATTTCGGCTGAAACTATTTTATTTCGGCCAGTTCAGTCTCATTTTTGACCCGTTTGGACTTATTCCCCTCTGTTTGGTTCTGTTTGAGGGCCTGGGAACACGATTCCTGTATTATTTTGGGTAGTTTTGGCTTATTATCATTATTGTTGAGTATCATTATTATTAGTAGTTTCGGTTTGTTTGGATATCTACCCTATTGGTTGGATTATTGGTGG
Source organism: Myrica gale (assembly GCA_963930655.1). Lineage (NCBI taxonomy): Eukaryota > Viridiplantae > Streptophyta > Magnoliopsida > Fagales > Myricaceae > Myrica > Myrica gale. The sequence goes on from OZ005611.1 coordinate 13,469,479, forward strand.
ATTTTTTGGCTCATTCTTGTGGTTGTCAGCTATGGACACTCCGCCCATCAAAGACTCTGCTCCTAAATCAGATGGTGCACTTCCCACTCAGTTATCTAATCTTTCCTTGTCTACTGTTATGTTCAATGGAAGGAACTATGAGTATTGGGCTCGTTCGGTGGAAGTTACCTTAAGTGGGCGTGGACTCTATCACCACTTATCTTCTGATAAGCCCGATAAACCTATTGAGGCTTGGGAACAGAATGACATTTTCATTATCTCCCTTCTGATGCATAGTATCGAACCACATGTCGGGTCATCTTGTATTTACTTGTCGACTACTCAAGAAATTTGGAATCATCTTCGCCAAATGTACTCTGGTACAGGTAATATCACTCGAATTTATGATGTTTGCAAGCAATACTTCAGCCTTGAGATCAGGGTTCTCTCAGTTTGGAAGAACACTACAACCGGGTCCTTACGCTATGTCAGGAGTGTAACATGTTCTAGCCTCTCTCCACTGATCTTGACTAGTCTGCGACCGGAATATGAGTCAGTACGGGCCCAGATATTAGGGGGACAGACGCTACCCTCTCTTCTTGAGGTGTTCTCTCGGATTCAACGGGCAACTCTTTCTGATATGAGTTCCCCAATGCGTCCTGATCAATCTGCTTTTCTTGCCTCTCGTGGGGGCCGTGGAGGTCGTGGCGGTCATCCCTCTCGTGCGGTCGTGATTTTCGCGGAGGTGGCCGTAGTGGGACTCAGGATTCACGAAAATGTACTCATTGTGGCCGTAGTAATCATTTCGTGGACTTATGTTGGGACTTGCATGGAAAACCATCTGGTTCGGCTCACCAGGCTCATTCTCCGGAGGACTCAGGTTCCATTCCTCTTCAATCCCAGGAGCATGAGGAGATTTCTGTCTCCCGGGATGAGTATGCCCAATTTGTTAGTCATAAACAAGCCCATTCCACTTCTACTGCTACTCTGGCCCGATCAGGTGCAGCTCCTCATTGTTTTCTATCCTCCACTTCCGACCCATAGATAATTAACTCTGATGCAAATGAGCATATGATCAGTTCATCCACCTCCCTTTCTGACTTTTATGCTGTTACTTCTTCAAAATCTGTTACACTCGCTAATGGGTCACTCACTAGCGTTGCAGGATCGGGCACAACCCATCTTAGTCCTACTCTAGATTTTTTGTCCGTTTTACATGTCCCTGGATTTTCGTTTAATCTTTTGTTCATTAGTAAGATTACCAAAGCACTGAATTGTTGTGTTACCTTTTATTCTTCTCTATGTATTTGTTAGGATCTCAAGACGAAGAAGCTGATTGGTATGGGTCATGAAGCTGGTGGCCTTTATTATCTGGACCTCCCACCGCCATCTCCTCGAGCACTTCAGTCCTCCACCACCTCTCCTTTTCAATGGCATTCTCGCCTTGGTCATCTGTCCCTCGCTACATTAAAGCGTCAAGTTGCCAGTCTTCAGCAGGTGTCATCACTTGAGTGTGAAGCTTGTCAACTCAGTAAACACCGTCGTGTGTCTTTTCCTTCTCGTATTGTAAGTCGTATGTCAAGTCCTTTTCACGTAGTCCACTCTGATGTATGGGGTCCATTCAAAATTGCGTCCAATAAATTTTGTTACTTTGTCACATTTGTTGATGATTTTTCACGTATGACATGGTTGTTTTTAATGCAAAATCGTTCTGAGTTATTTTCTATCTTTAAACACTTTCGTACTCAAATCAAAACACAATTTTCTCAGAAAATATGTGTCCTAAGGTCTGATAATGCAAAGGAATACACTTCACAACCTTTTGCAGCATATCTCTATGATAAAGGTATTATTCATCAAACATCTTGCGTTTACACTCCCTAACAAAATGGGGTCGATGAACGCAATAATCGTCATTTATTGGATGTGGCTCGGGCGTTGTTATTCCATATGCATGTTCCAAAACACTTTTGGAGTGATGCTATTCTCACTGCATGTTATCTTATTAATCGCATGCCCTCCACTGTTTTGGACGGAGTGTCTCCTTTTTCGCTTATGTTTCCTTCATCTGCTTCATTCTCTTTGTCCTTAAAATTTTTTGGGTGCGTTTGTTATGTTCATAACCTTGGTCCCCATGGTGATAAACTTGATCCTAGGGCTACCAAGTGTGTCTTCCTTGGGTATTCTCAGACACAAAAGGGCTATGGGTGTTATAATCCTACTCTCTATCGTTATTTCACCACTACGGATGTCACCTTCGTTGAGTCGACCCCATATTTCCCTACATCTTCGGACTCCACTCTCGACATATCCCCAGATTCTCCTCCGCTTCCCCTTCCGCTCTTACCAGATTCTCATAATATCTTGCCTACACCACCAGTCCTGCATTCTCGTCCTTTGCAGATGTATACACGTCGTCCACGACCGTCGTCAGCTTCGCTGCCCCAGCCACATGCTTCGATGTCTTCTGATCCGGCTTCCACTCCTGCACTTGATTCCTTGCCCATTGATCTCCGAAAAGGTAAACGTTCTTGTGTCACCAACCACCCCATTAGTAAGTTTGTGTCTTCCGCATCCTTGTCTACTTCCTTCTCTTGTTTTACCTCCAACCTTTCCAGTGTTTCAGTACCTAAAACAGTGCAGGATGCTCCATCTGATTCTGGCTGGAGGACAGTAATGGAAGTAGAAATGTGAGGTAGAGAAATGACATGAGTGTCCAGGGCTTCCCGAATAGAGTGACAATCGACCTCAATATGCTTCGTGCGCTCATGATAAACGGGATTAGCGGCAATCTGAATAGCGCTAGTGTTATCAGCATGTAGCGGAGTAGGATCAGATTGAGAAAACCAAGCTCAGACAGAAGGTCACGAAGCCAGACAATCTTAGAACAAGCAGCAGACATGGCGCGGTATTCGGATTCAGTAGAAGATTTAGAAACACGTGGTTGTTTCTTACTCTTCCAAGAGATCAAAGAATTGCCAAGAAAGATGCACCAACCTATACCAGACCGTCGAATATCAAGACAGCCGGCCCAATCCGCATCACTATAAGCAACTAAACGAGGAGGAGAGCCAGTTGGGAAGAACAACCCACGACCAGGTGAACCTCTAAGATATCGAATGATACGACGTACAACAGCTAAGTGGAGATGGCGTGGAGTTTGCATAAACTGGCTAACCTGCTGCACAGCGAAGGAAATATCTGGCTGAGTAATAGTCAAATAGTTCAAAATGCCTACCAATTGTCGAAACACAGTAGGATTAGAAAGAAGATCGCCCTCCTCACTACGATATTTCTCATTAACTTCCATAGGAGTATCTACCGAAGAAGAATCCTGAAGACCAGCTAGACGAATCAAATCCTGGGCATATTTGTGTTGATTCAAGAATATACCCGAAGAATCTGTGTGCACCTCCAAACCCAAAAAATATGTAAGAGGACCAAGGTCCTTCATATGAAAAGAAGTATGAAGTTGCTACTTGAGATGTGTAATCAAGGAGGAATCAGTCCCATTAATGACAATATCATCCACATACACGAGTAAAAGATTGAGACCAGTCGAAGTCTTGCAAATAAATAAAGAGGAGTTGTATTGACTTTGGACAAAGGAGAAGCTAAGTAGAGTAGACCGGAATTTTTCAAACCATGCCAGAGAGAGACCGCTTCAACTTACACACATAAGAAGACGGAGAAGTAAGCAAACTTGGAGGAGGAGTCATGTAAATGTCTTCTTTGAGATCCCCATGAAGAAAATCATTTTTGACATCCATCTGGTAAAGTGACCAACCTTGAGAGGCAGCAATAGAAATAATTGTACGCACCGTAGTCATCTTCGCCACCGGAGCAAATGTCTCCTCATAGTCCACCCCATATTCTTGCCTATTTCCAAGAGCAACTAATCGAGCCTTATACCTGTCCAGAGTCCCATTAGAACGAAGCTTAATCGAGTAAACTCATTTACAACCAATGACTTTAACATTAGATGGGCAAGGAACCATGTCCCATGTAAGATTATCCTGGAGAGCCCGAAGTTCTTTATCCATTGCCATCCGCCAACAGTCATGTTTAACAACCTCTGAAAATCCTGAAGGAATGGGAATAGAAGTCAAAGTAGCATTAAAACCATACCGATCTGGAGGGCGTGATTCTCGGGCAGATCGTCGAGGACCAGTATTAGAAGAGCTTATCAGAACTGGCTCAAAAGGCGTGGGAACAGGCACAGAGGAAGAGTCAATCGCTGGAGGGAGCAAAGTTGGTAAACGCCGAGTATACACAATTTCAGGTTTGATGTGTATCTTTTGCCCAGTCAGCCTGAAGGATGATGTGTATCTTTTGTAATATTCTGCATCCGTTGTTATGCTTTTTGTTGCCTCTGTGCAATAAATATTAGAAAATTTGACAATATGGTCACTAGGTTTATACTACACTGACGATTTAGTCACAAGGTTTCATTTTTTACATTATAGTCATTGAGTTCATACCCGTGTGACAATTGGGTCCTTTTGTCCATTTAACGGAAACTCATGCCACCCTATTGTTTTGCCCAGTCAGCGCCAACTAATGTGAATCGGCAACTAACTCACTCAAAACTCCTACAATACACTGTTTCACTCATGCTCTCTAGTTTAAACGACACAACGTTTTTGAATAGGGCACCGTTTTAATAAGTTATCATTAATTTGTTTGTGAGCCTTCGAAATTCATCTCTCATTTCAGCGTGCCCTAGCCTCTACGACGCTGTCTACCACACAAAGGTCTCCTTCAGCTTGGATCACGGCACCAATGAGCCATCGAAATTCATCTTCCCCATTTTCAATCTGCCTTAGCCTCTGTGACGCCGTCTACCACGCTATTTGCATCAGTTGATTGGTTCGAGCTCGCTACTACATCATTCTTTGAGTGGCTTAGTCAAGAACTATGGATTTGTTGTGCAAGTAAAAAGTTCAGTGATCTTTCCACTATAATTATCTCATCAGCAAAAGCAGCTAAAGAGGTGTTGATGACACATGATCTTTGTTTCGCGCAAAGGCCTACCTTTATTCCCGCTGATGTTTTCTCGATTGGTCATTCAGGTCTTTTTTCATGTCCCTATAACAAGTATCACCGATAAATGAGAAAAATTTGCACCCGGAACTCCTTGGTGCTGAGCGCGTCCAAGCATTTAGAATAGTAAGAAAACACGGGGTATAGAATCTAATCCAATGAATCCATTTCCTTGTCCCAAGGGCTCTCCATGACCTGCGCAAGAATTTATCAATCATGGCAAACAATCTAATTTCTAGGGCAGTATTTGGAGGCAAGTGCAAAATTCATTCTTTTCTCTTTTTATAAGGAGTGCAAAAGCTATTCATATCATTGGTGAAGAAGATGATGACCTTCAGTCAAGGCTTTAATTTTCCTGATTTGTTCCCTTCACTTAAATTACTTAGCTTCTTTACTGGGATGAAGCCGGCCTTGGAGAGACTACAGCTAATTCAATCTTTCTCAGGATCTCTACACTGGAGAGGGTGAGAGAACATCAATCACCTTAGAATGGGCAATTTTTGAGCTACTAAGAAACCCAAGAGCAATGAAGAAGACAGAGGTTGAAGTGCGACAGGTCATCCCACACTACCCATTTTCACTAACAAATGAATGATAACTTATTAAAACGGTGCCCTATTCGAAAAACTTTGTGTCGTTTAAACTAGAGAGCTTGAGTGAAATTGTGCGTTGTGGTAGTTTTGAGTGAGTTGGCTACTGATTCACATTAGTTGGCGCTGACAGGGCAAAATGATGATGTGGCATGGGTTTCCATTAAATGAATTGACATAATATGGATGGAAGGACCCAAACTCAGTGACCATAATGTAAAAAATAAAACCTAGTGATTAAACCTTCAGCGTGGTATAAACCTAATGATCATATTACCAATTTTCCTAAATGTTAATATAATGAGTTAAATACACTTTGCACCCTCTATGTTTGGGGTGTTGACACATTGTACCCTAATGTTTTATTTTTGAGACATTGAGTTCATTATGTTATCTCTATCAACGCTTTGCACCTTAAATTAGGCGTCAAATTAGATGGTAATTGTACTGACCTTACCATTGCTAAGAATTGAGAGAGGAATTTGCGGCAAGGACTTCAAGAAATGATGATTCCAAGGCAACAAACTTCTGCCTTCGGAGAAATATGCTCGTATTGTACATATTTAAGTGATCTGTAGGCAAATATTGTTTGAGATTCAAGAGCGATACGGTAATCTAAGAGAGACTGAGGTCATGTGAGAGGCACGTGTAAACAATTACCGTCTAATTTCACCCTGAGGTGCAAATCGTTGAGAGAGATAACATAATGGCCTTAGTGTCTAAAAAATAAAATATTAGGGTGCAATGTGTTAAAATCCCCAAACATAAGAGGTGCAAAGTGTATTTAATCGTAATATAATTAGTAAAACAAAAAACACATTTCTATGGCTTTGAATGTGATTGTTTTTTTTTTGTTCTTTTTTTCGATTTTGACATGTCATTTGAGAACAATGGTCGAAGTTGGAAGGATTATGTGGTAGAATTGCAGGAACAACAAGCTTTGGTTACCTTACCGGAGAAATGCTTCAAAAGGAGACCAACTTTCAAATATTCTGGACGTTTTAAAGGACATGGATGCACCACGCATGATGAATCAATTGATTTATGGCAACACTTCGGAGTAAATGCGTCTCAATCTTTGCGTAACTCCTTCTATAAAAATAATAACCTCGAGCACCATGGTAAGGCACTTCAATGTTTAAGTCAATCTTTACATCTTATACGAATGGTACTATTCAATTGCTCTAGAAGCACCTACCTTTTATGATTGTCATCTTCTCCTTTTATAGTGTTTCCTCCACCCTCCTGCATTTCCTTTTTGGTGGGAATCTCATTCTTGTAACGTTGTGTCCCGCGATATACTCCTCACACATCTCCTTAACGAGTACTTGCTTTTATTACGGGAATTTGGGATCGTGGAATTAGTGCACGTTATAAGTTGTTGTATTGCCTATCACACATGTCATGATTCCTTATTCTGGGCTAAATACAATGTGGCCTAATCGTTCTTTGTTGCAACTGTGATCATGTCTATTCGGCCCAATTGGTTTGGGCTGGATCTAATTCAATATTTGTATCATCAGAGTCCCCTCATTCTCGAGCAGATTCATTCATAAATCTGGCAAAGAATGTTTGTTGGTGCTTTCGTATACCGAGGTATATGGAAAGTGAAGTTAATGCATGACGAACTAAATCTTTATTAATGATCACATATTGATCTAAGGAGGAATCTTCCATTCGATTACATCTCCAGAGGAACCTAAATATATATCACAATATCACAAATTTTTGTTCGGATAGCAAGTATCGCAAAAGTAGCGTCTGTAATTGATCCACCGTTCTGGGAATGACGTCGGGATTTTGGCATCTTTTGGAATGTGGCAGGGTTCCTCTTTTGGGCATTCCAATTTTTCCTTTAGTCTGTATCGATGATCATCGGCACGTCCCTATTTGGCCATCACCCAATCTGGAATGGCCCTGCGCACGACTTCCATTTGTTCTGCTTGTAATTGTTTTTGAAACTCTGAAAGGATGCTAACGACGGTTTCCCTTGCACTTCCTCCTTGGTGGTGGTAGGCTAGGGAGAGGAGGTATTTGGCTTTCAGGTTTCCTCCTTTCGTTGAGGCATGAACCTCCCTTAGTCCATCTTCAATCATCGCAGTCCAGTGCATCTTCTCACTACCTCGGATGAAAAGTTCGTGCGGATTTTGATTTGCATAACATTTCTTGCAAAGAATTTGTCAAGCCTCTATCGGGGGATATGGAGGTGGTATATTTTTTATCCACAATCGTCGATACACCGTGGACCGTGAGTTGTTTGATGGAATTGCTTTCGACACTGGGCAGAGACTTTGTCATTCTCTTGGGTTATGGTGTGATGTCGTAGACAACCAAATTAATAAAACCTATACTCACAAAAATACATGTAGTGGTGCGAGTAAGGATCGTTCCCACGGGGAGTATCTAGCCTAGTCTTATGCTATGTGAACAAGAATGAGGGGTTTGAGTATAACGAAAATAATTTTAAGAAAAATAACTAAGGAACAATTCAAATGAAAGTATCGAAATCAATCAAAAAAACAAACCTTGGTCTAGGTTAACATCCACCATCGGAATTTTACAACTGATCATCAATACAAATTATATATCAATTCACACTTTGAATATTCACCAATGGAACTATTATCCTATCTCTCCTTAATCGCAGTTAATTAGAAAACAAGCGAACTAATTAACCCTAACTACTAAACAACCCAAGACAAGCGCTAAAGGTTTAATCGAGTAGCAGCCTTAAGAATTAGAGAGATCGATGAAGCTAAACAACACAAGCACAAGCGGTTGCATTTAATTTAGTCGTTCATTCTTTCTAAGATTTAATGATTTCTGACGCAACAAATCATTGAAACTTAGTTGCTTCACAGAATAGAGGAATCAAACAATTACGGATTTGATATCTAACCCAGCATTAGATTGAAACAAATAATAAACTAGTAGGCCTCCTAGCTATTAAACGAGACAATCATGAAAATAGGCATAGAAGAACATCCAATACTCAAAGCATAAATTGAACAATGAAAATAAATTAGATCTCACAGTTTTACTGATTCCGAGGCTTCAGTTTCCCTTCAACCAAGTATAAAAGTTTAGTCACGCAAGGCCTTGGTGAAAACTCGAAGGAGAAGGAGAAGTTAGAAGACAGGGGAGAGAGACGACTAGTTTAGAGGTTTGATAGATGCCTTCCACGTTCATCCCCCCTTGCAACCCTAGCCAATATATTCTAAAACTATGACAATAGCCAAATCTCCCTATTGAAGGAAAAAACATTAAAAATAAAATAGATACCTAATAAAACTAATAATGTGACATCTTTCTCTGGAATTTTAGTGCACCAGGTCAGGAAACTTCCCAAAATTAACAGGTCAGATCCGAAATTAAGATTGCAATATATGGAATGTTCCAGAACAACAACTGTGCAGGTGACGCAACTTCAAGCCCAATTTCGTCCATCATGCAGCCAGTATCTCTTAAAACGTAAAACATGAAAGTTGTATATATGTTTTTTGGCGTTCCATCGTATCTTGAATCATCTCAATCAGAGCTTGGATGAGAGATTTATGCCCCGATTACGAAGAAATGTCAAAACTGTCCAAAATCGCCCAATTAACTTCGTTTTGCATTTAATGCCTCCATTTGTATCCTAAATCAAAATATAAGAATAATGAGTACATTTAGGCACCAAATAACTGTAAAATACTAAACATTAAGGGAGAAAAATATGATATTTTGCATTCTCATCAGGTTATTATAGACAACCCAGCTTATCACCTCGAACCATAATTCTTCAGGCAGGGCTTGAGAAGAGTTTCGCTTCGAGGGTTGCATCTTTAATCTTTTGTTGTTCTTTATTTCTTCCTTTTCCCCTTGTCATCTCTGTTGAGATGGTCTCTCTTTTTATACCTGCACATTATGACGGTTATCTCTTAGGAGAAATGGATCGTGTGTCGTCTATTCATCTTTTGAGTTGCACGTTTCCTTTAATTTTCTATTTTTGGCATCCGGTGTTTTGAATACTCCCTGTCATGGGTGAAACGTGGCCATACCAAGTTTCGCAGACAATCATGGGTGACCAGCGTGCCCTCTCTTTGCATGTCTTGAGTAGCAAGTAGCATTCAATACAGTCGTTTCTGACGTCTGACGCTTCGACTGATCATCGTCTGCAGATGACACGTAATTGGTCTGAGATTTTCGATGGCTGACTGAAGTTGGCGTGCATTGCTCCGCTTACATGAGAGGAAAATTAAGAACAATTTCTGTAATCATTGGTCAAGTTGATTGTCGCCTGGAACGACACGTGGCCTATGTCAGCTTCCCTGTGACTGTAGTTCGTTGCATTCAATGTAGCAACCTTCGACCTTTGACGCTTCGGCAGATTATTGTATGTGGATGACACGTAGCTATTTGTTTGAGTCGATGTGCATCGTTTCGCCATGCCTTGAATATTCTATTGCATTTAATGCGGTAACTTTATGTCGTCTGGTGATTTGGAGATTTACACGCCATATTTGGTTTGGTTTGGACAATCGTTACCAAATATGGTTCCTATTTCCTTCGTTAGTGCTTTTATAGCTTTTGTTTTGTTGGTTATTTTTGTGCAAAAAGAGACCTTTGATTGAGTTATATAATTTAATTTTGAATGAGATACTTTGTCTCATGCCAGGCAACTTAGAAAATGAACTTTTATAAAATAAAATTCAATTTCATTAATCATTAGAAATGAAATAAAGCATCCGGACCGGGCCACTGTCTCCACATGTACTCATAAAGGTGTTTGAACACCCTATTTGCTTAACATGTTTTACAAAGCCTTTTTTTTCCTCCCGTGGACCGCTATGAAAAGTGGGTTGTAGCCATCTGGATAGGGGAGGTAGTCATCCACGTGGAAGATCACCCCTCCGTATCCGACGTGGCGTGTTAGCCATCCTTCCATCATCAGTGTTGTCATTCCTTTCCTCCCGAGTTGCATTCTCAAGTTCCAGATCATCTTTCGAGCTTGCTGATGGAACATTTCCTTAACCGCAACATGGTAAAGGATTGCCAAGAAATAGCGGGCTAATTTATGCCCTTATGAAGCAACTCTCCGTAGCATGTTAACGACTTCGAAAGTGGTCCCTTCTCCACTGAGACGTCGGGCTACTTCCCTGAAAATCTAGTGCAGGTTTTCCATCTCTCGACAACATCTTTTGATCAAGTACAAGACGTCAATTAGCTGCCAGGGGGTTGAATAATCTTCCAGATTCATCCTTTTGTAGGATAAATCATTTGAAGCTGCTTGGTGAAATTCTTTTGACACCAGCTTGAATCTTTTCTAGTCCTCCATAGCTTACTTTAATGTACAGCTAGCGATGATGATGAGGACATCGAGAAGGAGCTAAAGGAGTTCGTTGGCTTCCCCCATATAGCTGACTTTGCTCTTTGTTCTTTTTTTTTTGTCATCCATGGAAGCGTGTCTATCCTTTATAGAAGATATTTTCGACGTGCTCATTTGATCGTGGCCTTCGTGGGCGCGTATTGGGCAATGATGTAGCTTGATTTCCGAATTTATTTTAGCATGTTCTCAAATATTCCTGAGAAAATGCTTTGTTTTTCCTCCCATGATGATGGGTATTTTAGTAATTCGGTGTGATTGCTTACCCGTTTCGCAGGTCTTCGGTTCGTGCGATCGTGGTTTGGTGGGCATTGCTTCGGGATTTGCAGAAAATCTCTGACGTGTTGTCTTCCGTATCTGAACATCATATCATCCTTCAATTAATCGCAACGTTAGAGGGTACTCTTCTACGCGATTGTTGGTTGTAAGTTTAATTTGCGTCGCTTCAAAATTTTCAAGGAATCTTTCAAAAACTGTGCGTCTTTATCAAGGGTATTCAAGGCATTGTGCCCTTTTTATTTAGGTATGCTCTCTCTCGATTTATCAACCTTTTACGCCCTTTCTCTTATTCTCTGATTCTTTTTTATTCTTCGCTTTCTGTCTCTCACTTGCTTTCTCTCTTTTACTAGCCTTCTTGATTTTGTGCAATGGCTGATGTGGTGGTTCTTCGAGTGGTGTTGCTCGAACTTTGAAGTTACTTGAGAGGCGTAAGGGCCATTGGGACCCTAGTCGAATGGTGGAAGCCAATTTTGAGGCTTTTTACACAGAGTATCATTTCCCAATGGGGGCTCGTTTTCGCCTTCCTTATGCCAATGAGATGCCATATACTAGTGGAGATTTGGGAGAGATGTGCCTCTCCCCCTAAGTGTTCGGCGGATTTTGAGATCTTTGCGTCTTTCTGCAACCCAAATTGTTCCCAATGCTTGGAGAGTTCTGTTGGGTTGCGCTGTCATGTGGCCCTTATATCTAGGGCCCGAGTGTCAGTTAACCATGAAGGAGTTCTTATGGTTTTATACACCCATTTGCTCTACTCAGGTTAGTAAATTTTGGTATTTCTGCCCTCGTAATCAGTGGTTTCCCCTATCTCTTCTTATCTTGATAATAACAAGGGGTGACATGAACGTTATTTTTTCATGTATGGTTCAAGACGGGAACGTTTTCCTGGTTAGGAGGAGAAGAGTAACTCGTCCTTGTACCGAACGTTTGGCATCATCCCTGATCTTTACAGAAGAGAAGTTACGGACCTGAATTCAGAGGAGCTGGCCCGTGTTGATGCTATTACTCATATTGGCTCTGTGGATTGGAGTGTTATGGTTTGCATATATAAAAACATAAATCCAAATGTATGTCGGAAATATATAGTAAAAATATCATAAAAACATCAAGGTTGAACAGCATCACGGAAAGTTGCCATGACATCAGGAATATCTCTGAGAATATTCTGTGGATCTGCCTCTGTCTTGAAATCATCTAGAGTCTTCTTGATTTCTTTCAGCTGTTCGTTGACCTCCTTCATATGAGCCACGACTGCCTTGTTGCGCGGGTATGACACTATGCACTCCCCTTCAAAGGCGAGTCAGAGCTTCTCTTGATCATCCAGGAGCTCCTGCACGTCCCGACTCAATTTGTCCACCTGCTCCTGAAGAGGCTGTAGAGCTAGCTGTCTTCACAGTCGCGCACACACAGTTACCAATCACGATACCCCGATGGATGAGGAACTGCATCAAAAACACGTTGTACGAGAGGTTGTTATCCTTAATTTCCCAAGCTTCATCCATGATCAGCTCGAACATGTAGACCGGGAAATCTATTCGCCTCTGCTGGCCCGGCAAAAGAGTACACTAAGCTCTAGTGAATGGGCAATCGGTGGAATGAGTTCTGCCATCGACGTTCGGCGTCCAGATAAGGTGCAAAATTCACCAAAACGTACTGAACTCACTTTGCTTGATTAAGATGCCCTCCACTGTAGAGATCTTCCCCGTCATCAGTGTCCACAAGTCCTGCTCTGATGTCCTCTGCTCATCCGTCAGGGATACTGCCGGGAAGCAGGGGGTCTCGGCCCGGGGGCAGTGTAGAAATCGGCAATGACATATGCCAAGAATAATAACTGCACTCCTCACACCTTTAGCTGCACCTCAGGTGCTCTATCTACCGAGACGAGTGCACAGAAGAAATCTTACACAAGTGTGTCCACACAAAACCCCTCAGTCCACGAGAGCTGATGCAAAAATCCCTGGCACTCAAAGAGCTAGTAGAAGGACTGCTCCTAGTACAATAATTGGTCAAAATCAGAGAGCGACATTGGACGCTCTTTGGCCACCGGCTGCCCCCTCAGGTACTCCATTCACCTCTCCAAGATCATCATTCGATCAGCGACTTCCTGCTTTTATGCATGCTACAAAAATTGTATATAAATATGTGTTAGTAAGTAATCACAATAATTAACATATTGCTTAGAAAAAAAAGTAATCACAATAATGTAATTATTAATGAAGTTGCAACAAAAAGCGACCCATCGCCATCCGAAGCGATCTATCACTAAACATACCAATTGATCATTTATATAACTGATCGATCGACAAATGAAAACGGTGCATTTATGAAAACAACGATCGATCATTAATAATTAAGTGATCGATCGGTCCCGCATGGAAACACACAGTTTATAGGGACAAATCGATCGCTCAATAAACCATCTATCAGTCCCCTACCAAATGCAACGATTGATCGTTTAATTTAACTGATTGATCGTTGGACTTAACACCTACAAAACGATTGATCGCCAATGAAGGTGATTGATCAATACGGGAACGAAAACACACAGACGTTACAAAACCCCAAAATCACCCAAAATTGATCACAAAACAATCCTAAACTCTTAAAACATACATAAATAATAAAATAAATATATTTTACGGACCTAAATGGATGATATAGCAAATTAAAAAACGTAAACTAAAAACTCGTTTACAACCGCTTAATATCGATCGATCGGGGTGTGACGAAACTTTTCGTTACCAAAAAATTAACTTTCAGTGACGACAATTTTATTTCATACCAAATAAAACCTTTAGTGAAGAAAATTAGTTTCGTCGCGAAAATCATTTTTTGGTCACTAAAAATAGGCTTTTAGTGATTAAATTCATTTTGTCACTGAGAATTTTGTCACTAAAAATAGGCTTTTAGTGATTAAATTCATTTTGTCACCAAGAATTTCGTCACTAAAAGTCAATTTTCTATTAGTGAGTTGATAAATTAACCACTTCAAGACAAAAAAATTTCACAAAAATTAATCAACAATGAAACTTATTAAAGACTAATTTAGAATTAAACAACTCGTGGACTAATTAATTCTTGATTTTCCACTTCCCAAATCCAACCCACAAGTCAAAGGGGAGCTAACATCGTATGCTAATTTCTAAATCCATATGGTGACATCACATACAAGGTTCAAGTACGACTCATCTTATGTATCTTCGCAAAAGGTTCATGATACTAGGGCTGAAAACCGCCAATGCGGTCTGTATTGCGGTCCGGACCGCATTTTCGGTTCTCTTATATTAAAGGACCGGACCAGACCACTTATAAGTGGTCCGGTCCGGTCTTCTAAAATGTGGTCCAGTCCCGACCACTTAAGTGGTCCAGACCAGATTTATCTATTTTAAATAAAATAAATAAATCTGGTGCAGTGGTTGCGCACTGCGCAGGCGCATTGTCTGCGCACTTGCTCTGCACTGCGCAGAGGCTCACTGCGCAGTGCTCTTACGACTGGTGTATATATTTTTTAGAATTTTAAAAATTTTGAAATGTTGTCCGGTCCGGTCCGGACCGCATTCTTAAAAATTTAGTACCAGACCGGATCGCATTATCCGTTTTATGAAATTCGGTCCAGACCGAACCGGATTTAACTTTTGAAGACCGCAAAACCGGTCCGGTCCGATCCAGTTTTGTGGTCTGGTTCTGATCACCCCTAGATGATACAACCACCTCCGAGTCCATAAAAATCGCAGTCCAAGTTTAAAAAAAAAAATAGTAAAAAAATGATAATATTTGTTTCTTTTGTGGGTGTGGGGGAGACACGTTCAAACTCAAAGTGCAATGGAAACCTCAAAGTCAATCCAACAAAATATAAAGAAAAAAGGTCGTGCAGGAGCCCTATTAACGCAGTGGGTAATAGGTAAAGATATGACCTTGCAACCCACGCGTGAATAACTTAGAAACAAAAAAAAAACGCGTCAATAGAGGGAATAGTATTCGAATGAACACATTCAATTTCGGGCTAATTCTCACAAAATTTTACAATTACTTTTTTATTGATTTCAATATTTTTTATAAACTTAATAACTTTTTGCAAACTCTAATCATTTTTAACGAACTTTTTGCATATTTTAACAAATTTTTCACGAATCTCAAAAGAATTTACATTATCTCCAATAAAAACAAACAGAAAAAATAATTTTAAAACCAAATCAAACATAGCCTTGAGTTTTTTTTATAAAAATTAGCTTAGGATTAAATATTGAAATTTATCTTAAAGACATACTTGGGCTAGTCACCGCGAAGTCGAACTTATCATATATTTGTGGTTTGTAGAGATTGGACGGTCCGAATTTTGTCGTGACATTAAACTCGACGAATATTAAATCAGGTCTGCTCGAACCATATGCTTAAATTTTTTTATTACTCAAACAAAAACATATCTTAAAGACATACATTTTTCACTTCCAAGAGTCAACCCACAAGTCAAGGGAAGTTAACATCATGCTCTAATTTCTAAATCCATATTGTGACATCTACAACTCATCTATATATATATATATATGTACTTGAGAGGCCATATAGGTGATGTTTGATACCCAACATTTTGAGATATTAAAATTTCAAGCAAATCAAAAACACTTTAAAATTTTTAACATCTACATATACACACTCTAAACTTTTCACAAATCGTGGTAAATCTCAACATCTAAAAGATTTTTAAGATTTTAAAAATATTGTCTGAAATTTTAACGAATAAACATCCAAAAATCGAAGTCCAATACATTGAAAGTCAAACTGCAATGGGAAGGTCAAAGTCAAAGAAAAAGTAGGGATGCTTTTCTAACGTAGTGGTGCAGATAGGACCTTGGAAACCCGCGTGTATAAAGAAGTGAGCTACCACCTCTCTCAAATTATTGGCAAGCAGCAGTTCCTGAAGTCATCCCAGATGGCTTCAAAGTCACCAGAAAATGGTTTTACGGACCTGAACGACGCAAAGATTATGCCTTGTAGGCTGTAGCAACACTTTTTTGAATCAGTCAAGCGAGAGGGAGACAGATAAATTAAAATATATAATTAGTATTTGGGTGGTCGTTGACAAAAAGAGTTCAGAGGGAAACACCATTGTACGTATGAATTACAGTACTCCATTACTTCTAATGTTGATTAATAAATCAATTATCGTGAGCCGTTCAATAGAGTCATTAAGGGTGTGTTTGTGTTGTAAAATTATTGTGAGCCGTTCAATAGAAAAATGTGAATCGGCAGAAATATCATTTTAAAATAAAATTAAAAATAAAGTGAAAAATTAAAAATAAATAGAAAAATGAAACAGAATTTTTATATTTTATTTATAAATATTATTTTTTATATAGAAATTTTTAATCTTTTCAGTAAGTTTACCTTAGAGGGGTATTTTGATAATTTTGTGTGCTTTAATAGCTAAATTAAACAGGGCGAGATTTTTAAAAAAAAAACTTATATGAAGTAATTAGACAAATTATAAATTATAAAGTGCACTTTCATTTTTGTTTATAAATACAGGGACCACAATGATATTTTTCCAAACTAAAATTAGCAAAAACAAGCATGTATTATCTAAAATATTCTTCTTTTGTATCTTACTCAATTGAAAAGAGGGTGCAATAAGAATTTGACTTCCCATCCCACCCCTAAATGTCAGAAATATACAAAGTAGTTGTTTGGGGGTAAACATATATTATGTAGGGTTCATTGTTTGTATTGATTTTATCTAGGGGTGAACAGAACCGGACCGCAGACCGGACCGGACCGGATTTCCGGTCCGGTCCGGTCTTTTTTCTTAAAATGCGGTCCGGTCCGGACCGGACCGGATAAATCCGGTTATCCGGTCCGGTCCGGTCCTCTTTAATAATAAATGCGGTCCGGACCGGACCAGACCGCATTTATTAAAAAAATAAAAAAATATATTTTTTTTATATTTTTAATACAAATTATAAACATAAAACGTTTAATTTTTATCTAAAATAAAACTTAACATTTTTATATACACTTCCCATTTGAAATTAACCTAAAAACAATTTTGAAAAAATTTTAAAAAATTAAAAAAATTAAAAAAAAATTAAAACTGGTCCGGAACACTTAAGTGGTCCGGACCGGACCGCATTTAGTGAAACCGGACCGGACCGGACCACTTATAAGTGGTCCGGTCCGGTCCTATATTATTTAAGGACCGCAATGCGGTCCGGATAGGAATGCGGTCCGAAAAACCGGACCGCATTCCGGTTGTGCAGCCCTAATTTTATCGACTGTCGCTTTTCTAAAAATGATTAAAAATTTGCCTAAGTTATTGATTTTTTTATTTAAATTAAGGTCACGCTTAATGCGTGGGTTATTCATTATATATTCATGGAAGTTTTTCAATGGAGTACAAAAACATTATAAGAAACTCAACGAAAATTAATGGGTCGTGGCTTTCTTTCATTGATTAAACTCACTGTTTATAATTTATATTCACGACAAATTTAAACATAATATTAATGGTTTTTAAAAAAATAAATAACGAGGAGAAACTCAATCCGACAACCCTAAATTATACAGGTCAGGTCAATTTAACTTCATCAGGAATTTATATAAAAAAAATATTTACATTTAAGGAGATTCAATCTAATACCAATGGGGAACTGCAACTTTTTATGGCCTTCTTAGGGTTGAGTGTCTCATGTAGCTCCTATTTCTAAATTTTGCTTTAAAAGAAAAGGTCTAACAATTTAGGGATGTTCCTTCTATAAAAAATTGTAAGACCAATCTTAGATTTGTATTTATTATGGGTATACTCCCTCGTATTATTCACCAAGCATTCGCACAAGAAACTCTCTAGAGGTTGATTTGACTGCCTGACAAATCAAGATACGTTTTAGGTTGTGTTTGTGTTGTAAAATTTTAGTGTTGTTAAAATTTTAGGTATTGGGTTTAGTGAAAAAGTGAAGAGAGAGGTAATTTTTTATATTTTTTGTAGTAAATAGTAATGATTTGATGGGGAGAGAGAGATTATATTGTAATATTTAATTGTGTTAAAATTTTAGATGAGGTAAAATTTTGGTACACAATATCCTGTGTTTAGGTGTGAGACAAATTTAACTTATTCATAACATATCCACAATTTTAACTTACTTTTACATGGTGTTTGGTAACTTAAAATTTTAACAAAATATTAAACACATTTTAAAATTTTACTTTTATTTTAAATATTTATTCACTAATTTTAATACCATCTCCTCATTTTTAACACCAATACAAAATTTTAATAGAATTTTAAAAAGAAACTCAGTTACTTTTTCTCCCTTTTCTTTTATTTTTACACTAAAATGGAGAGAAAAGGATAGGAAAAAGATATATGCGATTTATGTGGAGAATGACCAATTGGTGGCGTGGGCAATGGAATATAATTTTCCTTTGCTTGCCGTACAAAGGTGCCCAAAAGGGAAATGAGAGAAACAAAACTTATTGAAAAGGACAGAAAAAGACTAGTCAAAGAAACAACGAATGGACGAATTTATTTCTTTTTATCTGGACTTTAATTAACAGGGACCAAAAGTTTTTTTTTAAGTGAACGGGGTGCTCAAAGTTAGTTGCTTATTTAGTGGGCTCATTTTAATGAACTTGAAAATTTATATATTTAAAAATGAACTATAAAAATCTTTCCATTCAAAGTTATATTAAAAAATTAGAGTTAATTACACTTTGCATCTCGTAGTTTAATGACATTTCACTTTGCACCCCATATATCAATTTTAAGACATTAGATCTATATAATTTGAACGTTTTACATTTTGCACCATACCATCAAAATTTCTGTGATTTTGGACAGAATAAAGGAGGAAAAAATAGACAAAAAAATATTTTTCAAAATTTCACTTTGCACTCCGATATATCAATTTTAAGACATTAAATCTATATAATTTGAACGTTTTACGTGTTTTGCACCATGCCGTCAAAATTTCTGTGATTTTGAACGGAATAAAGGATGGAAAAATAGAAAAAAAAAATCTTTGTTTTTACGCTTTACATCATGAAAAAATGAAGAGCAAAATGAAAAATGCTTTTATAATTTTTATAATAATAATAAAATTTTAAAGAACTAAAATTATAACAACCAAACGTATTAATTATAAATTTTGTTATACAAACTATATCCTAACAGGCAACAGAAAAGAAAATAAAAATAAAAGTCCTAATCCTTCATGGAAATTTTAGATGATAGTAAAATAATAAAAAAGATAAAAGATTAGTATAAATATTATAATTAAAAAAAATAAATTATTTTTAAAATTTTAAACAAACCTAAAATTTTGAAAATTTCGACCAACGAACGCCAGTAATAGAGTTGGCAATGGCATGCGAGTTATGACTACAAGAAAAATAAGGAAAAGAAAAAATCACGCTAGCTCTCTCTCTCCGTCTCGGTGCTCGAGTCCTCTATTTCTTTCTTGGGAGTGCTGAGCGGATTCTCTAGAATTCCATTTCCCCGAAAATCCCAGAGAATCACATTCGTTTCTACTGCGGGAAAAGAAAACGAGAAAGTGCAGTCGTGTATAGGAGTTAGAGAAACCGACCTTCTAGGCTGGCCTGGCTTCTTGGGGTTCTTTTTTGGTGAGCTCGCAGCGACTTTTAGACAGTGAAGCAAACAACCCGCTACGGTGACTCGGTTAGTGCTCTCGTCCTCACAGATATTACGCATTGGTTTGGTTTTGATCCATATTGTTTCTGTGTTCTGTTTGTCTGGCAATTGTTGTCTATGCGTGATGTGTTTCTTTCGTTCTGTCTTTTTTTTTTCTGAGGCGATTTTTTGTTCAGTTTAAGCTGGTTCCTTGGGGGCATTAGATCCGAACGGGTGCAGACGTATCTGTTTGGATCTTCAGAGTTTAGTTTTATACTGGATGTGATTTTTAAAAGCATGTTCTGGGCAAAGTTATGAGACATATATAATGTGTTAATCGGAAGTCACGGTTTCTGTGGCAATTTCTTGGATGTTATACTGTAATTCTCCCCCATTCCTTTGGTTTTATGACCTTGTTATGCACTGAATTCTTAAGGTATAATAATTGGATTATAACGACTTTAATTCTTTTCATGATCAGCATCCAGTGACATGAACTCCCCATGAATTTCCACGATTATTTCACAAAAGCTTTAATTTTCTAGCAATACTTCTTGTATAATTATATTCAAACTTAAAGTTCTGCATAAGAGACTCACCTTTAAACCGTGGTCTTTAAAGTGATAGAAGCGGTAGACAACAGCATGAATAGCAAGTTCAATTGTGGGTGAAAACTGTGATTGCTCATAATAGGCGAGTATGGTGTGTGAATCGTCCTTATTTAGAGATGTTGCGAATTTAAAAGGAGTTCTTGTAGTGGTGCGCTGGCATCAGCTGGGCCCACTACATTCTCACTTAATTTCAAGGGTGAATGTCCTTTTTATTTGCCGTCAATTACTAAAGGGTCATCTAGCCCACGTTTTCCTGAAGCATCGTCCACTTTGGAACCACTATTAAATTATTCACGTAACTGAGTTGTATATTTTTCCATGGGGAAAAGACTAACTTATCATTTTGTTTTTCTGGCAACATTGTTTTTGTGATTCCAAGTAGCAATGTATTTCTGATTTTACTCGACCAAACCTAGAACAGTGACTAGATTACCCTCGAGAAAGATGGATTTAATTTTCATTTTACTGGCTTGAATGTTTTCATCAAATTATTACAGGAGTGTTTTGATTCTGTTGATGTAACACCCCAACCGGAATAGCAAGGTTGTAATCCCTATTTTTTGGTACTTAAAGATGTGTTTAATGAGTATTTTTTAGTTTAAAATGTGAAGAGATAAAGGCCTAATCCTCTTTTTATTTTAAAAGTTAAGTGATAGAGACTGAATGTATTTTTGAATTTAAAAGTAATGGAATAGCGATCTAATCTTATGTTTGAATTTAAAAGTGATGAGATAGAGATCTAATCCTATGTTTAAATTTAAAAGTTAAAGGATAAAGATCCTATTTTATGTTTGAATTTTAAAATTGAGAAGATGGAGGCCTATCCTAGTGGTCTTAAACTCCACTTAATAGAAGTCTTTTGCTTTCTTACTGTCGTAGACCTTAGTTTTAATTTTCAAAATCTTTCTCGTTGAGTCCTAATGAGGGGCCTAATGGACCTTTTATGACCTCAAAACCTAAAAGAAAAATGCCTAAGCCTTATTAATTATTATAACAAGTCAACCCATCAAAAATTGAAGTAAAACCTAACATAGCATGTGTTTGAGGCCTTATTTGCTACCACTTTAAGAATTCCAAAATTTTAGTCTCCTTTTGAAATACTACATTTTCTTTTGAGTTTGAAGAAAAGAAACAACAGCCACCCTCAAGCCCTACCACTAGCCTTTGAAGAACCAAAAAGCTTCTCCTTCCTCGACCAAAATCAATTCCTCATTCAATCATGAATATCATATCAAGTTTCAACTTTTGGCTTCCTATCGGAAATTGGGATTAAGTACAAGAGAGATTTCTTGCACAAAAGCTATTACTTTTTCACTCCATAACACATCCAACATCCTTTCTTATCTTTCTCTTTGAGTTTTATCGAAAATCCAACTACGTAAGGCCCTCTTTTCTTTAACTCATGAATTTTGATGATTGTTTGAATGAAAATTTGATTTTTGTTGTATGAAATTGTTAGGCAAGTTTACAAAGCTTAGGAGCGAGGGAAGTAGATAAGATCATGCCCTTCTCTTTCAAGCAAATGTTATATTTTTGTTGAAAAGAATTTCAATTATATATCATGACCCTTTCTTCTATGCCTATTTTTATGCACTCTTATATGATATTTTACAAGAACAAAGTTTGAAACATTTTAATGTGTGTGCTTAATAATGTATGTATTATGAACGGTTTCTACTATGATGGAAGGAACAAAAGCAGAGGAAAAAGAAATGTAAGATAATGAATGAAATGTTATGCAAAAAGAAAGAATGAAATGATTAATGTGTGTGCTTATCTAGTATGGTTCGCTGGGCTCACTCGAGTGCACCATTGTTTATTGAGTGATGTGCATATCTTATACGTGACTCTACTCGTATGACCACGAGAATGAAGTCGCAATCAAAAGGATCACCAACCCTCATACACGGGACGTAATTGTGTGTTGGCCCACTAAAAGTAAAAGATAACAGTTTTCAAGTTTTGTTTACAATGTGCGTGTGAATGTAAGTATTTTTTAAAGATGGAGATGCATGTGAGTTTAAAAACATTTTAAAGATGTTTTTATAGAAGATTTATCCAAATTATGTTTCTACTGCTTGATGCATTACTCACTGAGTATTCCCATTGGAGTGGTGGCTAATGTTCAAAACTTGACTGATATTATGGGTTGTAGGGTTGCTTTTTTACCTATCACTTTTCTTGGCCTCCCTTTGGGTGCTCGCTTCAAAAGCATTCATATTTGGATTGACATCATTGAGAGAACTGAGAAGAGGTTGGCTGGGTGAAAGAGGAGTTATCTTTCGAAAGGTAGTAGAGTCACTTTGATCAAGTCTACTCTTGCTAATCTCCCGACTTATTTTTTGTCTTTTTTCCCCATCCCTTCGGTTGTGGCTTGTAGGTTGGAGAAGTTACAAAGGGACTTTTTGTGGGGTAGCAATGAAACCGAGCATAAGTTTCATTTGCTTAAATGGGAGAAGGTTTGCTGTCCCATTAGGCAAGGTGGGTTGGGTATTAGGCGCTTAATCACTTTCAATAAGGCTTAGCCTGGGAAGTGGTTGTGGCATCTTGCTTTTGAAAGTAACAGTTTGTGGTGAAATGTTATAGTGGAGAAGTTTGGAAGTGAGTTGGGTGGATGGAGAACCCCTCAGAGGAGAGGGATTTATGGTGTTGGCCTTTAGAGGTTTATTAGCAAAGGATGAGATCCTTTTAGCCACTTCATTAGGTTTGAGATTGGTCGTGGTAATAGAGTTCGCTTTTGGAGTGACCTTTGGTGTGGGGAGAGACCTTTGAAGTATTTCTTTCTGTACCTCTTTTCTTTTGCTAGAAATAAGGATGCTTGGGTGGAGAATTCTGGTTTTGGTGCTTGGAATGTTCAGTTTGTGAGGACCGTGAATGATTGGAAAGTTAAGGTTTTTTCAACCTTCTATTCTCTCCTTTATTCCAAGCCTTTAAGGAGTGGGGCTGATGATAAGATATGCTGGATGGATTCCAAGAATGACATTTTTTCGGTGAAATCAATGTATGGGCTTCTTTCTTGTAGCCCTGTTTTGTCTTTTCCGTGGAGGCAGATTTGGAGGTCCTTTGTTCCTATGAGAGTCTCCTTCTTTGTGTGAGAGGCAGCTCATCAGAGAATTTTGATCATTGACAATTTGAGGAGGGGTCTTTGCGTACTTGATTGGTGCTATCCTTGTAGATTCAATGGGGAATCGGTGGATCATATTATTCTTCATTGTGATCTAGCTAGGGATTTATGGTCTCATGTGCTTAGCATATCAAATTACTGTTGGATTATGCCTTCTAGGGTGATTGAGGTTCTGTTTTGTTGGAAGAGGAAGTTCACCAACCCGCCTGTTGCGAGGGTGTGAAAGATGATTCCTTTGTGCATTTGGTGAGTTATTTGGAGGGAAAGGAATGATAGATATTTTGAGAATTCTTTCTTGTCTTCAGAAGGGCTGAGGAGACTGTTGTTGAGTTTCATTTTTCGTTGGGCCAGTGCTGTTTTGGGTTTCCCTTTTTTCTGATTCTGCTGATTTTCTTAGTTTTGTAGCTTGTATGGAGTAGGTTTTCAGTATAGCTCTTTGTATTGTTACCTCCTTTTGTTTTTTCTTTAATAAAGCTTTTCTTACTTATCAAAAAAAAAGTCCAGATTTGGAAGGAGATGGGTTTATGGGCCACAGAAAATAGAAATGGTTCTTGCCTAAACTAACTTGGAATAAGTATTTTGGCATGATGATTTTTTCTTTTAATTTTTCTATTATTATGGATATAATGACATGACTTTCCTAACCCTATTCGAGCATGGGGGTGTTACAGTTGATAAATCAGCCATTCTAAGGCATTAATGATATGGGACAAGGCTAGGCAGTGTACTCATTAATAGCATCAAAATTGACTTGTGTTTCCCATTGCAATTTTGAGACTTTCATCTAGGATTTTGGTTGATACATTAAAGTCCAATTCTGTTTTCCCTTGTCCTTTGAGGAGCGTATTGAGGATTCTGATGATCTCAATTCTATTTGATTTAAAGACTTGAACTTTAATGATAATAATTGTGATCCTTTCAAGCCGCCTTCTACACTAGATGAGTATGACAGGGAGGTCAGGAGATTTTCTTTTCTTAATCGGGTGCTGTGGATATTTTTTGTGATTAAAGTTCTCAGTTTATAATCGTGAATCATTGGAGGTATTGCTTCTGTTATGCACAAAGATTCTGGTATGTTGTCTAAGCATTAGTTAAATGCAAATTGTTACGTCTTAAGCTTTTGACAGTGGCGTAAATTCTTTGGTTCTCACATTATATGTTTTCAATTTGTTTATCTTGGTGCTTTACCTGTTTCACATAATCAGTGGGAGTCAAACTATCTGCAATGGCTCAAGAGAGTTCTAGTGCTGATCCACATGAGAGACGGTCAGTTCTGTTAAAAGATCAAGTTCGACTTGTTAGGAGAAAGGAATGTGAACGATATGAGATTGCTGCAATTCAAGACCCTTTGTCATTTGAGAAGGGTTTCTTTATAGTAATCCGAGCATGCCAATTATTAGCCCAAAAGAATGAGGGAATAATATTGGTTGGCTTGGCGGGTCCTTCTGGGGCTGGCAAGACTGTGTTTACAGAAAAGATACTCCATTTTATGCCCAGTGTTGCTGTTATTTCAATGGATAATTATAACGATTCTAGTCGAATTGTTGATGGCAACTTTGATGGTAAGTTACATCCTTACTGATCTTTTTAGTCTTTTATGAAGCTTTGGCATGTCCATGAGTTAGCTTTTCTCTTGAAGTATGTGCAATATCAGAAATGTTCTTGCATAACTGTTTCCTTACTGGATAAGATCCTCAAAGCATTATATGATCTCCTTGAAAAGCCCTGTAAGAAAAAGCTTCCTCTTTATACATGGAAGGGGGGCACACGTTACATCGTATATGCTTGGTCCTTGCTAGAGATATGTCTATTGAGGTCAAAACTTGTGGGGAAACTGTAAGCGAATGCCTAAGGTCAAAAGCGCATAAAACATTGGCATATGAGTTCCGACCTATATTGTTTCATTGTTTAGTTGAGAGCCAGCCTGTGGCTTGTCAACTCGTTGTCATGATTTGTGACTCATTTTCCTGCTCTGGCGCTATGTATCTATAGATTCACTCCTCAATACTGAGACAAGTGCACACAATTCTTGGGAAAAATTCTTACTGGTTCAGAGAAACTTGAAGTAGCAATTCTAGCTCGAGAGCAATTTGTTTTTTTTCCCTTTTGTCCACCCTCTAGAGATACTTCTGTTTGAGATTCAAAACCTTAGGAGATACATACAAATTGCCACATCACTTCAGTATTATTTCTAACCATCCTTTGTCATATCAGAGGATAGTTTGTGCTTCATTGCAAAAGTGGAGTAGGAGCTCTCTTTTTGCCCTTTTCAATTTCTTTTTAGTGAGATGTTTAGACAAAGAGTTCATTGGAAGCTAGGAATGTCTTCACTCTTCAGTAAATTTGTGGAGTTTGAATTAAGTGGTAAACACACCTTTCGCTCATCAACTGTTGGAGTTGTGACATTTGACACTCTGAACTATCAATTTTGTTACCTTTCATCCCTCAACTACTAATTGTGTCCACTTTGCTCCCTACACCATTAATTTGGATAGAAAATGATATCTTTAGTCAATGAAATGATGACTTTACCCACTCAAAATATCACTGGTACAAAAATATTTGTGGTTGAAATCGTCCTTTCACTGAATTTTTTTTCCATCTATTATATTTTAGGGTGCAAAGTATACACAATTAGTAATTAAGGGAAGAAATGTTACGAAATTGATAATTCGTGTTGCAAAGTGTCCGGACCTTAATAGTTGATGGGTTAAGAACATATGGTTCCTTTGTAAGTTTTGGATGTCGAGCTTATCACTGGATTACTTTTTGGTCTTTCAATGAATCAACATATCTGCTGAGCATTCTACTAACTTTCTTGATTGTTTCCAAGTTATGTTTTGGTTTTCATGAAAATTATATGGGATGTTTAATGACTTCTGCGTACTGGGAAGAAGTGAGCATGTTGTAAAGCTGAAATGACGACCTTACCAGATTCCATAAAATAGTGTATCTTGAAATTTAGTACCAAAGTTTGGCCCTTAATGAAAAAAATGCTTATGGCTTCAAGTTGGGAAATAAGAGAGGCAAAATTTAAATGGTTCTGTTCTCTTTTGTAAGCAGATCCACGCTTGACAGACTATGATACGTTGCTCCAGAACATCCATGATTTACGAGCAGGGAAGGAGGTCCAGGTTCCAATCTATGATTTCAAGTCTAGCTCCCGTACAGGATACAGGTTCTTGCTTTCCATCTAGTACTTTTTCATAGGTTTGGTTATATGTTATTCTCATCATTCTTTGAGTAAGCTGCTTGAAACTATATCGTGGTAGATCAAGCAACAATATGTGCAAAATTTAGATGTGCGTTTCATTGATTCTAAATTCCCACTTAGTCTCAGCAAACAGTGGATTTTTTTTCTTCTATTTTGCCTTTGTCTCATATTGGATGATATGGATAATGATGTTGAGTCTTCCTGCTATTGGAAAAAACCAGTAGCACATATTATTCTCTTTCAAAAACTTATAGATCGCAAGGGGAGCTGTTCTTTTGATCTTTGACATTAAGAGGGGGCCTCTTTTCCTGGTGTCTTCTAGTTCTGTTAATATACATGGTCGGTTTCTTCAGTGGTCCTGCAATTTTATGTCTTACTTCCACCCTGTATGTATTAACATGCATGTAATGGTGACAGGACACTTGAAGTGCCAAGCTCCCGTATTGTCATCCTTGAGGGCATCTATGCTTTGAGTGAAAGGTTGAGACCTCTCCTAGACCTACGGGTGTCTGTCACAGGTGGAGTTCACTTTGACCTTGTAAAAAGGGTTTTACGGGATATACAACGCGCTGGCCAAGAACCAGAAGAAATAATTCAGCAAATTTCTGAAACGGTTTGTTTGTTTCTGTGTTTGTTTATTTAGAGGCTCCTAATGTTGTATTTAAGTGTCTAAAAATAAATTGCTTTATTTGAAGTTCTAAACAAGACTCTTCTACACAGGTATATCCAATGTACAAGGCCTTTATTGAGCCAGATCTCCAAACAGCACATGTAAAAATCATCAACAAATTCAATCCATTTAATGGATTTCAGACTCCTACTTATATATTAAAGGTTGTTCTCTATTAACTTTATGCCTACACGTTGCTGTTCTTAGTAAGAGGCTCATGTTACTCTCCCATCCCTTATTGTTTGTCCACCTTAGACTGTCCAATTTTTTAAGAGAATGAGGTGTAGTACTATAACTTTGTCTGCATCGATGACTCAGTGCTGCCCTGTATTGTAGTCAGCAAGGAAGGTGACGGTGGACCAAGTCAAGGCAGTTTTCTCTGAAAATCATACAGAATCAACAGAGCAGACTTATGATATATACCTTCTACCACCTGGTGAAGATCCAGAATCATGCCAATCATATTTAAGGATGCGCAATAAAGATGGAAAATACAGTCTCATGTTTGAGGTTTGCCTCTTTAAGTTTGAATTGTCCTGTTTTAGTGTTTGCACGTTCTTGCTTCCCCAAAATAAAAACTGTACGTGACCAGCATATTTGCTTTTATTTTTTATGAATAAGCTGCTAATTTTATTTTTTGATGAAAAAAACAAGTGGAAATACACAGCGTGTAGGTAAGCTTCAGATCAAGCATGGTTACACAACTGCTAATTTTATTAGAAAGAAAAGAAAGAGAAAGAGAGAGAACAGTATAAAGGATGTACTAAACTCACTCAAAGCATACAAGCAAAATAGCTAACAAAGTCATGAAAATCTAAGAAAGGATCCCCCATCACAGCATTTGCCCAAAGATAAATGGAAAGTAAGAAAGTGTCCTGCAACTGATTCGAAGACATAACAGAATCATCAAAGCATCTTTGATTGTGTTCCCTCCACAAACACCACCAAATACATAACGGAATTATCTTCCAAACCACTTTAGCCAATAGATCCACACACTTCCTCAAGCACTCCACTTCCCCCACCCTTCCTGGCATAACCCACGTAAGATTAAATATATGGAAAACAAAATCCCACAATGCTCTTGCCACCAGACAATGTAGAAGCAAATGATCAACAGATTCAGCATCTTCTCTGCACAAATAATACCAATCAATCACACAAATTCCCCTCCTTAAATTATCAATAGTCAAAATCCGGCCATGCACTGCTTCCCACACAAAAAACGCAACTCTTGTGGGGACTTTAGACCTCCACACCCCACGCCATGGAAACAAATCAGAACTAACACCACATAGAAAGGCATAAAAAGATTTGACTTAGAATCCACCATCTTTAGATCCCAACCAAACCAACTTGTCTAAAACCCCTCTTCTAACCACATTTGCATAAAGAGTGCTGAAGAAAGACGTAAACTTCTCTAATTCTCAATCATTAGCACATCTTGTAAATTGAACATTCCACACCAAACTGGTAGAACCAACCTCCATACAATCAGCCACCCGAGCAAGAGGATATTGAGATGAGTAGAAAACTGTGGGGAAAGAATAACAAAGGGGTCTATCACCACACCATCGATCATGCCAAAATCTAATATTCTGACCAGAATCCACAACTTGAGTATGCTCAGTAAAAGAGTCCCACCCCTTACTATTATGTTTCCACAAACTCACACCATAAGAGCAACTAGCAGTCCTCATACACCAACCACATTCCGTAACACAAAATTTTGTTGTAATAATCCTCCTCCAAAAACTATCCCTCTCATTAGCAAACCGACATAACCATTTGCCCATCAAAGCTTTATTAAAAAGCAACAACCTCTTCAAACCCAAACCTCCATATTAATTGTGGAACAAACCTTCTCCCACTTAAGATAGAATTTGTGGACATTATCATCACTACCCCACAGAAAATCCCGTTGCATTTTCTCTAATCTTTTAGAAACAACAACTGCAATAGGAAAAAGAGAAAAAAAATAAGTAGGGAGGTTAGAAAGAGTAGACTTAATCAAGGTGATCCTACCACCCTTGAATAAATACATCCTTTTCCACCCTGCTAATCTTCTCGCCATCCTCTCCAAAATACCATCCCAAACATGAATACTTTTATAACTAGCACCCAAAGGAAGTCTCAAATATGTCATAAGCAAAGAAGAAACTCTACAACCCAAGATACCTGCCAACTCATTCACATTACCAGCCCTACCAATAGGGATAACCTCTGTAACGCCCCGGGCCCAAACTCTAAACGAAAAGATTTTCATATAAAATATGGTTTTTTCACCATGGCTAATCATTTATCTATGCCCAATATTTTAAAACTAATTACTACAACCTCAGCAAAATATTCATAAACCGTAAAAAGCCCAAAAATGGTTAATCAAGCAAATGGTTCCTTATACAAAGCGGTGTACAAGGAAACAATCTTTGTCGAAATATCAACGGGATCCTCCACCTCTTCCCCATCCATTTCCAACTGAGAAATAGAATTGAATCTTCAGTTAGAATTTGCCACACGATTAAAGTACTTTGTAAATTTGTCACCATCCTTACGCCATAAAGCCCGAGACTTCTGTCTTCAACTAACTTCCTCCAAATCAATCAAATGATCTAGCTCCCTAGACTCCACCACCTTCCTCTCCAAACCCCTTCATCTAAAGTCCCTCCCTCACCCTGCTCATCAATAGAAGAAAGCTCCCCCATCAAAGAAGACTTGCGAGTGCTAAGATTACCAAACACTTCCTTATTCCACAATTCAGATCCTGTTTCAGGGACTTTAATTTCTGATTAAGGACAAAACTAGGTGAGCCAACAAAAACATAGCTACTCCACCTTTCCCTTACCATATACACAATCCTTCCTCCTTCAACTACATATTCTCGAAACGAAAATGCTTCTTTCCACTCCCCACCCTAGCACTCTCCAGAAAAATGGAAAAATGATCAGAATATAACCGTGGCAACCTACGCTAAATAACCTCAGAACACAACACATCCCACTCTGAACTAAAAAGGAATCGATCAATCCGAGACCACGATTGAGCTTGCCTATTATTAGACCACGTGTAGCACCCACCACATAAAGGAACATCCATCAAACCCATCTTAGATATAAACTCTGAAAAATCATCCATAGCTCGAACACTGCCACCAAATCCAGAACATTCTCCCAGAGAATCTAATGACATTAAAATCCCCCCAATACACCACGGGAGGTTCCACCAAGAAAACACTCCCGCCAACTCATCCCACAAAATAGTGCGGCAGTTATCATTATTTGGTCCATAGACACCCGAAAACACCCAATGAATCCCACCATCAATTCTTAAAAACCACCGAAAGAGAATACATACCATCACAAGACTCCACCAACTCCAGCACCCGGGAATCCCATTAACATTAGAATATCACCCGAAGTTCCCTTCGTCACTAAGATTATTTCTAGGACTGTCAGCATGATTTTCAGACTATTTCTAGGACTGTCATCATTTTTCATTAGACTATTTCTGGCAGACCAGCTACCACCCCCGCGAAGGAGACACCATTCTGCACCCCCCGATGCACCAGCATGATGTTCAGATTGTTTTTATTTTATAACCAATACATGATGACAGTCCTATAAATTGTCTAATGAAAAATGCATCCATTTAGCTGCATTTTAAATCATAGTGTTATGATTGGTGAAGACTTCTGTAGGCATGATGTTGAATATAGCTGCATGATGAAAAGAATGCATCCTGCCTGTCTCAAATAGTGGGAATTATAGCTTTGTTTGTTGTAGGGACATGCAAATCATTCTATAGCTATTTTCAGTTTATCCTAAAGTGTTCTATCTATGTAGTTAGTTGATCTTTCGATAAACTAAATGTGTAAGCGAGTCCTGGAAATCCAAACTCTCTGCACCATATGCTGCTGTACAAACTGAGAATGCAAGACCCAAATTTTTGTCATATTAATCCGAAAAATGAGGAGTTTATTAAAAAAAAATATTTACGCTCTTAATATGCACGTGCAGCCAATTGGTCTTGAATCATGGTTTACTCTCAACCTTATTCTCGTAAAAGGATGTTCTATTGGTTTATTGGCATGTTGGATTTTGTAGGCTCGTTTTTTATTGACTCGCATCATTTGGTCAGACGGATACATAGGCTGGAATTTTTATATGCATGCATGCATTTTCCATGCACAACCCCAATAGCGAATGCTAGTAGGCTCTCACAAGTTCATTCATAGAGCAATCTATGGGAGAAAAATGATCTAAGCCATTTGTATTGATACATCAAGGGTATGTTTGTTTCCCCAATATTTTGGGGCATGAAAATTTCCAGCAAAACAAACACACTCCAACATTTACAACTTTTACACACTTTATCTTTCACGAACCCCAATAAATCTCAATAAAGTAAAGATTTCCAAAATTTCGGGAATATTCCCTAACATTTTGGCAAACAAACATACCCCAAATTTCTTCATGCTGTAATAGCTTCTCAATTACCGTTATCCTGTACGTTCTTGTTTGCCTCCCTCGCTTTTTGTTTTTATAATGGAGTCTTCAATGAGACCTGGGGCAGACCTGTTCTCTCTTTTCTCAAGTTATCCATCTGAATCTGATGGTTGGAATTTCTGACGATGGAAAAAACCACGTTTCCTTATTACTTGTCTAAAGTCAGCGGCACCTTTTTTAGCAGTTTGAAGAGAGATCAATGGTGACAGTTCGACATTCATTGTTAAGTCAAGATATTGTAAGTCCTACGTATGGATTAAGAAAATTGTGTAAAGATTTATTTGTTTCTGTCATTCTATCATTCTCTTTCTTCTTATATACAAGATTGCCCCTTCCTAGGAGAGTATTGAAGGACAACTGTGAAACTTCAAATTTGTTGGAATTCGAAACCCCAGATGGAGGATAGGAACTTAACTTGCCATTTTGATCCATTTGATCAGCATTTCCTCTTACTAAGGTCTAGATTTATCACTCTTGATCATTGACCTTTCAGATCTATTAAGTTTGCAAGAGTTGGGTGAACGATGGGAAGCTCAGGAAGTTCCCTATGCAGGGAGACAGATTTTGTTTCTTTCTTTGTTTGTAAAACAATTAATTTAAATGTCCCCATTAGTTTGTTTGATTTGTTCAGTAGGAAATAAAGAAATAAAATTCAAATATCTATAATGTGATTTTGCATTATATGTACAATTAAGCAAGCCAATTTTTCAATTTGAATCAAGTGACTAGCAACTGTTTATGTTTGGCAAGTTTATTTAAGAGTTTTGGATGGAAGGTTATTTGAAAGAGCGATAAAAATTGGATGGCAACTTGCTGCATTTGGTATGGTTAATACCAATAGAATTGTTGGGGGCCGAAAGTTTACCCAAAAACATGATATGTTTTACTGTTACTGAGATATACAGTTCAGAAGTTGCCTTATAGTGAGTTTTATACTCTTTTTAATTACTCAAGCAAAACAAACAAAAATATATTCTTGTACTTTTCTGTTGTTGAGTTTTCAGTGTAGACTACCATACAGACGGTATTTATCACAAACTATTTTTAGGGTTGTAGGATCTTACAATCCTCAATCCGATTTGGAAAGCACCCAATCTATCCTTCCTGATATCTATGTTTCGAAAACTTTTTGATCTTGCAAAACTCTTATATAACCTTAGAATTATGAGTGATGTTCCTGAGGCTTGACATCTCACTTTTCCGAGCTCTCCATACTTGCTAAATGCAGGGTTGACATTGGAGGGGAAAATTATACTGGTTTGATGGGTTGTAATTCTGTTTAGCAGGAATGGGTGACAGATAATCCTTTTGTCATCTCACCAAGAATTACTTTTGAAGTTAGCGTTCGTCTTCTTGGTGGACTAATGGCCTTGGGATACACAATAGCAGCTATCCTTAAAAGAAACAGCCATGTATTCTCCGATGATAGAGTCTCTGTAAAAATCGATTGGCTAGAGCAACTAAAACGCCATTATATTCAGGTATTGCTTTTATATTTCTAAACCCTCATATAGTTTTTGTTGAATACTCAGATAGTATTATACTTATGTTGGAAACTTTTGGTGCTAGAAGACTATGCTTAGTTTTAATCTTCATTTCTCTAAGATAGGGCTTTCCATGGGCTGAGCTGGGCCTGTTTGGTCTAGCTTGCATTAAGGAGATTCATAGTGCACTCAAGACCTGCTCATAAAATAAAAACATAGTGGACACCAAGACCTGGCCTGGCCTTGACTTAAATTCCCAGGACTCTGGCCAGGCGCAGGGCCAAACCCTAAGGGGAAAAGGATTGGCTGGACCCAGCCTGTCATATCTCAGTGAGTCATTCCAATTGGTAAATTTTAGTTCTTTGGAATCCTTTTCCATCATATGGATGGAAAGTGGCTGAAGTTAAGGTCTACATTTAATAGACTTGATTTTCTAGTTTCTGATTGTAGTTTCTAGAGGCACCTTATCCATCTTTTCTCTTTTTGAACTATTGTTTTCGCATACTAATTTAGTTACACTAATCTAAGTTTTTTGCTTTTTGTTGAAAAGGTGCAAGGAAAGGATCGCATATCTGTAAAATATGTTGCTGAGCAGCTGGGTTTGGAAGGATCGTATGTCCCTCGGACCTATATTGAACAGATTCAACTGGAAAAGCTAGTAAACGAGGTCATGGTATGAGAACTTCCAAACCTTGTTATGCCTATCCATGCATTGGTAATAGTCATCTAATCATGCCACAGGCCTTGCCAGAAGATTTGAAGACAAAGCTCAGCCTAGACGAGGATCTGGTTTCCAGCCCCAAAGAAGCACTTTCTAGAGCTTCTGCAGATAGAGTTGCAATGAGAAATAAGCATCTTAAGAGGTGCACTTTTCAGATTCTTCTCTATGGTTCTTGTTGTGAACTGAATAACAAGAAATTTGACTCAGTTCAATATGGAGATCTACCAATTTGTGAACTGTATATTAACATTTATCATTGGTTTTAGTTTTTTTGAGTTTGTAACTTGAACTTCACTCAAAATTATAACTATGTTAAAATTCATGATTGTCTGGATTTGGAAATCAACATGGATCCCAGGGTCTATATCTGGAGATTTCCTTCTTTCATTATTCTGTATGAAATCATACACTGCTCTGTCGTCAAGGTTGCATGGACCCTTTTGCTACTTTTAACCTTTCCACAATTTTGGGTTTGGAGTACAGGTTTGAATGTTAACCAACCTGACAGGAGTGCAAGGTGGTATTAGAATTGTTCTAGCCATGCAGATTCTTTGCCATTGTGGTCCAGTAATTTAACTTTTCTGTTTTACTGACGGTTGATTCTGCCAATCTATTGCTAGATTTTCCGTGAGGTAAATTATTTTGTTTTCCGACATCAGGCATCATTTATATCTGGCAAAAGAATGTAGAAGTTTATCTGCTATATAGAATTTAGTGCTTCCAGTAGTATCACATGTTTATTGGAACCCTATTTGAGTTGTGAGTACCCAGTTATCTCATTGACTGGTACTTAGAAAAGTTCGCCTGTTTCTAGACTGTAAACAAAGATCAAGTGGATGGAAATCTAAAAACAAGAAGTATGTGTGACTATATGCAGACTTCTTATACACTGAAATTTTTACTCTGGCTTTCAATCAACCATTTTTGCTTGCCCAAATATGGCCTTTTTCTTTCTTTCTTTCTTTCAGTTCAGTTGAGGTTATTTTAAAAGTTTGCTGCCTTTGAACGACAATGTCATTTTGAACAGTGGTATGTCGCATTCATATTCAACCCAGAGGGACAAGAATTTGGCCAAGATTACTGGATACACTGGAAACAGTAGAAGGTTTGAGGACAGAAACTCAGAATCCCCTGCAACACTGGCAAACCAGGTAGACTCATGCATGTATCTTTTGACTTATTCTTATTGGATCTTATGTTGTGCTTTTGCTAGGATACGAAAAATTGGAAATTTTGTTTGTCAATCTGCTTTTCTCTTTTGCTATATTAAATTATCTTTTTTGGTAGGGGATCATTACTCAGCTATCGGAACAAATTTCCTCATTGAATGATAGAATGGATGAATTTACGAATAGTATTGAAGAGCTGAATTCCAAGTTAACAATCAAGAAAAATTCACCCAGCCAACAAAACGTATCTATTCAAGCAGATGCCTGCAATGGTTCTGCTCCAACTTCTTACTTCGTCTCTAGTTTAGGCAATGGCTCGTTGACTGGATCCCTTTTGCCCAATTCATCATCTTCTCCCCAGTTGGCTAAGGAGTTTCCTTTGATGGAAGAGGTACTAATCTAACCTTCTAAAGTTTGTAACACTCTGCTTTTGTAGCTCTAGAGGTTAATAATTAAAAGAGTAGTTGCCATGATAATAGTTGAATCGAGATATCAACCTTGTATTTAGATTAGATCTGTAGGAATAGTGTTTGTGAACATAAAATTTTACCCTAAAATTTTAAAATCATTACATTCTCATTCTCTCTCCTTCCTTTTTCTCTAACTTTTTTACTAAATTTTTTACTTTTTACCAACTTTTTTACTTTTTCACTTACTTTTTTATTCTCTCTCCTTACTTTTTATCTAACTTTTTTACACTCTCTCCTCACTTTTTCACAAACCCTAAAATTTTACCCTAAAATTTTACTTACACAAACACTATATAGATGTTCATTTACTCACGCCACATGCTGCTGTGGAAGAGAGAAAATTTGTGGATGAAGGAAAAACAAAGAAGTGGGTTGATGACACGATGTTGAATGATAAACTGTAGTTTAAGGAAATAACTTCGGTAAGGATGCAGTGAACCAATAAGAGAGGAAACTGACAAAAAGAGTACCCCTGTCAGATATTTATGGAGGCAGGGAAGACCAAAAATTTGGAAGAAACAAACATTTTTTATCTGCTGAGGTATCGTAGTTTCTTTCTATTCTTCCTTGACACATGGCATCCATTCCATTAAAATTTTTTATGGTGGACTAACAAAAGGAATGTTTTGTCAATCTGGAAAATCCATCGTGACAATTTGGGAACTTTAGAAGCATTTTTTCAAAGATTCAAAACCCAATGAGTGATATGGAACTTAACCCGTATTGAATTTTCAAATCTGGATAGTGGTTATATGTTAGTTGTTCTCAGTCCATACCTATGACTAGGGTAGTAGCTGATTTATGGTTAGGAAAAAGAGACAGAATCGAGGTTGTTGGAACATGGAGAATTCTCAGAAGCATACATACACCAAAATTTCTGTCAAAGCCACCAAAATTTAGAGCTGGCATAGGGCAACTGTCATGATTTGCTTGGTAATTGAAGAGTTACCTTCCCAAATTGTAAAGAACAGCTTGTGGTGAGTGGTGGTTCTCCCTTAGTATTCTGATTATTCTTTGATTAAAAGAGTCTAGAATGAGCCATTATTTGCTGATCATTGTTATTATGATACAACAATTGCATGCCTCCTGTTTTGAATCAAGAGATGCATGGTATAAGGTTGGTTCTCAGGCTGCAAAAATAAATTTTCAGACATGATTGTTTGTTGGCTCAGCATTTTATAGGTGCATATTTTGAATTCAGATATCAGGCATTGGACGAGGGCAACGTCAAATCATGCATCAATTGGACAATCTTAGCAATCTTCTTCGTGAGAGTTTGGGAAACAGATCTCGTCAAGTAAGAACAAACCAAAAAAGCGTTATGGCTGGTATTGAGCCTTTTGTAGTCCCTATTATGTTCTCACTGACAATTGGTGGCCTAGGAGTCTTCTTGATGAAGGGTTTTTTTACTAGAAATTGATTTCTCCGCCTAGTACTATTCTTAAAATTCCTGGAAATTTTCAATCCTTTTTTCTTCTCACACTATTTTACCCTTCTGCTCGGCGAAGACAGTCGATTGATTTATCAATGACTGATGGTGTTTAGAGATACTGAAGGCGGCATACATGAGCTTTCAAGGTTCTCTTTGAATTTGAGGCATTTTTGAGGAAGGGTACAGCAATCAATTTTGTAACTTCGGGGGGCCTCTTTAGTCTTGTCAGCAATGGTATATTTGCTTGTTAAGATTTCCAAAGTTTTTTTTTTTTTAAATGTTCCCCATAAAGCTTATCCTTCCACTAGCAGACATGAATGCATCTCAAATTTCTTCTGAGACCAGGTCGGTACAAACTCTTCCGTAATATTTGTTTTTATTTATTTATTTAATAGTCTGCAAAATTTGTATATGCATCCAACAAAAGTGAGCGTCCATGTTGAGGGTGATCACAGCATGTAGTAGGATGTAGGCCGGTGAAGCATGTAGGAAGTGTACTTTTCTCGTGGGAGACAATTGGTGGTATAGTCCAGTGGGCGGTTTCAAAGTTGGTTTGGCATGGGTTATTTCAAGTTAGTTGAAAAAAATAAGGGATAAATACATTTTGCGCCCTTATCTTTTGGGTCATTTATACTTTGCATCCTGATGTTTTATTTTTGATACATCGGACCCATTATCTTCCACATTTTTTCAATTTGGACCTCGTACCTAAATTGCCCGTCAATTTAGACAGATTCCGTTAAAATAGGGGTGCAATGTGTAAATGACCCTCAAAGATGAGGGGGTAATGTGTACATACCCTCAAAGATAAGGGGACAGTGTGTAAATATTTAACAGAATCCGTCTAAATTGACGGGCAATTTGGGTGCGGAGTCCAAATTGAAAAAATGTGTAAGTTGAGGTTTAATGTGTCAAAAATAAAATATCGGGATATAAAGTGTACATGACCCCAAAGATAAAGGGGTAAAGTGTATTTATTCCAAAAAATAATAATATAAATTTGGTCGTTAGAATTTCTTTTTCTTTTTTCTCTCTTATGTCTGCTAGGAAGATAAAACAGGATTTGTCGTTTTGCAATTCAATGCATGTAGGACCGGTGGCGGTCAGTTCTGCCATGGGTCCGCCTCCGATTCGGTAAATCAGAATTCTACAGCTAGAACTGCTAGATGCTAAAATTCCGGTAAGGCACATCCAAGTGGTTTGTGTCGGATTTGGTCATCTGGATCGTGGCCCATTCTGCCTATTTTCTGGGCTTCACCATGATTTATTTACTGTTTTATAGTGTGAATGTTGGATCTATTTAAATTTTGTTGTGCTTAACAAGGTTATGATTCTATAATACTTAAAAAGAATGATAGATAAATTAATCATCAATACAATATTGGATACAATATATACAATTTTTTTACAATTCGAAATCAAAATTAAAGATTGACAACATAGTTTGAATTTGATTGCGGTTTAATCACAATTACACAAGTCACAAAGGAAGAAAAAAAATGGTTGAAACTTGAATGGAAAGAAAATGTTGACCATATTGGAAAAAATCTCAAAACATTACAACAAAAAATCCTTGATTATGGTAGT
Organism: Myrica gale; assembly: GCA_963930655.1. Taxonomy (NCBI): domain Eukaryota; kingdom Viridiplantae; phylum Streptophyta; class Magnoliopsida; order Fagales; family Myricaceae; genus Myrica; species Myrica gale. The sequence continues at coordinate 13,508,339 of OZ005611.1, forward strand.
GTTAACTTTGTATGACTTTTTTATGTATGCCCATAGTATTTAATGACTAATTATGAAAGATTGGTAACTAAAACTCTAAAGACTTAACTAGATGTTTATCACCTAAATGCTTAATTGACTAATTTCCAAAACGTCACCCTATCAACATTACCATAACAAGGGTATAAAATTGATCAAATATAACCAAATTGTCAAATTGTATGAATATAGAAAAAAAATGCTACACCACCAAAATTCAAATTACTAATTATCCATTAATCCCTGATATAAAAAGTTAATATTTAACAACTATTAATCTAATATTATGGCCATTTTTATTAAAAGTAAGTTGTAAAATACTATCTGATAATACCTAATTACTTATGGTCCTATTTCAAAGAATACCTCCCTAGACCTTGTTCTACTAATCTTCCACTTCAAGCGTCATTGTATCCACATTGGAGATCGAGATAACATACATCATTTGGCTAGGGTTAGAAGTCATGTATGCAAACAAAAAGTGTTTAGAAAAAAATTATTTCCGAAAGTAAATATTACAATATCAGATTCAATATATATAAATTGAAATAGCATCGAGATCATTATTTGTATCCATATTATAACTTTTTAGATCTTCTATTCAACCATCAATCTTACATCCATCAAATTCTTCATCAACAACATCCACAGATCCCATCAATTCGGATGACAACCAAAACGCAATAGATACCAACACAACTATTACAACAACAAAAAAACATGTGGATTATAAAAATCAAAATAATTAAGATTTTTCTGACTCCAATCCATAGGGGAACACAACAATTATGAGCATGCAAAAAAAACATGTGGATTACAAAAATCAAAATAATTAAGATTTTTCTTACTCCAATCCATAAGGGAACACAACAATTATGAACATGTGAAATGATACCTCTAGAATCTTTATTCACCACAACTAGTGGTACAAACCTACAAAAGGCTTGGAGATTCACACCTTGAAAAATTGGCTTGCCAGGTGGAGGTGTCTCCAAACTTATATGAAGGTATCCTAGATGTTTCCTAATCGATGTGAGACTATTACATACCACCACCCTTTTAAGATCAACGTCCACATCGGTGGAGCACCATTGGGTTTCTATTCATCGGGCTGAGGTCGTGCCCATAGCACCGGATCCATTGTCGGCCACTCCTTAGGTGTGGCGGTGGGGTAGCATCGGAGCCCACAATCGGCTTTGATACAATTTGTAACAACCCACATAAGACTTGAAGATTTCAGACCCTAAAAACAGGCTTGTCAGGTGGATGTGCTTCCAAGCTTATATGAAGTCATCCCAGATGTTTCATAACCGATGTGAGATTATTTCAGCTAGCCGACCATAAAGGGGAACATGATCGATGAAAAAAAATAGATGGACATATGCGTTTGAGAAATTCCACAAAACTGCACAGATCAAATAAAATAAATTACATTATTCTGATTAACTTTTCTCGCTTAGCAAAATGTAGAGTATTCAGTGTTTTGGTCGCACAACGCGCTACAAGAAAAATAAATGATAAAAAATATATCCAAAACAAAGTTCCATTGCACTTTCATAATAAAATTGAGGCTAGTCTCTAAGGTCAATTTTTTAGATATATAGATTCTTATGTCCATCAAATGTTAGTCGATTAATGGGGACCAGGTCGAAGATTGGCTACCCAAATCTTACAATGCACACTACGACCTTGACCCTAATGTTGGTTTTTCATTAGTGGACTAATGTTTGATGAACGGAAAAAGACACATGTTTTAAAAAAAATGAACCATAAGAACTGGCCAGTTCAAAGTTATACCTTAGGTACTGATTTGTTAAAAATTAATATTATAGAGACTATAACGGTAATTAAGCCTAAAATAGAAGAAATTAGTTAAAAACATATGAACTAACCAGATAGAAGGGCTGGCATTTTATAATTAACATTGTACTTGATTTTACACACTTATTTTATGACCATGAAATATATGCAAGACTCGTCAAGGGGAAGGAAAATAAAAATAACTCTTAAAAAAACTAAAGGTTAGCCTTGAATATCTCTATAAGCACATGAAAAGTATATATAAAAAGGGGTTAGTGATCATTTTGGTCCCTGGGTTTTAGACCCGTTTTCAAAACAGTCCACAAGTTTCAAATTTACTTAAATCAGTCCTTAGGTTATTGATGTTTGTCGATTTAATCATTCAGTCCAATTTCCTCTCTTATATGCACAGTCAGCTAACGGCAGGACTCGTCACACCGAATAAGATCCCGCCACTTGTGTCAATTATAAAAAAAATCTTAAAACCTTTCCATGTTGGCATTTTTTGTAAAAAAAAACGGTGACCACTCCTTCGCGCGAGGGAGCCCAGATCTTGGTGGTGGCCACAGGGGAGACACCCCCTGCGACGAGAGCCGAAATCTGGGCTCCTTGTCGCTAGGGTGGGATCTGGGCTACCTCGCGCGAAAGGGTAGCCTCCCCTGTTCGTTCGTTCGTTCTTCTTCTCTTTTACAAAAATGCCAACGTGGACAAGTTTTGAGATTTTTTTCAAATTGGCACACGTGATGGAAGCTTATTGGGTGCGACGTGTTTCACCGTTAGTTGACTGTACATGTAAGGGACAGAGTTGGACGAAAGGATTAAATCGACAAACAACAATAACCTAAGGATTTATTTGAGAATATTTGAAACCTAGAAACCATTTTGACAAAGGGTCTAAAACCCAGGGACCAAAAAGGTCATTGAGATTTTTTTTTTCAAATTGGTACACTTGCACAAGATCTTATTGGGTGTGACGTGTCCCACCGTTAGCTGACTGTGCATGTAAAGGACGAAATTGGACGGAAGGATTAAATAGAAAAACAACAATAACCTAAGGACTGATTTTAGTAAATTTGAAACCTAGGGACCATTTTGAAAAAGGGTCTAAAACCCAGGGGCCAAAATAGTTATTAACCCTATAAAAAAATACTAATGGTCATCCATAGTATTTACATGGGTTAATTACAAAAACCCCTTAAACTATCTCACTTATCCCAAAATGCCCATAATCTTTAACTCGTGTCAGCTCCTTAAATTTAAGTAAACATTTTATTTTAATTTTTAACGAATGTCGTACGATGTATTCCATCCCTCATAACGAAAAGACAAAATTGTCCCTACCTACGTGTATTCGACAACCCTTACTCAAAATTCAAAGGTGCACTCTCCTGCAACTCAGTAACCTCTTTCTTCCTCATCCACGGTTTTCTCACTTGTTTACAAATCGAACACGTCTGTAAGCATTAAAGAAGCGTTGGAGGTAAGCCACCTAATGCCGAATGTTTTTGTTGTTTTTTTTGCCTAAATCGAATGATTTAAGGTTTAGTTCGTTCTCTGTTGCTTGCAAATGGGTACACTTTATAGGAGTACGGTAGGTGTGTCATTGAAGAAGAAGGAGGAGGGGAAGAAACAAAGGGTACCGATGGCTGGGCGCCTTTTGGGCAGAAGGACGTAAAGGGTAAAGAACTCCCACTAATTTCAAAATGCTAGACTGCAAGGCTGAACTATTGCCGAAGAGAACAAGCTGACGAGAGTAGGGTGAGCCTGAAATGTCCCCTTCATTTGCAGAGGTGGGTCTTGATCGGATGGCTGATACGAGATGAGATTTTTCTCAACAACGAAGCAGGAAAAAAAAAACCAAACAACAGAAATATTCAGGTGAGTTGGGATGTACTATCACAAGAACATGAACACCAGGAGATTAGAGAGAGACAATTCTATTACAGAGAAATTGAGTTTCATTTCCTTTTTCAAAGTGAATTGAGAGAAAGAGATAGAAAGGTACATAAAGAGAGGCGCACCTGCCTTAAATTCAAGAAGTGGGCATTGAGTTTTGAAGATGACCAACGAGGAATTATACCTCTGCAAATGGGGGAAAATTGACATTTGGAAGAAACAAGAACAAGGTAAAGAGCTCGTGCACCATTGCTGTAGACTTGTCTTACCTGCAACAATGATGGGCTTGAACCCTGGTTAAGTCCATGAGCAGCTAATATGGTTCAAATCTTGAGATGGATTATTGTGTTAAGCGTATCAGTATGAAGCGGTGTGGATATGGGGTCAGGATCTCCCCGTAGCCCATCCGACTGTCCCCAGCTTGCCACCGAATAAATGAATCTTTCTCCCCTCCAAACCCGGTCCAAAACCGGTCTTTATCGAGGAAGCCGGTTGTAATAACTGGGTTATGAATTCGAATTTGAGGTTCTGGCCCCTGCTTCCTCCCCATTCGGAGACCGTCGCATCCCTCTCTCTCTCGGCAAGCCATTACTCCCCATTCGACTTGTTGTCTGTCTCTCTCTCGCATGCACGGGCAAGCCATTTGCAGGTACCTTTCTGTAAAATAAATACAACCATTTGAGTGTTTAGAGGAATGAATGATATTTTGGCGCCGATGTCTACCATTTCACGGTATTTTTCTGAGCATCCCTTGCACTCTCTCGAGTGGGTTCCGCGTCGGTGCAATAAGCTTGCTCGTCGTTTAGCCAAATGGGCTGCTAGGTTTCATTTTTTTTTTATTCTATTCCTTCGTTTATTGTAAACTCTGTGGCCATACTGTGGTTGGTTAGCTAGTTTTATCCTTACTTATTATAAAAAATGATATTTTGGCAGTTATATTCGTTTTATTACAAAAAGAACAACAAAGCCATTTTCTTAAATAAATAAAAAGTCAACTTCTGCAATCTTGCTCAGCCAATAGTACTAAAATAGAATTTCTTTTCAACTAATTTCAGTGTGAACCGCATGTAAGGTTAAGGAGAAGAAAGTGATGATTTCGCAAGTGTGTGAAATAAGCACTTGAGAGGCTTTTAAGGGAGATTGAGAGAAGAAATTTAGCAAAAAACAAATATATTGTAAGCACCCATTGCAGCTGCTGTTTTGCGTATTTTTCTTTGAAGAAAGTATTTTAATCATTCTTGAAAGTCGTAATTGATCTTACTGATGCTGGTCATGGTTAGTTGTTTTGAACTTATTTTATATACTTGTGTCTAATAACCTGGGTCAGAGATTTTATTGACCAATGCCAATTAATCTGCAGAGCACATGCAAGATATTATTGGGTTGCTGTTCAAATATATTCACCTTTGATGAGGTATTATCATATACAAATGTTATTTCATTGTGTCTTTTGATTTTCCCTCATAGAACTGACTTAGCTTAATATCTTAAATGAAGTTTTTTGTTGTCTGTTTCTAGTAGGACTTTTATATTTGTGTGGGTGTGTCCAGCTATCCCTTCTTCCAGTTGTCTTTGACTTCTTTCCCTTGGTTCTGTGGATGCAGTTAGAGTGTACTGTCTGTGGCCAATGACGTCTTCTGAAACTGCTAGAAATGCCGAGTAGTCTTCTGGCCAATGCCGAGTGCTCTGTGGATGCATTTTGGGGTTACTGTCTTTCTTTTCAGTTGTCTGGGGAACTACCCTCTTGTATAGTTAATCGTAGGTAGTCTGTAAATGCATACTAAGCAGGGGTTTCTTTGTCTATAGCCTACGGCAGATGGAAATTGTTTTCTCAAATGACTCCAAAACATGTCATTTTCCAGGGGTTTCTTTGCCCATTATTCTTGGTTGCCCTGATGACTCTCAGGCCAAAAGGGTCCGCTTCCTTGAGCTTTCCCGCAGGCAATTGACAATACAGAGAAAAATGTGAACTTTATTTGCATGTGAAAGTTGTTACCATTTTCTTTCTTTGACGTAGGTTTTGTTTGCTCTTGAGTAGTCATTCTTTCTCCGTTAACATTGGTGTTAGATGGGGCTGGGACCCATGTGCGAAAAATGAAAAATGAATAGAATTTGGATAAAAATGGTTTGCCCCGTACTAGGAACCTGGAACTTCAATTTTAAATGGTATCGATTTTGCTTGTTAACAAGAAGAAATCGTATGGTTGCACAGCGCATGTGATATTTTTTTCTTTCTAAGCAAACATTCATTAATTAAAACGATCATCAGTTACATCAGAGAGGTTTCAAAATAAGAGTCCACACCGAACAAAAAGCAACCAGGTCAATTGTAAACAAAAAGCAACCACAATGATGGTCACATCCAGAGAGATGCCTCACAAGCACCCTTCGTTCATCAATTTCTTCATTGCAAAAGCAAGGCTCAAAGTCACTGCCAATGGCAATCCTTCAGGGACAGCAACAATAATGATGAGACTCCAGCCTAGTTGCACTTCCAACTATAACATGGTTCAAATCGCTCTCCTCTGGGATTTCATCACGACACATAACAACAACGGTACCAATTTTATCAAGTCCTCTTCTGCCAGCACGACCTGCCATTTGGGTATATTCTCCTGGCAACAATGGTCTAAATTCTCTGCCATCAAACTTCCCTAAAGTATCAAAAACAACCTGCCAACACCACGGTTAAGTCAAAATTCAAAACACATAAATGTCAAAATCTGCAATTGGCGTTAGCATTGCACAAAATTCGTGAAATTTCCCTACCCTATCATAACACTTAATATAAAGCACAATAACTTTCATAAATAATATCAGTTCTCAATGTTTCTACTTCTGAACATGTAACTATATCACCACAGCCAATGCTAGAGTTAGTTCCAGACAAGAAGGGCTTTATCCCCATAGACCTGTCAAAGCAGAAGATATCACTTTAACCCAGCATATTGGTGAACTAACTGCTTTCATCAACAGCAGTGGAAGTTAGTGGTATTTACATCCAGAGAAACTGAACGAAAAAAATTCAAAAGACTCCATGCAAATCCAAAATAGACGAAAATTAAAACCTATTTAACTTTTCATACTATAGCAGTAAGTAATTTCCCATTAGAACAAGCTCAGAAAAACAAAAAAAACTTCCCATCAGTACAACACAATCAAGCAAGACTCACCGTCCTAGCTGGAGCATTAACCCCCATTGCAAATGTCTTTGTTGAAAATAAAACCTAGAGATCAAGAAGAAAGAGAAACATCAATGCCCTATAACGACCGTCAATACTCAAAAATACATGGAGATAACAATGAAAAAAAACTCAAGTCAAACACTTTATAAAAATTTTGTTTACAGCAATCTTCGTAACCTCTTAAGAGCACCAGAGAAAACAGCAGCATCATTTTGGAAAACCAAATCCAAACATACGAAACTCATAAGCAATCTAGAAGAAAGGCAAAATTGTTGTCACCAACATCTTTCATGAACCATCTAGCACTTTAGTCCCTGAAAGAAGAAAAGGTTTCTCCTCATATATATTCACTGGCTCGCTCTCACCTGACAAGCTTGATTTCATCAATTAACAAACTGTATATTGATATAAAAATCCCATCTGCTGGAACTTGATCACCAATTGACAAGTGTACGATGTCTCCAACAACTAAGTCATATATAGAAACTTTTTTCCTTTTCCCATCTCTAGTCACCTGGATAAAAATCTTTGCAAGGACTGATTCTAGTCACTGCTAGCAGTAACCACGACTACCAAACATATGCAAAGAATGATACCCAAACCATCATATATTCCTTCAGGCCACCCTTCGGTGACAAGTCCTACACTATCAGGCCTTACCAGTGAAACTGCCCTTGAATGACAAGATGCAACATGAGAACTGTGATCCATCAACTATTAATAAGCAAGCACAGAGTAGAAATAAGTTCTATTTGCAGGAATATCTGTCCCAAGCACACTGACGGCATTGTTTTCAGTAACCCACAACATAAATACGGGAGTGAGAAGAACTACACAGAAAGTAGCCAATGCCTCTAGCTTTTCAGATTAGCTTAGGCGTTATATCAGTGGAGGAAATTCGGGTATGAAAACATTAAGCGTTAAATGTTTGGCAGTGCATACTGCTACATTGCACGTACGGTAATCAGAGCAGATTGTAAACAGAACAAAGTTATCTAACCTCCAAAATACCAATCCCATTTTCCTGAATCAACTTCTATAGAAGTAGACATGAATCAACTTCTGAAATCATATTACACTATTCAAACTCATTAACCGTACAAGAACCAAGTCTCTTGTTCCATACATTCAAATTTCAACAAGCGAAAACGCCGGTCCAAGATTCATTCCCTCAAATGGAAACAAAGACCCTATTTTTAAGCTTAAATCAGACACTGACGGAAAGATCAATCATGCTAACCATTTTCATGAAAGAGATACCTGAATGTTTACGGGCATGCGAGAGATACCTTAACAGCTTGCCCGTGCATGCGAGAGAGAGAGACATCTCGAATGGGAAGGAAGCAGGGGCTGCGGTGGTTTCCTCAATACCAAGCAGGGGCAGGAGAGAGCAGAAGGGAGCAGAAGCGGAGTGGAAACGGAGCGTTAAATCGAAAATCGAAATGGGGAAAATCGAATCCCTAAATCGCCCGTTCGAAACCGGCCCGGTCTAAGCATTTTCAAATTCGGTCCTCAACTAACCCGGGTTCTCACCTCATTTATTAGGTGGCAAACTGGAGACCGTCGGATCCTGACCAGGGAGATCCTGACCGGTGCTCCACACCGCTTAACACCACACGGCTTCGCATAATAACCGATCTCTCAGATCTTAAGCCTTTAGATTGAGCCCTATCAAGATGTAGTATGGAACTAGAATTTGGGTTTGCGAGATTGAGAAAAAGCATGGAAATAACTAGATGAGAGATCAAACAAATTGGCTTGACTGTGCCCATGAATCATATTCTTCATCATCACCACTAGAAGATTGCAAACTTCAGCTGTTACCAAAAATATCCATCGCTAACTAGAAGACGAAAACGAAGGGAAGCCAGTGGTCACAAGTAACGGATCCACCAATATAATGGGTCCGGTCGACCGGTAGGCATCCATTTGTCCATGACCAAAAAACGTTGAGTTTTCAACTAGGGTCTTTAAAAGAAAAATTTCGGAGATGAACATCTCAAGTCTTGGTCACTAACTTTTTACGAAGCTTTCACACAAATCATTCACTTTCAAGCTTATTCTTTGTGTGAGCTTTTGAAATAGAATTTGAACTGTCTTTATTTACTCTTTGAGAAATTCAAATTCGTGTATTTCTTCTTTCAAGAAAAGTTAACTCATTTAGTTATAGTTGTTCAATAAAGAAGAAACTTGGAGAGAGTATATCTCAAGTTTGGTGAAGTACCTTTTTGGTGTGAACTGTACACCAAAAGAAGTAACTACGAAATAACATATCTCTAGCTTGATTTGGAGCTTAGAGAGATCATATCTCAAGCTCAGTTCGGTTGTGAGTGTTCAGCCTGAAAAAAACACTTATAAAGTTCTCTAGCACTTGGAATCTAGAGTATACGCTATTTGAGAGATAGTGTGGGAAGCCTTAGGATTCAATAAACGAGCTTGAGAAGTGTAGGTAAGCAAGGTTCCACCTAAAAAATTCAAATGTTTGATGTTTCTAACCTTGCTGTGCATATTTGTTTGTTTGGTTGTTTGATTACTTGAATTTTTATATTGTTTTTGAAAAAAAATTATAATTCAATTCGCTCATTCTTGAATTGTCTTAATCCTTCAAATTTTCGCTATGATCATTGAAATAATTCCTAGAGTACACGATATTGATCTTCTTAAATTAGCAACTTCCTTTAATCGCTCAACCTTTAAACTTTAAGTTTTTTGCCACGGCTTATTAGGGAACAACACTCAAAGAGTTAGTGACTTGGCTAAACTACTTCGTTTGTCCCTGTAGTTTACACTATTTTCAGTTTATTCTATAGAATATGTTCTTTGCCATGGAGATTTCATGGGGTAGGTACTCTTTCCAAAATTAGTTCCCCTGTCCAGCTTTCAAACCAAAGTTGGTGAAGTGGCTAATGGTGATTAGAAAAAATTAAAATAAATTCTAAAAATCTAAATTAAAAGAAATTTTAAAGATATAAATTAAATGAGAAAAACATACTAAAAATGATTAAAAAATTAAAAATATATGACACTGGACTCCTTGGAAAAATATAAAAATATTAAATTGAAATAAAATCTATAAGAATCACATAAATAGCACAAAGTAAGAAACATATGGATTAAACAAAAGATTTTTTTAAAAAGAGAAAGATAGCAAAAGAAAAGAATTTCGACAAATGACTAAAAATTTGAAATATATTGTAAAAATATAAATCTAATCAGAAAACTTCACTAAACATACAAAAAAAAATGAAAAACGAGGTATGTCCCTCAATTATTGAAAAAAAAATCATAAATTAAATAAACAACTAAAAAATACAAAAGAAAGAGAAGAAAACTCCTTAAAAAGACGGACAAGATGTGAGTGAAACTCATCAAATGAAATATGAAATTGCTTACGATTTTCCGGTTCATGTTTCTAGAGAGAAAGCCTCTGCCCTCTCTCTAGAAATTTGTTTTTTTCCTTCGCCTGAACCCCCTCCCCCCTCAATTCCTCCGGCGGCGGGAGGAGCCCCTGCTCTTCCCGCCGCCCCCTCCCCTCCCTTTCTCCTGGCCGGTCTTCGTCTTTTCCCTTGGTTCCTCCTCCTTTTGATCTCCCTCCGTGGCGATTTTCCAAGTAAGATCCCAGCGTTCCAGCCGGCCGTTGGTGGTCACGCGCAGGAGGGATGGACTCAACAGTCCAGGCGTTCCTTCAGTTCGCTGTCTGACGGCGCGTGCTCCTACACGCGCGTGCACGCTTGTGGGCCACGCGCCTCCCCTTTTGTGGATCTGTTTGGGCGGCGCTGGTGATTTTCTCGGCCAGAGGTGTTTTTTTAGTGTGTTATGCTGTGGTTGTTTTTTGTCTGTGATTTTCATTTCTGTAGGATGCTGTGGGAAGGTGCAATCGGTGACCACCGCTCTGGCGGTATTGCTTTTGCAGCTGCTGTCCCGGTGGTTTGTCACTTGCTACTTCGCCATTTTTTGTCATGGGCCTTGTTGCCCATTTGTGTTGGTGTAGATAGTCGTTCCGGGTTGGCGGATTATTGCTCGCAGACCGTCTTCCTTGGCGGTGTTATTGTTGGGTCTTTGGACCCGTTTAGAATCTACAGATCTTTGCATCCGTCTTGTTGAGGCCTTGATGACCATTTGGAATCTGGCTTTTATGACCATTTGATGTATCGCCCGTAGGGCTTTATGTGCTGTTGTTTTCGATTATATGCTTATGTTCTTTGTATCCAGCCTTATAGGGCTGTCTATCTTCAATACTGTGTACGTTTTCCTGTGAAATGAAGTTCACGTAAATGAAGTTCACGTTTGCGTAGAAAAAAAATGTGAGTGAAACTCTTTTAACGGTAAGATTCTTACCCGTAGAATTTGCCATACTCCCATTTGAAAACATACTAAAACAATAAAAAAAAAAGGGAGGCTTCTATTTGGAAGTGCGCGGCTCCCTTAAGTATCACTTCCGAAGTTATTCAACGAAATTCAAGTAAAATCGAAAGAAAATTTGAAACCCAAATCCAACGAAACCTAGCTGGTTAAGAGTCTTTTCACGCGGAGAAACGAAAAGACGTATTATCGGGTTGGTCCGGGGTCGACCTATGAACTTCAATATTCTTCTTAGAGAATAAAGAAAACGGAAAAAGATTTTATTTTCTTTGATAAAGATTCTTTACCAAACAAAAAGCCTCTACTTACATGGGTATGACAATAACTATGAAGCCCGATGACGGATGTCTTAAACCGGTGGAGTTGCCAATCGCCATCTTTGTGGCCATTTTCTGCTTTGCCAAAGATTGCTGTTCTTTTCAGGTGAAGCCGACAATCTTAACCCTAACGTTCTCATTCGTAATGATTTTTTTTTGGTGTGGTGGTTTGGTTCGGCGTTCTCCTATTTCTATTTGCTTGCATGTTAGTAAATTTTGTTAAGAATCCCAGGAAATGAATTTGGCTTCGATAAAGAACTCAGTATTATTGTCATGAACAGCACCTTGCACTTTAGAGGAATTAATGGGTAATATGACTACTACTTTGAGAGGCGAGATCAACACGGTAACAGCTATGTTTGATATGCGAGGCAGCTAGTGCGCAATTGTTTTCTTCATTAATTTCACTGATCAAACTTGAATGCCAGTTATGTAGAGAAGACGCTAGCAGCTGCATAACAAATGAATAGATAAAAGGAGCTAAGATTTCAATGCTGACACAAGAAAATGATGTTGGGTTGTTTCCGTGATGGTTTATCTAATTTCCTAAGTTTCGTTGATCGAATATTGTAATTTGGGTCTCACAAGTACCAGATAATGGCGAGCTGCTCTTTTTTTTTTCTAAGCAAATATTTCATTCATAAAGGTAATGAAAGGAGCGGAATTCAAAGACTCGTACAAAGTCAAGTGTTCCACAAAAGAGATGGGGTTGTTTGTACTGGAATCCGACTGGATCCTATTTGCCAAAGATTTGGCGTGCTGCTCTTTGTTTGTGCTTCATTCAATTTATTTTGTTAAAGGCCATAATAATCGTTACGAAGCGAATCTCATGCTCTGCTCTGATGTAATTCCGTTTGTTGATATTGATTCTCAGGTATTATCACAATTGCCGTCATCCTCATCTTAGTGGCAGCAGTCAAGAAATGCAGCACAATGGATCTCCTGCTTCTGATATCCTTAGTAACCTTCCGAACAATATGATAGTGAACATATTAACCCGTTTGCCTCTACGAGATGCAGTGAAGACAAGTGTCTTCTCAAGAAAATGGAGGTACAATTGGGTAACCCTTCCACGACTTGTGTTTGATGATACTTTCAGCGCAGGATATCCTAGAACCCAAGCATTGAGGAAAGAACTTTTCAAGACTATTTATGAGGTTTTATTACTCCACAATGGGCCAATAGTTGAATTCACTTTGACTATTCCTGGATTGGAAAGCTGTCCTGAGATCAATCATTTGATACGTTTCCTTTCTTTTAACAATATCCAGGATTTCACCCTTCGCATCTCGATGGGTGAATGCCATAAGTTGTCTCCATTTCTTTTTTCGTGTGTAGGACTTAGGCATTTGCATCTGACTTCTTGTCTGTTCAATCCTCCTCCTACCTTTCAAGGATTCGAGAGGCTCATCAGCATTAAGCTTCAGAAAGTTGAGTTTGGTGTAAACAGATTCGAAATTTCTAAATGCAAATGGCCATTGCTCGAACAATTGATACTAGAAGAGTGCTCCAACATTGACAACCTTGCCATTGATGCTCCTAATCTCAAGTTGTTATATTTTGGAGGCCAGTTCAAGTCTATATGTTTCAGAAACACCCCAATTCTTGCATCAGTTACATTTATGGCTCCTCAGATGTCTTCTCAACTCATTGATGGAACACGGACCACCGGTATAATTGAGGTTTTCTGTTGTATGCCTCTACTAGAGTATCTCTATGCAGGGTATTATTTTATAATGGTAAGATAACTTCATGGCTCTGTTTTCTACATTACATAGAAAACCGTAATTCTCTAGTCATTCGCTGGTTTCCGTTTCCTTGTAAGTTTTTGGCTGCAGGCTGTGTACCAAATAAGCTTCCAGCTCCTCTGAGTTACCTAAAAACCCTTGTATTGCATGATATATGTTTTGGGCTGCTGAAAGAATTTTCTTCTGCTCTTTGCGTTATTAGAAGTTCCCCCAATTTGGAAATACTTAAGGTCCAGGTGGGTTGTGAGGATGATTGTTTTTTCCCATTTTTTTAATTTGATTTTTTTCCATGTGACCTTCTGCTTCCATTTTCATCTTTTTAGCTGTCTAATGGCGGTACTGCTGATGAGGTAGAAGCTGTTGGTGTCTTTTGGGAATCCCAAGACTTCTCAGATGTGTCTTTGAACAAACTTAGAGAGATACAGCTGCTAATATATGACAACTCAAAGCCTGAAATGGAGTTCATCAAGCTTCTGTTAGTCAAGTCACCCTTGCTTGAGAAGATGCGCATTAAGCTGAAAGTGTCTGATATCACCAAAGGGTTCAAGGTTTTGAAAGAGGTGATACGATTTCGACGTGCATCATCAACTGCAGAAATCATATTCATGGGTGAAGGCGAATATTTTGATTCGTGGAAGTGAATTTTGAAAATCCACGTTGTTGTCAAAACTCAAAACATTCCAGATGACAATATGCTTAGGTAGAGGATGATTCCACTAACAGAAACTCCTATGGTTTTTCCATCAGCAGAGATCATATAGTTAGGTCCTAGTGAAGATCATGATATTGTGGATGATGTTTAGGAATGATGTTTTGGTACGCTTAAGATTGTGGATGTTTTATTGTTGGGATGGTGCTTTTGGCTAAAAATTCGGAGGATTCTATGTAAAGACAAATTGTGTAAAGCTATGCAAATAGACGGTTGTGATGTAAAAAAACAATAAAGTTCCAGGACTGGCCACGTCATTTAATGAGGTGAGAAAACAAAATAATGTAACCAATTTTGGCTTAACTCATTAAATGACGTGGTCAATCTTGAAATGTTAGATTTGTTTCTTTAAATTACAACTGTCTTTTTTTTTTCTACGCAAACGTGAAATTCATTTCACAGGAAAACATACACAAGTGCTGAACACAGACAGCCCTACAAGGCTGGATACAAAGAACATAAGCATACAATCGAAACCAACAACACTTAAAGCCCTACGGGCGATACATCTAATGGTCATAAAGGCCAGATTCCAAATGGTCATCCAGGCCTCAACAAGACGGATGCAAAGATCCGTAGATTCTAAATGGGTCCAAAGACTCGACAATAACACTGCCAAGGAAGGCGGTCTTCGAGCAATAATACGACAACCCGGAGCGACTATCTACACCAACACAAATGGGCAACAAGGCCCATGACAAAAAATGGCGAAGTAGCAAGTGACAAAACACCGAGACAGCAGCTGCAGAAGCAAAGTTGCCGGAGCGGTGGTCATCGAGTGCACATTCCCACAGCATCCTGCAGAAATGAAAATCACAGACACAAAACAACCACAACATAACACACTAAAAAAAACCCCTAGCCGAGAAAACCACCATCGCCGCCCAAACAGATCCACAAAAGGGGAGGTGCGTGGCCCGCACGCGCCGTCCGACAGCGAACCAAAAGGACCCACAAGGAACGCCCGGAGCTGCTGAGCTCATCCTACTTGCGCTTGGCCACCGACGGCCGACTGGAACGCTGGGATCTGGCTTGGAAAACTGCCACAAAGGGAGACCAAAAGGAGAAGGAACCAGGGGGAAAAGACGAAGAAACGCCAGAAGAAAGGGAGGGGAGGGGGAGCGGGAGGGAGAGGGCGGCGGGAAGAGCAAGGGCTCCTCCCGCCGTCGGAGGCAATGATGGGGGAGGGGGTTCAGGCGAAGGAAGAAAGCAAACTTTCTAGAGAGAGGGCAGAAGCTCTCTCTCTAGAAAGACGAACGAAAGTTTAATTTCTTTAAGAACGAAAGTTCAGGCGAAGGAACTTTTGAGAACACAACTGTCACTTTGCAAAACTTTGCACAATTTGTCTTTTCACAGAATTTGTTCTCAAAAGTTCCTTAATTTAAGCTGGTTTACGTTGCTGTATATTTGGTGATCTAGTACATATTTGCTGGTGGGTTTAGTTCCATTTTCCTATTTCGATTTCCATGTTGATGACAATAGGAGGAAACCAAAATTAAAAAAGAACACCAAGATTTCCAACTTCATGATCTGTAAAGATGGAAGGGTAAGATTTCAATTGCGGGAATTAGTTTACTACTCTAAATTACCACTTCGTTGGCATTTTGCTTAACAAACTAGTAGTTTTAGCAATCGATCCCCTCAAGCTACAATTTTTTTTTCAATTGTCTGAAAATTAAGGATCTAACCATCCATTGAGTTTGGAACGCTTGATTATAACCCTAAACAAAAAAAACAGTTCTCTGTTTTTAGTTAAGAAAATAAACTTATCTTCATTAAGCAGTTACTGCTCTCATATGGAGGCCAGTGTTAGCTGCAAGCTTACACTCTCCCTCCCTTTTTTCTAAAGCTTCACGTCAGGCTAATTCCAAGTCATATTTGTTGGCCAAATGTGCTGCTCAAACTAGATTCCAATGGATTTGTACCTCCTCCTCATGAACCTTTTATTCCAAGAATAGATGTACGAACGACTAAGGCTTATGTTTTCCCTTCATTAACAAAACGTCCCACTCCTGCTCAGCAGGAGTTTGATCAATGGAGCCCCAACCCCGCTGTCAACACTGCACCTTTAGCTACTAGCAACCTTAGATACATCCCTCCACAAAGGCAACTGAATTGGGTCAACACTAAGCGCCGGCATCTCTGTGTTGCTCAAAGGCTATCCAGTCTAACAGATTCGAAAGGGATATGGTTCGAATCTCCAGTGGATCTTTCGTATTGAAAAGTAACAGAAACTAAAAATAAAATGTCCTACTGAGTCATTTAAAAGGTTGAGAATCTCTTACTAAATGCTAAGTAGCATTTTACCATCGTCTTCACCTAAAAACCATATAGTATGTAACCCCCAAGAAATATATTAAAATGAATGTTATATGTATTATTTTTCTTCACATTTTAATGATTTTGTTATTAATTTTTACTGTCACGATATCAAATTAATGGTTCAGTTGCTTTTTTTTTGGAATTTATTTCTGGGTTGGTAGCTCTGTTAGAAGTTAGAACCACGGAAACCTGTGTCATTGGATTGAATTAGTTAATTATTTTGGGAATAAAAAGGAGGAAGAAACGCGAACCTAAGAGCAAAAAGAGAAAATGAATCAAATAAATGAAACTATTCACATTTCTTTCGTGGGCCTAATATTTCTTCTATTTCCATCTGTTCCACACCGTTTCTTACCTTCGTTCACCGCTTAGCGCAAGTTACAAACTTTCGCCTGCTCTGGCAAAGAAATTCGACCTTTTTCCTGGAGAAAGAAAAAGGGATAGGAGATTCGGAGCCCTTGGTTTCATCTTCCGTTCTAGGTATCTATCGCTTTTCCCGGTCGTATAATTCAACTTTTTGTTAATTTATGTTATTCATGTACAGAAGTTAGAAGTTCATGTCTCTCCAGTCTGAATTTTGGATTTTTTTTTTCCCGCTGCGTTTTGTGTGAGATTTGATCCTTGTCGTGTGAGGTTTGTTTATTCTTGGTTGGAATGAGATTTTGAAGACTTGATCAGTACGTTTGCCTGGAAGTACAAATTATTGTAAGGAACCTCCGTTTGGTCGCTAAGAAAATTCTTTGGTGCGCTCGCGCGTTTGGGGAAGGTTGGGAGCGCACGAAAATAGGAGTATGTATTGTTTGCTGCTGCTGAGTTTCCTAACCAAATGTTGGTAGAACTCAACTTAGAGTCAAATGCTTTCCTCGGAGACAGCTGGTGGCGTGATTTGTTTCCTCGGGTTCTAATCATGGATAATCTAAAATCTGATTCTTCGTTTCCTTTGATTTTCCTATATTTTCTTCAGAAAACATAACAGGAGAAAAATCCCTGTTCTTCTAATTGTTGGTTGTATTTTCATTCTGTGGTGTGGAAGATGATGAAAACTTATAACACTGACTTTTGAACTTTTTTGTGGGTTTAAGTTTTTCGATTGATTATAAGCTGTATTTGATTGCTTTGTGGCCCTTTCAGCTGAGACACACAAATGGTTGATTCTCCGTGTCCGGATTTGATAAGTGATCTGCCTCAGATCATTATAGAGAGCATTCTTACTTGGTTACCAATAAGAGAGGCAGTAAGAACAAGCGTTTTATCAAGTAAATGGAGGTACAGATGGACTACAATCACTCACCTTGTATTCGATGAAAAATGTGCTACTCTATGCAATGATCGAGCTCTTGTTGAAGACAAGCTCATAAAGTTTATTACTCGGGCTCTACTTCTTCACGAAGGTCCAATTCACAAGTTCCAGCTTTGTACTTCATACTTGGAGAGTTGCCCAGATATAGATCAATGGATATTGTTCCTCTCAAGGAAAGATATCAAAGAACTGATTCTAGAATTAGGAGAAAGTGAGTGGTTTAGGATACCTTCATGTCTTTTTAATTGCAAAAAGCTAATTCGTTTAGAGCTGTTTCGTTGTGAACTTGATCCACCTCCTACTTTTAAGGGATTCTTGTGTTTGAAGAGCCTTAGTCTTTACCAAGTGTTTGTTGCCTCTGATGCAACCGAAAGTCTTATTTCGAGTTGTCCTCTCCTTGAGAGTCTGTCACTTTCATACTCGGACAGTTTAACTCTTAGCATTCGTGCCCCAAATCTCAAGTACCTGTTCCTTGAAGGTGAATTCAAAGACATATGTATTGAAAGCAGCCCTCTTCTCATCACAATATCGGTTGCTATGTATATGACCGAGGACATTTTTGAACACATGGAGCAAAGCTCAGGTTGCAATTTCAACAAGTTTCTTGGTGGTGTGCCTCTTCTAGAGAAGCTTACTGGGCGTATCTACTTTACGAAGGTAACACTGTATCTTGTTTGATCTCTTTGTTTGCTTCAAGGTCTCTATCACGTGGAAGACTTTTAGTTTATTATACGGAACTATCTGAATATTTTTTTTTTTCTTGTCTCAAGTACTTGAGTATAGGGGATGATCCGGGAAGAATTCCACATACATATTGCCATTTGAAGATTATCGAACTATATCAAGTTAGTTTTGAAGATATGAAAGAGGTTTTTGTTCTTCTCCGCTTGATTACGAACTCTCCTAACTTGAAGGAACTTCGAATCTCGGTAAGCTATTGTGAGCACGTTGATGCTTTATTTGACGACTATTTTCAGTTTTGCTGTCTATAGATTTTGTTAATGGTTATGCCTAGGCCATGATGTTTTCTATCTATCAATTTCCCTAGGGTTCCTCAAATGCGCTAGCTGCTCGGGAAGCAACTGATTTAGATTTTTGGGAGAATGAATGCTTTTCACATTGCGTATTTGAGAGACTTAAAGTTGTAAAGATGACAGAGATGTCTGGTGTACCGCATGAGATGGAATTCATCAAGTTTTTGCTTGAAAACTCTCCAGTGCTCGAGATGGTGAGTATCGCTTGTTCTTTTGTTATGGAAGAAAGGTTGAGCATGTTGATTGAGTTGGTGAGGTTTCGGAGGGCTTCTCCTCGAGCAGAAATTGTATTCATCCAACCTTAATCATTGTGCATCTCTCATGTAAAGTTCCTCTAGTTTCTCATGTGCATCTTTTATTTCATACCTTTTCCCAGTGTCTGATTCCAATTGCAGTATCTTTCTCTTGAAATAAAACCATAATACTTTTGCGACATCCATTCGAATCATTGACAGTAGGTTTCAAAATCGCCGCCGTTGAAGGGGAAGTTTTATAGAATAGCTCAAACATAAGTTTTGCAGAGATCATTGATGTTCCTTAGTGTAGATTTTAGAACTGTTCCCGACTATCAGCAACCCTGGTATCTGCAGAAGTCAACTCCACGTATAGTTTCTGCAAAAATATTAGGAACAGCTCCCAAAACACTTGTACACAAATTACGTTGCTCATAATTAATGCTACACAAATTGATGGAACAATGTATGAGTTTCAATGGGAAATAACTTCTCTTAGTTCAGTGGAAACTCTAAGACGGTAGTTGATTAGAATTAGATTCCAATTAAAATTCAATATGGGCGTGTCTTTTGGGCTAGTTCAAGATGGTCTCACGTTGAACCTCAGTAAACACTAGTGCAAACCTCAAAGCGCACGACCTTGTTAAAAATTATGTTGCCTCTACCTCGTACCTTCTAATTTGGAAGCATTCCTATGTCAAGGCTTCATATTAAACTCCCTGACTGTGACCTCAGGCCCACCTACGACGTCTTTATCAGCCTCAGTTTATTTTCAGCCATATTGTTCTTCCTCTTCAACTTTTCTTTTTTAATCAACGAAGTCTGAAATTTTATTAATTTAAGGGATAAATACACTTTTACACTCCAATTTTGGAGGTCATGACACTTTTCACCCCTACTATTTTTGCCACATTACACCCACTAATTATTGATTTTAAACACTTTGCAGCTTCTGTTATTTTAAGCATAAAATTCTTAGTTAGTTTTGACATAAATTTACTTTTAGACTCTAAAATTAAGATTTTACCCTTATAAAATAGTAGTTGCAAAAAAAAATTATGGGAATAAAATTGTCAATTCAAACATCAACAAATCATTTTCCTTTCAAATTAACTTAAAATTTTAAGAGATGATGCAAAGGCTGAAAAATCGATAGGCGGTTGCGAGGAGTTGACCAAAGGGAAAAACGGTTGTGCGCATATGTCGGCTGACCAAACATCCTAGGGCTGAGAGGATTGTTGGAGGATGAGGACAATAGTGGGGCAGGGCGTGCCTAACAGATCTAATCATGAGATCCACGCACGTGAGTGGGCATGCGAGCCACCACGCGCATGTTAGTCAGCTCCGGTCATGGACAGATGGGGACGTTGATCGATGTAGATCCTCTCCAGGCCGGTCGTGTCAGCCCGAAACTACCATAGACGTCGGGATCTAAGCTCGAAGTTTGTCAGAAAACACCCCAAAAAGTAACCTTAATGGGTGATTTAATTAGGACTTTGGTCACCGATGAACAAAACAAGAGAGGGAGAGAGGGGGGAGGGGCTGGGTCTCCTCCTGCCACCGGAGAGGGTGGTGGGGAGAGAGGACACTTGGAAATGGGGAGGAGATTCTAGAGAGAAGGCAGAGCTCTCTAGAAGGACGGTACTTATTGGTCTCATTTATATTCCTCTTCAACTTGATAATTTTTCCTTTCATGTATTTTACCCTCTTCCATTAGTATTAGTATTTCCATTTGCTCAGGAGAAAGAAAGAAGAATCACTATGGTAACAGATGCTAATGAATTCTTTCCGGATTTAACATGCTATTTGAATAATCAAAATCCACCCAAAATCATTATTATTACAAGTTTAATAAACACCCTCAGCATGACATTAAAAAAAAAATCTTTAACCGGTGGAGACTAAAGGACATGTTACGCACCTAATCGTTCTGTTTCTCAAATCAGATTCTATACAGTCACAAAACCAACACAACTCTAATTATGTACTACTATACAACAAACCCAGATCCACTGGGATTTTCTTCACTCCCATTCTTTTTTAACTGATACCATTTTCCTGTCTCACTTGGACTTCATTTTTCATGACCATGTTACCTTGGTCCAGAGAGCTCCATTGCCTGGACAAGCAAGGAAGAGTCATCAGTAAGATCTGAGTATCGCTCCGAAGTGGAGAATTCAGTGGCTCTGCATCTGGTTGATTCAGTTCTCTGAGAAGCTTCCCATTTCTCTGCAAGACCATCTCCTTCGAGCATGCGTACTACTTCTGACATCTTTGGTCTGTGACTTGGAAGGTATTGAGTACATAACAAAGCTACTCGAACCATTTCTTCAAGTTCTATTCGATCATAGTTGCTTTTAAGGTCCTTGTCAACTAGCATATCAAGCTTCTTTTCCTGATGAATTTTCTTCACCTACAATTATGGTGTCGTGGATTAGATATATCTATGCAGATTGAATTTTAAATTAATTAGCCTTAAAATGCTAACACAAATGGTGGGAAAACTTGTGATCGTCTTACCCAGTCAAGCATTACTCCTTTTTGGTTTGCTGCTTTCCCAAATTCTAGAGCTCTCTGCCCAGATATCAATTCAAGCAGAAGGATCCCAAATCCGAATACATCTGTTTTCTCCGAGGACTGTCCTGTCGAGAGATACTCGGGGGCTATATGTCCCACAGTGCCTCTGACGGCCGTTGTCACATGTGAATCCCGGTGATCCAAGAGCTTTGCCAGTCCAAAATCTCCTACCACAGCTTCACAGTAGTCGTCAAGCAATATATTTGCAGCTTTCACATCCCTATGAATTATCTTGGGATCACACTGCTCATGCAAGTATAATAAACCTCTTGCAGCTCCCAAGGCAATTCTTTTTCTTGTACCCCAATCCAGGGCTGGTTTTGCTACAATGGAGGAAAAGTAAACAATGAATGTAAAGTACATGTTGGATAGATGCATGGATACACAGCCTGATAAAATAGCTCTAAAGTTACAATTAGATTACACCCTGACATCTTCCTGTGATTGTATAGGAAATTGCCTTACCTTTGAGACGGGATGCGACACTCCCATTCGACATGTACGGGTAAACCAAAAGCCTCTCCGTGGTTGTCATACAAAATCCATAAAGCCGGAGGAGATTGCGGTGCACCGCTAGACTAATCATCTCAACTTCAGTTTGAAATTGGACCTCACCCCCAATGGCATTTCCATCTTTGAGTCTTTTCACAGCTACTACTGAACCATCTTGAAGATAGCCTTTGTAGACATTACCAAAACCACCCTTTCCAATCAGGTTCTTGCTGCTGAAATTGTTTGTAGCCTTTTGTAGTTCTCGAAACTGAAATTTCTTTAAGTTTCCGAGGCAAAGATCTTCATGATGTTGTTCTGGAATTTGCAAGAATCAAACAGTGAATACAAAAGTATGCAATGCTGTCCGCTACTGCTTTAGGTTTCTGAAGAAAATGTGTGTTTACTAACCATAAACATCGAAGAATATTTGCTGGTTGTGTCGCTGTCTCCACCAAAGAAAGAAACCAAGCCCAAGAACTAATAGGCAAATACACCCAAGGCTTGAACCAAAGGCCAAGGCAATTTTCTGGCTCTTACTTGCTCCAGAAGGTTGAGAGTCTAACGAATCACAGAGAACAACAAGACAGGTTATATTAGTGGCAAGAACTTTGATAAATTTTTTCATCTCTGAACTTTTCTTAAATGAGGGGATGGCGCATATAAGTGGAACCAGCTTTGCTTGATCTTTACCTTAAACTAAAATCAGAAGTGAAGTAATGATGGAGAGAGAAAAAGAGGAAATAAAAGCAGAACAGGGTGAGGTTCGAATAAACTGAAACAAATTTGCGACAAGCGACAGCATTAATTACTTTGTGAGTTATTCAAGGAAACTGAAGGCAGCACCGATGGAGTTCCAAAGCAATGCTTCTCAGTTGCGGTGGCACATATCAAAGGGTTTCCAACAACACTGTTCCAGTAAAAAAGATTCACAAATGATTAACAAAAGAAAAGGTTGAATGTTCTGAAAGGGGGGAAATCTAACATATTTTGGAGTGACTTACTTGAATGTCTTAGCATTTAAGCTTGGTACAGGACCGCTCAAGTTGTTATAAGACAGATCCCTAACAATATAAACACCATTTCAGAGATATAATCATGTAAATTCCATGCCCGAAACATAACAATCATTAAAGAACAAGGTTGGAAGATAATTACAGAAAAGTGAGCTGGGTCATGTTTGCTAAAGTTGAAGGAATTGCACCGGAGAGATTATTATTGTTTAGCCGCCTGATCAGAATGGTCATTTATAAGTTACTGGCCACTAAATCCAAAGAATTCCGAGTATAAGCCATGTGCAAGGACAAGAATTCTACAATTTGACTTACAGGTATTGAAGGCTTTTCAGGCGGTGTAAAGCATTAGGAAGTTGGCCAGTGAAGTTGTTAATGGAAAGATCGAGCGTGCGAAGCTTTTGAAGTCTCCCAAGCTCAGAGGGGATTTGCCCTGATATGTTGTTGTTCTGAAGGATCCTGCAAAAGAATTCTTCAAATAAGATACTCCACGCTGAGACATCCACTTATCTAATATGTTCACGTCTTACACAGACTGGAGGTTTGTCAAGTTGCTGATGCTCGGTGACAGAGTACCAGACAAGTTCTGGCTCGGAGCTCCACTGCAGGAAAACCAGTTCAGCTCAATCAGAAACAACATATTATAATTTATCAGGAAGACATTTCCTTGGTTTGTGGCCATCCTGTTCCACTCTTACCAGTTACTTGTTTGGTGATATAGTTGTACTTACAAAGCGGTGACGAAACCATCAGTGGAGCAAGTGACCAGAGTCCAGCTACATGGATCCACAGCAGTCTCGTCCCAATTATTAAGAACATCATGAGGATCCTTCAGGGAACCTTTAATGCCCATCAAAGCTATCACTGCAGGGTTTATAACCAATATGAAGGACTATTCACTCTTAGACGGCTGCAATTTAAAACTCTAGAAAAGAGCTCTATTTACCTTCATAGTTGATACCCTTAGCAGAAAGCAAACCAGTTGCCGAAGTCCATAAGCATAAGAACGCCACAAAACACAAGACTACTTCCTCTCTGTTTTCCATTGAACAGAAAGTTCAAAACACTAGGAGCCCAGATGCCAGAATCAGCTTGTCCTTTTTGATGAAGCAAGCAAGCAAGGAGCTTGTAGGAGTGGTTTGAACAAATAAAAGCAACCAATCTTCAAGCGCTTTTTGTTCTTGGTGCATGAAGTATTTACAGTACAATTCCTGACCCTTCCCGTACCATCAAGGCACTCAATCACACCTTCCCTCAAACCATAAGTCACAGAAGTTCGGTCGTAAAAAGAACCAAAGAGAACTAACATACGTGCCACCAGGTCACCAAAGTAGAGAGAAGAATACAATACAAGGTAAGAGCCACATTAACCAAATCTACACATTTGCAAAAGAGGACATCAAAAAACGGAAATACCTTCAATCATCCATTATTCGTAACAAAGAAAGGAAAAAGATGTTCGAGATTTATTCTATTCTATTTTTTAAAAATTGTTTCCCATTCACTAGTGGAGAGTTATTCCATTCACCATTGCCGGATTTTCAAATATGAACGAATCATGCCCTAACTATTAGGCACCATAAGACGTATAAAAGTAAGAGAACCGTAAACAGGAATTACTTTCTGTGGTCAGTCATGCAGTTTTGCTGTCAGCCAGAGAGAGGTGTAGAGAGAGTCTAGACATGAGCTGGGATTGCTTTGGTCTTCTAAGCTTCTACTGTAGCCTCTGATTACCCAACATTCCCTGAGGTTGGCCATTATGTTATTGCAAAAACTACATGTTATGTCTTTGTAATATATACATATATATATCCATATTTTTGTTAGAATCTCGAGGTTGAGATTGATGATGTAAGGGCTACTGGTGGGATCTTTTGTTGTGCCAATTATTTCTCTCCTATTTTCTTCCTTTCAACAAAGAGGAAAATATATTCTTCCTCCAATTATATCAGTAGTGCTTTCTTTATTGATTCTGGACACACTCAAAACTGTCTCCATATTCAGTAGACAGTACTTCCAATAAAACAAACAAAAGCAGCAAACAGCTCAGGAAAAACAAAAAAAAATCAAAAGCAGCGAACTTTAAAAAGCGAAAGGTACTCTACTCACTCTCTCTCTCTCTCCATCTCTCTGTCCTCTCTATAAATGTGAAATATGTTTGTGGCACGTATTTTTGTGGGTCCTAAGTACGAGTACCTGGGGCTGGTGATCAGATATGAATAGCCAAATAGGGTTATGGTGTACCTCTCCGGCACCAAAGTGGAAGCTGGGGGCCACTCTGGTCGGAGGGTTCCCCCCCCCCCTCTCTTGCAAAATATGATTTAGCCATTCAGGCACCACTCTGTTAGTGGCTTTTGTAATTGTACATAGGTGCACGTGCAATGCAGGCCTTACAGTGCCGTTGACTTGGTGTTTCAAACGTTTCTCTGGACCGATTGCCTAGTGCTTTTGCAGTGATGATCAATGATGATCTGAAGGGGGATCTGCATTTTTTACCAGAGAAATTTAATCAGCACTGAATAAGGCAAGTAAAACTTAACCGTGCCCCTGGACACAGACCTGTTAGTGCCCAGGTTTTGGAAGTCCATGTCTCTGATCTGCATTCTTTTGCTCTAGAAAGTGAAATTATCCAGAACATATGTTTTGCATTGAAAATCTTTGGTACAAGTCATTTTCTAACATGGTTTTTCACAAACCTGCAACTCGAAAAGGAACAGTTTGTGTGAACTGTTTTATGTTTTCATCCACCTTTAGTTTATTAATTAGTCTCTAGGAAACATACCACCCAAACGTACTGTTTGCGTGTAGCTGGCTCGAAAGATCAAAAGGAAAAAGAGCAAAAGAAAAGATATCTCTCTAACCCAGCAAGCTTCGATAGCTCAGTCCCCAAAATACCTCTCAACGGCATTCAAGGGTTCATGCAAAGGCTAAGAAGAACGTTTTACGATCATCACTCACAAAATGTTTGCTTTCCTTGTCTCATAACAGCACCAATCTCACAGCTTGTACGTAATTGGTACAACCACACAGCGTCATTTGATGGGATTTAGCGAGGTAGGTGAAAATCTGGAACTCGCATAGCGGCTATTGTTAAACTGCCGCTTAGTCCCCAAAAGTAAATATTCCGGTTAAATTATATATTAGGGTAACATAACGATGTACACCTATATCTATCAGCAAAAATCAAATTACACTCCTCATGTTTCAATTCATCTGTTTATCCCTAAAAATTGTAGGGAAAAAAAATACTTAATTAACGTACAGATCCTCGTAGTTTAAACTTTTAACATTTTAGTCCATGTAAAGTCTCTGGTATATTTTACTATAAATTGGTCCGACCTTCAATTGCCTTTAGGCAAATATGTGTTCGTGTGACCTTCTAGTGACAACTCAGCACCTTAAGGATTAAAATGTTAAAAGCGTAAACAAGATGGACGTGTACAGTAAATAAGCCAAAAAGAAAAAATAAAAGCAAAAAAAATAAAATTGAACCCTGCGAGATGCCTATCATTAACTGCTTATCCCCTTCATCCCAATTTTTTCCAAGTCCACTCCGCCCAAATTGAAACCTTCCTCACCCGGTAGAAAGAAGATCCCAAATGTAGAAAAATAGAAATTGAAGGAATGATCGGGAAAAGAAATTGCTCTAAAGGCATAACAGAGTTGCTTTCCTTAAACGATATTTGCCCCTACCAGTTTGTGCACAGGGTAATTCAAATTCGTTTAGGATACAATAGAGCCTGGATTTAGGGATCCACACGTACAAAAAGCGTAGCAACACTCACGAATAATGTACGTACCATCTCTTGACAGTTTAAAGCAGTTTACATTTAAAATGGAGGCAGTTACTAAATCAAACGTTGTATTTATTCAGTTTAAATCCAAACGTGATTCTAGCAGTTTAAAAACTGCTAATATCGTGGACATGATTTATCAAATCGTGATCACGATTTAATCACGTTTTAATATTCATGATTAGATAAATAACCATACGGATTTAAACTACAAATAAAATTCACTGTTGGATTTTCATCAAAGCTGAAATAAATGCGATCTGACCGTCCGATCAAAAGACCAAAAATACACGGCTCTGATCCTCGCCAAGTGCGCCTCATAAGCGCTACAAAAGCGCCCCTAGCGCCCTACAGCCCACTCCACGCGCGCGCGTGTGTGGTGCACCATAAACTCCATGTTTTGCACTATAGCAAATACAAGTTAAAGCTCTCCACTAATAAATGCAATCCTAAAAAGAAGGAGTTCTCATGTGGGACACTTTAATAAATTCTCAATCCCAAAATATAATATATAATAATACTTATTTTGAAAACACTTTAACACCAAATAAGGCTAAACCCTAAGGTGATCTTTCAAGAACTCAAATGCGGAGGTGTCTTTCCTAGAGTTGAATGTTTGTATTTGGTAGGGAGTGATGGATCTAAGATTGTGATTCAGGTAGCTCTGATTTGGAGATGTTCGTTCTATTAGGTGAGGAAGGGTTTTCAATTTGGGAGCGTGGACGTTGGCAAGATTGGCGGTGAAGGGGATAAGCACAACTCATAATAGGTCTCTCGCGGGTTTTTTTTTTTTTTTAAAAAAAATTGCTTTCTTTTAGACTTAATTACAGCAGGAACAATTTTATGGGCATTTCTCCTTGACAGCGGGGAGAAATTTCTCCCTACTTTCAATTTTTAGTTCCTGAAACTAAAATATTGAAATTTTAACCATAAGGATGTAGGGCTTGGATCTGCTGCAGTTTGTGAGGGAGCGGCGTGGGTCCCGCCCGGGACCCACGCCTGCCCGAAGAGGAGTGCAGTTCGGGCAGGGGACCCACGCCCTCCCTTCACAAACTGCAGTGACCGAACTGCAACAGACCCTCCCCCAAGGATGTATACGGTAATTAAGTAAAAAAATAAAAATAAAATAGAATTTCTATATATTTATTTAGAAAATATTAATTTTTATTTTTAGCCATTTTTAGCCATATTGTAAAACTTAAAGTTAATAAAAATAAAAATATTTAATTATTCAAATTATTTTCTCTCCCTAAATCCGAATATAATCAATGGTCTAAGAGCCAATGCGTACATAGTAATCAGGCATATTTGCATTTGTCCCTTACCTCCGCACCCCCACAACCAATGCCTTCCATTTGGTGGGGGTTTGTTTTGTGTTTTAGGACCTTCACAATTCACATGGATATGGTGTCATTTCCTGTCCTTCCTTTTGCCTTCTGTCATGCACTTACCCTTTAACTCTTCTTTCCTTGATTTGTAAGAAAGAAAAAAGAAAAACCCTTCTTTCCTTGATTAATGAAACCTATTACTCATTACCCAAGGAATTAATTCCCGGGTCAGTTCTTGGCATCAAAAGGGCAGTCAAACAACTCGGAGACTACAGATAATTTGACCGTAATCATGGCATGCATGAAGATATGCATGCACTAAGGGGGGTGTTCCCAAATGAGTAGGGAATGATTGTAAGGAGACGCTATTTTGAACAATTTGTACCACCGACATGATTCTGTCTTTGGCCCTGTCCCTCCACGAAAGAGGACGTGTAAAGCCCTCCAAATCAGTTGACGCTCCCTAACCCCACTCCACACTCTATCCAAAAAGCAAATAAAATGCTGCCTTATTCCCCCTCTCTGTTTCGTCTCATTCCGTTATATGTAGTTCATGCAGAGAACTTGATGTCAACCTCAAATCTTTTTTCACAACATATGATTCTTTTACTGGCCGGCTTCAGGAACAACTAAGTCTAAATGTCCTTCCTAGAAGAAAACAAATGCGTAAATGTCCTTAATCAAAGCTCGACAGTCACAGGAGGGACATTAGGGCCAGTCTAGTAGTGCTAGCTATAGCTTTCTATAGCTTTGAGAAGCTTGCCGTAGATATTTTCTTTAGGGACTTAAATATTGTTGTGTTGGCTATGAAGAATTGAAACTATACCCAGACGGATATCATAGGAGGATTGTACAAAAAAGTAAATAATTAAACGCCTATACATCATGGAATTTTGAAGGAAAAAAAATTGACAATTTCAACCATGTAAGGTTATTCATTAGACTAGGGGCCTGCTACAAACATAGCAGCTTTAAAATCAAACCCTATGAGTGTATCGACCAAAGCCCTGCAGTGAGAGGGTGGCAATGGCTTCATGGATGAAGCCGAAGCCAAAGCCAAAGCGTCTCACCAAAGATCACATCCGCAGTAGTCTTCCTTTTGATATTGCAAAACAACAATAGGGGCGGCAAAAGATCTTATCAAACGGGCCCCCAAAGGGTTATAAAATAGAATACCAGACTGTTGTCTCGAGTCCCTTCTGAGAGTAAAATGTTTTATATTTTTTTGCTGTTCAGTTGAACTAGCTGGTCTAGACTCAGAGGTATTAAAACAACCTCAGTTATTGTTGGTAAAGTGAATGGGTTTAGCGTTGGAGTGGGATCAAATCTTATCACTTACATGAAAAGAAGAGAAAAGATTGGATCTTCCCCGAGGAAAGGCCACCCCGATCAGGGATGCTGAATTGGCATTTTGGGAGCCTAATCCAAAAAGGTTTGGCCGATTATGCGATTTTTAATGTTTTCCCTGTTCATAAAGGCCGAGCGATCGTTAATAATTTGCTTTTCAAAAGGTGCCGTAATGCTTAGGATACCTCACACGCAAGCCCAACTTGTCTTTCCGTTTGCAGTGCAGACATGAGCTCCGCATTCTCTCCACTCACCTAATACCACCCAATAAAAAAGAGAGGAAGGTACGTAACACTCCCCCACCTCCCTCTCTCTCTATCCCTCCGTCTCTGACACAGGCGGGATGTATATGTCCTTCTCTATATATATATATATATATATATATATATATATATATATATAAATTTGTATGAACTTGGTATTACAGAATTTGTCAAGCACCTACGCTAGCTGGATGCATTCACTTATTGTTCTCTATTTGTCTTAGGAGTACATGATTTCGTCTTTAAGGAAACCAAAAACTTAGTTAGGAAATGCACTTATCGAGCTGGCCGGGTCCACAACGGTCCACAACGACAAACCTTAAACACTTAGATCAACCCTACAACTCAAATATCATTTAAATCAAGAGTTTCCTAATAAGTTCATAATATATCATATATAGAGACACACTTATGAACCTATAATTTTAATCTATGAGTTTGGGTCAATTATGTTATATTAATGTGGAATAATATTATATTTACCCTTTCACACCTGTATATTTAACAACAATTACTGTAGAGTGCCATAAGTCTAAATCTTGCCCCTTGTACATATAAAACAGAAAAGAAAAATAAGAACTTTCTTGTGAACCTAATCCTCTCGCTCTTTCTTTCCGCAGACAAGATCAATCACCATTCTATCGTTGATAACATGATTTAACGTCCTTTAGAACCATTAGATAAAAGAAAGTGGAAGCACCAACAAGAGGATAAAGGTCGTCCTAAAGCAAAAAATAGGAATGGACGTTTAGAACCATTAGATAAAAGAAAGTGGAAGCACCAACAAGAGGATAAAGGTCGTCCTAAAGCAAAAAATAGGAATGGACCAAATACCAGACGCACTTCACAAAAGATTCACCCGGCCCCTTATTAAATTATCGTGCTGAGTTGAAAGTAAATCCGCTCCATCTGTCAATTATAACCAGGTGATGATATCAATACTCAATCATATCTAGCACAAATCCATTTGGCCCGACAAGAGTAATTACATCTCTCTGAAACCCAAAGGCTACAATCAAGTCCATCTTGCATGCAGATCCAGAAGTATATATCGTCAGACGTGTCATGAACAGTTGTTCAAACAACCCATCATAACCACCAACTCCACGATCCCTCGATTCCGAAGGTGGGAAAGAATGATCCCTGCGAAGATGTACAAAAACCGTAAAAAAGCACACGATCGTACGAGGAGAAATTCCCGCCAAAGAGGAAGGGAAAGAACGTGGGAGAAAGAATATAAAAGGAAGAGAGAACGATAGAAGAGGTAAGACAATTTTCCGAGCGACAAAAACTGCATAACGCATACACAAAGGAAACCGACTTAAGCATCAGCGGTTAGTAACTTCGGTGTCCGAAGCTATTCTTGTGGTTTTGCAGAAAGGATACGCGAAGATCGAGACGCCTCTACTCGGACGTGTTGACCATAAACCAACTAATTCGTCAGTTGGCGCCGTCTGTGAGAACGTTTAAGGTTCTTTTGATAAAAGGTTTATGGTGACCACCAATAGTAAAGGAAAAGGGAAAGCCAGAGGTAACTCAGAACCTCCTCTACAAGAAATAGAAGGGTTGATGGAAGCCATCCACGAAGCCCATAACCCGGGAAGAGAGCCGAGCCAAAACCATGGACAACTAGGAGAAACGTCCATCCAAGGAAGGTGTTCCAGAGAGACTCACAGGTATCGATGTCGGAAAGGTATGACGAAGAGGTCCATGTCCCACCTTAACAGAGGTTCACACTCTCCACCTGGAAGGAAGGAAGACGCTGATGGAGTACACGCAAGGTTGGAAGAAGTCATGGGCGAGCTGGAGAGGATGAGACAGAAAGTGGACAAGCCGCCTCCGTCCTCCGTGGAGAACATAATGCATCAGGTAGAATCTCCATTCACCTCAAATATTCTGATAGTCCGGCTACCATCTAAATTCTGCATGCTAATGATGGACAAATACACGGGAACAACCGACCCGCTCGACCATCTGGAAGGTTATCGATTGCAGATGGATTTACTGGACACCCAAGACGCCATCAAATGTAAAGCATTCCCTACAACACTGTCCGGACCAGTACGCGTGTTGTTCAGTAGGTTGAAACCGGACTCTATTCCGAGCTTCAAAGAGCTCAGCAAAACCTTCGTCAGCCACTTCATCTCGAGCAAAAAGCAGAAGAAGCCGGTCATTCACCTCCTTTCCACCCTAACAGAAGGGAGAGGAAAGCCTGAGAGATTATGTGGCGCGCTTCAACCAAGAAAAGCTCAACGTGGAAGATCCAGAAGATAAAGTGGTGCTCACCGCCATTGTAGCTGGTTTAACAGACAGGAGATTTTCGTTCTCGCTGGGGAAGAAACCACCGGAGACCTTCGGAGAATTCATGGAAAAAGTGCAAAATTATATGAACGCCGAAGACATGGCAACAGTCCGCCGACAACAAGCCGTCGATCAAGGAGGAACGTTGGCGAAAAGAAGAAAAGAAGGGCCTCCAACTAGGCCCCCTAACAGAAAAGGAACAAAGAGCACACCCACGGGTTGAATCACGAACAAATCGTGCGATGCTACACTTTACACCTCTCAACACTGCCCCGAGAAAAATTCTCATGGAGATTCGAAACAGCCCCAAGATACAGTCGCCCCAGAGAATGCGGTCCAATCCCAACGGACGAGACAACCGCCAATTCTGCAGCTTCCATAAAGATCAC
This sequence comes from Myrica gale, assembly GCA_963930655.1. Lineage (NCBI taxonomy): Eukaryota > Viridiplantae > Streptophyta > Magnoliopsida > Fagales > Myricaceae > Myrica > Myrica gale. Next base: position 13,540,764 of record OZ005611.1, read on the forward strand.
GACCACGATACAGACAAGTGCATACAACTAAAGAGACAAATAGAAGCCTTCATTCAACAAGGTCGTCTCCAACAATTCACCACAACCAGGCTAAGGGAGCCATTCCAAAACAATCTGAGGATTCTCGAGAACCGGCGTTTGGGGCCCTACCGAAGAGACGAAAGGGAGAAACCACAAGAAGGTCGAAGGGTCGACGAAGCCCTGCGATAGAGAGAAAGACCAAAGAGACGACGCTCGCCGCAGAGAGCACTAGGCGAAATCAGAATCATTTCCCGAGGCTTTGCAGCAGGACGATCCTCTAGATCTTTGAGAAATACTTACGTGAGACAACTACTTGTCGCGAAGATAAACAACGGAACATGACTTCCGGTGTCGGGGGAAGAGAGGCCTATCATGTTCATAGCAAAGGACACGGTGTGAATCAAGTACTCTCACGACGACGCGCTGGTGATCGATGCTTTAATAGGAAACTACAAAATCCGACGTGTCGCTCAAACGTTGCAGGAACCCTGCTTTCTCTTTAGACAGGTGCAACTCAAAATCCAACCGCCCCTGTTTAAGAGCATTAACCGTACATCTCAACTCGGTAGCATCCCTGGAGGCGATATCTCGCTCCAAATCCACCACCCTAGTCTCAACCGTCTGGACTTGAGAACGGGCACCTCGGACTAAGATACGCCACTCCTCGTACGACTTCCCCTGGGACTCCAGCTCTCTTTCAAGCATCGTCAACCTAAGGTGCACAGCCTCCAATTCCTCATCCTGCCTCAATTCCGCAGTATCAGGGGAAAACTGTGTGTAATCCTATCAACTTTCACGTGTCGGGGAGCGTTCAAAGCTTATTCCATCATCTCCATATTAAGAAGAGGCTGAACATACGGTCTAGAACGCCAAGCAGACGAAACCGGAGGCTTCGAATCAAACTCCTCAACATCGTCCGGAGACGAAGGACCAGTAGCCCTCTCTTTGCCTCTCACCGAAGGAGAGATACGAGTTAAAGAATCGCCACCAACATCAGCCACTGACGCGTTGGCCTCGCCGGCCGGTCTGGGTGCAAGAGCGTCAGAATTACTAATAATGACTGTCCCATGCCCATGCACCGTAGGCTGCTCTTGAAGAGGCTCGGCCACCAAGGGAGAGACAGGAGTCAAGGCCTCTGAAGACGGAATCACACCGCTTCGCGTCTCAGGATCATCTCAAGCTCCTGTTAAACCCAACTTTTTAGAAGAAGTAGAATTGGATAACATAACCATCTGTTGGAGATCCGAAGAAGCCATAAGCCTATCCCCCTCATCGGCCCCTATACGATCTGCTGCCAGAACCCAGGGTAGGTAAAAGGTATGACTAGCAATGGGATTAAATGCCCTAGAAAACAAAAACTCACCTTATGCCGTAAGAACTGTCAAGGAAATGCTGAACAAGGGAGCTCCTATTTCCCGGATCTCCTTCACCAAAAGAACTGATACCTCGGCACGCGCCCCAGAGGCAGAGTCAAAGGCATGAGGGTCATCCTTGAAACCTACAACTAGACGAGAATGAAATGACAACTAGCGAACGACCAATGAACGACACAAACATCCTGAAAGAGGAATACATACTGCTGCTTGCCCTATGCTTGGAAGAGGCACAGGGTAAAAATTTCTCTCTTCTTCCTCATCAGCATCAGAAGCCATTGGAGGAGATACTCTCCTTCTCCTAGAATAAGGCCTCGGAGAAGAACCCTCAGCCTCTCGAGAATGTTTTCGCTTGGTGGATGCACTCGTTCAAGGAAGCCGAGAGTACTTTTGTCGCGAACCTTCGCGGGAAGGTCGTTCATAAGAAATCCTCTTAGGGTGAGGAGAAAGGTTCGCTCTAGGTGAAGGCTCGGACATGGTGTACCCTAACCAGCCTTCCTTCTCCCTACAGACCAGAGCACTCCAATCCACGAAACCCACCTCCACGATGGCATCCACATGAGCCCGCTCCACCGAGGTAAGACTTATTATATCCCTTCTGTAATATTCCAAGACATACCCAAAAACTCAACACAGAGATCCCCGGGGAAGCGCTCCCATCGAGCACCAGATATGAAGAAACAACGGTCATGCCAACCTTTATTGGTATCCGGGTAAGAAGAAATCGGGGATACCCCCTGGTTACGAGGGCGCAAGTACCAAAACTTATCAACCTGGGTCGAACAGATGAGTGTATAAAACCATAAAAATTCCTTCAGGGTAAGTTGATGTTCAAGCCGAAGGTACATCGACCACATGATGACACAGACCATTAAAACCCTCCACGCATTGGGAACTATCTGAGTTGGATACAGATGCAAAGATCTCAAAATCTTTTGAATGCTAAGAGGAAGAGGAAACCTTACCCCAGGTCTCAGAGAAGCCTCGAAAAAACACATTTCTCCCTTAGCACCATTGGTGTAGGGCGTCTCGTTAGCAGCAGGAAGATGAAAAGCGAGTGAGAAGCGGTGTGCATCGTAGAATACTCCAAAATCAGCCTCCACCGTCCGGCTAGGGCCCCAGTGGCCTTCACGTCGTTCAGGCACTTTGGAAACCCTAGCGGCACCACTAGAAGAACCTCCAACGTTCGCCATCGTATGAAAGTAGAACAACAAGCAAATGACTACGCTTAAAGGGTGGAGGACGAATAATCTAGAAGAGTTTGAGAAATGACGAGAATAAGAAGGAGCAGCCCTAAAAAGGAATACGCAGTGACCAATGGGCCCCTTAACCGAAAACACACCGTTTTGAGGAAATCCCAGGAAATCCTAGAACGACGTCAAATAAATCTGAAGCCAAACAGTCTCGAAGAATGACAGTTAATTAGAAAGTGGAACAACATCCGGGTTTGGGAAGCGACCCTCAAGACGGTTCCCACTAAAACACGATCGCCTGACTCACGGATATTAAATTACCGAATTGACCGTCATCGTGGGAGACAGACAAAGTGTTTCTCAGGAAACCCTACGGACATCGAAATAATTTCATGCACCTTCAAGGCCACGATCTAGCAAATACATCGGTTACAACGTCTATAAAAGACTATACGGACACTCCAACGAAGAGAGACAATTCGGAAGACGATAGAAAAGAAAGCCAGAATACAACCTCAGCAACAATGTCTGAAGACAATCACCCCTCACGCCTTCCCGTTGATGTTCTCACCATCATCGCCAGCTACGTCGCAAAAGGCGACATCAATGACTGGAAGCAGTTCAAACTAGCTTCCCAAGAATTCCGCCTCGCGGCCTCCAACGAGTTATCCTTTAGGAGAATGAACCTGGAGGATTACTCCCATTTGGCACGAGGTCAAGCGAATTTGCAGGGTACGCAACCCTCACGAAGTTTTTGTAGAGGCGGCGCGACACCTTCGAGATGAGGGGGTAACTCTCGAGGCCATCAACAAACTGAGGACATCGGCTTCGGAAAGGCACAAGTCAGCACACTTTTTTTTGGCTATTCTCCACCACTCCTCGGACGAAGAGACTTTTCAAACACAAGCCCGAGGTATGATCTGAACTTTGCGGACACAACTCGGGAGGAGAGAAATGCGGACATTACTGAGCACCGCGCAAGGGTGGCTGACGTACCACATCAGAGATGGCGGGTTAATTTTTCCCGTGGAAAAGTATGTCCCTTGCCCGCATGGCCATAACCCTCCTTTCATGGCGGACCGCGGGAGAAAAGGCCAGAAGAAAAATCTCTGCAGGACATGTTACGTCAGTTGGGTGTTCAAACGCCTTCACGAGCACATGTCCAAACAATGACATAGTTTAAATGTTTTGTACCCTTTCCAAATCAATGAAAACAACTTTTATTCTATAAAGGTTCTTTTTATTCTTTGTGATTGTGGCATAAACAACGTATTAACCAGATCAATTGGTTACAACATGACATTGTCGTAGAAGAGCCTGTTAAGCAGATCAATTGGTTACAACATGACATTGCCGGAGAAGAGCGTGTTAAGCAGATCAATTGGTTACAACATGACATTGCCGGAGAAGAGCGTGTTAACCAGATCAATTGGTTACAACATGACATTGCCATAGAACAACGTATTAACTAGAGCAATTGGTTACAACATAACATTGCCAAAGAAATAATTTTGCCAAAAACGAGCCAACATCAATATGGCGTGCATTGATCAAAAACGGGAGTCATACTCGGTTTAACCATTCAAAGCAAAGCTGAAATGATGTACACCTCCCTGAGCTGTCGGATAACCCAAAGCTGCTATCATAAATGCGGACTGTTGTGGTACGTGATGAAGTGATGCGCGTCAGCCTGGATAAATCATCAGAAGGCCATGCGTCGTATGAACAAACCAGAGCGGTAGGTATTAAAACTGCAACACTTGCTTTGCAAACAAAGAATTTCGATATAGTGAAATATATTTAGGTTTCACAGGGAGTGTAATCGAATGGACGATTCCCCTTTGGACCGAGATGTAATCACTAATAAAAATTCAGTTTTTTGCTATACATTAGCTTCATCGCCCTTGTAGCTCGGCCTCTGAAGCACGACAAGCATTCTCAACTAGATTCCCATCATAAATGCGGACTGTTTTGGTACGTGCTGAAGTGATGCGCGTCAGCCCGGATAAATCGTCAGAAGGCCATGCGTCGTATGAACAAACCAGAGCGGTAGGTATTAAAACTGCAACACTTGCTTTGCAAACAAAGAATTTCGATATAGTGAAATATATTTAGGTTTCACAGGGAGTGTAATCGAATGGACGATTCCCCCTTGGACCGAGATGTAATCACTAATAAAAAATTAGTTTTTTGCTATACATTAGCTTCGTCGCCCTTGTAGCTTGGCCTCCGAAGCATGACAAGCATTCTCAACTAGATTCCCACCATGAATTTGCTCGAGAATGGGGGGATTCTGATGATACCAATACTGAATCATACCCGGCCCAAACTCATTTGGGCCGACAAGAGTAATTACATCTCTCTGAAACCCAAAGGCTACAATCAAGCCCATCTTGCATGCAGATCCAGAAGTATAGATCGTTAGACGTGCCATGAATAGTTGTTCAAACAACCCATCATAACCACCAACTCCACGATCCCTCGATTCCAAAGGTGGGAAAGAATGATCCCTGGGAAGATGTACAAAAACCGTAAAAAAGCACACGATCGTACGAGGAGAAATTCCCACCAAAGAGGAAGGGAAAGAACGTGGGAGAAAGAATATAAAAGGAAGAGAGAACGATAGAAGAGGTAAGACAATTTTCTGAGCGACAAAAACTGCATAACGCATACACAAAGGAAACAAACTTAAGCATCGGAGGTTAGTAACCTCGGTGTCCGAGGCTATTCTTACGATTTTACAGGAAGAATACGCGAAGATCGAGACACTTCTACCCGGACGTGTTGACCATAAACCAACTGATCCATCACCAGACATTAAGGATCGATCAAAACAACAAGCAAATGCGTGGAAAACATATATATATATATATATATATATATATTTATTCCTACAGTACATGAAAGGTCTATATATATTCAGAGTTGCACCATGACCTTTCATGTCCTGTAGGAATAAACATCAGATCGTGTATATAATATATTACTTCCGGGCGCGCATATGCATATGGAGAGAGAGACCTGAAAACCTTGCCACTGCTTTAAACGCATACGTATATATGAAACCTCAAGTGGTGGAGATGGAGGGGAATTGGGTTCGTTTCTACAATTAGTATGGAACCCCCATTTAATGCAATAGATGCTTCTCATATGCGGCCCAATCGTCTCCAATGTCTAAAAGCTACTTTTATTTACTGGATCGGAATTATATATCCCAATCAGACGTTAAATCGACACTAAAGGTGTAGGCCAATTATTGTTCATTGGGGATATAACTCATCAATTAATGTACGTACGTAATTAATTGACTTGCACTGCGTGCAAGATTAACATTACCTAACTCATGGCAATGGTTTTGGTGGAATAAAGAAAAGAAAAAGCTAAGCACAGTCGTACGTCTTTGGAGTGAGTCTTCTTCCCATTAGACTCAATCCCACGTTTATTGAGACAAAGCTAGGATTGAATTCTAAGTGGTCAGTTTTACTATAGTAGAATTTTGGGGGCAGGTGATAAAATGCAAAAATCCAAGAAAATTTATTTGAAAATATATATGCTTTTTGTTGGGAAAAGCGGTAAGAAAATTAAAGAAAGGAACAGTAAGAATTTACGTGGTTTGGCCCCAATCCGACCTACGTCCACCCCAGAGCAATTTTATTAAGAACGCTTAAGAAAATCACTCTACCCACCCAATACAATAGCCACACCACGCTCTCTCTCTGCTTTTCTCTCTGCCTAATGCTCACGTCTCACGTCCCACTTTTCTTCTATAACATAAGCATCTATTTATAGGAAAAAATACAAAGAGAAACCTAAAAGAAAACCCTAAAGTTGGAATAGGGAGGAAGTAAACTTCCTTTCCAAGTCTACCTTTTTATGGGTGTAGACCCCAACACTTTTTTGCTTATAAATTTTAGGATGGGCTAGGGAGCCATTCTCCTAGGAGGAACTAGTTTAACTTAGGAGGAACTAGTTGAAAATTTTCTTTACTGATATATTTAAAGAAAATTTAATATTAAGGCCTAAAAAATTTAACTTTGCTCTTTAGGCATAATATTCATCTCTCCAAGACGATGTCTCCTAAGACACAGGAATAGAGAGATAAGATAATGAAGTTTTCTTGTGCTTCGGCTGTAGGAAGCCTCATGTAAGCTATGCTCTGTACAAGGCCAAATATCAATCATGCAGTTAGTGTTGTGAGTAGATATCAGTCGGACCTAGGCGCTGAGCACTGGACAACGGTTAAGCATATTCTCAAATACTTGAGAAGGACCAAACACTATTGTCTAGTGTGGGGTGGAGAGGATATGTTAATTGTTCAGGGATACATAGATTTAGATTTTCAATCAGATATTGATGATAGAAGATCTACATTTGGATTTGTGTTTACATTGGGTAAAGGAGCAGTGAGTTGGAGAAGTTTCAAGCAGAACACCACTGCTGACTCCACCACTTAGGCATAATATGTTGCTGCCAGCGAATCTGCAAAGGAAGCTGTGTGGATAAGTAAATTCATACAAGAGCTTGAAGTTGTCCCTTCGATAGAGTCCCCGATCACCATTTATTGTGATAACAATTGTGCGATAGCATAGGCGGTGGAACCTCGGGCTCATCAAAGGACAAAACACATAGAAAAAAAATTTCATCTTATTCTTCACATTGTGAACCGGGGTAATGTAATAATGACTAAAATAACATCAGTTGAGAACATCGCAGACCCGTTCACTAAACCGTTGACTCAGAGAGTGTTTGAGAAACATTTAGAGTCTGTGGGTATTAAATACATGTCCGATTGGTATTGAGTGCAAGTGGGAGATCGTTAGATGTATGCCCTCAAAACCAATCATTTTGCATAATTATGAGATAATTGTTTTTATTGTTTAATCACTTGTATATTATTTTGGGTACACGCAATGATATTAGATGTCATATTTGCAATGACATAAGATGTCATATTTATAATGACATTATATGTCATATTGTTGAGTAACATTGTAGAAAAGTTAGGCCAATGATTAATGAATCGGAGGCGGGGAGTATGGCTTTTCGGATCCTTGTTGAGAAACAATTGTGTTTGGGAGGACACTCCTAAGTCGGGTGCTGGGACGGGGAGCTCTATCAAATTGTGGTTTGTCCCCTGGATTTTGCATCCTCATCCACCCCCCCTTCTCCCCGTTTACATCATTGGCCGAGTAGGCCAGAGGAGACTGTCGACATATTGCTCATTCCATCGTCTCAGTTATGGAACGCTGGTCTCATCTATGATCTGTTTGTGCCTGAGGATGCTGAGTGGATCTTGAATCACTGTACTCCTTCGGCTAATCTGTTAGAACAACTGATTTGGACTCCTAATCCTAAAGGAGTTTTCTCCGTCAAGTCGGCCTATTCGATCTTGGGACCTCAAATTCATCCATCATCGCCACCTCTCTCTGCGATGGATTGGAGGAAACTCTGGGCGGTGCCCTTGCAAGATCGTCTTAAGCTTCTGTTATGGAAAATTGCCTGGAATGTGCTGCCTTGTAAGACCAAAACCTGTTGGTCTGACTCTCCTCTTGAAGAGGATCTATCCTGTACTTTCTGCCATCTTGAGCCTGAAACGTTGGAACATCTTTTTTCGCTTGCCCATTGCTTACTTGGCTTGGATGGAATCGCCCTGGGCTCTTAATATCCAGGCCCTCAGCTGGCGCAGTATTGCAGATTGGATCGAGGTAATTCTGCATGCAGGGACCATGCTAAATCTTCCTTTGGCCGACCAACAGAAATTTATTCTATTCTCTGCTATCCTTATGGACTCCATTTGGTATTCTCGTAACCAAATTATCCATCAAGGTCTCCAACTGGATCCTTCGGCTCTTCTTGCCAAAACTAGAGCTCTCTACTTAAGAGCGTCCGTTGGCCAGGAAGGAAGTGTTAAGCCATAAGGCTACCGGTGTTGTTTGGTGGCCCCCTCTTGTAAATGCCTGGAAATTCAAATTCAATGTTGCAATCAGATCTTCCTTTGTGTTTGCTACAGTTGTTTGCAGGAATGCGGAAGGAAATATACTCTTTGATTGGACAAAGAGCCTCCCTCCTAGCGGTCCCCTTGTGGGCGAGGCAAGAGCGGCTTTGTTTGCTGTTCAGTAGACATCTTTCTAACAACATGATGAAGTGATTTTTGAAGGTGATTCCAAACTTTTGATTGAAGCAATTACTCAAAGAGGAAACCAAACCGATTGGCACATCGGTCCTCTTATTGCTGATATTATTAGTTTAAGCTGTGACCACAGTTGCTGGTGTTTTGAGCATGTAAAGAGTAATGCTAATTTTGCTGCCCATAACCTTGGAAAATGGGGTTTAGAGGAGAACCTTACTGGGAACATTCCTACTTCTGTAATTACTGCGTTGATCCTTACCAGTGACAACCCAAGGATGCCTCCTTGAGTTGTACTGGTTTAATGAAGGTTATTTAGAAAAAAAAAAACTAGAGTTGGAAGGATTTGAAGGACTTGAACAATGAAATGCAATACAATAAATTAATGCTCGAAGGAAACCGAAGAGACCAAACGTACAGCTCACATCTCAACAGATTATGAGGTTATACAAATACCATTGACTCCTAAACTTAGATTAAAAGACAAAGGATCCACTTCCCGCTGCATGTTTCAAAGTCAAGAATCTCATGGGTTTTAATTGAATGCACAAACAAACAAAGAAATGAACGTCTAGGCCCATGATAAAATACTAAAACTTCACAAAACTCGCGACAGTCTTGCACTTCCAAACATAATCTTTACTAGATAAGCATTCCGTGAACATGCAGATCGTTCGTAAAAATGCTTCCACTGCAAAGGTAACCGAGATCGCAATTACCTTGAAAGCATACCAAAACATGACTCAATATACCTGTCTAGTGCACTAAAATATATCTCCATCCAGCTCTTGTTAATGAGGAGGATACCAAAGAAAGCCCAAACCCCACAGGCATAAGAGACAGCAACAAATGCATAGAAGAAGACAGGGCTATCAATTATCCTATTCTCTTCTTTTTCATCAATACGATGGCTCTTATCTTTGCGCCCTGGCTGGTCTGCGGCAGAGCACTTTCTAGGTAAAGGATCTCCACAAAGCTTCAGATTACCTTCAAAGCTTTCCTCTGAGAAAGTTAGGAATTGTTGTTCAAATGGTATTCTTCCTGAAAGTTTGTTGTAGGCAACACTAAATACAGATAGAGATGTGAGTCCAACCAATTCAGAAGGGATTTTCCCTGTCAACCCATTATGAGAAAGATCCAGACTCTCGATGCTCTTTAAGTCTCGAAAAGAAATAGGAATGGAACCAGTCAGAAAATTATTCGACAAGTTCAAGGATAGAAGCTGTGTCAGTTTGCCCATTTTTGAAGGAATACTGCCACTCAGTTGGTTCGATGATAAGTCAATTATAGTCATCAATCGGAGTGGGAGACCTTTGAAAGTATACATATTATTCTTTATTTGGAAGGATGTCCCAATTTCCAATCCGTGGTTAACTGTTATCCAGAAGTAAAGGCGACCTTCTGGAGGGAAATAGTTTGAGTCAGGAAAACTCTTCTTCCAGAATGTAATGTTATCAAGACAAGATGGAATACCTCCTGAAAGACGATTATGAGAAATATCAAAAACTTGAAGTCTTTCCATCCGACACATTCTTCGTGACAGGCGACCTTCAAAGCGATTTCCTCTGAAAAGAATAGCAACCAACCGAGGATGATCATACAACCAGATTGGTATCTCACCAGACAAGTTGTTGTTTCGAACGTCTAAGATTACCAAAGAGGGACTATTTAATATCATGGGTGAGATGGTTCCTTCGAAGTGATTGCCACCAAGTTGTAAGCACTCCAACCTTGTCATCATGAAGTTGTTTGGGAGCATTTTCCCAACAAATTTGTTACTTGAGAGATTCAGGTACTCCAACGGGTTCTCATTTGTAGTCAAACTTGAGGGTATTGTTCCTGAGAGTTTGTTTTTAGAAAGGTCTAATATTTTAAGAGGCAGATCACCAATGGACCACGGAATGTTGCCTTCTAATAAATTGGAGGACATGTTAACTACCTCTAAGAAAGGAAGAAGACCACCAATATCTTTAGGAAGAGAACCGTTGATATGATTATCAGATATGTCAAACATTTCAAGTGATGGAGAACCATTAGCAGAGCAATTTGGAAAAGAACCTTTCATTTCGTTGCTTGTCAAGAATAAGGCAGTGATACTCGTCATGTTGAACAGTAGTTGACAAGGTATGCTTCCTGAGTTCCTTCTAATGAGTTGTGGGACAAGTCTAGCAAAGCCAAGTCATGTTGGGTGGAGATGAAGCTTGGAACAATGTGACCATTCTTCTTGTTGAGGTTGCAGCTTTCCAAGTTCAGATAATTTAGCGAAAAGGAAGGGACCCATGACGGAGATTCGGTTTCGACTTCCAGCTCGTTGTTTGAAAGATCAAGGTAAATGAGACTTGAAGCATTGGCAAAGATGGAAAATGACAAGAAGCCTCCCAATTGATTACTCGAAACATCAAATAACGAAATTTTGCTGCTGTTCGAAAATATGGATGCAGGCAGATTCCCATTAAATCGATTACTTGAAAGATTGAGGTAAGTGATTGTTGAAGCATTGGCAAATATGGAAAATGACAACTCCCCTTCTAGTTGATTATCCGAGACATCAAATGTGTCAATCTTGCCATGGGCAGAGAAAATTGATGACGGTATATGACCTTGAAAGTGATTACTTCCTAGATGAAGTTCTTGGAGGCTTTGAATCATTCCGAGACAAGATGCTATAATCCCTTCCAACTTATTATGCCCAAGGTTTATCAACCTTAGATGCTTTAATTGCTTCAATTGACAAAAGGCTGCAGCAAAAGAAGTTTGGCAAATGAGTCTAAGGAAGAATCTACACTATATATTCTGTGAATTATGGTCCTATGTTATTGCCTTCCAGATTTGGATGGTCTAATCTAGGAGAAAAAGAAGGATATAGCACCTACTAAACGCTATAGGTTTCACACTATTGTGGTTTCACCTACTGAATGTTGTCTGAGGTACAAGAAACTAGGAATTCTCAACCTTTTTGTATTGCAAATTCTGAGTTAAAAGAAACAGAAAATAAATGTCAGTTAAATAGATCGATAACAAACATGTAGAAGTTCGCCTTAAGCAGGAGAAGCTAGAAATTTATTATGGTGGCCAATTATATAAAAACATATTGTGGGAGAGCCAAAATGAATTAAACCTAAAACAATTGTCACAAAACCATTAAAAAAGGCTACAAAATCTGCTGATATTTGCAGATTTTGGGTGCTGGCCTTAAGTAACAGCACAATCATTCTACCTACAGTATTGGGCGAGACTTCATGAATCAGTCAAACTGAATTGAGTTGGATGTGTGATCAAAAGCAAAATCAGAAGCAAATAACGAAATAATGAGTTGGATGACCGGATGTTTTGAAACTATAGGAATTGTAGGACCTCGGAGGATGTGACTGAAATAACAAAAACCATCTGAGATGTGAACTGAAACAGGGTAAAGTTTTAAAGCTACTCGTATTTTTGCTTTAAAAAATATGTAAATAATAATCATGAGTTCATGTTATAAAAGATGGATAGATACGGTAAAGTTTCTCACGTTGCAGCGTTCCTTCGATGTTTATGGCATTGAGTGTAAGTTCTTCAAGATCATCGAATACAGTCAACGAAGTTACATTTGGATACCATATCCTTGATGGTGCACTGTCACTTTCCAAACGGATAGCAATTACCTTCCCTGAAATACTGTCACAAGAGATCGCATTTGCGCTACAGCAATGCTTTCCGTCGAAGTCCGCAAAGGCTGAACCATTAGTGGAGTTTCTGATCCCCAAGAGGGCTCTGCTCTGTTCTTCAGTACATCCAGCTTCAGACCAAGCTGATAGGTAAAAAGTGAGGGCCACAAGCCAAACAGAGATGTATTTAGTAGCAGAAGAAGTTTTCATCTGGGAAGAGATTACAACTATAAGTTTTTACTTGCACAACTTCGGAATTGAATGGTTGAGAATCTTTTTTCATACTGCTTTTATAATGCCCGGAAACAAGGACTATTGAGTGGAGTATGGGGTAATTCATGTACAAAATATCACTATAATCAAACAGACTGCAAATTGTCCAGAACAGCCTGAACAGGGGTCAAGTTCAAAGGACCCCACTAATTAACAAATTGTAATTTGGACATCTTGAGTCGTGACTCGTGGGGGGAGGAAATTAAAAGGGGATGTTCATTGCCTTCGTCGAAGTTTGTTCTAGGTCCAAACTTTTGGCTAGCCGTGCTTCTTGGTTTGGAGATGTCAGTGGTATAGGTACTTATCCGAAAGGAAAAAAATTCGGTGGACGTACATGCTAATTGCTGAGGTCCGCTCGAGCCCTGCAAAGGTGACTTCCATGGCCTTAAAGAACCTGCAGCAGAGAAGCAAAAATATGATCGAAAATTGGATTAACTTTATTCTCGGCGGACAAAATGGTATTGTCTTCTATTTTGTAGGGTCACAGATAAATTGTAATGTAAACAAATGCAAAACGAATATAAATTTACGTATATGCGCCTGCTGCACCACTTTATCTCTGAAGTCAATTTATTGTCTAGTGACAACTGGTGTGACAAAGACCGGAAGGACTGGAGAATAAGAAAAATGCAGCCAATGCCGTGTCCTTTGCGACGTGGATCGAACTCCTTAAGTACGTTGCATATATGATCTTCATCCATTTGGATTTGTGAATATATATTTATATGTATGTATTCGGATAATGTTTATGGATGTCTTTTAACACTGAAACTATAAAAGACATTTATAGTATAGGTAAGTCTTTTAGACCGAACCACTTAAATCTCTATTTCTCATTACTCTTTTTTCTCTCTCTATTAAGTTTCGATTATGCACCGTTTATCTTGTATTTCAATATTTATGCTATGACATATATATATATATATGTAAGTTTGAAGGTTTTAGTGAGAAGGTAGAGAGAAGCGAGAGAGTTGAGAGAGCGAGGGTAGATCTCGATCTGAAGAAATTAGAATGCGAGAGTTGCTCTTATATAGTAACGGAAAGAAGTTAAAAAACAAAACTAGCCTTGACTGAAGTAAAGTATATGGGTATTTTGTCAAGGGTAAAATAGTCATTTACCTTTGTCGACAGGGGTATTTTGGGCATATCTTCAAAATATCTTCAATAGTAGCATAACAATATCACATTGGCAAAATATCTTCGGGGTATTCTGAGCATATCTTCAAAATATTTTCGGCACTATATCATCAGTCTTCCTTTAATAAATGGCTAATGGCCGCAATATCATATGGATATTGAGCATCTTCAAAGGTAGGCATATAGTAGTTTTATGTGCCTGATATATCAGGAGTATCTGCTTTCTCTTTATCATTATCATCTTTAGAAAAGCTAGGAGAGAACCTCAAGCAATTCTTTCTTGTAATCATCACGGGATTTGGCATCAGCAAGTTTTGCTTGTACCTGACTTCGTTGAGCAAGAAATTGAGGATGGGTATCTTGAATCTGTTTGGCTTTAGAAATGGTGGAAAGGATGGTATCAATAGTGAACACAGTCTACCATTTCACAAAAAAACTTTTGGGATAATATTTTTGCTTTATCTTGAAAGGTAAAGACAAATTTCCAACTAAATATCCAAGGTAACAGGTCGAATTGGACAGGAGGGGTATCATGAGGGCATAAGGCCCATTGATCAAAAGCATGTTTTAAGGGAATCATGGAAAAATGGATAATTTTGGACCAAACATATCCCACCATTGGATAAACCATTGGGGAGTTGGATCAGTACAATAAAATTCTTTGAATCTTATAAACCAAGTATGACAATGGGTTTGATTATCAAAAAGTAAGGAAAAATTTCATGCGTCAATATAATCATAGTAAGAAATATGTTTTAAATTTTTAAATGGTATAGACAGGGCTCGAAGAGTCCATTGTTCCCATTCTTTAGACGAAATAATTCATCTAATGGTAAATTTTAAAAATCCAATTCGAGAAGGATCATACTTACAGGGAGTCTGTTTGAATTCGACGGACTTCGTATCGTGCAAAATATATTGGTAAAATGCTAGGGTAAACATAGGATTTTTAAGAACAAAGTTTCATCCAGGTGGTAATATCTGACTTGCAGTTTGATATGGATCATTAAGAGAATTATATGGATATTCAATAAAAGTAACATGACGGATATATGTTTTAGGAACTATTATACCAGTATGATTGTAAGGAAGAGAAGTAGATGTAGCTTGTATCTTTTGACTAAAACTTTTTTCCATTGGAGGTAGGGGTGCTGGTGTTAGCGGTGGTCTTGGTGATGGTATTTGGCCAAGAAGCGTAAAGGTATTCTGGAGAGGTATACTACTATGAAGCACAGAAGGCCTAATATGAGACAGAGATGGACCACAGGTAGGTGTAGCAAAAGGGGGAAATGATATATCTGAAAGAAAATCAGAAGTGGTTAACTTACGAGTTGTATTAGGAGATTTGGATGATGAGGTAGAGGATTTGGAAGAACTCATTTTCCCTATAGGAATTCACGAGTAAGAAAATCAGGATTGAAATTTGATTCTCCTTTAATATATTCAATATCAAAATCAAAAGCGGGTAAAATGCCTTGGCATCTGGCAAAAAGATGGTTAGAAGCAAGGTTTTTTCCATCTTTTAATAAATTAGCAGACTTACAGTCAACACGTATAAGAAAATGTTGGTTTAATATATCATCTTGAAATTTAGAGATACAAAGTACAATGGTTAAAACTTCTTGTTTTACTGTACAATGTATTCTTTATCATGTGGATGCATGCGTTGTTTTAATATGCCACCATATCCAAGACTAGAAGTGTCAGCCTCAATGATTTTAAATGCAGAGGGTGATGCTTCAGTTTGAGTGGGGGAAGTTTTTTCAATTTATGGTTCAGGTATATTGTCATAAAGAGGAAATTGTACTGGTGTTTCCGTCCGAGTACTAGTTATATCGGGTATCCGTAAATTACGAGGGATATGAGAAGAAGTAGAAGTACTTAGAAGAAAAGAATTTAAAGCAGAGTGGAAATTTTTGGAACTAGAATTTTGTGAATCAACTGACTATCTTGAATTTGTAGAAGATCTAGAAAATCTATTATTTGTAAAAGATAAAACGACAGACCCATCTGTTTCTTGAGCAAAATATCCAATTTGCTTTTTTTTTGGGTGGAGGTACAATTAAAGGATGTTTCCATTGATCAGGTAAAATTATTTCATCCCATTTTATCATACGAGGAATAGTAATATTAGAAAATTCAGTACTAGTATTTAATAGTAAATTTTCACCAGAAAGAGGTCTAACTTTTGATCTGGGATCAAGAGTAGTTTCCATAAGTTTATAATGGAGCATGTATACGATATCAAGGTATTGAACAACATTCATCATATCATAGCCTGAAGATTTAATATTTAATATTAAATAGTGCAAAATAGTTGTATTAGATAAAGAAAGAGGGAAACAAGGATAACAATTAAAATAAATAGGTCCTTGATGTAAAGAAGATTCAACTATACCAAGTATAGAATTGGAAAATTGATTATGTCGGCCATTACGTAAACAAAGAAGATTAGAAGCATTTAAACCTTATCATGTGAGAGGTGTAGCGACTATTTGAACTAAGCCCATATGCATATATTTAAAACCTTGAGTTGATGTTTTTTAATAATGTTTGTGTGAAGAAGATGAATTGATTCATATTCTTTGCCAATGGGTATCAATTGTTCAATAGTTTTAATTGCATAATATGTATTAAATGAAAATGTTTATATAAATGTGAGTCCTTGACTTTAGCGATTAACCAATTGTTCAAGGGCTTGTTATCTCCTAATGAAATATCATAATCATCTATATTAAGATGTGCTAATGATGATGCAGTGTTATCAAACTGATGAGATGATGATGATGTATCTATACTACTACTTGCCATACTTTGTTTACTATTTGATCTTTTAAACATACTGATTAAGTTACTGTATAGTTGCAAGAGATTGCTTAGCTAAAATGGGTAACACCAATCGGATCCGGCCTATGCCCACAGGGCTACGACTAATCCAACGGTACCAGGTGAATTCTGATGTTGTAGATAAATGACTCCGTAAACTAATAAAGGAAATTAAGCAGATGCTTAAAATGACTCATTTTTACACCTCATGAACTTCCTAAAATAGCTCATTTTTCTAAATCAAATGAAGATACAGACAACATCTTAACAAAATTATATGATATGCTTTCAAAACTTAATTTTAAAAAATAATGCTTCTACTTCTAAAAATATTCAAGTATTAAACAGTTATGATTCATCCTCTGCTTCTGATTCTGATACACTTAGTATTACTGCTTTAGAAAATCAATTTCAAGATTTTTCTTTAAATAAAGGGAAATTCACTTTTTAGTCCCTAGGTTTTGGACACTTTTTCATTTTAGTCCTTCAGTTTCAACTTTCAAATTTTTAGTCCATGTGTTTTCATTGTTTGGTGAAATGATCTTTCTGTCAGTCTGCTGTCCATATACTTAACGGAGCTCTTTGACCCGTCAGCAATTTTGACCCGATCGACTGCTTTATGTAGCGGTCGAACGCTCACTTTCAACACATATACCTAGTCGACCACTTCATGTTCCGTTAAGTATATGGACGACAGACTGACGGAATGACCATTTTGTCAAACAATGAAAACTGAAGGACTAAAAATTTGAAAGTTGAAACTAAAGGACTAAAATGAAAAAGTGCCCAAAAACTAGGGACTAAAATGCCAATTTCCCTTAAATAAAATTGTCAAATCTTCTACTAGAATATCTCACAAATATACACAAGATACACTTCGTAATTATTATCCTAGACCTAGCCCTCCTGATCTTCAATTTGAAGAACGTCATCTTTCATCTACTACTGCTTTTGCTCCTGGTCTTCTTTCTGAATGAAATATTGATGGCATATCCGAATACGAAATTCTTAATATTTTACACGAAATGACTATGAATTCTAGTGTTTTAAAACAATCCAACCGAATCCATATACATGTTGCTAATTGTTTAATTACTGGATTTACTAGCCAATTTACTCAACAAAAGTATACGAACATAACTGATCAACTACTCGAAATTTGTCTTACAAAAGCCCCAACTCCTCCTTCAAATTCAAATGATTTATCCTTAACAGATCTTCCTTCAAATTCAATTCTTGTTCCTAAATATAATAATCCATTTTTAGATGAATCTTTCATTCAATTAATTGATAAAATTATTTTTCAAAAATGGTATTCTGAAGTTACCATTCATATTAAAGATTTTACTCTCACTACTATTGCTTTAATTGATTTTGGTGTTGATTTGAATTGTATTCAGGATGGACTTATTGATTCTAAATATTTTGAAAAAAGCACTAAATGCCTTTCTCAAGCTGATGGTGGTAAAATGATTATTAATTATAAAATACCTAATGTTCATATTTGCAATAATGGTTTTTATTTTCAAACTACTTTTGTCTTGGTTAAAAATTTATCATCTAAATTAATTCTTGGTGATCCTTTTTTTGCTTTACTTTATTCTTTTATTGTTACTCGAGAAGACATTATTTCTCACATTTTAGTGCATGAAGTTACTTCTAAATTCTACTATCCTCCTTTTTCTCATGATATATAATTTATGAAAAGTTTTTCTATAAAGAAGGAAATTAATGTTCTTACTTAGACCAAATTACTCGAAAAAGAAAACATTTATTATCTCTACAAAATGAAATTTTGTATAAACAAATAGAACAATTGAAAGATCCTATTCTTCAACAGGATATTAAAACTATTGCTCAACAAATAGAATTTAATATTTTCTCATCTATGCCTAATGCTTTTTGGAATAGAAAGAAACATGTTATAACTCTTCCTTATGAAAAAAAAACTTTTCAGAACTTAATATTCTTACAAAAGCTCGACCTATTAAAAATGAATCAATAATGTTTAGATTTATGTAAAAAATAAATTACTGATTTACTTCCTAAAGGTCTTAGACGAAAATCTAAATCACCACGGAACTGTATTGCATTCTATGTGCAGGGCCAGGCTGAATTAGAACGAGCAGTATCTCGTCTTGTTATTAATTATATGAGTCTAATTAACAATCCAAGAGGGGTGATGAATTGAGTTTTTCAAAAACTTATGGGATAAATACACTTTGCCCCCTTATCTTTGGGGTCATTTACACTTTGCACCCCGATTTATTATTTTTGACACATTGGACCCTTTAACTTACCCATTTTTTTCAATTTGGACCCCGTACCCAAATTGTCAGTTAATTTAGACGGATTCCGTTAAAACGTGAGGTGCAATATGTAAATACCCCCAAAGATAAGGGGAGCAATGTGTAAATTTTTAACAGAATCTGTCAATTTCGAAGGTCAAAATTGGGTACGGGGTTCAGATTGCAAAAATGTGGAAGATAATGGGTCCAATGTATCAAAAATAAAAAATCGGGGTGCAAAGTGTAAATGACCCCAAAGACAAGGGGCGCAAAGTGTATTTATCCCAAAACTTATCACTTTTTCTATAAATATGCAAATATGAAAAACTACCTCTCTTTAACAAATAATAATGTTGATCTAAATGTGTCTAATGTTATGTCAAATATAAGCAATTAAAGATAAAGCATAAATCTCTACAAGTATGAATATGAAACGATTAATGAGAGAGATAAAGTTAGAGAAATGACACCGCAATTTTAGGTGGTTCAGCCAATGCTTACCTACGTCCACTTCCAAGGCTATTGACTTCCTTTTGGCTTCCTTCACTATTCTCCAATAGCAAATACACCTTAGCTTCCCGGGTGTTAAGGAACTTTTACAAAGTGTTTTCCGAGCTTACACTTCAACTCTCTCTAACAAATCCTCACAACCTAGAGGATTTCTTCTACTCTCACAAGTAGGACCAAGTTTTTTCCCAACACTCAAATGTTTTACAAATGATGGTTACAATGAAGGCTCTCTAAGCCGAATAAGCAAATGAGGCACAAAATGTATGGAATGACTCTCTAAGCCAAGTCAGCAAGTGGAAAGCTTAATAGAGTGCAAGAAGACAAGATTATCAAAGGAAAGCTAAAGTTTGGAAGGTGTGAGCACAAGCCTTTTTGGTTGGTGAGCTCTTCTTTCTTCTTCAAGACACTTTCTCTCTCTAGAAGTTAGGGCAAAGAGAACTTGCAAGTGTGTTGTCCCTTCTTCAAGAAATCTCTCTCTCTTTGGAGGCTAGGTTGTCAATGATGAACGAGAGAATGAGATTTGATAGTGAAGCTTTGGATTTGAAGGAATCAGCAAATGAATTTCTTTGGATCTTGGCTTTTTCTCTCTCTAGATATTGCGATTTTGATCGAGTTTGTTCTTTCTCTCCCCATTTTGTTCTTCTTATAGCCCTTAGGTCTTCAAAGGTCATTAAGGGTCTTCTTGTAAAGTTTGAGTATCGTTGGAGGTCATTTGAGATTTTTTTTTACCACTTTGAACAATCTGGCGTTGTTCCAAGATTTCTGCAAATTCGCAGTATGTGTCGACACCATGTTTTCATTTCTAAGGAGACAGTGCAATGTGTCCACACATGGTCTTCAATGTGTCGACACATTGAACGCTTAGTCTAAAAATGTTGTAAACAATGAATTTTTGCATTTTGGAGTTGGACTCTCGAGTGTAAGTGCAATGCGTCGACACTTAGTTTTCAATGTGTCGACACCATGAATTCAACATTCTGGAGTAAGTGCAATGTGTCGACATTTATAAGTGCTGGAGAGTTTTTCAGCAACTTGAAAGTGTCCAATCCATTCCAAAACTTCTTTAAACACCTACAATATGAAAAATTGATCTTATCAACTTGTGTAATGGTGTTCAAGTACACTTAGAAATATTTTAGTGAGTGAAACCTCAATCCTTTGAAATATAAATTGGAAATTGTGGATTGACAATGTAAAATCTAAAGTCTTCAAAACTTGGAAACTTTTGTTATCATCAAAATCAAATATGGTTTGTTTTCAAAACAACCTTGGGCTAACAAATTATAAACCTTTAAATAAAGTATTACAATGGAATCGATATCCAATTTCTAGAAAAATACTTCTTGAGCAGGTTATATATATATATATTATAAGCTCCTCAGTCATGTCTTGAAAAAACACGCAATTCTGGGAATTTGAGTCGTCTTCATTTTTGTTTTCGTTGGTGGAGCTATGTTTTCTGTTTAATTGTTTTTGGATAATTAAATAATATACCGTTGATTGGTCACACTTATATCTCTATACCGATAACAAGGGGTATGGTGAAACTCAAAGTAGGTTTATGCTCAAACACTTTGATTTATTGTATGGTTAACTACCTATAATTAATAATTGTCAAGTAATGCTAAAAAAACCTTTGTAGACATAAGATCCACTTAGAATCATGCCTTGTGTGTTGAATCAAACCACTTTAGTTGATAACATGAGATCCAGTCCACAAGCCTATAAATGTCAATATGATATCACAACCGAATATTGTTTCTTAACATTCTAGAGCTTTAATCATTTCATTCATAATGCTTTAATCATTGGATATCTTCTTTACACTTGCAAAAACATTTATAATAGAATTTAAAGTTAAGTCTCCATTGGATATACAAAGTCCAAAAGCTGATACAAAATGTAACAAATAGAAGGGTCTTTAGGTAGCATAAAAATTACCTGCCACATTCTTTCTCCCGACAGTTCTACTTCAATATGAAATATAGACGAATATCTTGTAAAGATTGAGATTATGGAAACAATTATTGAGAGGAGGAATGAAATTGATCAAAGACATTAGCATTTGAACACTAACTACCTTACAATCACAAGTTGAATGAAATTTCAAAGCATGTTTCATTTCATTGGACTCAGTTTACAACAATCTTGTGTTATTACCATTATTTGGGTAACAATGGACAAGTGGTTAGCAGGGAAAATATTTCAAACTCCAAGAAACCAACCATGATATTTTCTATACACTTGCAAAAACAATTATAATAGAAGTTACAGTGAAGTCTCCATTGGATATACAAAGTCGAAAACCTGATACAAAAACATAACGAATAGATTTTGTTATGGTGATAAATAATCAGGGGAACCTATAGATAATCTTGGTTGAGAATTTTCAACATTCAAGGACACCAACAGGAAAGAATCTACTTGGTTGTAGTTTGGATGTGTTTGGATTTGAATAACTTACTGAACTACTATTTGAATATCGAGGGCAGCTGGAGAATTTTCTCCCTGAGTTCCCCTCCGTCTTGTTTGTCTTGGTCTGTGCCTTCAGCCCGTAGAAGTACATACGTGATTCGACATACACCTCTAGCTCCACCGATGTCACTCCACCATGGCTTCCGTCGCTCGCAGAGGAAGAGGATACTGCTCTCCTAGACTTCGCGAGAGAGTGTGGGAAGATGACTTAGGGTTCTTGATGTTGGGAATCAATTCAAAGAGATTTAGGGAAGAAGACTTAGGGTTCTTGATACGAGGAATCTAATTTGGGGAAGAAAACAACTTAGGGTTCTTGTTAGCCCAAGGTTGTTTTACAAACAATCTATAAATGATTTTGATGATAACAAAAGCTTCTAAGTTTTTAAGGACTTTAGAATTTATTTTGTCAATCCACAAATTCCAAGTTATATTTAAAAAGGACTGAGTTTATCTCTTTAAAAGTCTTCTTAATGTACTAAAAGTATTTACACATGTTGCTTGATAAATTCTTCAAGATATGGACACTTAAAGAGGTTTTGGAAAGGAATGAAAACCTCAAAAGCACTGATTTTTGTCTTCAGAACTTTCAGGTGTCGACAAATTCAGGACATGTGTCGACACATTGCACTAACACCCGAGACATGTGTTTTTGACCAAAACATGTGTCGACACATTGACCTTATGGTGTCGACACATTGCACTGACTCCCGAGCACTAATTTTTAGTTCAAATTCTATGTGTCAGCACATGCTAGTTGAAGTGTCGACACATTACACGAGTTTGAGGATTTTCCGGAAAGCCATCAGACGCATTAAATTGTTCCTTGTTTCACGGGCAACTTTCCAACGGCTTTCTCACCTACCACGTCGACCGTTGAAGAAAAATTCGTTTAAATTCAAGACCGGTAGCTGAAGACAACAGAGAGCTCTCACCTACACGCACGAATTTGCAATTACTCCTTGACCTAACAACTTGAGAAAAAAGAGAAAGCTTTGAAGAAGAGAGAAGCTTCGCACCTACTGAGAAGGCCCGTTCTTTCCCCCATCAAATTTCAAGTCTTCTAATGTAAATCTATCTTCTCTCCTACCTTTGTACCTCATACTTGAATACTCGGCTTTAAGAGCCAATACGTGTGTTTTCACTTTGTACCCATTCTATTTAAACCTTGAGAGTGTTGGGTAAACACTGGGTCCTACTTGTGAGAGTGGAAGAAATTCTCTAGGTTGTGAGGATTTGTGAAGAGTTTAAGCGTGATATTTGAAAACGCTTTGTAACGGTTCCTTAGCACCCCAGAAGCTAAGGTGTACTTGCTATTCGATTATAGTGAGGGAAGCCCAAGGAAGTCAATAGCCTTGGAGGTGGATGTAGGCAAGTGTTTTGGCCGAACCACCTAAAAACTACGGTGTCATCTCTTCAACCCTTATCTTTTCAAGTTTCATTATTTCTATTACTGTTTACTGCTGTGGTTTATAGTGATTGTTTGTGATTGGTGTTTTAGATCTCTTGAAAATTGTTAATTTCTATTAAAACTCAATTCACCCCCTCTTGGGTTGCTACATAGACTTTCAATTCTTGGGGCTCAAAATGCCTTTGAATTTGGGGATTTCTCCCTTTTCAGTTGTAGTGGTTGTTTTGGACGTTGGAGGGGTCGAACCAACTGACAACTGACGTGGGTTGTTTAATCTAACGTGGAATGACATACTGGCTGCAAGACCCACCATTTTGCAACATTCTAAATTGATGTGGTATATTTTAACAAGTGTCATGGCGTTATTGGATCTGACGTGGTTGCTGTCAGCCACGTGTGCAAATTCTGTTTGTTATGTGACGATAGGACCAAGTTGGAAAAATTTACAAACCCAGGGGTACAGGTAGGACAAAAAATACCTTAGGGACTAATCGGGAAAAGGCCAAACCCCAGGGATTGGAGGAGTAATTTAGCAAAGAAAAAAGTGAGAATAAATAGGGAGAAGAGTTGGCTAAGGATAGAAGAAAAAGGGTGAGGGAGAGAAAATTGGGAAAAATGAGGCTAGGTTAGAAAAAGTAGGGATGAGGAGAATAAGATACTATGTTAAAAGAAGGGAGAGTGAAAAGAGAGATGAATGACTAAGATTTAAGTGTCCTAATTCTTCATAGAATTACAACACTGTCATTAATGAATCTCTCTTGCTCTTTCATTTGTCCCAGAAGATTCTCTTGTTGTTTGCGAGTCTAGAAAAAAATTAATTTTAAGGGAAATTTACTAATAACTCAATGAGTTTTAGCGCTTTTTTTAAAATCTCACTAGGTTTTAAAAAATTTCAAGAAGCTCACTGAGTTTGTCATTTTGGTATCAAAACTCACTGGACCAAACGCCGTTAGACATTTTTAACGGAAAATCCATCTCGTCCAATCACAATGTGACACTTGTCATTAAATAAAATAAAAATAAAAAATAATTTCAAAACGCTCACTGGGTTTTAAAAAATTTTAAAACGCTCACTGGGTTTGTCATTTTAGTATCAAAACTCACTAGACCCAACGGTGTTAGACCTATTTAACGAAAAATTCATCTCGTCCAATCACAATGTGACACATGTCATTAAATAAATAAAAAACATAATTAATTTTTTTTTAAAAAAAATGTCGGGGACCCCTGATCCTTTCATTGTGGAGGGGGAAATCACGTTCTTGGCGGCCAGAGGGAGGACTCCTCCACCCTGAGTGGTGGTCTCTATGGGTTGTGGGATAGGGGGAGGTCCCCCAACCCTCACCCAGACGCCAATGGGTGGAGGGGGTCCACCCATAGCAGTCCAAAACTCGGCATCCAACGAATGGTAGAGGAATCCCTCCTCCACCCCGGCTCTGGGGAAGTTGAGAGGTCCCCCAACGCCCACCCAGAAGCCCAGGTGGAAGAACCCCTCCTCTGGCCGCCCAGAGGTGGATGAGAGATATATTTTCTATTAAACAGGTCTAACGACGTTGAGTACAGTGAGTTTTGATACCAAAATGACAAACTCAGTGAGCGTTTTGAATGTTTTTAAAACTCAATGATTTTTTTGTAAGAAGACGCTAAAACTCAGTGAGTTATTTGTAATTTTTTTTAAATTACGTTTTTATTATTTATTTAATGACACGTGTCACATTGTGATTGGACAAGATGAATTTTATGTTAAATAAGTCTAACGACGTTGGGTCTAGTGAGTTTTGATTCTAAAATTGTAAACCCAGTGAGTTTTTTAAAAAGGCACTAAAATTCAGTTAGTTATTTGTAAATTTTCCTAATTTTAACACTACACAAATATACTTCATTAGTTCATGGCATCATAAGATGAAATTAAATCCATAAATAATTACAATGCCAATAATATAGTGCAAATGATAAAAATAATAATTTTAAAATGTATCTGGACACGTTATGACTTAAGTATAGGCAAGCTGAAAATGGGAAAAATCACATGTGCAATAAATTAAATTTAAAGTCATATAAATTCAACAATTAAATGCAAAATTTAGATTTATGTCTCTTAACTATTTTTCCATCTAAAACTAATATTTAAAATATCATATGAATTTTAAATATATTAAATATACAATATTCTAACTCAAAATAATATGCTAGAGGGGGGGAGTTGCAAAGAAACTGCCGTGTGCAGAGGCAGGGACGAAACCCTAGGAGAAGAGAGAGAATTCAAAATCTCAGAAATATGATTTTTTTAAAACTTGACCTCAAGTTATTTGCAAAACAAAAGAAGTTTTAAAAAAAGGGTAAACGGTGTTGTTTGTTAGGAGAGTTTAGTTGCTACAGGCACGGCTCTAACTTAAAGTGAGATTTATATGCTAAAACTTTAGTCATTTCAAAATTGTGATCTAATAAAATAACTTCTTTTTTTATCAAACAATTCTTTATTATAATAAGTATAGAAAGCTCATTCAATTCTCCCTCAACTCGTAGCCTCCTCCTAGTCCCCCCGATGCGGCAACTCGGAGTAGTGCTAAGTAACCCGAAGAGAATTATTTTTGGTTGAAGTTTGTTTTAATCCACCTTGTAATTGCTGAGCTGGGTCTGGATGTTTTGCTTTGTGGGGCTATGAAATCGGAGGAAAGTAATAGGATGTAATATCTCATCTCGATTAAATATTATTTAAAAATATTTTAAAGTTATTTCAAAATTTTGTATTAAATTAGAATATTTTAAGGCCAAAATAATTTTATAAATTTTCTGTTGATATCTTTTCTTAATAAATTAAATCAAGGTGCTTTATGTGGTTCCTTGGTTTAGTAAATAAGATTTGAAAAGTAATAAAGATTATGGTTAAAAATTCTTATAGATAGAGATTAGATAAATTTTTCTAACTCTTCAAATTTGCAAATTAGTTGGATTAAGTTCTTTAATTTGTTTTTAATCACTCTTATGTTTTATTATTTCCGGCCTTGATTAGTAAATAAAATATCTTTAGAGCTTGATTGAATTATGGAGTTTGGTGGGATGATTTTAATTAATGGATTAAGGCTTAAACTTTAGAGAGATCAGATTAGGGGCCGGATGTGTGGGCTTTGTGCTGGACTTGGGATGCAATTAATTGGGCTTGATAAATAAATGAGGTGGGCTGGATGTCTAATAGTTTCTCAGCTCAAGCAGTGAGAATCAATTGAAATAAGAGAGACAGTTCTAGGCATCACCGTGAGAAAGAGACCGAAACAGAGGAAGAAAAAAAGGAAGCTCGCCGAAGAAGAAAAGAAGAAAGAACCGAAGAAAGAACAGAAGAAGAAGAAGAAGAGGAAAATGGGGAATAGCCGTGAGGACCGGTCAAGGCAAAGAAAGGTAAGGGGATTAGAAATTCTGATCTAAAAATAAAGGGGACCCGTGGACGTGAGCCATTTGTTGAGACACAAAGATGTGCCATAGGTGTTTGATGGAAAGTCTGAAAGAAAATGGGTTGTCAATTTCTCTTAGTGTCTTTAGCAAGGTAAGGGTATAAAAACTTTATCTTAGCAAATTAGAAGGAACCCGTGGAAGCCTTTGAGGAGATGTGGCTGTTTTTAGTTTCTGTCTTTGTGCTTTTGCATGTTGAATGAAAGCTCTGATTTTATTCCATTGTCAACGTGAAATGGATGAAAGTTTGAAGTGCCGGGGTTTAAGAGAAATTGTTCTTTGAGCCAAAATTATCAAAGGACCCGGAGCTATTTTAGTGACAGTTTGAAATTTTGGTTTGCAAGTTAGGTGAGCTTAAATCTATGAGAGGGTAGAAGACATGCACGGGTTGATGAATGAATTGTAAGGGTGCTAAAATTCTGTTGGCACAACGAAATAGAAATGGACAGTTTCTGTGATGTGCTAGAGTTAGATGGCTATAAAATTTTCAGAGCATGTTGGTTGTTGAATTTCTAATTTTTATAGACATGCAAAATGCGCAAAAGATGCAAGGGAAGGAGAGGAAATTCTGTTCAGTGATTTTTTGATATTAAGGAGCAAGTTAGAGCTGAAGGTTAATGATTGAAGAGTTGGTTTTCTACTGAATTTATGTTTTGCGTTTTCCTTGAGATAAAGAGGCTGTTGTAGTAGTTAAGTTAGATAAATTAGGGAGTAGTACAGATGATGTGAAAAGGGCAGGGAATAATGTTATAAGAGGGAGAGCTTCAAAGTTTCAAACTAGATGCATGGTTAACCTTTTTCTGGAGAAAAATTGGAGTATGTTGATTGTTGCTGGAAATTTTATATGAGGATAATGTAACAATGGAATTTGATTTTGAGGCTGTATAGTGTACAAATATGTTCTGTCATATGGAGTGCATCTATGTTTAGTGATCGAAGATGAGGAAATCTATAGGCTGTGCTTGTATCATGTTGCTGGAACTTTAGTGCAGGACATTAAGTTGATGTAGATCTTTAGTTTTTGTTTCAGAATTATTAATTATCTTCTCTATTTTGTGATAGACATTGTTAGATATAAGTCTGGACAGCTATAATTGGTGCCAGGAAGGCTATTATGAAGACAATTGCTACCATTGAATCAAGCTAAAATGGAGTGTATGGAGCTTTTGGGAAATTCTGCAGAAAACTGTCAAAGTATAGAGGTTACGTAAGTGGATTGATACTGGAACTGCTATATTGCAGACTTATTTATGCTCTGTAGGTGCTACTAATAATAAGGTGACTACATAAATGTTTATTGAAAGAATGACAGAAATGGAAAGGTGTCGTAGGAAGGTCTATAAGGAATCATCAACATGCATCTCAAATCTAAACGTTGTTCTACAACATGAATTATAGTTACTGCAGGATAACGGAAATTACAGCAATGAGTAATTGCTTGGTTTGTCTCTTTTATCATCTTGGTTCATTTCTATTTTGATTAAATGGTAAGCTGAACATGATGGTAACCTAGTATTTCATTTCTATTTGGTGTGAATTCCTAAATCTCTATTCTGATTTAATTTCACAGACAAGCGGGAGAAAGACAAAATTTGAGGAGTATATTGAAATGGACATGCAAAATGTTGTGGCATCGGCGGAGGAGGATTTGGAATTGGAGAGAAAACTTGCGAAGAAACTAAAAGTTAAAGGTGGAAAGTTAAGAGAAGAAGATGATGGTATTAATGTATTGTTTAGGGGAATCCCCTCTATTATTGATTCTTTAGGGAAGGAAGGACCCCCCCGTGTTGAGGAATTTCCTGACAGTAGCCCTAAAAGAAAGAAATGTAAGAAGATGAAGTCACTCGACCAAGGGCTGGAAAGTGAGGTTGCTAGTGACTCTGGCCTTGGTGTTTCTGAATCCCTGGAAACATTTGATGCATACATGACGCGAGAAATTCCTGCTAAGTCACCTTCAAGGATGAAGCGTAAGAAAAGAAAGGTGTTAGAGCAAGGACAAGATGGTGACACTGTGGCTGATACGGCTGTAGGTGCATCCAGGCCTGCCATGTCTTGCGTTGCTGAAGCGGTGTTAGAAGAAGTTCCTGCCAAGGTACCTGCAGGGAAGAGAGATGGAAAATACATTGCTCCGCACTTAAGAGCTTGTTCAGGTCACGAGTCAGAAGAATATACCAAAATACGACGACATATACGAGGTATGAAATTCTATGCTTTTATTTTTAACATGATATTTATGGCCCCACACTTTGTGCTGAACTCCTACTTGGTCTCTAATTTTCTGATCTTTAACTTGTTCCAGGTCTTCTGAATAGGTTGTCCGAATCAAATGTTGAATCAATTACAGGAGAGATATCCACAATCCTCCTTGTATGCCATACTTCTATGACCTTAATGTTCTTGTACATTCTTTCAAATGCTCACATATTATTTATTTTGGATCTTAAGAGCGTATGGAGGCCACCAACCCTCGGAGGGAGCTTCTGGAAAAGATAAAGTCATGTTAATGTGACCATTGTGGTATCAGATTCATTCTACAAATGTTTCTGGTACACGTAGTTAAGGGACATGATGTATGTTTATTTATTTTAGATCTTAAGAGCCTATGGAGGCCACCCAACCCTGGGGGGAGCTTCTAGAAAGATATGAATGCATTAATGTGACCACTATGGTATCAGATTTATTCTACAAATGTTTCTGGCACACGTAGTGAAGGGATAGGATGTGGTTAGATTTCTAGTTTAACTAGCAGAAATTACATTATAGATATCTGATTAAAAAGAGTTAGATTTTAACCATTTTTTGATCTGTGCCACCTATTGGTTAATGTCTCTGGATCTTAGTTAATATCTCTGGCACAAAGTTAGTATTAGGTACTTTCCATTTTTAGTATTGTTTGGTCTAAGAGAATAGTATGCAGTTGCTAGTACAAAATTGTCTCATTTACTGTCTGATTCAAACCATTTGCAGTCTATTGCTCGTGCTGCTGCTTCCCAGATTGTCAGTGAGGAAATTTTGGCATCTTGTTCTGGAGGTCCTCGTAGCAATGAACAGTTAAGGGTTCATTTGTTTATCTTCATCTTGAATAAGAATGTTAAGTACAAGTTTCTGCATCGAGACGAGTACCTTCTCTTTAATTTTTTTTTTCCTTAGCTATGGGGTTTTTATCGTAACTTTCTCCACATGATTTAACATTGTTTGTTCATCTGTACATAAGTCTTGTCTTGGGAATAAATAGACCGAGTGCATTATGAAGGCTCCGCTCAGCATGCTAATGTGCCCCTTTTTAATTTTATCTGTACCTGATGTTAATTGAGACAGAGGTGGCTTAGATTTTCCAGTCATTTTTATGTGTTATTTTGAGTATTGGAAGAATATACGCTTTTTGAGAACTTTTCATGTTTGATAGAATTTTCAGAAAGTTGTATTTTGAAAACCTTGGCTTATTTTTTGAATAAGGTATCTATTAAAAGGATTCGTTTAAGGTGTTTTGTAGATTTTA
The DNA here is from genome assembly GCA_963930655.1 of Myrica gale. Taxonomy (NCBI): domain Eukaryota; kingdom Viridiplantae; phylum Streptophyta; class Magnoliopsida; order Fagales; family Myricaceae; genus Myrica; species Myrica gale. The sequence goes on from OZ005611.1 coordinate 13,570,988, forward strand.
TTTCGAGTAAGTTTTGAACTGTAATTACTCACTGTCGGCCACATTGTTCTGCTTTGATAGTTTGTGAGCATTGTTGGTCAATTCCCTATCTCTTTGGTATCTTGTAGGATGAACACAACAAGGGGATATAAAATTGGCTGTTTATGATTTTTCCCATGTCTTGTTTTTCTTGTCTTAACAACTGCAGAATACTTTTGTAGGTATGCTGCTATTTTTGGCGCTTTCGTTGCAGGAATGACATGTTTGGTTGGAATTGACTTCAGTGCAAAGCTTATGGCTTCCCTTGCTGAATGTTTTGAGGTGCACTTATATGCTGGACTTTATTAAAAGTTGAGATGTACGAGGAAACTCAAAATGAGTTATTTGAGCAATTTGTGGTTTTAGGTGCAATAAGCCTTCGATAGATTTTAGAAAATGTACTGAGAAGAATTGTCTGTTTCTTTATCCAGGAGGAGTATCACAAAGAAGACATTCTTTCCCTGCGAAATCTTACTCTGTTGCTTTCCCATTTATACATATTTGGAGTTTGCTCAAGGTAGGAAAGTTGTCTTGTCATGGACATTTGTACCTCAGTCCCTCTTTATTATATTACCAGGTTGTGCTAAAACATCTTGCTGTGTAATTCCATGACAGTATTATTGAATTGCTTTGGTTCCTTGAAAAGGAAAAACAAATTGCTCTTTCTTTGAAATGATAGCATTATGTTGTGGTATGATTATTCATGTGTTTGGCATATATCCGGCATCAGCCGAAACCCCTTGAGTAGTTGAATCACTTGAGCAACCCTAATAGCTTGACATGTGATGTGTCTTTGCACATCAGTCTGTCTCGTTACTTTTCCTCCTGTATATAACAGCTCTTCCTAATAGTCGTATTTCTGGTGGTGCTTCCCAGTGAATTGATATACGACTTTTTGATAATGTTGAGCAAGCGGTTAACGGAGATTGATGTCTCTACCATCTTGACAACTTTGCAATGTAAGTCTCTATAGACTTTCGATATTTGGTCTTCACATACTAGCTCTTTTGGATTCTGTAGTCTCAGAATTGTATCAACCTTAAACTTTTATTTATGGGGTCCTCTTTTCAGCAAGTGCTTGCTTTTCAGCAAGTGCTTGCACGTCAAGCACTTGACCTAAATTTTTGTGCTTAAAATAAGCATTACGTATTTGTTCCATAACCAGTTATTTTATGCTTTTATGTTTTCTTTGTTTTTTTTATTTGCATGCACTAGGGTTTGCTTTCTATATCCTATAATTGTGCAATGGTACGCTTCAATCTTTCGCCATAGCATTATGGTCTGGCAACTCATATTTGGCGTGCACTGCTCTTGGCTGTACAGGCTGTGGAATGAAAATAAGGGGCGATGATCCTGCTGCGATGAAAAATTTTATTCTTAGTATTCAGAATAGAGTTAATGAGTTGAAGGCCTTGTCTGGAGATGGCAAGCAAAATATAAATAGCAAGAGAGTAAGCGTATAGAGCTTTTAGTTTATTATGAATGTGTTCTCTGTTTTTTCCCCATTTTTGCATAATTGACAGGTGTTACAAACGTGATCCTTGCAGATGGAATTCATGCTTGAAACCATATGTGACATCAAGAACAATAAGAAAAGGACTAAAGAAGATCCCACTCATCAAACACGGATAAAGAAATGGCTTCAAAAGGTCTTGCAAGTTCATTATTTCCTTCTCCTAACATTAAGTTCATTTTCTATTGCTCTTTCTTTTGTGTTGTTTTTTGGATGAGGATTGGGAGGTTTTCCCCCATTGTTTGTTGGTTTTTTTTGGGGGGAGGAGGGGAGGGTTGGGATTTGGCACTTTTGATGTTGCTAATCAAGCATGTAGATGTGTTGAAAAGGTATCACCCACAACTGCACGTATATCTCTGTGGAGTGTCTACGAGTAACATATGGAAGAGCAAGTTTATGGATGAACAAGGTTTTTAAAATCATGATTCTTTGTAAGATCAGTGGAAGAGGGCTAGGGAGACCAAACAATAGTATCAAATTGCGATCTTATTTCGAATCCCTCAGGTGTAAACAATTCCTTGAGGCCACTCCCACAGCAAAGCTGGACTTACCTGACATGTGTGGCTTAGGAGGGTTGCACGGTTCGGAGTTTGCTGTGGTGTTGAATCCAACTCATGCGTATACTGGGCCAGGTCCGTCTGAGCTCGGTGCACGTGAATGGGTGCCCGGATTTCCCTCGTTATAAAAAAAAATTGCGATCTTATTAATTTTTTGTAAGAAGTAGTTTAAAAAATAAGAGTGTGATAACGGGTGCACTCTTAGTACATGCACTCTTGGTCAAGATCTTGTAGAAGTTATATGGTATTCTATACAGTAATTGCTTCAGAAATATAGGGATAGGTTAGATTGGTTCCTAAACGCTATGAGTGATTTTGATCATTATATGCCAAATGACTTCTTCTGTCCATGATCCTTGACTCTACCTTACCCATCCTTAATCCTTGTTAAGATCTACAAATGCTGATAGTTGGTAGTTGAAATCTCTAAGTTTAAGGGGTCACCGTGTATCATCCCTTGTGGAGGAAAGCCTTTTTGTAATTTTTTAGGGGATCACCGTGTATAATTATATGTTTTGTGCTATCTTCTGATATTCTAAACTCAGTGACTTATCAGAAAAGGCGAGACTTGTCTTATTAGTCACTGGTTACCACGATGCTGAGGGGAGTGATTAGAGCACCCCTGTGACCTTTGCTGAATGCTTTTTTTCTTATCGGAGGTTGAGGACATAAAACCAACCACTAACCGAGCCATGGTGAAAACCAAATCAGGACAATACAGTATTTTTTTTTCTAAGCAACCAAATTCATTCAAACCAACAACAAACCAAAAACAAAAGAGGCTCAAGGTGGCTTAAAAAAACCACCCAATCTAAAACAAGAAGGCAGTAACAAATGTAAAGGAAAACCCCAACAAAACGCCTACTAGCGGCCCACTTAGCCAAACTATCCACAATACAGTATACTTTTGTCAAAATTGACAAAGTGGCTGGCTCAATGGAGTGAAATTTCCTAAGGAGTAAACTTGGTGCAGACCACTTTTCATGCCAGGGTAGCCAGAAATAGGGGATATCATCTAACAGAAACTTCAGATCACAGGAGTTGTTTTTAGGCTTAATTGCATAGTAGGTCCCTGTGGTATGACGTTTAGCAAATTGGTCCCTATGGTTAGCGTTTGTACAGGTTAGTCCCTTTGGTAAGCATCGTGTAACAAAAAGGTCCTTCCGTGAAATTTCCATCGTCCCACTTAACAACAAAAGCTGAGGTGTATTAATTTTTCACGTGTAAACCAATGAAAGCTTGTTTTTTATTTCAGAAAGTGGACACGGTTGAAGACCCATCTCAACTTGAGAAGTCGTTCTTCCTGCCAGAATGAAAGCTTGTTCTCACTTTACTTCGTGGTCCACTTTGTTTCTCAAAACCTGCTTATATATATGCACTTTTCTTTTTTGCTTCCTTCGTTTCCTTTGGATAGCTATTTCCACCCTCCTTTCCCCTGTTTGTGGAACAGAAAAATCATGTGAGTTTTAGCTAGAGTTTACTGCTTCTAAGCATTTTGTTTTAGTAGTTTTGACGTTGAAAAGACAAATAAATGTGCTTACTTTTTGGTACATTCGATCACAGAGTTGGTATGATTGTTGAGATCTGACATTTCTATGAGATGGACAGTTCGGAGACAGATTCTGGGGGTTCTTCGCTTTAAAAGTTCTGAGTTATCTATCATAGCTTGGGTCTGTACTTGGTGCTGGAAATAATGGCTAGCGGATTGAGTTATGTGATCTCAAGGTTGCAAATGCTATCTACTTCTGATCTCTTTATCGGGAGGGGGTAGGGATTTCTGATTTGGTTCGACGGGAGTGGATGGGTTAAATCGGGAGGGATGGCGGTATTTATATTTGGCTTCAACACACAGTTTTGGTGCTAGATATTGCTGACGTGGAGCGTATATGGATGAGGGCAGATGATTGGCCTTCTAGCGTGGCATCGAAGTGGACGAAATATACACGTGCTGCTCTTTTATTGGTGCACACGTGGAAAATTAATATACTTCAGCTTTTGCCATTAAGTGAGACGACGGAAATTTTATGGGAAGACCTTTTTGTCACGATGCTTACCACATAGACAAGCATGTACAAGTGCATACCACAAGGACCAATTTGCTAAAACGTCATACCACAGGGACCTACTGTGCAATTAAGCCTTGTTTTTAACCTTTAGCATGGGGAAAAAAAGTTTCTCAAATATTCCTTTAGAACCTGGGTCAATTTTCTTTCTTCTTTGTACTATCCACAGAATATGTCAGTATTTTTGGTTTTTCTTGGTTGTCATGTTTTTTTATTTGCTTTCAGTTAAGAGTAGAAGACATTCTGATTAGAGGGCTCAAATGGAGCAAGCTTCTTGATTCTGAGAAGAAGGGCCAATGGTGGTTGTCTGGTGACGTGGCTTCTACAAAGGACAATGTTGAAGAGGTTGCCAGCACAATAGACAGAGAGGTTCTTGAAGCCCAAAAGATGCTGCAGCTTGCCTCTGAGCAGAGGATGAACACAGATGCGAGAAGGGCAATCTTTTGTATACTAATGAGTGGAGAGGACTACATTGATACTTTTGAGAAGCTTCTAAGGTTGGATTTACAAGGAAAGCAGGTGGGTACCTTTTTATCCATGTTCCCTTTTCTTTTTACAGCTGTGTTCTTTTATTTTCTGATCTTCTCCTTTCAAGTTCTTCACAGGACAGAGAGATTGTGCGCGTTCTTGTAGAGTGCTGTTTACAGGAGAAAGTATTTAACAAGTATTACACTGTTCTAGCTTCCAAGTTGTGTGAGCATGACAAAAACCACAAGTTCACTTTACAGGTGCTCCTTTCTCTTCATATTTTGATTAAATGACTATTGAATAAAGTTAGCATAAAGCATGGGAAAAAATGCTTTAGCTTTGATTTTGACAAATTGCTCATCATTTGAGTTTCTGTTTACTTTCTTTGTGCGTAACAATTATATTAGGTTGTGAAAGTTTCTCGGATGCCGTTTTCTTCCATAAATCTTTTTTGCGTTCCTTGCTAAATTGTAGTCTATTGTATTGAAGTTCATGCATCTTCAGCACTTTACTATTGGCTTTAAAATCAATATTTTGATATTTAAAAGACGTTGCCTGGTAATGGACTTAACCTTGCAAGTGAGTTTGAGTGATGCTAGGTTTGAATTGGAGATTGGTTGCCCATTTGATTCTGGGGTAAAGATTATAGAGAGGGTTTGGAAGTGTAGAATTCCGGGGTAAAAATTATAGCATACCTAAGTGATTTTTGGTCCTTGCTTTAAGTCACATTCTACTCATCCTCAGTATTTGTGGTAAATATTTGTTTGTGGACAATACAAGCAAGGTCTGAAATGCTTCACAGGGCTGAAGTAGGTGGTTACCTGTGTGTTTGTAGAATATTTGTCTCCTTTCGAAAACTAGACATTGTTACTACTGAGCTTTTGTGTAGGGTTGACCTCGTTTACATATCTAGTGGAAATCTATAAAGAATGGAAGGTGATAGTACTTGGAGTTCAACTGTTTTAATGCCTTGGAATGAAGTCTTTAATTGGGTTGGGTTCTTATGACACATGTTATGACTTTAGTTCGTTTACTTGTAAATAATTTTCTCATTTAATTTACTTTATCTTATGTAATTTCTCAGTTTTGCCTTTGGGACCACTTCAAAGAGCTGGAGTCAATGCAGCTTATTAGATCAATGCACTTGGCAAGATTTGTGGCAGAGATGGTGGCCTCGTTCACCCTTTCCCTCGCGGTTTTGAAGTCTGTAGGACTGGGTGATATCAAGCAGCTCACTCCAAAAAGGATTATGCATTTCCGGATGGTATTCGAGGCCCTTTTTGAATATTCGGATAAGCTTATTTGGAATGTATTTACACGTTTGGCAGTCACCCCGGAGCTTGAAAGTCTTAGACATGGCACTGAGTTTTTTATCAAGGAGTATGTTGTGAAAACCAACAAAGCCATGACTGAAAAATTTAAGGTTGCAAAGAGAGCCCTTAAAAATACTGAGGGAGTCCTCATGTGAGTTTCCATTCTAGGAGATATGTTTTTGTTCAGTTATTGGGAGGGAAAGGAGACGATTAAACAAATATTTTTTTTGTAAAGAGATTATTTAGAGGGATAGGAGGCGACTATACGTTGAGCAGTGTATAATTGCTACGTACTCTCCCTAGTTTTGATCTCTTATATCCTAAATGTAGTTCCACCAACCTTACTACTTGAGCCTCTGTTGCTTTATAGTCGAATTAAGACCCAAATCATTCGGATTATATGGAATGCATTTTCTTAAGAGTATAGCTTTATTCTTTCGCCCCTCTTTAACAATTGACATCACTTGATATACATATTTTAATGTAATAAACAACAAACATAAAATATTGCCTTTTGATTAAGAAAGGCAGAATCAGGTGGCTTTTGAAAGATAATTGGTTAGCTAGAAGGACCAAGAGAATCAAGATATTTAAAAATGGATTATATATGACAATCTCTCTATTTGTTTCAAGTTTCACCAAGGTAGAGATTAAGCGCGACAACCAATATTCTTCAAGCACAATAGCTCTCGAAGTTCTTATAAACGATAACCGTGCAAGCTGAAGTGCTTGCTTAAGAGAGTACTATTTGTTGGCTTATAATCTTCGAGATATTGTTGAAACAACCAAGAAATCTCCTAAATCCGAAGATGATGTAGTTGAATTTGTGGCTTGGAGAAAGAAGAATGATGCAGCTTTAGATGCAATTCTCACTTAATGTAGGATAGACGTTCTTTCTCAAATTAAGGAAATTAGTTCTATCAAAACTGTATGGTATACACTGGCTAAAATGTTTGGGCGACTGCCACAAGGAGTCAAGGTGAGATTGAGCAAGTCAACTCATCAAACAACCCAGGTTGTTCTCTCTCTCTCTCTCTCTCTCCCCCCCCCCCCATGTGCTCCATTTCTTTTCACTAATTAGTTTAATACTTTACCCTCTCAAACGTGCGGTGTTGGATATTTTAGGAATCTCAAAAATCAAATTAAACATGAAAAATCATTTTCACTTTCACAACGTAAATACTTTTAAATTAATCAGTGAAATTAAGCGTCTTCTTAAAACTTGCAATACAGATTAAAGTTCCGAATGACGTTGCACGCTTATTTTTGGTACCTACCCGTCGATTAGTAATAGAATTTAAGATGAATGTTAGTGCCCGTTTGTTTAGATGTAACATTATGATTTTACCTATTTGTTTTTTCAATTGAAACATTTTTAGGGAAAAAAAAAATTTATTTTTCAGTATTTGGTTATTATTTTAAAAATATTTTGTGATGTTTGACATGTTTAATAATTTATGTATAAAAATTTAAGACATGTTATGGACTAAATAATTAAGCTTCAAAAGAAATAAAATCACATCAGTCAAAACGTAATTGTAGACCATATAAAACAATCATATGCACCATTCGAAATCAACAAATTCTTCAATCAAATACTCATATGAGATATGTACATAGTCGATATTTTCTTTGACATTGATTTTTTGCATATGTTAAGTTTGATTTTGATTTTTCTGAGTTCGATCTTTTCAGCATGTAGTCGACAAATGTGAGTGATATAATAAACAATTTCATCGTAAAGTCACAAATTTTTATGCTTCTAAGTTTTTGATTAACTTGGGCTTATGGAGATACTTTCAATGTAAACATATACTCAAATTAATATTGATAAATCCATAAAATATCGTCAGATTGAGCGTGAATTATGAAGATCCAAAATGATATAGAGATGGAGGTTGAAAAAACCTGAAAAGTAGAAAATGGAAAAGCATTATAGTACATCCCATATCTTTAGGCAAAATCAATCAGCCCCTTCAAGTTCAAAATTATTTTTTTACGTCCCATATGTTTAAAAAATAATCGATCCTTGCCTGTCATTTGATTTATTCGTTAAGTCATACAGAAAGTGATGTGAATTGATTGAAATGTCCATCCAAGACAAGATTTTAATTTTTCAGAAATAAATAAAAATTCAAGAAATAAATTAAAAAAATAGATTAATGAAGTAGAGTTTTAATATTTTTAGCAAGTTTATCTTGGAGGGGCATTCAAATAATTTTGCATGTAGAATTTGAAGATTCGGGGTAACGCCTAAATGAAACAGAAGGCGATGATTAATTATTTTCGAAACATATGGGGTGAAATAAAACATTTTAGAATTTGATGATGCCTTATTAATTTTTGCCCATTGATAATGAGGCTAACTATCATGTTCCCTAAAAAAAATTTTGATTTACAGAAATTTTGAACATAATTTATTTTCTGAAAAATAATGGAGCTTATCCAGTTGACTTAATTTTTTTTATTCTGGCCTTATTGCCAAGTGTCTCTCAAATATTTGAAAATAAATAAAATAAATTAAAAAATTTATGGGATAAATACACTTTTCACCCACTAACTACAAGGTCTATAACACATTGCACCCTAAACACATTGCCCCATCCAATTACCAATGTTAAATACTTTGCACCCTAAACTACCCACTTTGACATATTACACCCTTCAACTACTAATGTTAAACACTTTGCACCCTCTATTTGACAATAATGCCTCGATAAATTAATGAATAAACAATATGTTAAATATATGCAAAGTGAGTCAAGGGTATTATTGTCATTTTAGTCTACATAATTGACAAAGGGTACAAAATGTCTAAGATTGGTACTTAGAGGGTGCAATGTATCAAAACTGATAATTTATGGTACAAAGTGTAAAACTTATGGTAGTTCGCGGGTGAAAATTTGTATTTTCTCTAAAATTTATTCTATAATTTGGTAGTTGGCACGCATAAATCATTACGGTTTAGTCTTTCGTCATTAATTTATACGAGGAAATATAAAAAATATTGCAAGGAGTAGTGGCAGAACCAATATTCCAATCCAAGGGGGTCGAACTCCTAAGGAAAAATGACAAAACAAATTTACTACGTAATGCAAAAAAAATATTTTAGAGTTAAAATATCAAAAATTAAAGACTAAAAACACTAAAAATTTTGAATTACACATAATGTACTATTTTCTGATACTGAGAGGCAGTAATTGGATCCTACGAGACTGCATATTCTGAAAACTTGTAAAATAGCTTCATTCTCAATAGTTTAAAAAAATTTCCTCTTGATGTAAACCACAAAACTATCATTGATTCATTCATCTCCTATCTTATTACGTAACTCGGTCTTGATAAACTTCATCACAAAGAAGACTCTCTCAAAGGTTGCAGTCACAACTGGGAAGACCAATGCTAACTCAATCAGTTGATAAACCAGTATAACACTATAAAATTTATTTTTCCCTTTTACAGCATATATACTGTTGATGCTTGTCTATCTCCAAGCTTACAAGTCTTTTAACAGTTATATTGTCTATTGTAGCAAAATTTTTAAGGGAAACATAATATTGTGATATGTATGATTTCTAAATTATTACATTATCATGTTTCGAAGAGGTAGCATTGAGTTGCAGCATTAGGAAGACGGTGGAAATATCTTTCAGATAAAATAGCACAAGAACATAGTGGAGACATTTGTGCCCTTGCGTTAGTTTTAAGAACATGATATTTAAATGGACTTTGATATGAGATGGAAAATCTATTGATAATTTGGATGGAAAATTCTTTTTGGGCTCAAACACCCCCATCATATAGAAGAAGAACAACTCTTATATAGACTCAAGAACAACCCCCATCATTCGCGACAGTTATAATTTTCGTCCCAAAAAGGGAAACTTTTTTTGTTTTTTAGGACGAATTTTAAAATCCGTCTCGAAAGTGTACTTTTTGGGACGGATTTTTTAGCGTCGCAAAAATATTAGTCCCAAAAAGTCAAATTTCTTGTAGTGGTGGTTGAACAACATAAGCGTTTACAATTGTAATACTATGTACGCGCAATCGACCATCATTTTTAAATTCAAATAAATTCAAAGCTGAACATGCATTTGCGAATTCCCCCCTTTAAATAGATTCAATAAAAATGCCATTCAAGAATTAGCTATAATGATGGATGATAGCGGCATGTGAACGAGATGAATCTGTAACTATGAAGCTCGAGCACGCGCAAAGCAACCGGGAAGAGACCGTGAAGCTTCCAAAATGTGATGGCCCTTTAAATAGGCACTTCGTCTCAGCCTTTTATAAGGTAATAAGATTGAAGTGGACAAGCCACCAAAATGTTCAGGCTTGCATTTGAGCCTTTTACATGTCTGATCGATTGTTATTTTGTTTTTCCGAAATACAACAGGTGGACGGAGAAGGCAGGGATTAAATTCTCTATAATTTCATACCCAAAATATTTGAAATAAGCCCTCAAAACCAGCTATTAGAATAATTATAAAATAATTATTTCTTTTATCATCACATGTATTTATTACTTATTGGATATAATGGTGTAACATAAGATGCTACACAGTTATATTATTGAGTGAAATTGTAGAAAAGTCATGCCAATGATTAATGAATCAAAAGGCGGAGAGTATGACTTTTTCGGTTCCTCGTTAGCTTGACAGTTGTTCTAGACCGAGGTACATACTTATGTACAAATAGATATACACTCATTGTGCATCTATTAAATAGGATAATGGATTCCGTCATTAAGGTAGTGACCTTAAGCAGACGAGTGGGTGCACTGTAAGAGTACATGCACCGAACGAGATCAAATATGGATACCTTTTGGAAGTAATCACTGGTGTTGAGAGGTTTATGTAGGTATTTTTTTGTGTACTTGTCCTTTGACCGAGTCATTTGGTGATGATCTTTCAAACAATGTTGGGTCTCGTACATGATACATGGGCTTGTGTAAATGCTCAACAAGAAATTCACCAGTCTCTTAATGAGATAATATATTTAGTATATCTCTATAGAGTTGGACTTGAAAAAGAAATCTCTGGTCAGTGGAATTTTGCGAAAGTAAAATTATTTTATAAAGAATTTGAAAGTGCAACGAGTTACAGATTGTGAACTAAGAATTATATGAGCTAGGGACTTAATTGATGATATTATTCGGGTCCTATTAGCTCATGTGGAGTATAGTATGGTAGAAGAATAAATAAATAAATAATTGTTAGCAAAAAAGATTTCACAAAAAATAGTCTCACTATCTTTGGGGTCAATTGTGATATTTTAATGGACATGATCACAATTTGTAGAAGCCCAAAAATTCGGAATACATAATATAAATGAGTTAAATGAAAAAGAGTTTTTCATGATGATCCCTAAAGATCTCACGCATAAGCACAGGAGAAGCTCTGAGTAAGCTATTATAAATAGTTCAAAACTTCATTAGAGATAAGAAGAAGTCATTTTTTTATGTGAGAAAGATTCTATCTAGAAAAACTCTCGAGAGAGAGAGTCTCTCTCTCTAAAACTGCGTACATGGATCTGAAAGTGGCAGAACGTTTGGATTGCTTGATTTCAACAATGCAGAATTTTGCTTTGAAATCTTACACGAAATTCAAGGTGCAATTTGCATATAGATAGACAGAATAGGTGGACACTATTATAGAGCGCATGATGTCTAAAATTTTAGGCTTAAATGCACCCCATGCCCCTGGGGTATGCCAAAAGAGCAAATATGCCCCTGTGGTATGCAAAGTCATTTTCATACCCCTGAGGTATACTTTCAGGAGCAAATATGCCCCTTCGTTATGTGTCGTTTGAAACCCTAACGGTAAATGCTGACGTGTCAAAATTTGACACGTCAGCACCAATCAGGGGTCGACACCTGTCATTTTCGAAAATTAAAAAAAAAACTCGACAGAACTGGGGGAGAGCCCCCCAGCGGCGAAGGGATCTGGGCTCCCCGCGTCGCCCGCGGCGGCTGCGCGCCACCCCTGAGCAGGGGAGACGTGGGGGTGGCTCGAGGCCACCCCTCGCGGCGCGGGGCCGCCTCGCGCGACGCGGGGAGCCCAGATCTAGGCTCCCCCGCGTCGCCCGCGCCGTTCGCGCGGGCGCCGCTCGCGCGACGGGGGAGCCCAGATCGGGGCTCCCCCTTCGCCGGGGTGGCCCCTGTCGGCCACCCCCGCACGGCGCGAGCCGCGGGGGTGGCTGGCGGCCACCCCTCGCGGCGGCGAAGGGAGCTCCCTTCGCCGCTGGGGGGCTCTCCCCTGTTCTGTAGAGTTTTTTTTTTAATTTCAAAAATGACAGGTGTCAACCCCTGATTGGTGCTGACGTGTCAAATTTTGACATGTCAGCATTTAGCGTTAGGGTTTCAAACGGCACATAACGGAGGGGCATATTTGCTCCTGAAAGTATACCTCAGGGGTATGAAAATGACTTTGCATACCACAGGGGCATATTTGCTCTTTCGGCATACCCAGGGGCATGGGGTACATTTAAGCCAAAATTTTATATGGACAACATTAAAGGGTGTAGGATCCATCTGTTTTTTCTCTCTCTCGAAATTACACTATGTAGAAAATTGTAGAGGATCCTCTTCCACAAACAAAAGTTGGAGGGTGATGGAAGGGAAAATGTCGCGTCAAATGTTGTCATTTTACCATGATGGTATTTTGTCTTGGTCTCTGTAAGTACCATAACTACTTTAATGGTGCGTTGTACCCAATGGCAATGGCAAAGCTACAGGGCCTAATTTTGTAATTTTTTTCGAATATAAGGGCAAAATAATTTGTAGTCTTTGTTGGCTTTTGAGCACAATTGATATTTTGATGATTTCAATAAATGGATTAAGTTTATAAATTGTACATCTTCAAAGATAGACGTTTTCATCAAAGAGCCAAAGACAAGAAGATTGAAGATCTAGAAGATGTAAGGAGCTCAAAAGTGAAGATTCAAGACCATAGGATATAACCTTGTAACTCTTAATTTCACTTGTGACAAGGATTTGAATCACACTTGCATATCTTTCAGAACGTGCATAAACCATTTTACCTCTTGCTTGAAAAATCAACATGTTTTTAAATGGTTTCAAAACACTCCAATCAAACTCCTAAACCTTTTGTATACGTATGGGAAGTTAGTATTTAAAATTGAGTGTTTCAAAGTGGTCTAAAAAGTGTTTTTATTTGAACCAGATCATGTGCTTAATTTGAGGAGGTCGACCGGCTAGTGAAGCGGTCGAACTACTTGGTATAGTAGTCGACCGGTTATTTTTGAAAATATAGTCGTTCTGATTCTGACATTATGATCATTGGGTAACGGTAACTTTAAGCAGTCGATCGGTTCATATAGCGGTCGACCAGCTCATTTTGAAAGACAACCCTCAGCGGCTATAAACGACTAGTTTTCTATTGTAGCCTATAAATAGACATTCCTAATGTCCAAAATTAAGAGAGAACGATCACATATCATTTCTATACTTTAAGAAAGATCTTAAACCTTTCTATTTCATATTTCTCATATCATTCACACAAATCACACTTTCTTATCCTTGTTATTGAGTGGATCAAGAAATATAGCTTTCCATTTTCATATCCACTATTTCAGAGAGTATATTATTTTATCTTCTTATCCAAAAGAGGTGTTTCCTTTAGTGAGGTTGTTCACTAAAGAAAGAGCTTAAAGAGGGTATATCTCAAGCCTGGTTGGGTTGTGAGTGATGAGCCAAAAAATCACTTGGGTTGTGAGTGTTGAGCCCAGGAAAAACACTTGTACGGTTCTCTAGAACCCGGAAGCTAGTGTGTACACTATTTGGAAGATAGTGAGAAAACCTCAAGGCTCGGTAAATGAGCTTAAGGGGTGGAAGTGGGCGGGTTTGCCGAACCACCTAAAAATCTCATGTTTGCTTCTCTAACTCTTCTCTTTACATTTAGTACTTATTCACTTCTTGCATATATATACTTGTGCTAAATTGTTATTTACTTTTCAAATACGAATTTAGGGGTTAAAAGCGAAAAGTTTTGGAAACTCAATTCACCTCCCCTCTTGGGTTGTCATTCTTCTTTTTATTCAATTAACTTAATTGTGAGAGCCTGACTTATAGATTAGTAGCACCTATCAGTTTGACTCATAAGTGTTGTACTATCCTAAGTTATTGAAAACAAAATGCGCGCTTTAATTTAAAATTTATGCCCAAGGTGAAATTTTACTTATACAGTTATTTTTGGTCCATTTTGATTAGGCTAAAATAATTTGCGTGTCCCTATGGTTTGATTTTTTCTTAGAAATGTACCTGGGATAAGTTTTTTTATCCCACCATCCTTGTGGTATGGCCCATTTCTCAGTTATGCCCCTTTGTCGACCTTCCATCCATAAACTGATTGAATTTGCTAACGCCGCTCATCGAAACTACTTAGATATTCACACATTATTTATTAAGATAAAAAATTAAAAAGAGAAAGCTATTACTTGGTCTATTTTAAGGATTAAATGTGGATAGCCAGTGAAGATGATTTTTGTTTTAATTGATGGGGTAGTATGTTTTTTAGTCATTTCAAGAAGCTGTGAATAACGTGGCATCATTTTATTGGTTCTGACGTGGTTAACGTTGGCCACGTTAGCAAATTTCGTTAGCTTATGGACAAAAGGTCAACAGAGGGGCGTAACTGGGAAACGAGTTATACCACAAGGATGACAGGACAAAAAAACTTACCTAAGGACATTTCTGAGAAAACATCAATCCATAGGGACACACGTTTTATTTTAGCCTTTTGATTAATATGCAAATATTATATTTGTGTGCAATTTTAATATGAATTATGGTTTTATTTTTTTTTCCTAGTAGTAATAGGAATTTTTTTATCTGAAAGGAAGTGTAGCGATAGAAATATAAATATGGAAACAAAATAGGTCTTCCTCCAGTCCTTTTGTTGTCCTTTCCTTCCACGACACCCTTCCCTCTCCATTTTGATTAATTTTGAATTTATTTATGACTTTTAAGTTGCTGGAAAAATAGGGAAACCGATGGGAAAAACTAAGGCCAGATTTGTTGACGTTAGAGAATTCGAGTGCAGGAAATCAATAGTTCTTGTAAAATAGAATTTAAACAGAAATTTTGGAATGGAGAACATTTATAGTTTCTGCAGAATGGTTATTTACATTTTGCTGTTATATATTGTGTTTGATGTTGTTGGGCGAAATTTCGAAGAGCTATAATTGAGGCTATAAAAAGCTTTTGTAGCATTTAGCAGAAAAAGTGTCAAAAGTGCAGAGCATTCTTAAATAAATTTCTGCTGGAACGCTTTACGTTGTTGAGCTGAAGTGCTTGCTCTCCAATTTTTAGGGTTTCATAAGACTCGTACCTTATATATGTCACTACAAAAAAATTGACTTATAGTGACAAAAAATTTTGTCACTAAAAGAATCAGTGACGAAATTTTTCCGTCACGAGATTTGTCAGCCATGAGTGTCACAAATTGTATTTCGAAACGGAATTCGATTTTCTTCCCGAAAAGTATTTTTGCGGCGAAAACTTTTTCGCAACTAAATATAACGATGAATCGGTCATGGTACCGATCAGTTAGTGAAGCCTATGTGATCGATCGGTCGGTAAATAAGCACGATCGATCGGTAAGTAATGACGATCGATCAAATGCATACTGATGATCGATCGATACATATAATCGATCGAATCCTATGAAGAAGACGATTGATCTTATAAACATACATGCATCTACATGCGTGCACCCCCAAACTGGTTGAATATTCGCTATGAAAATTCTCTCGCTCCTTCGAAGGTCCAAATATCATCTTTGTTTGTATAATTTTTCTTATACAACTTTGTTGGATTGATTTCGCCGCTATTGAGATTTTTCTACGTGGAAATAGCATAAAGCTATTGACTTACCATGCAAGCTCGAGTGCGTTGGAATGAGCATGAACCAGCAGCATGGTTCACAATCAACTTTGATCTATTCTTCTTATTTTATTCGCTTCGTTTCTGCTATATTTTAAGTAATTAAATATAAAAAAGAATGTAATATTTAAACAACGAGTTTTTGAAAATCACGTACCATAAATGCACTGGTGAACAGATAGCATAACTCCTTCCATTGTTCAATGGTATCAGGGTGATGCTTCAGCAATGCCTCCTCTTTACTCGGGAACTTCTTCGACTTCAGATGTAACAACTGGACTGTAAATGACAACTTACTAAACTTGCTACATCCAAGATACAATTAATGTTCTGCCTCTTCGCATAACTTATCAAATGGGTGTTTTTTTGCATTTCACCCACGTCCATAGAGCAATCCGGCATTTCAAGCTCGATGAAAACAGATCGATCAGCATTTTAACCAATCGATCGCCTTGTCAGCATTAAATTCCCGCTATATTTTTCGATCGATCAATCGTGACAAACCGAACAATTGATCAAAAAAACGAATTTAAAACATCGTCTTCCTTGGTGATCAATCGGTTAAATAAAAAAAATCACGACGGATGCAAGCCTGCGATCGCTTTTCAAGATAATCAATTGGTTGTATATTACTAAACGACACCATCCAATGCCGATCGATCAGCCACACACCGATCGATCGATGATCCTAATTATAAAAAAATAATTTTTAATTAGACAAATGACTTAATTATTAAAGATTAATACATACCTCAAACCAACAACTTATATTTATGTGCTAAATAAGTGTTATATCATTAGTTTATGACATCTTAACACATGCCTCATACTAATTCTTACAATATATTTCTATGAAGCAACATGAATAACATAAACGTGCTTTCCTAAATATTAATTATGTATACTTGATATGTTTTTATGTAATCTAAACACATCCTAACATACTTTGTTAATATATATTTTTTGTTTGAAAACATTAAAATTCGAAATATTCAATAACTAATTCCTAAAAACAAAACTTAACTGTCGATCGATCAATCTAATAGAAGCGATCGATCGTCCTTTGCAATTAAAACAAAGTCGTGATAAATTATCGATCATCTTATATTAACGATCGATCACATCATATAACGAAAAGGATGATGCATAAAGACGATTGATCGGTTGAGATAAACCAAAACAACGATATCTTTCGCGATCGATTGGCAATTTTATTCGATCGATCAGTTGGACATATTTAAACGACATCGTTTTGTATTGATCGATCGCTTATAATACCGATTGACCGGTGATCCTAATTATTAAAAAATGATTTATATTTCAATTCTTATATTGCTTATTTGAGCGAACGCTATAAATTTCTTACTTATATTTGTGCATACTTATAACTTTACAATTTTTGTTAATTTTGCCAACCAAAGGGTATTTTTGTCAATTCATGTTTCTAAATGTCGGGGAAAAATTAAACATAAAAAACTCATAAAATATAATCAAAGTCACTACATATCCACAAATACGCAAATATGTCCAAAATACATAAATAAAAACTCAAATCCAAATAAGCAAATATGTCATAAACAGATAAATAAAAACACAAATCTAAATGTATGTCCCAAATAGTAGTAAAAACAATAAAAATATTGTTGACTGCCGAACAACATCTCGGAAAGTCACCACATCATTAGGAATATCCCAAGAAATCTTTTATGGATCTCCCTCTATCTTGAAATCATTGAGGGTCTTCTTGATTTCTTCAAACTATTCCCCGACGAGGGTCATATGAGCCACAAGTGATTTGATACGCAACATCGTAACAATGCACTTCCTTTCAAAGTCCTTCCCAAGCTTCTCAGAGTCTTCCCGGTGCCACTACATCTCCTGCTCTAATTTATCCACAAGCTCCTCAAGAGGTCGTAGAGTGGTATTGACAGCCGCGACGACACGGCTGTCGAGTCCCCAAAAAGCAAAGGGAGGAGGCTCACAGGCGCTCTCGTGCACTCCCCTTCAATGTCCTTCCGGAGCTTCTCCCTGTCACCAATCACGACACCATGAGATATGAGGAACTAGTTCAGAAACATGTTGTATGGTATGTTCCTTAAGTCCTAAAGCCTCATCCATAATCAGCTCAAACATCCCCTTCTATCCGTGTTTGCTGGCCCAGCAAAAGCATGCACTGAGCTCTAGTGAATGGGGCACTCTGTAGAATGAGTTCTACCATCGACGTTCGGCGTTCAGAAGAGGTGAACCATCTGCCAAAATAGTAAAAAATCATTATGCTTGATTATGCTGCCAACAACTGCAGATGTCTTCCCCGTTATAAAAGCCCACTGGTCTGGATCTGATGTCCTCTCCTCATCCATCAGGGGTACCGACGGGAAGCAGGGGGTCTCGGGTTGAGGGCAGTGTAAGAAATCGACAATGACGTCTGCTAAGAATGTGAACTGCACATCTCGTACTGTAGCTGTAGCTCAGGTAATCTATCTATAGAGACAACGTCACTGTAGTTATCGTATACGAGGGTGTTGACACAAAAACCCTCTGTCCATGAGATCTGATGAATGAATCCCTAGTGCTCGAAGAGCTGGAAGATGGTCTAATCCTCATACAAAAAGTTATCAAAATCAGAGAGCATCACTGGCAACCGGCCGCCCCCTTAAGCACTTCATCCATCTCTCCACGATCATCATCGAATCAGCGGCCTCCTGCTCTTAGGATGACATTTTAGGTATGTTGCAACAATTATATATAAATATGTGTTAATAAATAATCATAATAACATAATTAAAATATTAAAGAAGTAGCAACAAAATGGCGATCCATCGCCAATTCATGCGAACAATCACTCAATATAACGATCTATCCCAAAATAACTGGTCAATCGAATAATAAAAAATGTGTGTTTGGAAAAACAACAATCAGTCGGTAACATAATGGCGACCGATCGGCACTCAGAAGAACGATCGCTACTTAGTGAAAATGATGCTTTTCAAATTATGCTTACCGACGATTGCTTTGGAATATACGATCAATTGACCGCGACAGTTAAAATGCACAGTATTAGGGACTGATTCATTACAAGTTGATCGATCAGCGTCTCGTTATATTTGGAACCAATCGATCATGTATTGTGCGATTGATCTGTCCCAAATATAACGACATGCCGATTGATCTTTTTCTCAGCAACTACCTACTAATCGATTGCCTTGAACAAGCGATTGATCGACGCGGGGATGATGGAAAAAAAAACACAGTTTTTCATAATAACCCAAAATCATCCCAAATTGATCCCTAAACAATCCTAATCTCCTAAAATATACATTAACACTAAAATAATTATATTTTATGGACCTAAATAGCATATTTAGAAAATTTAAAAAACTAAACTGAAAACGAATTTAAAATCGCTTAAAAAACAACATAATTATGTACCTTTGATATAGATGATAACGGGGGAATTGAGATTCCACGCACTTTGAAAGACCATGCAACACAAAATGGCTCGTTGAAAGTTGAGAGGATTTGTGAGAATTTATGGGTCACCCTAAAAATGACTTCGACGGTTTCATATAATCCCTTGCAATGATCGATCGGTCGTTGTTCGACGATCGATCTCTTGTTTTTTCAACACGTGGTACTCTACCGTTTGTTGAAACACCGGTCGATCGTTATTTCATCGATTGAACGGTGATTTTAAAAAGTGACTGTTACATAACACGTGTCACACTTTCATTCCTTGCATTACCGATCGATCAGTAGAATATCACGGTTGATTGGCGATTCACATTTCCTGATTGTTACACTGACCGATCAATCGGTGGTATGATATGCTTAGCAAAACCACATGTTTATTGGTAAACGATCGATCAATTTATAACTACCGATCGATCGGTAGTGGTGACGACGTAATTTCGTTGCCAAACACTTTGCAATTAGTGACAAAGTGTTAAGTTACAAAAGGTGCGATTGATCATAGATGAACCAATCGATCACCTCGTAAGGGAACTTTTTGTCACAAAAAAATTGACTTTTAGTGACAAAAAGTATTTCTTCATGAAAATTCTATTTTTAGTGATAAAAATAGCATTTCGTTACAAAAAATGGACTTTTAATAACAAAATTCATTTCATCACCGAGAATTTCGTCACTAAATGTCAAATATATATTTGTGTGTTAATGAGACGTATACTCGAAGAAGTTGAGAAATGATCTCACAACTTAGCCTATACAAGAACCCTTTACTCCAGCACCCATCCATGTTCAACCTCGCTCCATGGCTTCCGAAGAAGAAGAAAAAAAATGGGTCCACTATTACCCATTTGAGTCCAACTCCTACAAGATTCTTGGTGAAATTGGTGTCGGTGTTCAGGGGCGGAGAGAGGGGGCAGAGCCCCCCTTAGAAAAAAAAGACGTATAGGCATATAGCATGGAGCCATGACTCTGTTTTTCTTGAGGCCTACATGACATGACACTGGGACAATTTAGCTTTGCGGAGGCGTGAAATGTAAACCAGCTTAGTTGGTTGTTGAGGGGGCGACTAGGCGTAGGTTTGCCATGGAAACCTGCTAAGGTTAAAGATTAAAATATTAACTTCATGACGGGAAAATGAAAAGCTTACACCTGGGAAACTGAAAAAAAAAGAGTGGGTCAATGGGTCTCTTACTGCAGAACAATAGCCATTGGGTGCAGGAGTTGTCCAAGGTTGAATAAAATTATTTAATACCCCGAGAGAGTAGTGGCATTGTTTTTTAATCTCTTTCTCTGTCCTAACAAATGGAAGTTTATTGTCTGAAGTAGCTCCTTTTGCACAAATAGTTTGTGACATCGGTATCATACTGAGAGATATATTATGACATCCATATGTTGACGTCTGGCACAGAAATTAATCTTAGAAGAACTACTGTTATTCTATATCTGCTAATATATTGTATACATAATTCGTCAGGATGAGATAGTTTTAGTGGGAACTACTTTTTAAAATTTCCAGTCACAACCTTATCACTATCTGTAGGTTGCTATAAAGACATTGATAGTCATTCACATGACATTAAGGGAAGGTGATCCTACCTTCAGAGAGGAGCTTCTGAATTACTCATACAGAGGACACGTCCTCCAAATATCCAATTTCAAAGATGATTCAAGCCCTCTTGGTAAATTACTTCTTCCTGTTGATTTATAGGTGCAAAGTTTCCTTCTCTCTCTCTCTCTCCCCTCAATAGTCTCTTTCTGGTGGGTACGTATCTAAATAGACACCTAGATAAATGTTCATTTTTCCATTTTGAAAATAATGAAGAGATGACTAGATAAGAATGTCTTTCCGTTTTTCATCTTTTTAACTGATGCAGTTTGGTGCGTTAAATTTGTTATTATAGCTTTTCATTCCCTTTGCGTCTGAACAATACTGTTCATGCAGATATTGAAAGAGAGCTTTAAGATATACTGCGCCATCAATGATGGGATTATAAATCTCGTGGACATGGTAGGACTAGGACTAAACTATGATTATCAAGTGACATTCCAACTGAATTGTTTCTGTTATGTCCTTTTATCTTTTCCTTGCTACAATTGGTTTCCCCTGACATGTCCCTGCAGTTCTTTGATACGTCAAGACATGATGCTGTTAAGGCTCTCAATATTTACAAAAGAGGATGCACTTAAAGATATTCTAGTGAACTGATACCGTTATGTTTATTGTTCTACAGGCTGAAAATCTTGCCTCCTATACAAAATTGCTGGCTCCTCCACTGTCGGTGTTAGCGTTGTTGTTTTCAAAGCCGTATGCGTGGCCATGGACTCCACGGTGATGGCAATCAAAGCAATCAATCTTGATCAAGCAAGTACAGATTTCAACTATGTTAGACGTGAAGCCTAGACCCTGTCTCTTCTCTCTCACCCAAACATCCTCAACGCCCACTGTTCCTTCACAGTTGATCGTAGCTTTTGGGTCGTGATGTCGTTCGAGTCTGTTGGCTCCTTGCAATACATAACATCATGATCTTTCCCAGAGGATTTATCCGATCCATGCATTTCCATCGTTCTCAAAGAAACTCTATGCGCCTTGTCTTATCATCATATTCAAGGCCACCTTCACGAAGACATCAAGGCGGGTAACATTCTTGTAGACTCGAATGGATTAGTCAAGCTTGCGGATTTCAGGGTCACGGCCTCAATTTACGAGTCCAGGGTGGTCCTCGTCTCCCTCATCATCCTCTTTGATGCGCAACAAACCTTATTGTATGGCGCCGGAGGTGATAAACTCGCGCCATGGGTACACTTTAATGGCTGATATATGATCCTTTGGGATCACTACACTATAGTTGTCTCATGTAAGCCCTACATTGTCTCACCTTGCTCCTTCAGAGTCTCTACACTTAATGATTACTAAGCGGTTTGGATTCTTATACTGCGAAAAGCACAAGAATGACAAGCACAAGAAGTTCTCTACTGCTTTAAAAAGAGGGATTCTGTACGGGTCCAGATGCATCCAAACCCGCGGTCTGGATAAAATACCATGAAATGGACGACAGAGAGGTCTCCACGTCATTTTGAAATGGATTTTTAATTGTGAAGAGATTTTGAAGCATCAGTTGTACCAGTCGCAGGTGTTGTCGCACTTAAATTATAGTGGTTAGACCGGTGCAGATGTGGAGACAAAAAAAGAAGTTTTGAATGTGTGCTAGCTCACTCAGCAAAGAGCCGACGACAAAGAGGCCTCATTATATGACATTGAGGCATCTATGTCGTCCATTTTGTAGGATTTAATCCAGAATGCGGTTCTGGATGCATTTGGTCCCGTACGGTCTAGACTGAATCCGGACCCAAAGTAAGATGGTGGCTTCGTGTCTCGACAGAGACCCATCAAAGAGGCCCTCGGCCTGTCAATTATTAAAGCATTAATACTTCAAGAATTGCAAGGGTTCGGATTTTCTTGTAAAGAACGTGTTGTAGGGGTTGCCTAGCATTGAAAAATGGTTCAAAGAAAGCAACATTATGCATGCTGCCGGACCTGTCAAGCAGCAATAATGGAGATGACGATAGGGAGGATGACGAAGGTAACTCGGTGAGACAGAAAACAAAAGAGAGAAGGATCAATGGGTGGAACTTCAACGAGGACAGGTTTGAATTCGACCCAGTGTTCCCATTTGAGTCCAATGATGATTCAAGACAAGGGCGGTATGTCAGGTAATGTAAGTCCGAGTTCACCACTTCAAGTTGGGGTAGAGGACCAAGTGATAAGTGGTCATAGTGAGAATGAGAGAAGTAGAAGTGGCGGTGAGGGCCAGCTTGGAAGTGGTGGCTTTGACAGGAAAAGGATATTCTTGGATGGCTTGGTGGCATTAATGAAGAGCATGGATGAGCAAAGAGCGAAGGTGAGCCATCTGATTGGCCTGGTAAGTGGAGAGGTAGTATTTGAGGAAGTGAGCAGAGAGGAACAGATGGCTCAGTTGAATCAGAGGCTAACAGTGGAGTTGGAGAATCAGAAGAAGAAGAACCTTGTACTGGAGCTAGAGCTGCATCTAGTTGAAGCGTTGAGGTAAATTGTTGTTTCCTTAATAATATAGCACGGTGAAATAAGTTTCTACTCTAACTTCCTTACTATCTTTCTGCAGCATGGTCATTATGGAACTTCCTCCTGACAATGCTAAGAGGGCCCTGGAGCAGTGGCGGAACCAGGAATGATTCTCAAGGGGGGCCAACTCCTAAGGAAAAATGACAGCAAAAAAAATTATTACATAATGTAAAAAAAATTATATTGAAAATTAAAGACTAAAAACATTAAAAATATATTATATTGAAATACTCGTACCGTACTATTTGCTGAGACTGAGAGATAGCAATTGAATCCTACGGCTCTGCATCTTCTGAAAACGTTGTAATATGACTTTGTTATCAATAGTTTCAAAATTTTCCTTCTCAATATATATTATCATACTTATTCATCCAGTCATCTCTCACCTTATTACGCAAGTCAGCCTTAATAATCTTCATCGCAGAGAACACTCTCAACGGTTGCAGTTGCAACTGGTAAGACTAATGTCAACTCAATACGGAGATAAACGAAAGGATATAGAGTATGTTTCCTTGTCTCAACCATTTTCACAGCAAGACCTCCAATATCTTGAAGCCCAGAAAAAACATCATTATTTCTCATATCATAAATGTAGGTGTGAAGTTGATCTATCAGTATCATATGATCAGCTGCTGAAAAATCTTAAGGATAAAGCTAAACAAGACGAATAAATGTGTAGGGTGCCTAATTCCAACAATTCCTTTATCTTAGTAAATAAGGAAATGTTTTTACGTTTTAATAGAGTCAGTGATGATTTTTGTTCTTAAACAATGGACAAACTTACCTCAAGAAATCGTTTCCTTGCTTCATTTACTCCATATAATTGGGCTTCACAAAGAAAGCACCATATGGACTCTCCAGTGTCGTTTGGATTCTGTGCAACATCTAACCTGAATTGCTCTACCCCTTCTTCAAATCTACGGAGAAGAAAAGACACTTCAATCTCCCCACAATGTATTTTGCTTTGGTTATTGTTAGAGAAAAATTGAAAAATAACAATGAATAAAGGCGAATTAAGCTGAGTTTTCTCTTCTTCTTTTTTGTCCAAATTCTGCTCGTCTTTTCTTTGCCAAATTTTTTTGGCAAGAAGAATAAAAATGGAACCAGTAAGAATTATTACCTATCAAGATAGTATAATGACAAGCCCCTCTGCCAAAGATCTGAAAACAACCATCACCAATTTCCCTATTAATCTACATGCCTTTTGACGAGGATCCAACTCAATTGCCTTATCGAATTCCACTAAAGAACCCGGAACATCGCCCTTGACAATAACAAACCATCTAAATTACACAAACCGAAACTACTAAAAACAAGTATAAAATTGAAGTTGAGCACTTAATGTCGTCACCAGTATAAAAAATTCAACGTTCTGGAGGGGGCCAGCCTTACATCCGCCACTGCCCTGGAGGCATTATGCTTGCCAGTTGTAACTCCTTTACAGGTGGGTTTTATTTCCTGTGGAGTTTTTGACTCGACAAATATGTTGTTGACGATATAAGCAAATTTTGTGGAGCAGGAAGCAGTCAGTCAAGGTCCAGAGATATTAAATAAGAAACCTGCTCGTGAGTTAACTGTTCATATCGATCGATTTGCCTACATCTTCAGGTGAGATCGAAATCACTCGTTGTTTGCTTTATTTCTCTCAATCTTGTTATTTGCCATCAAAATGTTTCTGAAACCAAATTTGAAACAAATTTCAGATATGTAAATCACCCTGAAGCAGTAGCAGATACAATTCAAAGGCTTTGGCCAATCTTTAAAGCCCTCTTTGGTCTGTAAGAATTGTTTCTTTGCTAGGATAAGCTCCTATGTGAAGGTTACCTTGATTTTGCCATTCTTATCTGATCTGTGTATTAAATGCTTTTGTATAGTCGTGCTTGGGACATGCGAACAATGGAGTCTCTTTGCCGAGCTTGCAAATATGTTGTGAGTTTTTTGTACCATGTCATTAGCTAGGTTTGATTGATGAAACTTATACATCTATTGTGAAAACATGGCACTATTCTGGTTATATTTAAAATGTGAATCACTGCGGATCTATTTGATGTTATTTGATTTACGAATTAGTGCCAAGGAAACAATTGAGCAATTTTTCTATTGTCCAAGGCCGTTTCCATTTCCTTGGCAACTTTAGACTCAGATTTCAAACTAGGAATGAAGAAGAATTCCTCTTACGATTTAAAAATCAGGTATTTATGTTGTACTCTTAATTGCCTTGCGTTGTTTTATGATTTTGTTGATGCTTTGTTTTTGGCTGTAAACTTGTTCAGATATGACAATCACATATAGCGTTCAAATGCTGTGGGCATGTCGGTCTGAACGAGATTTTCTTCTTTGGACAGTATAAATCACACGTCCGGGCACTTGAGTCGAAAACAGATTGCTTTTGTTACATCTTATGCATTAGTCACCTATTTGACTTGTGATATTCTATGATTTTAGATACGAACAACGCGCAATAAAACTCTGAGGCTGATTTATATGCATTGGCATCTGTCTCGGAAGAATGAGCAGTTAGCTATTAGAGATGTATAGTAAATGGAATTTGGTTTTGCATGATCCATTGCGTACAGTTTCGTAAAACTCAAAATAGCATTGTGGTTGTTCCGGGAGACCACGAGAGGAAAGACATTGATTTCTACAGCTAAGCTGTGAAAATCTACACAATGCGGTATTTACATCAAAATGTAGCGTATTTATTCAAATGTGATTGGTTTGACTTGAGCGTTCAGAAGTTAGGTCTTCACAAAAGGGGAGGTTTTGTTAGAATCAACTTATCATGGAAGTGATATAAAGAAGACCTGTTTGTTATCACGTGTCAAGGGGCTCAAGTATTTTATCTAGATGATATGAAGTTTGGATGGTAAATGAAAGATTGTATTGAAAATCATAAGTAGAGATATTTATAGAATACCACTTATAGAAGAAGACGTTAGTGGAGGGATTGAGTCTGTGGAGTTGTTTGTAGATTTCAGTGCTATCAACATGGTCCCTTTTAAGTAGAAACAAAGGCGACCCTCATGCATATAACTGATTTGATTGAGAAACAATGTTTTTCAATATCCCCATCAGTCAGTGATGAAGACTCGTTTAACGGTGACAGGGATCATTTTGAAGAGTACATGCAAATAGCGGATGATGATATAGAATCAGACTAATATGGATGATCTTTAGCATTTTTGTTTATCAAAAGTATGCACGCCTTTTGAATTATTATTTATTTATTATGTTTGTGTGACATGGTCCTTTTAATATTGACGAACTTTTCTTTTCTTGTTTGTGTTTGTCACAGCACAGCATCATGCAAGCTGAGGGAAAACATCTCCAAGGCGATTCGTCTGCTAGATCTGAGGCCCTAGGGAGCATCCTGAGTCGGCAGCAGCAGTGACTCATTAATAGCCAGCCACTCATGCCAACGATGTAGTATCTCTCAACCAGTTCATATGCCACTCAAATAGTTGTATGTGTACATATCTCACCCAATGCTAATATCATTGAATGACACATTCAAATTTCTCTAGAACGCTAACGGCTTCATTAGACTATTTTTATTCATGAATGACGTAAAAGACTAGACAAGGGCAGGGTACAACACACGTGCTTTCATTAGAAAAGTCGTATTCTTCTGGAAAACTGAGTATTCATGTCCCATATAGTCATAATTATGACATTAAGAGACATCTTCGATGCTCTTGAATCATATTGATTAGCTCGTGCGATGCCATATTTTGTTTGAGACGACCAATTGGTCCAAAGTCTTGGATGAAGTTAAGTCCTAAGTCATGAATCCAGTATTGGTAAGCATCACCTACAAAGTTACGTCGTCTTGGTATAGTTATTGTTTAGTAGCTCAACGTGTATCTGTTTTACTAATTTTCATTGATCTTTTGTTGTGCAGACTAACAATATGTTTCAAGATGATTTTAAGCTCGATTTAACCTAGATTATGATCAGCCCGAAGATCGAAAGACTATGACTTCTAAAATGAACAAAGCCTATAAGACACAAGAATAGAATGTTCCAATACTATGATCAGTTTCGTACCAAAGAAGATGCGTTAGAAAACTGTACCATGACACGTACATGGAAGAATCGGGCCACATAAGCGATATATTTGGTAGCGAATAATTTCAGGCTAGAAAATTCTTTTCTTCCACTTTTGGGTAATTTCAATTTATTTTTATGATAACCTAGTAACATACATTGCAAACGAGGAATGAAATCAACTGTCAAAAAAGGATGAATTGAAGATTAAACACACATTGGAATCTCTGTTGTGGCACAACAAAAGGAAGACGAGAGTCTGCAAGATTATGTGGCACGTTTCAACCAAGAAAAACTCAACGTAAAAGACCTAGAAGACAAGGTGGTCCTTACCGCCATAGTAGCTGGAATAACTGACGGAAAGTTTTCATTTACCTTGGGAATGAAACTCCCGGAAACCTTCGGAGAATGATTGGAAAAAGTGCAAAATTACATGAATGCGGAATATATGATGACAGCTTACAGGCAGCAAACTGTCGATCAAGGAGGAGCGGTAGCCAAAAGAAGAAAAGAAGTGCTTTAGGTAAACCTTGTACAATGGACAGAGACCGAATAATGGAACCTCAAGCTAAACTGCGAGTAGAACGTCCACGAATGCAGTTCACGCCCTTCAACGCGCATTCAGGAAAAATCCTCATGGAAATACTAAACGATCCCGAGATACAATGGCCCCTCAAAATGCGGTCAGATCCAGACAAAGGAGATGACTGGAAATTCTGTCATTTCTACAACGACCACTGCCATGACATTGATGAATGTATACACTTGAAGAGGCAGATCAAGGCTCTCATTCAACAAGGATGTCTCCTGCAATTCACCACAACCAGATGGTAGAATGGTTCCGAAGGGTAGCACGAGCGCCTGATAATCGACGTTTCAGACCTTACCAACGAAATGACAAGAAGCAAGGTCTGATACTCTTGTTATCAATGCAATGATAGGAAACTAAAAGATCCAACGAATATTATGACACTTGCAACTCGGCCGACATCCTGTATGCTACAGCATACGATCAGATGAAGCTAGGAAGAGAAGTAATTAAGCATGAAAGTACCAAACTCACCGGATTCACCGGCCACCAAGTACATACTCTCGGAATAAAATAACTGCCTTTCACTGTGGGAGAGCATCCATGAGAAGCATCACTCTCCGTAATATTCTTAATCGTCAATGGTGAATCTTCCTATAATGTCATTATAGGACGATTCACACTGAACAGATTGCACGTCATGGTATCAACTTACCACCTAAAGATGAAGTTCCAAATCAAGGCAGGAATAAGGGTAGCAAAGGGGGACCAAAAAGTGGCAAGAGATTGCTATCTGTCAAATGCTCGAGCAACTGGAGAAAAAAACGTCATAGAACAACGGGAGGAGTTCCGAGCATAACTAGTAGAACCCTTGGAAGAAATTCTACTTTGTGTAGATTCAAAGGAAAGGACGGTCAAGGTTGGGACCAACCTGTCTGCAGAATTCAAATCAGTCCTCATGGCGTTTCTACGGGAAAATAGCAAAGTCTTCGCTTGGTCACACGAAGACATGCTAGGGATAGATTCGAAAGTTATCACTCACAGGTTTAACATACGACTCGAGGTCAAGCCGGTTATACAACATAAGAAGAGTTTTACCCCAGAATGCAGTCAGGCAATCAAAGAGGAGGTTGGGAAGCTTATCAAATCACAATTCATCAGGGAAGTTAATTATCCCAGATGGCTGGCAAATGTAGTCATGGTGAAGAAGGCGAACAAAAAATGGCGAATGTGTGTGGATTACACCGATATGAACAAAGCTGGACCAAATGATTGTTAACCACTCTCAAGAATTGATTCCTTAGTAGATTCAACGGTGGGACATCAACTCCTTAGCTTCATGGACGCCATCTCAGGATACAACCAAATCAAAATGCGTACATCGGACCAAAAGTGTACCTCATTCACAACAGATTGTGAGACTTTCTGTAATCGGGTAATGCCCTTCGGCAGGTCAAATTGATGTTCTAGAATCAGATAGGGCGCAATATGAAAGCCTACGTTGATGATCTGTTGGTTAAAACGCGAGAATCAGCACACCACGTCACTGATCTTGACGAAGCCTTCGATGTACTTTGAGTTTACAAGATGCACTCGAACTCGGCAAAATGTGCCTTTGACATATTCTCTAGAAAATTTCTAAGAATCCTTATATCCCAATGAGGGTTCAAAGCCAATCAAGGAAAAAAAAATCAAGGTCATCCTTGATATGCAGCAACCAAAGAATGTCAAAGAATTGCAACGACTCACATGATGGATTGCTTCCTTGAACAGATTCGTCGCTCGTGCCACGAACAAATGTCTGTCATTCTTCAAAATACTCCAAAAAGCCTTCGAATGGACAAAAGAATGTGAAATAGCATTTGACAGATTAAAGAGCTATCTCATGAATCCTCCACTCCTGAGTTCCCCTGCGCCAGGAGAACCTCTTTATCTATACCTTGCCATCTCGGATGTAGCAATGAGCACCGCACTCATAAGAGATGACAACAGCATTCAACGACTAAAATACTATGTAAGCAAAGCATTGCAAGGGGCTGAACCTCGATATCCTGACGTCAACAAACTCGCATTCACTGTTATCATCTCGGAAAGGAAGTTGAGGTCATACTTCCAGGCACGCCCAATAGTTATTATGACTGATCAACCGTTGCGGCAAACGTTAGGAAAACCGAATGACATTCATACTCAACTCTAATTTCTTTGGGTGATAGGTCATATCACATTCAAGTTTACAATATCAAGTACTGCACATAATTGACCCGACCATTGTGATCGATGCTCTAGAAATTTTGACAACATTTTCCTTCAGTCCCTAGATACACGCCTACAACATTGAGCATAAACACCTACGATTTAAGGCAAGTGTGTAAGCTCAATGCTGAATGTGTATCCCAAGGACAACAGGAGATTTAGATCGAAATTTCTAAACACATCTGTCATAATAGTATATACAATTATGCATATTACGCATATTGTAAACTCAAATTGTCCATAACATGAACAATTCAAAAATTACATCGAGTTCATTTTCCGAGATTCGTGTAATTCTTAAACGGGAGCTAGGGCTACTAAATGAATGCATGACATAACAACAAGAACCCTTCGGACGTAACAACACGTCCGAACAATACATATAATCGTTTGAACGTTTTACCCAATAGTCCAAACCAAAAATTGAGTCCGGACATGATATATGACGTCCGGACTGCGATTGTCAAACAAGACAGTTCTTCGTCGAACAGACTCTATTTTCACCATGAATTCATGCCAAAATCACCCCAAATTACAAACACTTCAATATAAACACATCACAACCAACGCCAAAATCCATTGCTATCATTTTAGAAAATTGGAAAAACACATCTTTTTATACCCTAAAATTCATGATTTTCATGATAAAACAAAAGAACTTTTAAAACTCACTAACCTCAAATACAATCCAATGCGAAATCCCAAATGTATTGCTCCTTTCACACCCTTTTCAATGAGATTGACATCCAAAATCAACTCATCTTTTTCTCCTATTGCTCAAATTTCACAAATTTTATAAGTTTTTTACGTTTTGGCTATAATGTCTGCGATTTCCCGTCCTTTAAATGAATACAAGTCGTTCGGAAGCCTTTAATGTTGTTCGGGCGCCTACGTGTATAATTTTTCGTAGGAATAGTTGCTACTTAAAATTTCACACAATCCGAACGTAGTATTTTACGTCCGCACGCAAAATTACAATTTCAGACACAGTTTTAGAAATCCCCAAATGACACCGTCTGGTCTTACACGACACCGTTTTAGAAATACCAAGACGATAATGTTTGATCAAAAACAATAACGTCCGGATGATATCAAACTAACCGTCCGAACATAATCTTGAATTTCAAGCGCCCCGATCGTATAAACCGGTGTTTTTTTACATAATATGACACTGTTCGAGATTACAGTAAAAAATCTGGATGGTAACCTTAACGTCCGAATGGTTATTGGCGCTTTTTTTTTGTTTTCATTTTTAAATTTACAATTAAATTTATTAGCGAGTTTTAAATAACCAAAGTTAGTTAATAATATAAACAACCTTAAGTGGGTTAAGTTCTAAAGACAATATTTGTTTAAAAGAGTGTACCGAAATTAGAAATGTAACATTAATTAAAATATTATATTAAGTTCCAATAAATACAAAAAACATAACTGAAATAACATAAATATATCAAATATCGTCAAAACATTATATGAACAAAATAACATCAAATAAATATCAATACATGTCCACAAAACATAATATAAAAGTAAAATGTCCTCAAAAAATTATAAAAAAATAAATTTCCAAATAAAAAAAACTAATAGATGTCCACAAAGCAGCTTGACTACTACTCATCATCGGTGAGTTTCAGAACGTGACGGACTTGGCGAAGGTGCTCCTTTATCAGCACGACTCACTCACTTAGGGGAAAGAGATCCGCATCAATTGCCAACGAGCTCCTTAAGCACAACGACCTCCTTCCTCCACACAACGTCCATATTCGCGACCTTCTACTCCAAAGTCGTCAGCCGACGACTGATATCACTGAAATTTCTGGTGGCACCATGATCGGCACCGGCATCAGTACTGAGTTACCGGTAACCGGCTTCAACGGTGTCGGTTGAGCATTTTTTCAAAACCCCAATGATATTCCCAGGTTCCCGGGAGACCGGGTTTAAAGAAGATGTGTTTTAAGACCCAGGCCCCCTCCCGGGCTCCCACATAATCCTTTTTCCCCCAGCCCCTCCCCCTAGACCCTTGGTCCCCCGAGTCCCCGACCCCCGGGCCCCATTTCGCATGTTTTCCAATTTCCGGCCCCTCCCCTTGGACGCCTGGACCCCTGGTCCCCCAGGACCCATTGGTCATTTCGCATGTTTTTCCCCAGGCCCCACTCCCCATGTCACGCCCAAAACCTCCAAGGCTAGAGGGTGACTAACTTGCAATAAACAATTAGACTTTTGATTTAAAACATATCTAATAATACTCCACTATAACTTATTGCGCTACCCCATGTAACACTCCAGCAGTGTTCAAGTTGGCTCCTACATTGTCCTCTTCGGTCTGACCTGAGTTTTCACCATTATTCAGATTATTCAGATTCCGATAGTTACTACGTGGGGCCGTCCTAAAATATTCACTAATGTTCAAAATTTCTTATCAAAATATAATTAAAAAATTATAGCAAACAATTTCAAACAAACAAACAACCTAGTCTACCCGATCTTATCCTCAAAACTCTCAATCCAAACCTATTTCTCTTTTATTGTCTACAGAACCTAATAACCTGGTTCCTCTGATACCAAACTGTCACGCCCCTAACCTCAAAGGCTAGAGGGTGACTAACTTGCAATAAAAAATTAGACTTTTGATTTAAAACATATCTAATAATAAGTGCGGAATAAACTTTATATAAAAACTTCAATAAATCTCACTTAATAAAACTTAAAAAAAACTCTTTCAGCACGCAAAGACAAATCTAAACATGATTAGACTCATACTATAGTCAAACATTTATTCTAATAATCACTCAGCTACCCGCCCACGTGTCATCTAATCCTGACTATCGACACGCTCCTGATCAACATCTGGAAATAAGGAAAACAATAGGGGGTGAGTTCGACTACTCAGTAAGCAAAATCATTATGCAAGTGTATATCCCATGAGCAACACTCTAACAGTAAGAGATAGAATATTTAAAATATTTCTAAACTATTGAAAGTTGTTTTTGACAATTTCAATAAAAACAACTTTATCAATAAAACAATTTTATCTATATAACATAATACTATAAAAAATCAGTTTTATCTGTATAAGAAAATCCCTTTAGCAATTACTATGGGTCACGTTTACCCCCGTAACAGGGTTGTGCAGTTGCTACCTAGTTTGGGGATCAGCCAAACTAAGCCAATACTATGGGTAGAATTTTCCTTACTAAGGTTTGGTAATGTCCAAGTGTGCACTCGGTGAGAATCTACAAAAAAAGTCACTCCGTTTCCAGAATGGGTGCACTCAATGGGTTGCAATTGGTACCAATGCACTGTATCTGTAACTCTGTAACTCAGGGTTTGAAAATACATAACATATCATAAAATAAACTTCACTTTGAACTTTGCATCTTTCTCATCTTTTCATGAAATACATGCATAAATCTTGAATAACAATAAATATCAAAAGCTTTGGTTTCAATCAATGAAAACATCATGTAAAATCATTGGACATAAAAATAGGCTCATGTTTACACATTTCATGATATAATCTTTAACAATTTTATCAGAAACATAATGCACATAAAACTCCGAGGGTGTTTAATAAATCATGCAATTTCTCAAATATCATCTCAGTCTTTTAGGAAAATCTAGCATAATAACCCCGCTTACCTGGATCTTCAAGCAAATAAGCCTCTTATTTAGCACCTACCAATACAAAATTTAAAGTATTATAATACGCTCAAACGGAAACACAAATGAAACTCTAAATCTGTCCGACAGTATTAAATCCGAAATTCACTGGTCAGATTCTAAAATATATCTTACCTATCTCGGGTTTCCCTAAAATCCCCTAATTAAAATATGTTCTTCCCTAGGATGTTAAATATACACCTGTAAAATTTCATATACAAATATCTAGTACAACTCATTCAATAAAATCGACATTTTTCTCTATTCACGGAGTCAAACTATACCCTGAATAATTCGGTACTCATCACTTCCAAAATTCATAAAGATCTATTACGATATCCACAAATCCCAAAATTTGTACCAAATATTTATATATCAGTTACACAAATACTCATAAATTTCATGCCGAAATTAGACTCCTATCTATGTCATCCGCTTCAAAATTCCAATCTGTATCAATGAATCTTGCTCAGCAATTCCGATTTCTCTAAGCCTAAATTCCGGATTTTCAAAAACATACCAATATATCTCTAAAAATTACGAAACTTTAACTCTTTCCTCCTGCAGATTTCTAGTACGTAATATCTAAAAATCAGAATTTTTTGATGTCTAAAGTTGGCTATAAAAATATAATTCTATCTACTACGCAGATCAAGAACCTGAATTTTCGTTAAACAAATATTGAACCCAAATTTCAATTACTCCAAGAAACAAATTAAAACTATTTCAAAAATCTTTAAATAATTAGGGATAGATCTAGCCACCCTATGGTTTGATCTCTCATAAAAAATACAAATATAAATCAAGAAATTCGAAATACCTGAAGTTGGTTCAAGAAATTTCGTCTAGATTGTTGAAAGCAAGAAAACCTTTCTTTTTCCTCTCGTTGGTGTAAAATCAAAGTGTGTAAAAATTAAAACCAATATGTAAATCTATATATAGACTCACACTAGTAATAGACTCCCTTTTGAACTCTAAAACTTTTAATTTTAAAAAATCATAAAATCTTTCAAATTTAAAAAAGGTTTGACTAGGTCAAAGATAAAAAAAAAAAATCAACCATTTTAAATGAATTAAACTCAAATTTAAAGATGACATTCCAAAT
This sequence comes from Myrica gale, assembly GCA_963930655.1. Taxonomy (NCBI): domain Eukaryota; kingdom Viridiplantae; phylum Streptophyta; class Magnoliopsida; order Fagales; family Myricaceae; genus Myrica; species Myrica gale. The sequence continues at coordinate 13,605,985 of OZ005611.1, forward strand.
ATCAAATAACAAATTCAAATAAATTTTAAAAATAGAAATCTTGGGTGTTACACCCCACACCCCGGGCACCCACGCGAACCACATTTTTCCCCCTCTGAGCTCTGGCCGTTTTTGTTTAAAAAAAAACAACAAAATGAATCGTATTGTTTAAACTTTAAACCCAGCCCTAGTCCTCACATTGCACTTCGCAAACCCCCCCCCCCCCATTCAGCCCTACACCGGGGTTGAGCAGCCCTAGTTGTTTATATCCATTCCATAGAGAGCCTCTTTGTTATGTCTTGGGTTAGAACAATTATATATTCGTCCTCCTTTATGGATAATTCCACATTTTTTACAAATTTTACTAATTACAAAGGCCCTTATTTTCATACTTATCATTCCTTAACTTAATTTCTAATTTTTTATAGGAATAAAGTAGTTTCTTGAAATTTCTTAACTTCCTAATTGAAATGAATATTAAAGTTGAAAAAAACAAAAAATATAAATTATATGTCCGGCGTCCCATTCGAGAGTTTTGCCCTTTCTTCGCACACATTTGGCTCAAGCTAATGGACATTTTTTACACAGAGAGTTCCGTACTCTATTCGCCACTTATGGCTCATGTAAAATGAACTTTTACTGCACAGAGGGTTTCGCCCTCTATTCGCACAGGTTTGGCTCCAGCCAAATGCACATTTTTTACAGAGTATTTCGCCCTCTATTCGCTCACTTGTGGATCGAGCGAAATGGACTTTTATTGCATAGAGGGTTTCGCCCTCTATTCACTCACGTTTGGCTCTAGCCAAATGGACATTTTTTATAGAGTGTTTCGCCCTCTATTTGCTCACTTGTTGCTCAAACGAAATGGACTTTTATTGCACGGAGGGTTTCGCCCTCTATTTGCTCCCATTTGGCTCGAGCCAAATGGACATTTTTTTACACAGAGAGTTTCGCCCTCTATTCGCTCACTTGTGGCTCGAGCAAAATTGACTTTTATTGCACAAAGGGTTTCACCCTCTATTCGCTCACGTTTGGCTCGAGCTAAATGGACATTTTTTCGACAGAGAGTTTCGCCTTCTATGCGCTCATGGTTGGCTCGAGCTAAATGTACATTTCTTGCACAGAGAGTTTCAACCTATACTCGCTCCTGTTTGGCTCGAGCGAACCGGACATTTCTTGCCTAGGGAGTTTCGCCCTCTTTCAAATTTCAAAGTTTTAGATTTAAATATTATTTTGTTGTAAGGGTTTGTTTGGTTTAAGGTTTGGAATAATTTTATATTCTAATTAAATTTGATACTATTAATTTATAGTTATTATGAGATTCAAAAAATAAAAATAAAAATGATCGATTTTAAAAAAATCAGAGAGTAAATAATTTTAAAAATAAGTATAACTATTTCGGCTTACCACAGATCGAGAGTATATAATTTTTTATAATATAAAAAATGATAAAATATGAAACTAATAAAAATATATTCATAAAAGTTAAATTAACAAGTAATTTATAAATTTATAATTTATGGCTGTTGTAAATTAATTTTTAGTCCTGAAACTTAAATGGGTCGAGAAAAAGGAATGCTGAGGTTTTTGCATCAGCGTCATCCTTGATATCTAACAATTAACTGCGCATTTATCTCTTTTTTTTGTCCTAAATCTGCGTTTATCTATTTGGAATGAAAGCAAAAACAAGAATATTATTTGTCCAGCGCTTTAGCCCATTCCATTTTTCTTTTTCAAAATCTGCGTTTATCTCTTTAGCTTTGGAATGAAAGCAAAACAAGAATATTATTTGTCCAGCGCTTTAGCCCATTCCATTTTTCTTTTTCCAAATCTGCGTTTATCTCTTTAGCTTTGGAATGAAGACAAAAGCGAGAATATTTATCTGGAAAAATATTCTTTGGAGTAAGAGCAGTATCTTCCAACACCATTTCTGAAGGATAGAGCAAAATAATTCAGACAACAAATCTACTGACTCTCACTTCCAATAATGTAAAAGGTTACCCGTTTCCCCCACTACACAAATATGATGCCATGGAATCATCCGTAGTCTCAGCTGAAGGAAACCAAACAGTAAAGAAATCCTCCCAAGGCCAACTCAACTAAAATTGCTAAAACCTTTTAACAAAGGCCAACCCATCGGCTTTGTTTAATTATTCCGGTTTCATCAATGTTCAAGAAAGTGCACGTTAAACAATTCATGGACTTGAACACCAAAATCACAATTTCATCAACGTGAACATTAAAATCATGTTTTTCCCGAGTCACATCATTAGAATTTCCCAGTGACTAAATATTGAATTTCCCTCATATCAAAATATACATGTATCAAAATATGATGAGAATATCAACTACACATGCTATCCTCACTACATCCCTTAAAATAATCCACTCCCCCTCAAAATACTCCCCCCTTTTTGCCACGAATTGACAACGAATCAACTAGCAGCAGAAGTCCAGCATCATCTGTAGAAGAATCAACATCAGCAGCAGACCAAATCTAACGGCTGACGGGGCGAGTACCGTTTTAGTGGTCGGAACATAGTGGTCCGACCACTAAATGTACTGGTCCGACCACTAAAACGGTACTCGCCCCTTCAGCCGTTAGATTTGGTCGGGATTCAATCCAGACCGTGGGTCTGGACGGTCTGGACCCGCACGAGTCTGGACTGAATCCGTCCCCCAGCATCAGTATCAACATCAGAAGAAGAAGACTCCTCAGATCTAGAAGGTGGCTCTCGGTCTATGGAATGACGAAGTTTCACATCCTCCTTGTGTAGACGACGCAATGCTCCATACGTACGGTCATAGTTTTCCTCAAGCTTCTGAAGTTTCTCTGCATAAACTGTAGAGTTCGTCGCAATAGTTCCCACAGTATTTAAAATGTTTGCCAAAGTAAAAGCAAGAGGAGGATCCAAAGGAGAAACAGAGGAAGAAGATGGAATATCTGTGGATGGAGGAATAGGCGGATCAGATGAAGATGGAATAGAGGGATCAACTGCAGAAAGCAACGCAGCTCTCTGACAAGCACATCGAGCAAGATGAACTCGACTCTGAGTGAGGGATACCATGCCAATGGGGTTTTTTAGAGGAACACGATATTCAGTGGAGGGAAATGAGACAAATATTGTATCAATCAATTTCTAAATCAAACATGAATATGGAAGACCTAGTATCTTAGATTTTGATCGATACACAGAAATGATATGAGAACATATAACTGATGGTAAATCAATCGAATCTCCATTCAAAAAGGCATATAACCCTCTTTAGAGGTAAAGTGGAGAAATGTGAAACAGGTAGAATATGTGTAAAAAGGATTCTGCTGATCAAGTGATACTCAGCAAAGAAATCACCAGTATCCAAAGTACTAGCTACCTCTATACCGACGAGGTTCCCCAAACAATAACAAGGCAATAGAGTCAAAGGAAGGAGAACGACTTTTCCTGTAAGGATAAGTCGGTTGTGAGACTATAGGAAGCTCAACAACACGGGCGACAAGTTCAGGAGTAACCTGAAACTTTTGACCACGTAATAAGAATAGAAGCTCAATCATTTCATGGATATTGACAAAGAACTCTTTCACCATGTTCTCATATGGTGAGACAACATCAGTGAGGAAGGAAACGCAACCTCGAGATTCAAACTAAGCTGGGATAATAGTATCCCAGAATTTAGAAAGGATTACCTCTCGCTCATAAAAAGGCTTACGCTTAGCATAACTACCAAGCATCAGCTCATGGGCGTGAGCATCAACAAAGCGATCAGGATCAGGGTTGACCGTTTGCTTCTTGGAAGGTTTCTTTGTGGGTTTGGATTTCTTGGAAGTAGGGCACTTAGGATTAACCATCTGAGACAAAGAGCAAACCAAATTAGATTATGTCAAGAAATTACTCAGATAAACCAAGGTATAAGCGTTGCTCCAACACATAAAAATTAAAATGCATGAACATGAAGAATAATGCAATTAACTGCAGTAAGCTCTCACAAACACGTTCAATGAGAGTCAATGAGAACATGCATAACCTGAAAATTAAGTTGCATTATAATGCAAAGAAGATTCAAGAATAAATTAAGTCAAAGAAATCAGACGAATAACATAGATTAAAGACAATAAGATAGTTTGAAAACAAAACTAAAAAATCATCCAAAAAGAATTAGCCCGAAATAGGACATCCCGAATCAACATTACTCATATTCAGAAACTAATAAGATTCAAGATTAAAACCAAACCAAATCAATCGGAGATCATCAACGTAGCTAGAAAAGCACAAAGAGAAAAACAACCAATCCAACCAAAGTGCAGATGCATTAACCCGAAAACAAATCTCAAATGCAAACAATGAAACTACGTACTTCCAATCAACATATTATCAGTTCAAAACAAATGGAAATCATCAATAAGTAAGAAGAAGAAAGATAAAGACAAATAATCGTAAAATAGAAGTTCCGATCCCCCATAATTTTCGGAAAACCCTAAACCCCAAATTCACAAAATCCAGTGAAAATTTGAAAAATAAACCATGGGTTACCTGGAAATCAAGAGAGAACTTGATTTGAGAGCCAATGCACGGTTGAAAATGAAGATTTGAGCTGAAATAGGAAGAGAAGGGTTAACGGGTGTCGCGGGGCACAGGAGAATAAGAGGGAAAAAATAGAGGGAGAGAGATCAGACGTGCGAGATTTTATGGCTGGGAAAGTTCCTTGATTTAGCAGCGTTTTTCTCAAAACGCTGCTAAAAAGTTCGCTCTTTAGCGACGTTTAAAATAAACCCCGCTAAATTGTGTCTTTAGAGGCGGTCACTGACCGCCGCTAAAACGACTGCGGCTAAAGACATACTCTAGCGGCGGTCTCCAACAGCCACTAAAACAACTGCCGCTAAAGGTCTAACTTTTAGCAGCATTTTTTAAAAACGCCGCTAAATGCGTTCTATAGCAGTGTTAATGATCTGCGTTAAAAAGACCGATGCTAAGGGTTATTGTTTTACGACGTTTGTGTAAAAACGCCACTAAATCCACCCTATAGAGGCGTTTATAGTGGCCGTCATGAAAAAAAAATCGCCGCTACAGACCCTTTTTTTGTAGCTAGCTACCTTTAGACAGGTATGGGTTATTGAGCGTAAACATTCATCAAATGTTCATCTAAGCAAAATTTGTATTTGATCAGGAATAGGCATCTATGCGACGGCTCAACAAACAGCAACAGTACTCATGAACAAGTATGTAGGAGACCACTAGGCCTGAAATTCAATCCCGCAACCTGTGATCTTTATATCGTAGAAGCCTACTTTTGGCTTCTATCGGTAGGATATCCCAAAGCGGCAAAGCCAAACATTTGCCACTTCTACAAAAGGAGTCCCCTTTCGATTCACAAATGCTTTGGACGTCGACAACAAATTTGGAGTGGTATACTTCACGGACAGTAGCATTCTATTTCAAAGAAATTAAGTTTTGCATTTTTTTTGGCTTCTCTCTGAAAATTCAATGGTTTAGACCCAATTGAAAGTTAATCAAAACAACCATTTATTCCGAAAACAAAACACCAAACACCAGCATCTTAAGGAAGGTCAGTCCCAGCATACAACCAAGATAAATCTATATAAAGCTCAGAACTACGGGGTAGTGCCAACTAAACCAAACTTAGCAGCGGCCTAACGAGCAAAGTGATGCACCAAGACATTCGCATCTCTATAGACATGACCAGAACGCCAACTCAGGAACAGTTGACCAACGTCATGAATCTCCTTCACAGTAGAAAGAATACACCACTCAGTAGAACGTGGCCAAGCCTGAATTGTATTAATAACCACCTCAGAGTCACCTTCTAAAAAATATCACGAAAACCCAAATCTGCAACTAGCTCCATTCTCATTTTGGCAGCATGTGCTTCGCCAATCAAAGGTTCCATACCAGCGATTTTTTTAACCCCAGCACCCTGAAAATCACAAGCAATAGCAGCAAGGACAACAAAGCTATAACGAATGGAAACGTCCACGTTAATCTTGAGGGTGGGAGGGGGCTGCCACACATGTAACAGCGACAATTGAAGAGCCTTGCACTAGATAGCCTTGTGTTCCCAGCTCAGAAGCACTAGATAGCCTTGTGTTCCCAGCTCAGAAGCCAGATCATATCTATGGTATTTGCTGCAAAAATTTGGAATAGATGTTGAACTTCCAATGGTATACCGAGTGATTGATGAGGGTGTAAAAGGTGCCGAATCCAATCCTCCACTGATCCATCCCCGAAAGCCACAATATTTAGTTGCCATGGAGACTCGCTCCACACAGCTTTGCTATAAGGATAGACAAATAACAAATGATGCAGAGACTCAGTTGGTTCTCCACATAGCTCATACAACATCTCCTCCGCCAGCTGCGCCAGACCACCAATGTGGAGATTCGCCTTCTGTTTTGTCGGCAATATGTCTCAAACCACCTTCCACAAGAGCAGCTTCAATCGGTCATGTAACTTAAGTTTCCACAAATCACACCAATGAGAAGTCTAAATAGGAGTAACGGCTAGGCTCCGACGCTTCACAAGAGCACGGTGGACAGACTTAACACTGAATTCCCCGAACCTTCTAGAGGCCAAAACAAAGATTTCTCAGTCCCTCCTGCTGAGAAACGCAGATTGAGAATAGCATCAGCTGAGGCTTCAGAGAACACCCTACAGACCAGAGAAGATATCCACACCAACCCGGGCGGTAGGCATGAAACCATCCAAAGTAGGAAGCCAAGGGTCTCGTCAAATATCAATATCAACACCAGTCCCCACACGATAACACATCCCCTCTTGCAACACATAACGGGATTGCACTATGCTTTTCCAAACCCACGAGGCCTGCCCTGCAGTGACCACATGCTAAAAAAAACCCTGCCTTTAACATATTTTCCATGCAAAACTCAGATCCATAGCTTATCATGAACAGTGAGCATTTGCCGAGCCAACTTGGAGACAAGCGATTTATTGAGTTCAGAAAATAGTCGTATTCCCAATCCCCCTTCACATTTTGGAAGGCAAATAGATTTACAGGCTTTTAAAGTAAGATGACGATGATTCTTCCCCTTATAACCCCACCAAAAATGTGTCAGAGCCCGATCAAGCTCACTACACCAGGATTGCGGCATCATATAAAAACTCATGAAGTAGGACGGAATAGCACTTGTGACAGATTTAATCAACATCGTACGTCCAGCCTGAGAGAGAACCTTAGCCTTCCAACTAGAAAATTTCTGTAGAAATTGTTCTTTAATCCCATTCACCACCCGACCTCTAGCACGAGGAATAATCAATGGGAGACCAACATGTTTCACCTTAGGAGGTAATTTTTTAAGATGCAGAAGATCCAAAATAGGCAAAATAATCTGACCATGGAAATTCCTACTAAATTGCACTGAAGATTTGTCTTTATTCACCTTCTGTCCCGACCAAGCCATATACTTATCTAAACAATCATTCAATGTAGCAGCCTCACTAATAGAAGAAGCCTTGGCAAAGAGGAGCAGATCATCCGTAAAAAGTAAGTGAGTAATACTGCGGGCATTACGGCCCATCTGAATACCTCTCAAACATCCCCGACTTCCTCATGAAGCAATAGACGGAATAAGACTTCTGAACACAAGATAAATAAGTAAGAAGATAGAGGATCACCTTGGCGAAGACCCCGTGAAGATTGAAAACTTCCAAACGGACTACCATTGATAAGAATGGAGAACGATGAGGTAAAAATACACTGTTACACCCAGTTCACCCATACTGGGCTAAAACTGAACTGCTCAAGAATTTTCATAACAAATTTCCATTCAACTCTGTCATACGCTCTCTCCATATCTGTCTTGATCGCCATCCAACCCTATCTTCCTCTTTTATGGTTCATACTATGAAAAACTCAGCCGCCACAATATAGTTATCTTGAATAGCTTTTCCTGGAACAAAAGCAAGTTAAAACGGAGAAATTAGTTTCGGGAGAACTAATTTCAACCGTTCTGTCATAATCTTGGAGATGAGCTTATAAATGACATTGCACAGGCTAATGGGACGGAACTGACTGGCCTTAGAAGGATTGTCCACTTTCGGGATCAAAGTAATATTAGTAGCATTAAGTGTGAGTCCTAGTTTCAGGATTAAGGCAACCCAAGAAGGGGGTAAATTGATTTTCTAAACTTTTCGGTTAAAACCCCCAAAGTTGTGTTTGCAAGTAAATACTACTTTAGCACAAGTATATAATATGCGGAATTGTAAATAAGTGCTAAATTAAGGAGTAGGGATAAGAGAAGTAAACACAGTATTTTTAGGTGGTTCGGCAAACCCGCCTACATCCACCCCTCAAGCTCCTTCACCGAGCCTTGAGGTTTTCCACTATCTTCCAATAGCTTTTACACACTAGCTTCCGGGTGCTAGTGAACCGTACAAGTGTTTTCTCCCGGGCTCAACACTCAAACCCACACAAATGGTTTTTTGGCTCACCACTCACAACCTCACCAAGCTTGAGATATACACTCTCAAAGCTTCTTCTTTAGTGAACAACCTCACTAAAGGAAACACCTCTTTTGATAGGTAGATTGAGGAACAAGACTCTCTCAAAGAGTAGATATAAAAGTGGAAAGCTCTATCTCTTGATTCACACAAAGACAAGGATGTGAAAGTGTAATTTGTGTGAATGCTATGAGAAATATAGAATAGGAAGGTTTAGAATATTTCTCAAGTAGTAGAAATGATATGTGGTCGTTGAGATTTTTTTAGACGAAATGAAATTGTATTTATAGGCCACATATGAAAACTAGTCGTTTATAGCCGTTGGGAGTTTTTGCTAAAATGAGCCGGTCGACCGCTACATGAACCGGTCGACCGCTTCAAGTTACCGTTACTCCAACGGTCATATTGTCAGAAGCTTCAACGGCTCTTTTGTCAAAAACCAACCGGTCAACCGTTACATGAGGCTGTCAAAGTACCGGTCGACCGCTTGAACAGCCGGTCGACCTCCTGAACTTAAGCATGATCCGGTTCTTTTAAAAATAAGGTTTTTGACCACTTTTAAACACCAAATTTTGAATACATACTTCTCATAAGTATATGAAAGGTTTGGGAATATATTTGAGGTGTTTTGAAACCTTTAAAAATATTATAATCTTTCAAACAAAAGGTAAAACGGTTAATGCACATTTTGAAAGATATTCAAGTGCGTGATTCAAATCCTTGTCAAATGTGAAATAAAGAGTTACAAGGATTATACCCTAAGGTCTTGAATCTTTACTTTAAGCTACTTGCATCTTCTTGTTCTTCTTTCTTCAAGGTTTGGCTCTTTTCGTCAAGTTGTCTTTGTCTTTGAAGATGTCCATTTTATAAACTCATCCATTTATTGTAATCATCAAAATCTCAATTGTGCACAAAAGCCTACATTAAGATTATGAAGTAACTCACCAGAAGAAAAAATTCTTGCACGGCATTAACTACACCCACCACTTCCCAGAAGTGCTTAAAAAATAAGACAGTCATACATCAGGACCTGGTGCTCTCTCCCAACTCATCTTCTTGAGAGTACCAAAAATCTCATCTGCATCAGGAATTTTAATCAATATCACATTCTCCTCCTCGGTGATCAAAGGCTCAACTAACATCTCCAAATCATCCGGGATGGTAGGATGGCTAGTGGTGAAAATTTGCTGATAGAAATCCACCATTTCTTTGACAATCGCTTCCCGGGAGGATATCCATCCACTCCGCTCAGATTTCAACTTTAAAATAAGGTTATGGCATTGACGAATAACCGTCGAGGCATGGTAGAACTTTGTGTTCAAATCACTCAAAACCAACCAATTCTCCCTAGACTTTGTCTCCATAGAATTTCTTCACGTTGTAACTGCTCATCCAACTCCAAACTGAGCTACTTTGCCATCTCTAAATTTTCAGACGTTGGGGAGGCCAATTGATAATGGGCAAGGTGATATTTGGTGTGCTGAAGAGCTAGCTGAATCTGACCAAAGAAAGATTTGTTCCACTTTCGCAAAGCATAACGAGTGGCTCAGATCTTCATAAATAGCCCATGTGCATGAGAAATCCCACCAATCGAAGACCAAGCTGCTTCCACTACATTCATGCAAGACACTTCCCGCTTCCAAAAGGCCTCAAATTTGAAAGATTTCAGTGCAGTATCAGCTGAACCGAAAAGCAACAATACGAGCAACCTATGATCAGAATTCATCATTGTGTGGTGAATAATAGCAGCATTTGGAAAAGCCACCCGCCAAGGCAAATTAGAAATACCACGATCAAGGGGCTCCCGAATACCTCTGACGTTTATTGCACCAAGTAAACTGAGCAAATCCACAAGAAGAGGATGAAGAACTAACACGACCACCTTGTTTCTTTGAAGACTCAAGAATATCATTAAATATCTCATTCAAAACCAAGGTTTTTGATCATCCTGATACAATTGATGCATATCCTCCCAAAACCTCGCTTTATCCTTCCAAACTGCAGGCCCACAAACCAAAGTACAAAGAAAAATAGGATCATCACCACCAGGTTCCATTTCCAAGTGGATAATATTCTTAGATTGCCAAAGTACTGAAAACGGAAATCTGAACGCCAACAAAAGACAAGACCACCTCTCCAGCCCAACAGAGGGACAGTCAAAAAATAAGATAAGCCAATTATATTCATAACACAAGAAACAACATCACAATCAACTATAGTCTCCATAATAAAAATGCCCACCGGGTCTATTGTTTTCACAATGTCCCGAAGGGCTCTCGCTATCGAGGGTCGCCCCAATTTAAGTTGAGGAATTAAATATATTTGTCAAGAACAGTGTTGATTAAACTGACCAAAATATGTATGTAATTTTGGGAAGATTATGACATGACCAGATACTTATGTAGATATTTGTTTCTCTTCTTGTCGTTGATCGTAATGTTCCCTTTTTTATGTTATAGTGGATGGTTAAGGATAATACTAGAATGGGACAAAACAGGGAGGTTGATGAAGTACAACCCACGTACCAAGAAAGTGATTGTCTTGCTCAAAGGCTTAGCATTTCCAATCTAAGCAAGGACAGTTCCTTCCTTATACTACCCAAACATGTTAGTTTTAAAAACGTGTTCTAGAGAGAGACTCCTCCCTCTCTCTAGAACCCTTTCCCTCTTTTCCTGAACCCCAACCCGTCGTCTCTGCTCTGGAAAGGGGAGTCCTCCCTCTCCTCTCCTCCAGCTCTTCTCCTGGTGGCCGGAGGTTCCCTTTTCCTTATTTTTCCGGCCTTTTTTGTGCTTTTTCTTTGCTTGTTTTAGAGATTAGATCTCGGCCTCTCCGATGGTCTTTTCTGTAGACGGCCCCCGTGGTGGTCTGGACCTGCCCCACCGTGGTTGCCTCCCCCTCTTGTTGTTTTGCACATTTTTTTGGAGGTCTGGCCTCGCCACGCCGTGCTCAGCCCCCTTGGTGGTCCCTGCTATCTCTGTCCGACCTCCCTTTGCCGGCGCCTAGAGGTCACGCGTAGCCTTCCGCGCGTGTGTCGCCTAGGGGCTCGGATTTTTTGCTTCCTGCCACTCTTGGTAGGTTTGTGAGGCCCTTTTGTCTGCCACTGTTTTGTTCCGCCTAAAGTTACGCCTTCTCCTCCTCTCTTGTATGCAATCATTCATTGCCTGAAGATTTCCCTGAAGGGGTCAGATCGTTGCTCAGTTTGCCCCTCCTATAGTGGAAGCCGTCATCGCCTTGAGTGGTGGTTTTGTTGTGTTTCGGTCTTTGTGACCGGTTTGTGTTTGTATTGTATTCTGGTTTTTGTGGCCAGTTTATGGTCTTGGTTGTTTCACAGCTCTTATGGCTATTGGTGGTCCCAGCTCTTGTGTCTGGTTATTGTAGGGCCTTTTGGTCCGTTTAGGTTGTTCACTGGCCTTTTGGTCGATTTTCTGCTTAGTATTAGTTGTATACTTCTCGGTTTTTAATAAATTATTTTTACCTAGAAAAAAAAAGTTCCTTCCTTCTACTCTCAGAGAGCGGCGCATACCAAGTTGTACGGTTTTGGCTTGAAGGTCCCAAGAGATACATCAGAAGTTTTTTGTCAAGTCGAAAGAGCCCCAGATAACATTAAGAGGAACATTGATGGCCAATTTTGGGTGGCATTAAATGGGGGAAGAGATCCCAAATCCGGATTACAATCTGGATGATCTAAACCATGAAATTGCCATCCCACGGTCAACAAAAGATGTTGTGGCCGCCAAACTGGACGAAGAGGGTAAGGTTGAAAGTATTTTGGATGGAAAGGGTGGGAAGGCTTTGGACTCGGCCAGTGAAGTTGAAGAACACAACGGGATTCTGTGAATAGGATCTGATGTGAAGCCATATGTTGGTGTTGCCAAAACTTTGGATTGATAGATAAAGAGTTTTAGGATTCTACAGTGTGAATGAATTTTTTTTTTCTAAGTATACAGTGTGAATGAATAAGTGGCATTGTCTTGCTACATTAGATGCCTACAATTTAGAACATGTTAGGCCGAAACCATTCATTTGTTTTGAATTCTCATAGCTATCGAGTTAGTGGGTAAATGTTTGGACTTCCCTGCCACAGCGAAAAGCCTTTGTGCTCAATAGAAATCATTAATTATACCAATGAAACGCACGTTCACCCAACAGAAAATTGACCGATAAAAACCTGAGAATAGAAGTCTGATGCTCCTGGAGAGCGCGTTTAGCTTCCATTGCATGAAAGGATGGTCACACCTTCCAACGCACGTTCTTTAAAAGCATAAAGCAACTCTTAATTCACATAAAGCCTAGAAGGTAATATTGCATCTCCCCCATACACAGAAGATTTGGAGAACAAACTAAATGAAACGACTCTTTAAGTACGACTCAGAGTAAAATGTAGCACATATAAAACATACGTTCAAAAACAAATATGAATGCACAAAACGGCCATATACATTCCAATATCTACGTAAATACAGCACCAGACCAATATTGTTCTAAAGTCCTAAATTCTTAAAAGCTCAATTCTTATCTTATAACCTGTGCCATCGACCGTGTCAAATAGAAGAAAGGGGGAGTGGGGAGAGGGACTTCATGAATTTAACAACCAGCAACTTGGAATTCCATTCTCCTCCAAAGACTCAACAAAAACAATGTTTAAACTGCGCAAGTACCGCTACCAGAAAAATTTCCCAAAATAGGAAGCCTAGAATGTAACAATCCCACATTGGTTGGGGAATAAAAGTAATGCCTTAATATAAGCTTGGGGGCACCTCCACTTGGTAAGCCGATTTTCCAAGGTGTGAATCTCCAAGCTTATGTGGGTCCATTACAAATGGTATCAGAGCCGGTTGTGGGCTCTTGTTCTACCCCGCCACAACGCCTACGGAGTGGCCGGCCATGGATCCGGTGATACGGGCACGACTCTAGTCCAAGGAATAGAAGGCATGGCCATGGATCCAGTGGAACGGGCATGACCCCAGTCCGGTGAATAGAAGCCCCATGGTGCTCGACCAACATGGGCGTTGGTCTTAAAGGGTGGTGGTATGTAACAATCCCACATTGGTTGGGGAATAAAAGTAATGCCTTAATATAAGCTTGGGGGCACCTCCACTTGGTAAGCCGGTTTTCCAAGGTGTGAATCTCCAAGCTTATGTGGGTCCATTACAAATGGTATCAGAGCCGGTTGTGGGCTCCTGTTCTACCCCGCCACCACGCCTACGGAGTGGCCGGCCATGGATCCGGTGGTACGGGCACAACCCTAGTCCGAAGAATAGAAGGCACGGCCATGGATCCAATGGAACGGGCATTACCCCAGTCCGGTGAATAGAAGCCTCATGGTGCTCGACCAACGTGGGCGTTGGTCTTAAAGGGTGGTGGTATCTAACAGTCCCACATTGGTTGGGGAATAAAAATAATGCCTTAATATAAGCTTGGAGGCACCTCCACTTGGCAAGCCGGTTTTCTAAGTGTGAATCTCCAAGCTTATGTGGGTTTGTTACATAGAACCAATTAACGCATTCTAAACCGTTTACATTGAACCATTATTCCTGGCTTTACTTATATACACTCGACATGGGGGATCAAACTATTCTCTGTATTTTACTTATCAAACAGAATTCGTGAGTGGCAGTTTCGAGTGTTTAAAGTCCGAGAGAGGGGGAAGGGGAAGGATGAGAGAGGGTCAAGGGTTTTCGATACATTTTAAATGTGGTTGAGTCTGAATTGTTTGAGATTCTGCTCTTTTAGATCTCTGTTAACCCATTTGTGTAGCTGGTGAATGTGCGTTCTAAAGTTATGATGTTGTTTGTTCGTAACTTTCGCAATGAGTCCAAGGAATTTCAAGTTTCAGTTAGTGCTAAGGGAGTGGTTCAGTTAGCCGCATGGAGTGTAAGGTTTTCGTCTGAGATCATGATGGGGAGGTACGGAGCAGTCTGGATGGTGAATATGACTGATAGGCTGCTGGAGCTGATTTTGCTTCTAAGTTTAAAGAATCAAAACGTAGTTTTTTTTTTTTGCAACTCTGTTCCAACAAAGGTGGAAGATTTGTAGCAGTCTCGGAGTATGGTGGTCGTCGGAGGCTTGGGGCGGTAAGGATTCCAGAAGGCAAGAATGGTCATGGGTGGCGGATTGTGAACCAGGTATTTAAGGAGGTGGTCTCCTCCTTCAGTCAACGTAAGGTGGTGCCTCAGGGTGCTGTTGGAGTGCGTTCTAACGTTTCCTTCGCTAACGATGTTAAGTCCGGAATGCCTTTGGAGGTAGGCGGCGAGAAAGGTTCTTTTCGCAGTAGTGAGGAAGGTAAATTTTTGAAGGTGAAACACCTTCGACCGTTGCAGAGGTTGGCAGCATACTGATGTCTCGTGCGAAGCCGAAGATGTTGCCTGCAAAACAGACGGATGGCTCTTATGTTCCCAAGGGGGACGCATTTAAGGCAGTTACGGCTGACGTGAATTTGGGTGATTGTTTTTGTTTGAAGCATTTTCGAGATAGGCTAGTATTTTAAAAGTTGGAGCTGGACAAACTTTTTGTCTTGATGAGAAAGATGGGTGAGTCAGGCCCAACGGGCGAGGGTGCGTGCTCTCCAAGAGAAAAGCTCCTTAAACAAGGAATAATAATAGCGAACAATCTCCTCAGAAATACGCTCCTGAACCTCCAATAACTCTCCATCCACCTCCAAGCTGTCAATCGAGTTAATTCTACGATCAGCCATACGATGAAAAAACTGGGTACACCTAGCTCCCTCCTTAAGCCACAAAGCGCGAGACTTTTGCCTCCAGCTAGTTTCCTTCGTGCCAATCAAAGTATTTAGCTCAACAAACACCTCCAATTTGCATCTCCTACCTTCCTCATCAAGATCCCCACTCTCGTCCCTCCCATCCAACGAAGATAACTCACCCAACAACAAAGACTTCCTATAATTCAGATCGTCAAATACCTCACAGTTCCACTTAATAAGATCTGTTGCGCACATTTTACTGCATTGTTTGGTTGCTAGGGAGTTGTGGTCCTTTGTGCTCTCCATTAGAGACTATGCTTGGGTGATGCCTAGGCTAGTACCTGATGTCTTGTTGTGCTGAAAAAGGGATTTTAAAGACCCTTGGGCCTTAACTATTTGGAGAATGATCTCTGCACGTCTTTGGTGGAATTTATGGAAAGAAAGAAATAATAGATGTTTTGAGAGTGGTTGTGTCCATTGAGGATCTGAGGGGCATTTTTTTGCAGTCTTTGTTCTTGTGGGTGAATGCTATCTTGGGTTCTCCCTTTTCGGAGCTTTTAGATTTCAATATTTTTCTAGCTTGTTTGGTCTAGAGGTCTCAGTACAGTCCTTTATTCTGTTCCTTCTATTCCTTTTTCTTTTAATAAAATTGCCTTCTCAAAAAAATACACTCGTCATGCAAATTGTCTATAGAAACGCTTTCGTATCAAAGATAAGTAACCAGGGAATTTCATTTTCGACATGAAAAGAAAGATATGAGGGAATCAACCATATTTAAGAATCCTTGTCCGTTAAACTTTGCTAAGGATGGAGGAACCTTAGGCGAAAACGAAGCACGTAGAGGTGCCTTGCCACAATCCTTAAGATAATAGCCGTTCCAATTCCTGGTCAAAGTCTTCATTGTCTTGATGCTGTTGTGGCTCTTCTTCTTGTTGTAGTGGCAGCGGCAGCAATTGCAGCTGCAGTTGTTCTTTAGGAGGATGTTGACTGAATCCTGTTTGTTGATAAAATATGTCTCTTTGAGCATTCCACTCATGAGCAATCTTCTCCATTGCATCTCCAATCAATTTTTTGTCTTCAGAAATATGTTTTATGTCTTGGACATCCACCACCTTGCCTGCTTCTTTAACAAGAAAGAAAAAGAAATTTATTCGCAGATGGCACACAATAATGTGCGTACAAATAACATTTTTGTTTTAATCGGTACAGAACAATATGGTTAACCTCTCTTAAAAAAAGGTATATATTTTAAAGAAAACGTCCACCATAATTAGAAAGATATTTGCTTCCTGAATAAAAGTTTTCATTTTTTTAATAAAGCTTTCCTTACCCAAAAAAAAAAAAGCTTTCATTCAGCTTTATCTAGCTATTCCAAGTTTTGATTTCATTATACTCTACTATTGCTCAGTTATTATTATTCATTAAAAAAAGTATCCATCGTTGATGATATTCTATTAAGTCTAATTTTGATATGCTATAACATTTTAGAAAGACTGATATTACCATTTCCAATGTAATGACATTGTATCCCTGTTTAATTTCATTGACCACTTTCACTCATATCTAATCATAATCTGGAAATGGAATACAAATACTATGAACTAATAAAACTCAAAGCATATCTATACATTCTTATTAGGGTGGACAAAAACCAAGAGACATTGACATTCCAACGAATAATCCATATTTTACTTGACTTCCATTGACACTGTCTCCTATCAATTACCCAGTAATATTTTAATGCAGGATGGGAAACAAAATTTCTTGTCTATCTACATTTCGGTTAATGGAAATCATATTTTCAAATACTTGACATCACCATGCTTTATTTTAAAGCTACATATTTGGCCCCCGCTAAATAGATGTTCTAGCCACTGCATAAATGTAAACCTTGTCATTCTAAAAGAAGGGAAAAGTGGGAATTGGAATTTATGCTAATCATTTTTAAGTTATTCCATATTCACATTCTTCTCAACATTCATCAACGATGTGCATTGTAAGGAAGACAAATGGTTTCTGTACAATGATTAAAAATAATAATAATAAGATATCATTGCAGATCACAATGGCTGTGAATACCCGTTAGAATATTCCCAGCCAAATCCAAAACTTGACTTATAATTCATTCACTTCAGATATCATGAATGACTGGATTGGCCATTTTAGCTTCGCATCATGATATCAAGTCATACTGTTAAAAGTTATGTAATTCTGTTGATTATTGCGTTTCTGCTGAACTTGGTGAATGAAAATAAAATACCTCCAATGGCCAACTTCTTGGCTTCTGCATATTCTGTTGACATATTCTGGACGACATTCAAGTCAACTTCCATACCCTGATATATTTTGGAATGTCAAATGCAGGCTAAAATAAAAGCTACTTTGAAGAGAACAGTACAAAAATTATTGCACCCATTTTGTCAAGTGAAAGACCACCTTATCAACAAGCAGATAAATAGCTTGAAAAGTGTAAGAGGAAAACCTGCTCGTCTATGCCTTAAAAACTTCTACGACCAACTAACAGGTTGTCAACCCAACCAATCTATTCGAGTCAAAATTGTGGACCTAACAGCTGAGTGAACTCTTATAAGTGTGAAACCAAGATCAGATAATGTTTGACTATGGCAGCAAAGAAAAATTAACCAAAACAAAAACAAGGAGCAAAAGACGGTATGTATTATTGATATGGAGACAGAAAATACTAGAAATGAATATCTCCCGACAATACCCATTTTCCATCAAGGTGGTTCAAAATTAGCATTATTCAACCGGATCATTGCTCAGTCAGCACTCAACTAATTTGGTCCTTAGCAACATAATTAATGAAGCAGAATAAGCACTCTCAGCCAAACAGTACAGCAAAATTTTCCTAATTTTCTTCATGTTACAGTAGTTTATAGCATGTATCATGTTTGGAGCCATCTAAGTTGGCTTGTCACAGTGCATTTCCCCAATTATTTTAACAGCAGGATCGTCTCAGGTAACATCATCACAACACTCTTTTCTTTTCCCCGATGAGTAGATTGCTAATGGCCACTAATGCTTTTCATTATTGTTTGTTGAATATTGATCACGTGATAGATTTCAAAACTTCCAATCAAATGAAATTTTAGGAGACAAATGATAATTTGCCACAATATCGGAGTAGATGGTTTTTAAAAGGCCGAAAAAAACAGTCTTTAAACAGTCTTGAACTCAAACAGACTCCATTCTATCTATCCTTTTAAGTTGTAAAACAAAATTAAAAGAAAAAATAGCACAGGGAGACTAAAAAAAAAAACCAACGGGCGGGCAGGGTTGGTGTGTTTAAGATTTTTGAACAAATTGGGATTCTCAATAGTGAACACACAACTCATGCATGTGCAGAAAATTGAACTCACGAATTTATCCTCCATTTCTTTCCCTTACAGGAAGGAGATGCCATGGGTTTAAGGACCATTGACGACAATTGCCTCTACTCAGTATTCCCAAAACCGATCTTGCACCCATTGCTGGCAGGTGTACATTAAGATTCACCATTTCCTATCACCTTACAATTTAGGATTAGCAATTTATCATCCATGAACATACAGCCCATGCATGCACAGAAAATTGAACCCATGACCTCACCCTCCATCATTTTCATATGGCAAGGAGATGTCATTGGTCAAAAGACCATTGGCAACACTCATCAATGTTTAGTATTGCCCAAAACAAACCTTACACCATTTGTTGCTAGTTTTCCAAATATTGAGGCTGTCGCATATCCACATAAGGGATAGTATGGGGAAAATCATGAAAAAAAAAAAAAAACCATGTTGTTGTTCCTCTTAAGTATGCCACAACACACCCTTTGAAATGCCTGAAATTTTGTGGGGTATGACCTGAAGATGCCTAGATTTTATTTCTGCCTTATATCATTCAGCTGAATCACAGCAGATTTTTCTTTTCTTTTTTGTTTTTTTTTGGGAGGCGGGGGGGGGGGGGGGGGGTGGACTTGTATGGTACTGAAAAAATGCATTGAAAATGAAAAAAAAAAATCAAAGAGGTGGAGGATACAGTCATGGGCATTGAAGTACAGTTTCCCTGTAAGCTGCTAATATTATGTCAATGCCACAATTTAGGACAAATTACTAGTTTCTATGTTCTATCGCACATTTGGTTGTGCTTGGGGCTCGACGTACCAAGTTTGAGTCTCAAGGGTGTGGGATGGATTTTCCTACTGCTGGGCGAGTTCTTGACTTATCTACTCCCTAGGTTGTGAGGTCGGTCCAGTGGGCTGTAGTTTGTACTTCAGGGTTGAGCCAAACAGGTCCGGCTTTGGGGGATTTCCACGTTTTCAAAAAAAAATGTTCCACAAACTAAGGCTATTCATTGTAAAATTTACATAGTTGATATGTATATTCTTCTCAGCCCAACGAGTGTATAGACTTGCACAAAAGTATGAGGCATGTAACATACCAAGTCCATGTTAAGGAAGTGCTCTATCCGAGTATTAGAAAATAACCTGTCAGTCAAAAGGAAAGCAGGAAAGCAATATGAAGTTCGGAAAAAAGTTTTTATCATCAATAAAATATCCAAGGACAGAAAATACAGAATAAATCAATATGTTGGCAACATACGTATTGTATGCAACGTGAATGCGGGCATTCTGCAATTCTGTGAGTTGAGTTACTGTCTCAGTAACAGAGCCTTCATTTATCTCCACAGACCCAAAGAGGAAAATGTTTTTCTCAAGCATCAATCTGACCAAAGTAGGTACTACTTCTAGACCTTTTGCTTTTGCATCAACAACAAGGCTTGCAAGTTTCTTCAGCTCCCCTGTCAAATGGAAATTGAGGTAAGTTATATGCACATGAGAAGAGAACATAGAGACAAAGAGAGACGTGTAAGTTATTTAAAGAAAGGATATTCACTTCCATCACCACAGTAACTTAGAGAATACTTTTAACTTTCACCAGAACCATGCAAGAATCAGTGAAACAAGCAAGCCAGCTGCCTGAGTTCGATATGGTCCAGAGGACTACTTTTATTAATTAAAATTCATTCAGAGGAAAAGAGACAATAAAGGAGCAAAACCCAGTACATAAGAAGTATACAAGATAAACACAGAAAAGGAAAAGCTAATATCGAAAATTTGGAAGATTCAAAACATCCACTCATACACACACATATAAATAGAAGAAACTTAAAGTTCAACAAAGTTTAAGCCTTCACATTTGCATCTCCCTCCCTCTCTCTCTAAATACACAACTTGATGCATAAGTGAAGATCCTTCCAAATTTCACCAACATGCAGTCTCTTCAAAACTGCCCTTCCAACACACCACTAAATCAATGGATGTCATAAACATAACCACATAAACAGAATTCGCTAGCAATGTTACACTGGAGAAGTTCATACTGTCTCTGTGCAAGATCACACATGCGTACCAATGCACTACCATTACTTGATGCTTCCAAAACTCATTCACTGCCTTTGGTTTGGCAAGTAGGCCCCCATCTAGTCACTTAGGACACCTATTTGTCAAAGAGGCAGCAAGGATTCAACTTCAACTCTTAGCTTCTGCTGTTTTCCAAGTAAAAATGTTGTCACGCCCAGGTACTTTTACCCTACAAATACTCCTCCATGAAAAGAAATACCTATCTCCAATATTAAAGAAATTATAACAAGATTTAACTTGAAATCCTGATTTCTAGCAGCCTCCAAATCATTTTATCATCACCATCCTCACAAGCCTTAGTATAATATTATAGCTCACTAAGGAACCAACCATTCATGTTCAAAATCATGCACAACAATATTAAAGCTAGGATTCCAACAAAAATTTCCATGCACGCACAATATATTCTCCCACTCTATCATTTTCATCCTGCACAATATGAAAATCTCACAACATGCCAAGTTTCAATAATGTTTTCCCCCATAGTAATAATGCCAACCTTAACTCCAGTGACCACATCAAATCCAATCAATTTCAAAATTTCTCCTAAACCTCCATTAGTACACTTCCACAAATTAACTCCACAGGGATCCTGAACTTCATCTGAGCACAAATTATTCCCATGCAATCATGTATCAACCGCAAGCCTTCACCAATAGTGGTCTTCCTTCTCAATACTACTCCACAGCCATTTACGCAATAAACTTTGTGGATAATAGATATGGATATTAATCCAAAATCCAAACTTACCTGGACCTATGATTGTTTAAATTGTTCTTCATTGTTCCTTGAATGTCTTGCCCTAATTCCGTAGTAATAAAGAGATTGTTGATTGATATGAGTGATAAGGTATATTTGACCAATAGCCAGGAAAGTTTATGGTTATAAAATGAATGTGTCTTCTATGAATAGAGTATCAAGACATGATAGAAAAAATGATCGTCAATCCAATATAACAAAAATCAATAAAAGGTCCAACAAATCAAGAGGATATAAATAAAGTCTACCAAGTTGAAAAAAATACAGCCATAAATGACAATTACCAACTTTAAAGGCTTATGATATGTAGTTTAATGGTTAAAATCCAAGACGGAGGAGATGAATGATTACACATATTTGGTTGGGCCGTCATATTTACTCCAAGGAATCACTGAACAAAATTTTAAGCAAAAGATGCACACCATGCCAATGCTCTAAGCTGACCCATGCAGAAGGGATTTTCCAATCCAAAGTAACCCCTTTGTGGTATTCTACGTGATTTGGTAATGAATAGTGTAGGGTTTTGTGATCAAGTGGACAATCGGGATGGAATAGTTGTTGGGTGGTTATTACACACTATCGTTAGATCTGTCACATGTCAAGCAGAACCTATGCGAATATTACCATAACAATGCACTGCAACAAATGTACAAGAGATAAATAGGCATTTTCAAGTATCTGAGGATATTCCATATAGTTAACGTACGAAAATGCAAAATAACATTTGCATTAGACCCATATAAACTACAACCAAAATATAAAGTTCCTCCCAGTGTAGTATCAAGGTCAAACTGCAAACATACCAAGGGATAGATAAATTCTGAAAGGAGGTTTGAAAGGTTGAGTCTCATAGAGGCAGTAAAGGCAATAAAGCCCACCCAATCTGTGCGACAAAGACGCATTACCTATCACGTAAACTGCATAGGAGTATATGAGAGTTACCATAGTACATTAAACATAAAAAGGAACACAAAGAAAATAACTTCTGATGGTAATATAGAAAAAAACAACGCAGCAGTGCTTTTTAGAGAGAAAAATCTGAATTTAAAACGTTTAATCTGGGATCCAATGGCATCTCATTCTTTGGCAACAAGAAGAAAGATATTGACCAAATCAACCCATGTAAAGAGCCTACCAATTGAATGGGCATACAATGATTGCATAAAGAAGGCCAAGTTGGAAGAAGGACTAGCCTCGAATATGAACGAGAACTTTCTAGAAAGCCATACTCTCTTCATATCAGCCAAAGCAATTGATTCATCCTGTCACTCCCCCAAAACGAAAAAATGGAAAAATTAAAACATCAAGCCCTAAAACTTAAAATAAGGAAAAAAATAGAGAAGTTAAAAATTTAATGAAATAATTTAAGAAACATCTTGTTCAATTAATACCTTAGCAAACTCGTCAATCAGCTCATCAATGTCACGCTTGAATGGAGAGAGATCCATTATATCCCTCAAAATCGAGTATCAAAACAGCAGAAATTTGAAGACATTAGGCTGGAAGATAAAATCACAATAAATACAAGAAAAAGGATTCACAGGAAAAAAAATTCTTGTTTTTGCTCCAAATCTGTATCATAATGTATAAGCAAAGAAAACAAATTAAAGAGAGCTCTCAGAGGCAAGGAGGTTCTGGAAAGTTACTGTAAATATAAATTTGATAGTAGCGCACCTACACCAAGTCACCTATTGTAAACCAAACAACAACCTGAATGATGTATTGGCTCAGGAAACAAAAAAAACAACCAAATGCATTGAAGGACAAAGAATGAACGGACAATGTGAGAGAGCTCAAAGAAGATGAAACGCATGTAGGCATTATTCAGCTCTGTAAATGTAAATTCCTGGTTTATATAGGGTTCAACTTGTCGTTAATAGGCCCTTCGTTTTACCGACTAGACTACATACGGCCACTTGAAAAGCTCCAATCCATCTTTAATCTTACACATGGATAGAACCAGCTCTTCTCTCCAACCTTAAACAAATCATCCAATTCATAACTTATAGTATGCTCAGACTAACAAGTCATAGCTCTATAACATACCATGTAACCCCCTGAACCTAAATAAAACCAGCAGTATTAACACTTAACTTAATTCGAATCACCTACATGACTTAAATAATTATTAGGGAAATATGTACACTTCAACTAAGCGCCAAACTGAAGATTTACCAAACTTTCACCCATAAAAGAATCTGGATAGCACCTAAAAGTAATTTAAAAATCTTCATACAACAACTGAAAATCCAAACTTCTCAGTTCTATATCACATCATGCTAGACAGCACATCTATTAAGGATAAATACCTTACTTTCACATATTATATGGCTAGATTAACTATATTCAAGCACCTCACACAATAAGTCTAATATTCAATAACTTTTTTTTTTCTTGGCTAATATTCAATAAGTTGCGAGAAAATATCAGAAGCAAAATATTAACTTTAAAGTGCTGTCAGTTAAATGAAATTATATAAAGCTTATTTATCAAAAAAAAGTTTACTGAAATTATATTTAGATCAGATAGCCTTTTGACTACAAATTTTGTTCTGGGAGTTAGGAATATTATAAAGAACCCCCAAATTACTCAAATCTAACGACATGCCAAAATCAAGAAATGCCAACACAGCAGTCATACTTACACTTCAAGATCTTTTTAGGATTCTGAAAATGATTTCCAGGGACTCATATAGGTTACAGATTAACATATACAGTGGCTACACCTCAAAAACAATATACCAGAATATTATTTTGGTAATTCTTCATATATTCTCCCATTGCAAGAAAGCAGTAGAACTGTTCTTCGAAATTTACCTCAGTAACTTCAATGTACTGAAGTTTGAAACGCACGTTGTGAATTAGAGGCAGTTGGAAACTTTGATGAGTGTAGACAAAACATCCTGATTCGGAAAAACAAAAGAGAAAATTATGATTTAGCAACAAAACAAATCGAGAAGGAAATACTCTAACGAGAGAAAGAAGAGGAATTACCGGAAAAAAAAAAATCCGGCGTGCGGTGGTACAGCGTCCAGCAGCTTACGGAGAGCAAAATCTTAAACAGAGAAAACAGCAATGAGAGAGAAAACGAGATGGAGAGAAAGAGATGAAGAACGAGAGTCTGAACGGAAGAGAGAAAAACATGAGAGCGAAACAAAGAGAACAGAGAGAGAAAAAGAGGACTAAGAACTTACTTGAGCAGAGGCGAATGTTTGAAAGATTGTAACTCCAAAGGGTGAATTCCAAATTCGCGGAACTGTGCCTATGCGATTGTTGCGGGAGGGAATGGGGGGAAAGGGTACCGGGGAGAGGAAGGAAAGAACAGCACGAAAAGATTCCCCCTTCTCTCTTGAGTTATGGGCCCATTGGGCTGGGCCTTGGCGTACCAAATTAACAAAAATAGAGCCCAAGCGAAACCACATACAAGGCATGAATTCGAAACTCAAGAGCCTAACGTTTCAAGACTTTCAACAACAAAGGGCCTTTTTTTTTCGACGGGGGAGAGGGGTCCTGGAACCGAAGAAAGTGTTTTCAAAGATGTTACAAGCACCGGGTCAGGATTAAAAGAAAGAAAAATGATGGCTATATATTGTTTGATTTTGAAAATATTTTTTGTATTTGATTCTTTAGGTAGTGTAGATTCTCTTGAGAATTGGTGAAAAATTGGTTAAAAGTTATTTAAGTTTGTAAAAAGCTTGTTAAAAAATGTTGAAATTTATAAAAAGTTATTGGATTTGTGAAAAAGTATTGGAGTTGATGAAAAAATGATTGTGAAAATTTTTTGACACCAAGCCAATCATAGCCGATCTCTTCTTCCCCTGCTTTCTCCAACTTCCGGTTGCTGCTTTGTGTGTCGGCCAAGAGCCTTTTTGTTATAAATATGTCCTTAAAATCAATTGTCTAAAATAATTATGAGATAATTATTTATTTATTTATCATGTATATATATATAATTATAGAACTATGTTGTAACATAAGATGTTACACGGATATTGTTGAATGACATTATAGAAAATTCATGTAAATAATTAATGAATCAAAGACGGAGAGTATGATTTTTTGATTTCTTATTCACTTTACGGTTGTTCTAGACCAAAGTACATATTTATATATAAATATACTCATTGTGCCTTTATTAAATAGGATTGACTTCGTCATCAAAGTCCTTCACAAATAGGAAAGAGAAGCGCCAATTTCAACAATCATCCCTTGAATGCAAGCAGAACTCATGTTTACAAACCAAAATTTTAGACAAATTTTAATTAAATAAAATAATTTAAAAATAATCTCTCTTTCCATTATAATAAACATAAAAAAAAATTCAATCAAATTATTTTTTCTTCACTCTCTTATAAAATTTTATTTTTTTACTACTTTCTCTCTAAATCTATCCCAATTTATACAAATGATGTGGCAAGCACGGGATTCAGCTACACCCTGAAAAAATTGTCTCCGTGTTTGCAAGGAGTTGAGAAGTCTAAAAACACGTGCAATTGCTGCAGGCATACCCACCAACTACTCCATAAATATAAGAGCAGCTGGTAAAAGGGGGCAAAGATCCAATTTGGCTAGCCTTCAAACTATAAGAGAAAGTTGATCGCTGCCTTAAATCAAGCCTTGTCTTCATCTGCATATCTGTCCGTTTCTCATTTAGCTTGATTTTAGCACCTACGTTCAGCTGCATATCTATCCGTTATTATTTATCTTGATTCTAGCACCTACGTAATTCTAGGATCTCCATTATGTTGCAGCTACTGTATAGCCTAAAGTGTGCTTTTATTTCCTTGTAGAAAATTCTCTCTGTAACTATATAAAGAATAGAAAATGATGTACGACTCACGGAGTCACACAAAAAAGGTCTTCAAGGTCTTCGAACTCTTTTATGGTATCAGAGGGTTTAGTCTCCTACGTGCATATTTCTTTCCTTCTCTAAATCATGTCTGACGTAAACCATTCTGGACCTGTCCCCACCTCTGATGCGACCACCACCTCTAGCCCTACCCCAACTTCTGGTGTGCCTATCTCGTCTAGCTCTACTCCCCTGGTTGCCATTAATAGTGCGTCTCAGCTTCCTTTCAAGCTGTCCCCCTCCAACTACCCCTCTTGGAGAGCACAATTTCATACTCTCTTGATAGGCTATGATCTTCTCGGTTTTATTGATGGCTCTTTTCCTTGTCCATCTCAATCTGCTGACCGCACTGCCTATCTTTACTGGTATCGGCAAGATAAGCTCCTTCTCAGCGCCATCTTTGCGTCTGTCTCAGAGACTGTTATGCCGCTCATTGCTGCCTCTGACACCTCTAAGGAAGCTTGGGGCAAGCTCGCACGCTTGTATGCGAATCGCTCTCGTTCTCGTGTCATGCAGTTAAAGGAAGACCTCACGTTAAGTCAACGTGGTTCTTGTCCTGTCACCGAGTATCTTCAATCTATCAAGACCACTGCTGATGAACTTGCTCTCATTGATTCACCAATGAGCAATGACGATCTCACCCTTCATGTTCTTAATGGTCTCGGGCCTGACTTCCGTGATATTGTGGCACCTATTCGAGCTCGGGAGACATCCCTGTCTTTTGAAGAACTTCATTATCTTCTCCTTGGTCATGAGTCCTACATCAAACGACTTGAAACTACCTCCCCTGTAATGATTGCCACTGCCAACAACACTCACCGCAAGTCTGGTCCTCCACAAAAATCCAACAACTTCCGCAAGGGGTCCTCCAAGAAGCAGGGTTATCGACGCTCCGATCGCAAATCAGAACCTGTATGTCAACTTTGTGACCACATTGGACACGTTGCTAAGCACTGTCCCCGAGTGCGTCACACTGATGCTATGGTCAATTGTGTTGTTTCTACTGGCAAAGAGAAGACATGGCTCCTAGACTCCGCTGCTTCTCACAACATCACCTCCGACCTCTCCAACCTCAATATTCACTCTGAATATGACGGTCAGGATGAAGTCATCATTGGTGATGGCACAGGTTTGCCTGTGACTCATGTTGGCTCCATGAGCCTTCCTTCACTTTCTCGCACCTTTCATCTTAAAGATGTCCTGTGTGTTCCTTCTATAAAAAAGAATCTTATCTCCCTGCATAGCTTCACGAAATCCAATCGAGTCTCTGTTGAATTTTACCCCTTTCATTTTCTTGTGAAGGATCTGATCACGGGGGCGCCTCTACTTCGCGGTCAATGCAGTGACGGTGTTTACCCACTCTCTGCTCTTCGGACTGACAAGCAGGCACATGCGGTTCATCTTGCTGGCACTGGTGTCACTTTTGAAGGATGGCACAACCGGCTTGGTCATCCTTCCTCCAAGATTGTGTCTCACCTTATTCGCTCTAAATCGCTTCCAGTGGTGTCGTCCCCTCCCTTCAACAGTTGTACTTCGTGTCACATCCACAAATCTCATCGGCTTCCTTTCTCTTCCACTACCTTGACTAGTTCTGCTCCTCTTCAGTTTTTGTATGCGGATGTCTGGGGTCCGGCCCCTGTTGTAGACTCAAATGGTTACAAATATTATGTAATATTTATTGACCATTTCACCAAATACTGTTGGTTGTTCCCTCTCTTTGCTAAATCTGATGTTGCCAACATTTTTCCTCAACTTGTCTCCAGCCTTGAACGTCGCTTTGATGTTAAGCTAAAAAATCTATATTCTGACAATGGTGGCGAGTTTATTAAACTCAAGCCTTTTCTTGCCTCCCTTGGAATTGGTCACTTCACCACCGCTCCTCACACTCCGCAACAAAACGGAACCTCAGAACGTCGTCATAGGCATGTTGTTGAAACTGGTCTCTCCTTGCTCCATACGGCTCATATGCCCTCCTCTCATTGGGTTTATGCTTTCAAAGCCGCTGTGTATCTCATCAATCGCATGCCGACCCCTGTTCTGCACCTTCAATGTCCATTTGAGAAACTATTCCATCAACCTCCTAACTATCTCAAATTGAGAACATTCGGGTGCCTGTGTTTTCCCTGGCTTCGTCCTTATAATTCTCATAAGTTGCAACCCAAGTCCCAACCTTGTGTCTTTGTTGGATACTCTGACTCACAGAGTGCCTATCTCTGCTTGGATATTGCTACTCAACGTCTTTATGTCTCCCGCCATGTCACCTTTGCCGAGAATATTTTTCCTTTTTTGTCCCACTCCACCTCTTCACCTGTGCTCAATCCTAGCTCTCCCAGGGTCATCGCTGATTTTCCCCCTGTGCCTGCTGTTACTTCGTCGGCTGATTGTGTGGCACCTGCACCTGCAGTTGTGGAACCCTCGGGATCTCCTTCTTCAGGTATACCCTTAGTCTCTTCTCCTGTTGATCTTCCCGAACCCGTATCTTCCCCTCTACCCGCTGCCACTTCAGTGCCTATACTTCCCCCTCCACCTCCTCTTCGGTTGCACCCTATGACTACAAGATCCCAGAACAATATTTATAAACCCAAACAACTCTATCTTATCACCAAACATCCCCTTCCCCCTCCGATAGAACCCACATGTGTTTCCCAAGCTCTCAAGGATGTTCATTGGCGTACTGCCATGTCTGAAGAATTTAATGTCTTGGTTCGTCATGGTACCTGGCAATTGGTTCCTCCCCATCCTTCTCAGAAACCGGTTGGTCACAAATGGGTTTTTCGTGTTAAACGGAAAGCGGATGGTAGCATTGATCGCTACAAAGCACGGTTGGTCGCCAAAGGCTTCCACCAACGTCCGGGTTTTGACTATACAGAGACATTCAGCCCTGTGGTTAAACCAACCACCATTCGGCTTATCCTATCTCTCGCTCTGCAGAATAATTGGCCATTGTTTCAACTTGATGTCAATAACGCTTTTCTTCACGGTACCCTTGATGAAACTGTCTACATGACCCAACCTGCGGGGTTTGTTGATGCTTCTTGTCCTTCTTTTGTCTGTAAACTGGAGAAATCTATTTACGGCCTCAAGCAAGCCCCCCGTGCCTGGTATAAGGCCCTTCGCACCAGTTTGCTTGCTCTTGGATTCAAGAACTCTCACTCCGATTGTTCTCTCTTCATTTTTAACTCTGGCACTTATGTTCTATATATATTGGTTTACGTTGATGATCTCATCATCACTGGTAGTAGTTCAGCTCACATTTCGCAGGTTGTACAGCACCTTGGCAAGGATTTTTCGCTAAAGGAGCTCAGTCCTCTCACGTTCTTCTTAGGCATTGAAGTGATTTCTACCTCCAATGGGCTCTTTCTCACTCAGCAACGCTATGTCCGTGATCTGCTTGACAAAACCCAAATGGAGGGAGCCAAGACCGTCACTACTCCACTATCTACCTCTGTTAAGTTACATCTTAATGATGGTTCCGCTCCTATCGATAGCACTTAATTTCGTCGTGTCATTGGTGCTCTTCAGTACTTGTCCTTCACACGCCCAGATATCAGCTTCGCTGTCAACAAACTCGCTCAGTTTATGCACTGTCCCAGCACCATTCATTGGCAAGCTACAAAACGCCTTCTGCGCTACCTCAAACACACGGTCAACCATGGCATCTTACTTCGTCGAGCCTCTCCTCTCCACTTGTGTGCCTACTCTGACGCTGACTGGGCAGGCAACCAAGACGATCGAACTTCGACTAGCGCCTATCTTGTGTTCCTTGGGCAGAACCTTATTTCCTGGCGCACTCGTAAGCAAAAGGCTGTTGCTCGGTCTTCCACTGAAGCCGAGTACCGCTCTCTCGCTGCTGCCACTTCAGAAGTTGCTTGGCTCCAGTCTCTTTTGTCTGAATTAGGTGTCTCCCTCCCAAGACCACCTTCTCTGCTGTGTGATAACATTGGCGCTACTCAGCTCAGCCTCAATCCCGTTATGCACTCACGAATGAAGCACATTGCCATTGATCTTCACTTTGTTCGCGACTACGTCACCCGCGGTCAACTCACAGTCTCTCATGTTCATACCCAAGATCAGCTGGCGGATCTTCTTACCAAACCTCTCTCCAGGTCCCGTTTTCAACTGCTCTGTTCCAAAATTGGAATCACTGATGGTACCTCCATTTTGCGGGGGCGTATAAGAGAAAGTTGATCGCTGCCTTAAATCAAGCCTTGTCTTCATCTGCATATCTGTCCGTTTCTCATTTAGCTTGATTTTAGCACCTACGTTCAGCTGCATATCTATCCGTTATTATTTATCTTGATTCTAGCACCTACGTAATTCTAGGATCTCCATTATGTTGCAGCTACTGTATAGCCTAAAGTGTGCTTTTATTTCCTTGTAGAAAATTCTCTCTGTAACTATATAAAGAATAGAAAATGATGTACGACTCACGGAGTCACACAAAAAAGGTCTTCAAGGTCTTCGAACTCTTTTACAAACATCTATCCACGAGGGCCCACGAAAATGAATGGGCGATACCATATATCTACTATAATGCCCGATAGAAACCTTCTGTGATGATCTTCAATGGTTTCTTATCATGTGCATAATGGACTATGGTATGCTAATCTGACCACATTTCAAGAAATGCTACTTGCAGGATTACTCCAAGATAATTGCCCGTACCAGGCCTTGTATGGGCTGATAACATTCTCCCAACCGATGAGCTTGCATGGTAGAATGCGGGTCTAGATGGAGGAGAAATGATCGGCCCTAAGCTTCTTGACAATTATTGCTTTCTATATTGAGAATGTTGGGTGCAGGGGCTAGAGATGCAACCCGGAGTCTCGTAGCTCAAATTTGTGATCTTCTCAATAAGAGGTGATTTGGTGGGATCATATGGGCCAACAAACAAAAAACAAGAAACAAACAAAGCCTTCCGAAAGAGCACCATTCCTCTACGGTTGGGCGCTTTTTGAAAGCAAAACCAAGTCTGCTGTTCATCGCAGACTTGGTAATGTTGTACTGGACAATCATACCTCTGCTCTTTCTAGCAGAGATATGGATTAATGGTAGTTATCATGTTACTTAGAAAGAAAGAAAAAAACAAGAAAGCAAAACCAAGTCTTGCCGCCCAAAGCATCGTTCTTGTTTTTGTTATTGTGGGCATCAATGTTCTCGAGGAAATCCCATGTGCTCAGCTGCCACACACTTATCATCATGACTGATTATGGATTATCTGTCAGCTGCTCTGGCTTCTCTTTGAACCTGCAATTGCCCCAAAGATACATGAACTTGGTAGACCCCAGCAGCTTGCAGGGGCAGTTTTAGAGATTTTCAGATGTTTGGTTTCTTTCTCCTCCTAATTGAAAAATCCGGTTTAGACACTATTAACACATAGAGGGGATGAATATGTGTTTTCCCTTTAATTATAAATTTAATAACAATTTTACAACATGTTCTAAAATTATTCAGCTTAGATATGCATAATAATCAACTCAATCAACAAATAAGCGGCGAAATCTTCTGGGAGTATATATGATGGAAGAATAGATAAAAACTCATCAATCTTGAAACACAAATCTTCTAGGTGTATTTTCTCAAGGAGGAGGCACAAGTATGCTCAATGGAGGCCTCAATTAGGTTTTGAATGGCCTCCCTCAAAATCTAATAGGGTTTCCCTTGGTTTTCACAAGGAAAGTCCAAAAATTCAACAATTTTTGAAATTCACCAGAAACCACTCGAGCTCTCGTCAAATGCTATGTTTCTGTTTGAAATTATAACTGAGGGCTCGAACACTTATTGAACGTGATGAATATGTCTGAATTTTCTAAGGGCGCTCAAGCGCTTTTTGAATGCTGATTGAACGTGATGACTCTAGACAAACTATCAACTCTAACTCTTGAACAAATGTGGGGACCAAAATTACAACTTGATCACGACATATTTTGACACGAAATGATGCCAACACAAAAATGCACTAATACTAATTAATTGAAGGATTATTTCAATGCTTCCGAGATATCTCCAACTCTGTGGGAGTAAGCTTTTGTCTCATCACACTTGAGCGCTGAGATTCTGCTCTCAGAAATCCTCTGTACTTGCTAGCTTTACATTTATATTTTATATATGCTTCCTTTTGAAATTGATAAGCTCATATTTTTGGACCTTGCACGAAAAGAGCAAAACAAAAGGTTCACGAGCTTCCTAGCTCTTTCAACCAATGCGTGGGAAATCACCCACAAACTGTAGGCAACAAGGTACGTAATTTTAAGAGCTTTAGTACTGGTGAAAAATTACAACCTTAAAAGCAGAGATATTTGAAGACTCGAAAAAGAAAAAGGAGAAGAGAGCTTTGCTTCTGTCCCTTTCTAACTATATGGATTTCATTAGTTATACAAATCCCGGTGTTCCACCTGACCAGTACAAATTTCAATTGCCTAGGTTATCCATATATCTCTTTTAAATACTTCAGTTAAAATTTCTGATTCCAAGCCAATGAGGCCTTTGCTTGCACTTAATAAAAAGCATACACTTGCTTCTTCTTTTTTCATGAATTCTAGATTGAATATGAACTTTATAAGATATTGGCTACCAGCCAAGCAGACCATTCAGGTCAAACGCACCTTGGCCTCGGACTAGCTTGAGAAATGACACTGCCTACCAAAAGAGGAGTGTGTCCTCCGCAAGTTTAACTTATATGGTTAAACGATCTATTTTGCAAGATAATCCAATTTGTGAAATGTTGTGAGTTATAATTTATCTTGCTTGATGCAATAGATTTACGTTTCATCTTATGCCATGATTCAGGTATGCACATGAGATCGCGCGCTCGAGGGGCTTAACCCACACACATCATCGCCCAAAAAGCCCCATGGAATGTGGAGCACCTCAAAAGGTGTTATCAATAATTTAATATTTACTCTTAAATAATGCTTTAATGATTATGCGAAAAAAAAATGGTGTGGTCCTCGTGCCCAAGAAAAAAATGTGGGGCCCTTGTGCCTGAAGAAAAATGTGGGGGCCTTATGCCCTCCTGCCCAAGAAAGAAAAAAAAAAGTTTGAGGCCCTCGTACCCAGGAAAGAAAAAAATGTTGTGAGGCCCTCGGGCCTAGGAAAAACAAAAATGTGGGGCTCTCGTGTCCAAGAAAAAATGTTATCAAGCTCTCATGCCATTTATTGGGCCCTCGCGTCCTGAACAGACCCTTGCGCCCTGAAAAAGCCATTGTGCCTCTTATTGGCCTTCAAGCCTCTTATCAGACCATCATGCCATTTATTGGGCACTCGCGCTCCGGATAGGCACTCGTGCCATTTGTCAGGCCCTAACACCATTTCTTTGTCCCTCATGTCCCTGAAAGGCTTTTGTGCCTCTTATCGACCTTCTATCTTTGCATCAGGCCCTCGTGC
Source organism: Myrica gale (assembly GCA_963930655.1). Classification (NCBI taxonomy): domain Eukaryota; kingdom Viridiplantae; phylum Streptophyta; class Magnoliopsida; order Fagales; family Myricaceae; genus Myrica; species Myrica gale. The sequence goes on from OZ005611.1 coordinate 13,639,550, forward strand.
CATGTCTCTAGCCCTCACGCCCCGGATAGGCCCTCGTGCCTCTTATCGGACTCTCATGTCCCGAACGGGCTTCTATGCCTTTTTTCACTATATTAATTATTAAGGATAAAAAAAGCTTAAAAAGAGACATTCATTCTCCATGCCTCTTCAGATTGAGCCCCTCGAGAATGAGGCTACTAATGGGGTATGATTTTTCAGCCCGTTTGGCATACCCGGCCCAGGTGAGGCCCTACATAGTTAAATGAGACTTAGCGGTAAAAAGTCTCAAAGTGGGTCTATGGGCAGATTTTTAAAGATCTCCTCGTCTGTATGGTCATGTCTCGTGTCAGCCCATTCCGTGTTCAACAAGGAAAGAGTCACACTTCTATAAAAGAGCTCCCTGATACGCATTATAGAGGGGAGTAATAAGAAAAATAATATTTCTCCCCTCTCTTAATCTCACACAGGAGACTAATTTGAGCTTCTGAGGATGGCTTATAGGGTAGTCCAACTCATCATTTCTTCAGTTTTGCAGATTCTCTAAAGTTCTTCATTTTGGGTTTTACTGGGACTATCTGTCTAGTGGATCTTGTGATATGTCAGTTATTTTTAGTTTCATCAGATTCAATATTTAATTTAATGGGAAAATTCATTTTCACTCCCTTGTGTTACTGTAATTTTAAAATAGGTTATTTGATTTTCAAAATCCGTGAGATTATATCCATTTAAAAAAAAATAGTCTTTCTATCCACCAGTCGATCCCACTCCGTTAATGGAAAATCTACCACCTCAGCAATTGGTAGAGCCTACGTGATACCGACTATTATTTGCGTGGAAGAATTTTCTGCTAAACAAGTAGAAGGATTAGTTCTTTAATATGTATGATAAGGTACATGTTGGAATAATATAAGACAAAATAATAATAATATCTCTCGGTTAAAATGTTGTGGGACACTAACATCTTTTTCCCAGAACGGACTCACCTTCCCAAAAGTCTTCCAATCAGTCAATGCAAAGAGGGTACTTTCCCACGATTCTTTTTTTTTTCTAAGGTCGCACAATTCATCCGAGCGTTTCTTACTTTCAAACTACTTTAACAGTATGAAAAAAAAAACACTTTAACAGTACAACATGACCAGGCATCTTCGAGCCCAACAATTTTGTAAGATTCAAATCCTATTTTTTTTTTACAATCCAAATATCACAAAACACACGCATTCCAATACAACACTATATTACTTTTTTTTACAAACAACAATCACTTTTTACCACTTTTACACGCATTTCAATACAACTTTAACATCACCTAAAAATTCTCAAAACATTCAACATCCTACAAATATTCTGAAAACGAACATGCCCAAATCTCGTAAAGTTGATCGTGACCACAACTGGCTTTCGATTTTTTTTTGGCGCGAAGCTAGCGTGACTTGTGCGCGACATTAATAGTCACAGATAATTTATAAACCCTAATCTCGAAGAATAAGAAATTACTTTTTTATATATTTATTTCTTAAATTAATATCTATGATATTTTCTCCTTATACATGACTTGAAGGCAATAGAAAATAAATAAAAATAAGAGAGGATTGAAAAGGCTTAATGAACAATTAACTAAGATAAGTTATGCATTATACATTGAATACAAAAAAGAAGAAGAGATTTTTGGATAAATAAAAATAACTGTAACGGCTATAATTGTAATCAACAAATTTGACGAGGCCAAAATTATTTGGATATCATGTAGGTACTTCGTGACTAGACTTTTTCTGTTAAGGACCTGGCCGCGCTTAAATTGACAGTAGGATACTTTTTTTAAAATGGATGCAAACTCAATTAGTGCTATGCATGGGTGGTGACGCTTTCCACCAGTGACGGCACTAGCACCGCCCATGATGGTATGGGCGAAATTTCGTCAAAAGGTCTTTTTGTCTCAAACATCACTGATGAATACTAATACTGAATTAGATTCAGCCCAAAACCAATTGCGTCGGTAGACATAATCACAGTTGCAACAAAACCCAATAATAATGATTAGACCCATATTGTATTGAGCCCAGAAGAAGGAATCGTGACACGTGTCATGGACAGTTATACAATAACTTATATCGTGCACTAACTCCACGATCCTAACGTTCCCGTGATCAAAACAAGTACCCCATTAAGGAAATATGTGAGGAGTATATCGCGGGACACAACGTTACAAGAATGAGATTCCAACCAAAAAAGAAATTCAAGAACGTGGAAGAAACGCTATAAAAGAAGAGTATGATAATCAGGAAAAGGAGGTGATTCTAGAGCAATTGAATAGTACCATTAGTATAAGATATAAAGACTTATTTAAGCATCGAAGGTGCCTTATTCCGATATCAGGAGTCATTTTTGTTATTTTTACATAAGAAATTACATAAAGACCGAGACACATTTTAGTTCAAAGTGTTAGCCATAAATCAACTAATTCATCAATCATCTATGAAGTTTTGAACTTAAAACTTTATAAGAAACATACCATCAAAGTCCAAACTTTAAATAGTAAGCTAATCTATTGATAATACAGGGGCGGCTCCCGCTATAGGCAGGGTAGGCGGTTGCCTAATGCCTCCAAAATAGGGAGACCCCTAATTAAAAATTTTCTTTAATATGTATATTTAAAAAATATTTAATGATAAGGCCTCAAAATTTTAAAGTTAAAACTATTTGTATATAATTTTAGTTAATTAGCTTTTATTCTATAAAAAGGCCTATTAAATCTCCATTAACTCTTCAAAGAGGCCTATTAAATCTTGATTGAAGTAACCATTAACTCTTCACCTTTTTTATAAAAGATATTAATTCCAAATTAATTCAAACAAAATTTAATAAAATCAATATCCTATAAAATCTCTTTAAAATTGGGTTTTCAATTGATTTGAGAAATCCTATAAAATCTCACACTCAATTCATTTAATTTTTTTACCGTTACTTGACAAAAAAAAATAATCTCACACCTAATTCATTTAAAATCTCATACCTAATCTATTTAATATTTTTACCGTTGTACACATTAATTAACAATTAAAAATATATCTTTAAAAGGACTTAATAAAAATCATTTCACAATCACGTGCGATTTCGATTGCTTGTTAAGTACAAAAACTACTTAAAAATCCTCTAAAATTCAACCATCCTATTTTGTCTCCTCAATTATTGTTGCTTCCCAACTCTAATCTTTGGCATCAAGATCACTAGTGTTCACTAAAGTTCGGGTGTTATTATTCTAATTTTTATTAAGTAGTCTTATATTTATTGCAGTTATAATTATTTGTATTTTTATTATAAGTTTGTGTTTGTGACTAGTTTAGATTTCATTATCTGTTTAAATATAATTTTGAGATACTATGTCTAATAGAAAATATAAATCTCGTTATGAAAAGTTAAAAAAGAAACGAAAAATTGAAAAACTGATTCAATCTCAAAAAGGACTACTTGATAAATTTGTAATTAATCAACCAAATAATACTTCAAGTTGTAATCAAATACTAACAAATGAAAACTCCCTACCTATAGAATTGGAAGACAACTTTGAAATATCAAATAAAAATGACTCTAACGATGACATCAACACCAAAAAGCTAGAAGAATATGTTTTAACTAATTTTTTAAATATATTATTTTATAAGACCTTATTTTGAAGTTTTGCCTACCGCCCTAATTACTTTAGAGCCGCCCCTGATAATATTTTGGTACGTATGATATATTAGTCAACCAAGTAGCTCCTAAGTGCTCGGAACTTGTCTCATGGGCTTGTAGCCGGCCGCCGGGGGTGAAGGGTAGTTAGCTAGTGGGTGTGTGGCCCCCAAACGCTCAAAGAGTAAAGTAACAATTTTTACTTGCAAGTTAAGGATTCTGTGGTTCAGACTCAGAGAATAAAAAGTGAGGATTCCGTGAATAAAGTTCGCTGCGAGTTTGTATAATAATCTCGAAATCTGTAAAATTTTGTATAGAATTTATTGTTAAAAATTTAAAAACATTTTTTTATGTGCATGTTTGTGGGTAGTCGTGCGGAGTCGCCGGTCACGACGTTACAGAACAATTCAACGCCTCGTGACTGAAGGAGAGACTGGAGTTCGAGGCGAGGGGGAACCCCACGGAGTCGATAGTGGAATCTGAGCTGTGAGCATCGCATCAGCTACGAATAATCAAATGCGTCCAAAAAAGGAAGTAACGTAGCCTGCGGGTTGCTCCTTTCGTGGGAGCCAAAGTCATTGAAAATAACAAATCTGATCCTCTTCGCTTTTTCACTCCGTTCATTCGTACTCCATCGTATACATGTTTGTTGGTGAAAATTTTAAATATTAGAGTTTGAAAAATATTATAAAGTAAAGATATGTTATGGGAGTTGGTGAAAATGTAAAGGGGATAGTTACACTTTGCGCCCCTTATCTTTACAGTAATTTATAATTTACACATTGATGTTTTATTTTTGAGACATTGAGCTCCTTATCTTCTATATTTTTGCAATGTGCACCCTGTACCCGATTTGGTCGTCTAAATTGACCTATTTCATCAACACGTAGCGATCGATCGTTCATGTGAGAGGCGCGACGAGTTGGTCGAGCGCTACAAATGTAGCTTGAAGCGATCGACCGGTTAATGTAGCGGTCGAACAGTTCACATGTTGACGAAATCCGTAAATTTAGACGGTTAAATCGGGTACGAGGTCTACATTGTAAAAATATTGAAGATAAGGGGCTCAATGTCTTAAAAAAAAGCATCGGGGTGCAAATCAATGACGGATGCAGGGGGTGCGGCCGCCACCCATTGCATCCCCTAATTTTTTTTTCATTTAGTTTTTTTTAAAAAATTCATAAGTTTACAATAAAGAAAGAAATCAACACTGAGATACTCAGGATACAGTTTAAGCAAGTTGCCACTTTCTTGGATGAGATCACAACCATACATTCTTAGGGTAGTTTCTGTTGCTTCATCTATACGACTATACCATCTTTCCTAGACGGGGAGTCCTTTAGCTGCTCATCGGTTAAGTAGAAATTGTCAATTGCTGTGTATATCATTCTCAATCAAAGTCGCGCAAAAAGCTTCAGTAAACTGCCATGAAATGACAAATCAAACTTTCAGAGCCCAGAATTAGCATGCAGAAACCATTTCTGTTTTGTTTTGTTTTTTTTGGGAGAGAGAGAATTTTTTTTCCACCAAATATAGATATAGCATTAAAACCGCAACTAAGATTTTTTGGGTAACATGTCATTCTTTCATTGTTTTTTGGCCAGTTTGAAACCAAGAAAACAAAATCTGACACAGAATTAGACGATCTAGAGGAGGGAAGTCCGGGGGAGATAAGTTTACATCCAAGAGATTTAGCAACTAGAAAAAGGCAGTAAATGTTTTTGGTGAACATGTTCGTGTACATGATAGTGGTCATAATGAAGCTAGAAAATAATGTGAAGCACTTGAAAATCAGCGACAAAGTGTTTCGCACATGTTATCTGCACACGGGCACGATCAAGAGAATGCTTATCGCATTCGTTTAACAGCAGTTTTAGATGTCATTTGTTATCTTTTAGGACAATGTAATGCTTTTCGTGGTCATGACGAATCTGAGAGTTCAATAAAGAAGAACAATTTTCTTGAGCTTCTGAACATGTTTTATCAACGTGATGAATAAGTTGCTAAGACAAAGACACTTAACACTAATGCTCCTTGAAACAACCATATGACTGCTCCAAAAATTCAGAAGGAAATGACGAGTACTTGTGCAGCTCAGACCACACTTGCCATCATTAAAAAAATTGGGGATAGATTTTATTCTCTTGTGGTTGATGAGTCTCGAGATAATTAAGTAATTGAGCAAATAACAGTAGTTTTGAAATATGTGAACACAGGTGGACAAATGATTGAAATGTTTCTTGGTGTGGAACATGTTTTTGATACTTGCTCTGAATCTTTGAAAAAAACTATAGACAAGTTGTTTGCAAGACATGAGTTGTCAATATCCAGATTGAGAGATCAATATCCAGAATGAGAGGTCAAGAATACTCTATTTCCATTAGTTTATCAACTTATTGAGTTGCTATTGATCTTACCAGTTGCGACTGCAACCGATGAAATAGTATTTTTTGCGATAAAGATCATCAAGAGTGATTTGCATAATAGGATGAAAGATGACTGAATGAATGATTGCATGGTAGTGTACATTGAGCAAGAAGTTTTTAAAACTATTGAGAACGAAGCTATTTTACAACATTTTCAGAAGATGCAATTGTCAACTCTTAGTAGTAGTATATAGTACGGTACATGTATTCTAATATTTGTAATACTTTTAGTCTTTAATTTTTGATATTGTAACTTTAAGACAATTTTTTGCATTACGAAGGAAAACAAATTATTGTCATTTTACCTTTAAAGTTCGACCCCCTTGAATTTTGATCCTGGATCCTCCACTGATGCAAATTGTAAATGATTTCAAAGATAAGGGGCGCAAAGTATAATTATCCCATAATTAAGATAATCTTTTTATTTACTAATATTTTCCCTACTCAACGCCAGTAAGCTGTAATCATGGGTACAAGAAAGAAACTCAGAAAATGGAAATGGGAGTTGTAGGGGTTATTAATAAAGTTTTATTTATTTGAACAAATAGCCATCTATTGTCCTGAAGCACTCCTAGGGGTGGTTAACTGTAGTGTAGGTGACGGTTTGACAAAAATCGTCACCGCAATTGACGTAATCACATAATTGACACCGTCACCGTACCGCTAAGGCACAATAACCGTCATTACCGGTGACGGTATTAACGATAACGGTTATACAATAACCGCTTAAACCGTATATCCATTATGCAAAAAATAAAATAAATTTTTTCCTTGAGTTTTTTCATTTTTTTCACTATTTTAGGCTGTTTAAATTTCCAACATAATATCATAATCAATAATCATATCAAATGGACAAATATCATAACATATTCAAATATAATATCATAATCATAACAAATATAAAGTTGTCCAAAAGTATAACATAATATCATATTCAAACATAAAGACTAAAGTCTAATAAAAGTGTCCAACAATGTGACATAAAGCAACTAACATATTCCAACAAAAGGCCAACAAAAGTAGTCAAATAATCAATAATCATCTCAAGTCTCAACTAGGGGTAGTTAACGGTAGTGTAGGTGACGGTTTGGCGAAAACCGTCACCGCAATTGACGGAATCACATATTTGACACCGTCACCGCACCGCTAAGGCACAATAACCGCCCTTACCGGTAATGGTAGCGGTAGCGATTTTAGCGGTTAAAACGGTAACCGCCGGATCAAATAAATACCCCTAAGCACCTCCTGTATCTTCCAATTTTTTTTTTTAATTTGTTGCAAGGAACATTTTATATATCTTCCAACTTTTAAACTGAAAGGAGTAAGCATCGTGTTTGTGGATATACGTTACGATGGTCTTTGGTGAGGAGAAAAGGTGCTTTTATTATGTAAAGGTGCTTTTATTATGTTCTTTTAAATGTCTTCCCTCGGATGCCAATGGAGCAGAAAAGGAAAACGCCTTCACTCCAATGTCTTGCGCTAATTGGCAAACAATTTTGAAGAAACTCTACTTTAGTTGCGGAGTGGGTATTGACACCACTCCTTCAGCCTATCCCCTTCACATACTTTTAGGTACGTTTTGCGGTTGGGCCGGCTGAGACTTCTTACTTGTCGGTAGCACTAAAATAAGCCACCTGACGTCGGGCTCTTTTTTTTAGGCTGCTCTTGCAGGCTTGGGATTTGATTATCGAATTTTTTTTATTAAGGAAAAATACACTTTTCACTCACAAACTATCGGGTTAGTGACACATTGCACCTATAACTATCATCTTCAAGACATTGCACCCTCAAACTACCAATGTTAGACACTTTGAGCCCTAAACTACCAATTTTGACACATTACACCCTCAAACTACTAATATTAAACACTTTGCACCCTCAAGTTAACAATAATACCCTTGTAAAATTAATAAATTGACAACAATATCTTTACTATATACAAAATGGGTCAAAGGAATTACCTCATTTTAGTCTCAAAATTTGAGAAAGGGTGCAAAGTGTTAAAAATTGGTAATTAGAAGATATAATGTATCAAAATTGATAATTTTGGGTATAAAGTGTAAAATCTATAATAATTTGTGGGTGAAAAATTATATTTTTTCCTTATTATTTCCTTATCACTGGACGGGATATTAAAAAAAAAACTGCCTTTCTTTGAGAATTGCTTGTAAATTTGTAATAAGGAAGACTTTCCGTATTTTCATTGCGGCGCATTAGGGGAGATGGAAAATTATTGCTAGTGCTCTTTTCAAGCCTCCCCGGACCCCAGTCCCTGTCCCCCAACCCTCGCTAAACCTCCTCTTCCTCCCTGCTTCTCGCGCGCTTGATCTCTGTCGTTCGAAGAGGTAAGGTTAACTTCTTTTTCCATTTTATTTTTCTTCATTTTCTTGGCTTTGCCGATCTGCTCTACGTTTCATTTCTCACATTACTCTGTGTTTCTCTTTAGATGGCTACAACAAGGCCATGCATATTCCATGGATCCAAATGCTCGTGTTTCGTTTGGTCCTTTTTATTTGTTTGTTCGCCTGTTTGATTGCATGGTCACCTCTAGCGTCGTCCAAATGCTTCTAGTGATCGGAGCGTTTTACCTGTGCAGGTGGTTTAGTGGGGTATTCCTAGTGTCCATCCGGCGGTATGGGGTATATAGGAACGCATGGTGTAGCTGCGCTGCACAGGTACAAGTACAGTGGTGTTGATCACTCCTACGTCGCCAAATATGTGCTCCAACCCTTTTGGAGTCGCTTCATTAATTTCTTCCCGCTTTGGATGCCGTAAGTCCTTCACTTTTTTAATTTTACTACTATCAACACATGTAAGTAATATTGCAGTTTGTATTTTCAATGATTTCGAAGCTATCTAATCTGAGGGTATGACAATCCTCGGAAAGGAAGCAATCAAGCAAACGTGTTTCTACAACTACAGAAGCCTAGAATCAATATTCGAATATGGCTTTTAGTTTGTTATGTGTAGTACTGTCAAACTCTTCATCTCCTGGTTGTTGTCGAGGTTGATTTTGGCTGTTGTTGATTTTTGGGTGTCCCATGTTCAAGTTTTAAAATTTTTAAATAGAAGATTATTCGTTATATAAGCGGAGGAAAAATAGCTAATTTCGAATGTCAGAATAGAAGGTTAAATCTCGATGTTCATTCTATTTCCCAACTTCTAGTTGAAATCCAGAATTTGGGACTTTGGTCATCTTGATGACCCAATTAGCCATGAATTATTATCCTTTTCTTTTTCCTTTTTTGGGTTGAAATGCTTCCTTGGTAACCTGAGAGGTTCCATGGAGTTCAGTTAACCTGGGAACTTGTATGAAGTTGAGTAATCTTTGGGCTGATAGCGTAGAATCTCTGGGGCCTGAAGTCTTAAACAGACCTTGAACACTATAATGTGAATCAAGAGTCAATTATCTTTTTATTATCAGCATTTCAGCTATCTATGTAAGACGTGCAGTGCCTTCAGTTATCGCCATATAATATCCTTGGCTTTTAAGATTTTTAAAGTTTTACTATTTTGGAACTTCCGTCACAATGAATTTATGTTTTTTTATGACCAAGTTTCCTTTGTGCATGTTTTGTACTTTTGTTGTTATCGTTTTTGGAGAGATGTATTAACTTTCTCCTTTTTCTTGGACTTGGCATGTTGCATTTTGGGATCTTCCAAAGTCCAAACATGGTATGATTTAATGCTCTTCTATCCATTTATGTCTTTTACTTTGAGATAATGCAGTCATGTTTGTTCATTGACGGGACATCTCTTTATATTTTTCAGATAACACTTTTGGGATTCATGTTCTTACTCATTTCTGCACTGCTTGGCTATGTGAGTAGGAGTTCCTCTGTTATCATATACATAATTTTTTTGTAATTTTTTTGATGCTACTGTTTATAATGCGAATTTTATTGGAGCCAATAGCTATTAGATGTTTTTGCCCGACTTAAATAAGTTGATAATTTGTCTTAAACTATATGCTGAAACTTTTAGCTGGTTATGTCTCTGCGTTTGGTATGTTTGGAAATAAATTTTAGGGGAAATTCACTTTGAGCTCCCAAACTATAGAGATAATTTCAAGTGAGGGTCCAACTATTAAGTGCAACCCTTTAAGCCTTCAAACTATGAAAATTGTGTCAATATATGCTCTTTGATAACATTCATGCATCAAACTCGTGCCATATGGCATATTTTCATCTAATTTAATATTCGGATCTTAACCAAGGTTGTAGATCGGAAATTTCGTAGTTTTAAAAGTCTAATGTGTCAATATTACTAGTTCGGCTCTTGTTTTTTGTTTAGGTCCCATATTTTGGGGATGCAAAGTGATTTTCCCCCTAATTTTCAATGTTTTGTGAGCTTTATGGATAGTTTGATATCAAGCTCATCCTTCTTGAACTCCTTACCTTGCCCTTTTTTTTGGACTTCTTGGGGTTGGAGGATATATCCTGGAGAAATAATTGTGAGAATAGGAGATCTGCTTTGCTGAAGGGCAAAATACTGCTAGCTAGAGATATTGCAGTATGAAAGTCGAAGCTCGAGACTAAGATCGGATAGTGTTGATTACTGTTCTCACCAAAGACCTTTTGCTTAGAATTCTTATGACACTTTTTGATCTCAGAAACTTTGATAAAGTCTAAACCCCCACGAAGCATGGATGGGATGCGGGAGGTGGATATGAATTGGTGTAATAAATTCATTCTGGACCATGAAGAAATTTGAAACACAAAAACTTTGTGGAACAGTTGAAAATAATGGTTGTAAGTTATTGTGATCATGCATGCATCCCTAAGTTATGACCAAGAAAACAATAAAAAAATTGTTGTCAAAACAAAAAGGACATCATGCTCATCATTACTATTTTTCTTCCTGCTCAATGTAGAACTCGATCTTATATTCTAATATTCCAGATGTGTCCAACATCATCCAAGAAAACTTCAGAGATATTGGAATAATTGTAACATTCAAAACCTTACCTTCCCCAATCTGGGAATGGAGAAATACTTCTTTTATACATATGTGAGGAAACTCCAGAGGGGTATCTGTACATGCTAGATACCACAGCCTTATAGCTCCCTTGGAGAAGCAGTCTTGTCAGATTTAAGTGCTTATTATTTCTGTGATCATTAAGGCAAGAAAGATGTCTGAATTACATGTCTATAAAAGAGGTTTGACCACTATCTGCTTAGTCAATTTTTCATGTATGCATTCACGTCGTCTACTTGGATATGGTTGATAACTTTCATGGTATAATGATCCACGCAAGTACTTATTTTATTTTCATCTTATCTGAATTTTTTGTGCCTATGCACAGATGTAGTTAGAGGCATTTGTGATTTAAAGAAGTGATATGCTTCTTAAAAACTATGTACTAGTGAAAAGTATGGGTAGATGATGATTTACTTAATCGCTATTTTTCTGGTCACTAAAGTTATTCAGCATCTCATTTACTCTTGATTGGGTTAAGTTATTTGAGAAAGCAACACATTTTGATGAGGAAATATGCTTTTGGCATGTAATCAGTATCGCATGGCAAGCTCCTAGGCACTACAGTACAAATTAACAGACATTTACCAACTCCTCTTAAAAAATTGAAATGGCTGCCCCTCTTGCTTGTTCTGTCTTTCTAATGCATGGTGTTGTGTAGCATGTTCTGTGCTAATAGAGTCACCATGGTATTGGTGTGGAAATTTCATTTGAATCCACTTTGTTTGTAAATTATTTTGCAATCCTCAATGGGATTAGAAATATGAGGCAGTAGCCATCGGTTGTGTGCCCTGTGCCTAAAATTTATGGGCTTGTTCTACATGTTATATGATAATTGGATCTCCACATTACTTGGTATGAAAGTTTGGTTGGAATGTTTTGTTGGTGAAGCTTTTTTCAGTTCCCAATTGGGTAACTGTTAATCAGACGGAAAATTTGGTTTAACCTTTTGTTGATTAGTTACAAAAAGAGAGGTGTATTTTTGGTTACCGTACCCTCTAGATTCTCTGAATTCCTGATATATATTTTGTTTCAGATTTGTTCACCTCGCTTGGATTCAGCTCCTCCAAGATGGGTTCATTTGGCACATGGATTGCTGCTTTTTCTTTATCAGGTCTGGGCAGAATTTATTAAAGCTGTGTGGTCATCTTGTTTCTTATGGTTGTGTTGTCATATTTTATGTAAGTTAAGCATGCTTCTTCTCTTTACCTGACAGCTTATAGGGTGATGATATTAAGACAGTCATGAAATATCTGCTTGAGCCCATTACTTTTCACTTTATCTTGTTCTTATTGTTGAGATTTAAGTCAAGAAAATTCGCATGTAGATTTTTTAAACGAGTTCAAAGTTGGCAGTGTTATTTTTAAGCAAGTTCATATCGGTATAATTCTATTCTCATCTATGTTCAGTGGTTTGGAATACATAGTAGTTGTTGAAAACGCCACTGCTCAAAAACTACTGAGGTGCCTTTAAATTCTTGCAAGTGTCGAAGACTAATTTCTGCAAATGAGAAACTTTTAATGATATTTTTTGTGAAATTGTCAATCTCATGCACTGTAAGTAGACAGCGTTTCTTGTCCTCTGAGGTGTCTTTTATGCTCTCAAATTGGCATGTCCCTTTGTTTTTTTCTTTTTTGCCTCCCTTCTGTTCTTTCTAATCTGTAACTAGTTCCATGCCTAGACCTTTGATGCTGTTGATGGGAAGCAAGCACGACGGACAAAATCCTCAAGTCCATTAGGGGAGCTTTTCGACCATGGTGATATGTTTATCTTTCTTTTCTCCTTGTTAGTTAGGACTGACTATGGATGAATGATATGCTTGTGTTTTCCAATATATTGCAGGATGTGATGCTCTTGTTTGTGCGGTGTGTATCATAAACTCTTTTCGTTATTTTATAGCCCTTAGATATCCATTATCTCCATAGTTTTCCCCAAATATAGTTGGAAGCATTGGCATTTGGGAGCACCATTATGTGTGGAAGAGATACTTTCTGGCTCTGGGTAATTTCAGCCATTCCATTTATTGGTGCAACATGGGAACAGTAAGTTGACTCTGGCTTTCATGTCCCAGGATTTTGTTTTTGTTTTAAGGGTGGGAGCTGGGGCAGTCTTTTTAAAATGCTTGTGACTCTGTCTTCGACCCTGGAGGATGAAATTGTACCACTGGGTTGATTTTGTCTCTTTGTATTTGAGAGCAAGTGTTTCACTGTTGATTTGTGTGTATTCTACAACTGTTGGATGTCTCACTAGCAGTGTTGATTTTTTTGTTTTCTTTATCTAGCTATTTCACCAATACCCTTATTCTTCCGGTGATCAATGGACCTACAGAGGGTCTGATGGTGATTTATTTGGCTCATTTCTTCACAGCTATTGTTGGTACGCTCGTGCTACAATTGTGTGTGTTTATTTTTTAACCCTTAAATATTGTGCTTTTTGTGCAGATACAAATCAAATTTTTCTGAAACTTTATTCAAAATCCAATGGATCATAGTTTCTTTATGTATTCTAATTTATTTTTGGTTACTGAACTTGAAAATTCTTACTTGAGAACTTAACCTTTCCAGGTGCTGAGTGGTGGGTTCAACAATTTCGAAAGTCTATACCTTTTTTAAGTTGGGTTCCATTTCTTCATGGTAAGACTACTCGTCATAAAGCTTCCTATAACTCATTAAAATTGGAACTGAAGAAGCCATATGGAATATGTGCTCAAAATTCTTGCGTATTATTCTATGAAAGTTTAGCAAGATTTCCATCAGAATGTTTTTATTATGAGACGTGTTATCTGGGGTCTTTTGCTGTAAGCTGTTTCTGTTTGCATTTGATTGAGTGGTCTCCTTAAGTTGTCTCTTTTCGTAGTCTCTGAATGAAATGTTCCATGGCAGTTGTTGATCTTAAAGCAATCTTTTAGCCTTTGTTTTTTTTGGTGAAATTATAACAATAAGGTCATGGGGGAATATGCTGTTAACGTGAAATCTTTAAAGCTTTTTTCCCTCAGCTACTGTGCCTCTTGGGCAGTGTCTTTTACTGGGCTTTATCTTGCTAAATGTTGCCTTCAGTAAATAAATGTTTAAGATCTTTTGGCGTGGGCTTCACTTGAAACTGTAATAAAGCATTATGTTTATTTAGTTTTTTTTTCTGTTGGAATTTATTTGTAGCTGGAGTATAATCTTCCATTGGCTGGGTACATCTAACTTACCGTTAAGACATTCATTTGAATGCATTTTTCGTAGGATCCCAATCTGGTGACATGCTTATAAATCCCGTTTCCAGGGTGTCCTTTCCAATGGGCACTCTTTACATCCTGCAATTCCGTTTTTCATTTCTGTTTAAGATGCCAGAACTTTTTTCTTAGCTCTTTGTTTGGAAGTTAATAAAAGTAGCTACTTTGATGATTCTCGCCTTGCTTATGAAATTGTTTAAAATGTTATATGTCTCTTTTCTGTTTTGTGACTCCAGAAATTTCCACATACAAAGCGGTGTTGTTGCTGATGACAGCTTTTGGTGTTATACCGACAATCACGTGCAAGTATGTATAATGTACTGTCCTAAATTACTGGAGTTAAAAGTTTTCTTCCTTTGTTGGTGTGTTTAATCTCTCATCTGACACGCATTTTGTACTTATGATTCGGCCGTTGTGACTTTCTAAACTCCGGATTGACTTTCAGCACATGGTTTTTTATCTGCTGACTCTGTACTCTTGGCCTATGGAAACCAGACTGAAATTTCCTTGACATCATCTTGCTATTATTATTGGGCTACGGGATGTTTATGCATATCTTCTAGAGATAGCAGCCAAGTCAATTGGCACAGTACCTTCTGATAAAGTACATTTTGTGTTTTTATATTGTTGATCTTACAAGTTTAAACTCCAGAAGATTAGCCTATTCCTGTCTGAACGCCTATGTAGGACCTATTATTGTCATCTGATGAAGGTCAGCTTAGATCTCCCCTGTTTTATGTTTTTTTGCAGCATACACAATGCTTATGAGGTAGTTCAAGCGAGGAAAGGCAACATGCTGCTGGCATTAGCAATGGTAATACTACAATCTATTTTGATACATGTCTCTTGCTTATGGTTGCTTATAAGAGAAGTAACAAGGTTTTCTTGCTGTCTGTTTTAGCTTTGCCCTTTTGTAGCCCTCTCGGGAGGAGTCCTTGTTTGGTACGACTGAAATGTTTCTTATGTTCTATAAACTTTTCTTGCTCTTTACTATGTATAGTGGTTTACATGTTTTTTAACGCACACATAGTGGCATTATATCTTGATGCAGGGACTATTTGTCTCCATCTGACATACTTGGGGACTATCCACATTTAGTTGTAGCAGGAACTGGACTTGCTTTTGGTTTCCTTGTGGTAAGATATGTTTCATTTCGACTACCCATTCACTTGAAGTTTCTATTTTCTTCTCTGAATTGGATGGCTTTATGGCTATTGCTTATATTATCAATTGTTTCTTTATTCATCTATTCATTGTGTTTCAGTGTCATCGTTCTTTGGTTGTTAATGTGTATTTTTCTTAGTTGTGGGGGGCCAAAAATGCTGGCCGTATTTTGCTGACTTGGACCCTGTGGAAACCATATCATCTGGAATATTTTTAGGGTTCTCATTCCACTTTACTGGGTTTAAATTTAAGTTCCTTCTGAGTCTTTTTAGTTTTATTTTGTTTTTATGTTTGTATAGATTCCACTATCAGCACTGTAAGGGGTTTTTTGCTCTTCCTCTCTGATTGATTTTGTTTTTGAAGTTCTCTAAGTGGTTAGGGTTGGGACAACAGTGTGCAAGTTGTGTGCTTAGGGATTTACTCTATATGGTTTCTCTGGATTCAAATTGATCGTGCTTTAGGCTACATAGATCTATTTCTTCCAGCAATCACAGTAGGCAACTTATTAAATGAATTTGTCGGTATCCATTCCAGAAGAATCTGGAATTGATAGTAACATGGGTTCTTGTGCTAGAATATGGCTTAACAAATGAAGTGTTGTGAAGAATTGGCTGTGTGCTATTTTAATTCAGCAATGTTATTTGTTGATCCTAGTTGGACATCTAAGAGGAACTAAGAGAATCTCGTGCCTATATACATGCACAGTGGTTTTCTGGTTATGGTCTAGCTGCACCATGGTGTACTGCCAGACCATTTGTTCCTTCCATTCTACCAATGAAGTACAATTCGTAAAAACAGATTGGCTTGTTCTCTGACAGCACCCGCTTTGGTAGAAATTTCTGGCGATTAAAGCTTTCTGGTTATGGTGGTAGCCTCATCATAGTGTGCAAGCATTTTGGTATTTTCCATATGGTCATCTCTTAGGCTAAATAATAGAGAAAGTCCCTGTATTTCTGGCCGTTTGACTTTTTGTATCTGAGTTTTCCATTATCGACTTTTAAGATATGAGTTTGACAGTTGAAATCGGAAACCTCAGTTCACTTGTACCTTTTAGAATTAATATCAAATTACATTTTATACCCTAGAAAACATTGCCTTAGCTAATTTCCTGCAGGAGGTTTCTTTTGGTGGGGGAGGACCCCTCCCCTACGCACAGGGGTTGGGGTTGGAGATCTGTCAATAATCTTATCCAAGGGCATAAAAAGTTTAAAATCCGCAAGTTTAAAACTTTTTTTTTTTTTTTTAGGCTTAGCCTGCTGAAGAGGGGGGATTCGACCCCCAGACCTAACCCTCCCCCAAGGGAAGACGTGCTAGCTGAGCTAAAGCTCATTGGCCGCAAGTTTAAAACTCAGCTTAAAAACAAATGGCTAAAAGCAGGAGTGTCTCTTATTTTCGTAAGAAATAACATGGTAAATACCAAAATCCTTGGATCATGAAGCTGCTACTACCATAACAGAAAACTACACGGGCGCTCCCTGTTGTGAGCCGGTGTTTTTCTTTTTCTTTTATTTTTTTTGCTCGTTTTATCTCGGGGATTTAGAGGGAAAAATAACCGGGTCTACTGATTCGTTTTAAATTTAAAATTGTTTTATTCGATTGTGTGTCAGTCTTTAACGATATAGAAATTTGATATCAATTTTATCAAAGTCGAGGTCTTAGAAGCTAAAAGAACTCAGGTCTTAGAAGCCAAAAGGCCAAAGTTCTGATTTCTGTTATTCTCCATGTAATTTATTATAGAGCTGTGGTTGGCATATGATTGTTTGTTGTTAAATAAGTCTTTCCTTAGATGCTCTACTATTGTGATGGGTCAGTCTGGCGAATAGCACAAAATCGAAGTACTTCGAGAGATTTTCTTTTTTTATTCCCCAACGAGAGATTTTCTTTTTTTATTCCCCAAATGTGCAGTTGATGTTGCACAGATGACCCTGTAAGGAAGCGTGAATAGCATTGTAAAAGTTGAGGGTGTTTTACATGGCTTGCAGCAATCCGACCTGTTAAGACACTTCATTGGGTAGCCTTAAACTGTTATTTACAATTTCCAAATGTATTATAAATAAATAATTAACACCACATAGACACCAATTTATAAGCATAGTTCAACACCTTTTTAAGTTTCTTCCCTTGTTTTCTGATGTCTTCTAGGTAGCACTAGAGTTTGTTGGTACTTATGTACTTTTTGCTGAGTAGAATTTTAATTTTTGCTTTTCCTGAGAACCAGTCCTATAGACAATAAAAGTCTTTTTCATCAAATTGTTGCTGAATTACTGTTGTTTTGGCAGGGGAGGATGATCCTGGCTCATTTGTGTGATGAACCAAAGGGCTTGAAAACTAATATGTCCTTGGTATGTTGCATTATCATTGTGAATCTACCACTCATCCCAAGAGCTTAAGTTGATAGGAAGATGAAGATTTTTTTTATTTGAATTATATTTCTAACACTCCCTCACGTGTGGGCCGGACTCTTATTTAATTGGGAGGCCAACACGTGCAATATTTAATTGAAATTGGGGTAAAGTGCTGAGTCAGGTCTCGAACTCAGGACCTTGACTCTGATACCATGTGAATCTCCTATTCATCCCAAAAGCTTAAGCTGATAGGAAGATGAAGATTTTATTATTTGAATTATATCTCTAACAATCACCAAAATAAGTATGTGATTTAAATGCTGTTAAAATTAATGGCTCTTTTTTAGTTACTTCTTTTTCCCTTTCATTATTTTTTCTTTTTTGTTCTGTCTTTTTTTTTTATTATACATTTCCTGGGCATACCATTCTCTTTTTGTTTTAACTGTTGATGGTTGAGTTTGAGAACCACTGGATATGTGAATGTGAAACCGAACTGTAAAAGGATAATCCAAAACCAATTGTGTGCATGACATTTGTCTCTTTCGTTTTTATTCTTTTTTAGTTACATAGGTCCGGTACTTGGGAAAGAATTTGTAGCGGAAATTTCCATAATTTATTGAAGTTCCTTGATCTCCAGCGATGTACATAGACTGACTAATTTTTCATTGCCATTTATTTAAAGCAAGGTATATGATAGTTTGGTAAGTTTTGTCCACTCCATTTGTTAGAACCAAAAGGTTGTCTTGAATGACACAAACGCAGATCTCAGGGGAGTTGATAGAATGGAAGCACCAGTGACTTGGTGGAATATTTCGGATTTTTTTAGCAAGATATCTGATAATGCCCAAGTATGTTATGAAAACATATTCCAGCCCATTCATTGAAATCCTGAATTTGGTTGCTCAACTTTGACTTGTGTAGTTGACAAAAGCTAAATTGAGGATTTGCCTTTAGTTTCCTATGGCACAGATCCCCTGCAAAAGGGGATTTCTATGTAAAATAAAAATGGAGAATTTATTAATGCATGCGAATTCTTTTTATTAGTGGTGTGTAATTTGATTCTAACACTGGCTAGCTTCATTTATTGACATGAGATAAATTTGGCTTCTCTGTCCAATCTTTTTGCTGGACCTAGAAATTGAAGAAATAAAACGGGAAGTTAGTTTCTGTCTTGTTGGAGTGCTACAATATTGCCTTAATTTATCTTTTATCCCGTAAGCCGATGCTAACAGATTCTTGTTTTTATTGTTAGGATACACTTCCGAAATCTTAATGCAGGGGTTTGTTTATCTTATATCTTGCAACTGTTATCCATTAGAACAAGACCCTTTGTCTCGTGTTCCCTATAACTAATTGGCTAATTGTTCTTGGTATTTTGTTTTGAATGAAATTTCATGTTGAAATCACAATGTGTAATGGCTAACTTAAACGTATGATTAACAAGATGCCAATGCCCTAAAGGCCTAAGGGCATTTCCACCTACCATAAGTAGGGATGTTTGATGAGATCGTGGTACCAAGTCCCGTTGGGTGTTTTAGTCAATTAACTGGTTAAAAAGAAACAGTTGCGATTCCTGATATTTTTTACTTCTTGCAGTCACTACTGTCTCTCCCATTTGCCATTGCAAATGCACTCACAGCAAGATTCAATGATGGGTAAGTTGTAATTTCATTTTAGGAATTGTCATTCTATTCATAATTGTGGTTTTATTTCGTTGATGAAACCCGGGTTGATGAAACCCGGTTGATTTTTGTGCAGAGTTCCTCTAGTTGACGAAAGCTTGGTTGTTCTTCTTTATTTTACATTCTCACGTACGGTGACATTCATCATTATCTTACATTCTCAACTGTTTAAATTCATTGTCTTTGAATTTGACAAACTCCAGTTCCAAATTTTTTCCATGAAATTCATCATAGTTCTCCTTTTTTAGCTTATTGTTGGAGTAACATATGTAGGCATTCGCTTCTGCAGTGTCTCCTTGAGAATATACTATTTTTTCTATTACTGTTGCTTAGATACTTATTATAGTGATTTTGTGATGAAATTTCTTTCTAATCTTTCTTCTTTCTATGAAAAGTGACGAAATTTCTTTCCATTCTGCATCTGACTCACCTGTATCAAATACAGTGGGACTCTATTTGCACTTTGCGACATCTGTCATTCATGAAATTACAACTGCGTTGGGAATTCGTTGCTTCAGGTTAGAAGATGGCGACAATTCTAGCATTTCACTTGGTTCCAATCTGGTTTAGAATGGATTTGGTTTCAAAACCATTTCTTACATTGCCCCATTTTGCCGAAATGATATTTAAGTTTATGATATATGTTCTCCTAGATATGTAATGTTTGGATAAAAATTAAAGAGTGGAGTTATGTAATTTTATTTGGTGAGTATGCCATATGGTCCAAAAAATAGTTGGCTATTTAACATATCGAATTTTCAAAAGCTTGCTCAGTGGTTAAGCAAGACCTCCCCCATATTTTCATTCCCTTGGTTTGTTGTAAATGAAAACAATGTACCGTCCAAGAGTGTTGAAACTGCAATTTTTTTTTTGTTAATCACAGGATAACCAAGAAAGAAGCTTGAATTTTGCTGGTGTTTTCTCTGGATGTCCTTCCCAGGTTCACCATCTTTCTTCAGGATTTCCTAACGTTTTCTGCAAATTTCAAATGTTACTGATCAGTTGTTTGATCTATTGTTCCGGGCTTTATCTCAGATACTATTTTGTGCAGATTCCTTGTAACTTTTTCTGGATGCTCCTTCCCGACTTTTGTGATCTTGTTGCCTTGCAGCTGTCGAGTCAAGAATGGTGCAGCTACACGGAAGTTTTGGTTATTTATTCGTTATAAGATGAGGTCCTGTTGTCTTTGAGTTTTACTATTTGAGGTCCAGTTGTCATGCCTGCCTTTTTGTAATAGATTGTTTGTACTACTGAATAGAGTAGATTTGTAAACTTTTTTGAAGTAATAAAAACTAGGCTTAAATGCTAATCAGGTCAACGTGGTTTAACGTCGTTTTTCAAAAAAGTTATTGTACTCTAATTTGGATGAATTTAATCCTTTTATTTTATACGGTTTTTTTTTTCAAAAAAGTCCCTCCGTCAATGTGGTCCTACCACTTTAACATTTTCCTGATCACGTACTGCCACGTGGAAACTCACCATCTCCTAACAAGCGCCATGCCGCCTGCCACGTCATGAGTTCCATATCTGCTAAATGAGACGCTGCGTTTTGCGTCGTCTTCTCCTCCGTCTCTAAAATACTAATGGTAAACGGCCAGGAAAAAGCAGAAAACATCTGGGAATCCCAGGATTATCAAAGTCAGTTTCTTCCATTATTATTGGCCTTGTGTTTCATCACCAGTTGCTCGTATCGAAGGCTCACGTGGAAGTAGCGGTCCCGTAAATCTCTTAGCTCTGTCGTAATTAACCATATCTTGTGCTCATATTCTTTCTTGTTTACTACTTCGTCTTTTTGCCCAGGTGGGACTTTTATTTGGTTGGTTTCTGCAGACAGCTCCTCATCAGATTGCTTTGAATTCATGATGATGAGTAAAACTTGCACTGGAGGAATTGCTCTGGTCCGTTTTTACTTATCTCTGAAATTAGCTATTTGCTCTCTTTGTCCTGGCAAGCTCATTTTTCAGTTTAGCAGCCTGAGCACAATTCTTCTCTTGCAATTATATCCCACTCCAGCCGCAAAACATTTTCCTCAAGAGCAACTTTACTGCGTCCTCTGATTCAGATAAAGCATTCTGCATGCTACAGATTTTCTGAATATTTAATATCCTCTCAGCCTTCATTTCTTCATTGTCTCCAGCCAATATCTGGAATGAAGCTTCCAGTCTTTCAGTTTCAAGTTTGGTCTCAGTGAGTGATCTCTTAAGAGCCAAAACTTCATCTCGAAGCATTTTTTTTTCTTTAATTGGACCTTAAGACTGGAAATGTCTTCTGCTACATGCAGCCTCTTGAATTCAGAAGATTTTAGCTGTAACTCAAGTCCTCTGACGTTGCTTTTTAGCCTACTTTCATTAGATGTAGCATCTTCCAACAATCTCAGAGCCCTTCGGTGATCAGCCACAAGAACTTCTTGGTTTTTCTTGCAGGCCACGAGCTTTCAAATTCCATTCGGAGAATATCAAGCTTTTAGAGATGAATCAGAGAATCAACGAAAGAGATGACGCAAAACGCAGCGTCTCATTTAGCAGACGTGGAAACCATGACGTGGCAGGTGACATGGTGCTAGTTAGGAGAGAGATAGTGCATTTCCAAGTGGCAGTACATGATTGAGTGTATGTGAACCTCTGTTAGCCACTTCGACAGAAAACGTTAAAGTGGTGGGGCCATACGGAGAGATTTTTTTAGAAAATGTATAAAGCATAGGGAAATTCATCCAAATTGAAGTATAGAGACTTTTTTAAGAAAATGTTAAACCATAATGACCTGATTAGCATTTAAGCCTTAAAAACTATTAGAAATCTATATAGCACGTCATTTTATTGAGCATGTCACAATGGGTTCCTTTCTTAATTGCTTTAAGTTATGTTTTGTCTGGGCTGGCTGACTCTATTTTTCTTCTTTCCTCGGCTGGAAATGTCGTTTAGGTTCCTGCGTCCATCCGTTTCCATTTATATATTTATCAGCTGCATGATTCCTAGCTTTCCTGTGGAAGATGCCTCCGGAAGTTTTGCTCAAAACAATTATTCGTAGAAACATTTGTAATATGATTTTTGTTAGTGTTTCCTCAAACTGACACAGATTTTTCGTGCATTTGAGTGTTCATTTGAGTCTATACTAGTCACACGTAATTAAAAAATAAAAATAAATTTTCAAAATTGGAAAAAGTCCTCCCCCACACATTCATCCGAGTCTTGGTTCATGAACCGTTTGGATTCAGTCTAGACCGTATGGATCAAGACGCATCCAGACCCGCGGTCTGGATTAAATCCCATGAAATGGACGACAGAGAGGCTGCCACATCATTTAATGAGGCTCTTTGTAGTCGGCTCGGCTTGGCTCCTGACAGGCGCGCGTCTTTTTGTCTCCACATCTGTACCGATCGGACTACTATAATTTAGGCGCGACTACAACTCCGACCACTAAGGCGAGAACATACGTTTTCAGCCATTTTACTCCCAAATCACCCATTTGAAATCTCAAATCCCTACATTTTAGTTTCCCACCTATTTGAAAATTCCTCAAATCCCTCAAATCTCTCCCATTTCGAAGTTCCTCAAATTTCACTCTTTTTTTAGTTTTCGTTTGAAGAGCAGAAGAAACTGCACATTGTGGGTCTTAGCGTGGTTGCTAGTTCTGTCTCTATCTCTATGGCCTCTCACTCAATTTACTAACATTTTTTATTTGATTTTGTTTTCTGCTAGGTTCCGATCTTCTTGTCAAGAAAGTGAGGATTTTGAGTTGTTGTAGTGGCCACATTAACGGTAAGCCCTATATAATTTTTGTTTTCTTTGCTCTAGAAATTGCTGATTGTTGGGGTCGCATTTTGGCTTTGCTTTTATCTCATTTATCTATTTCCTATGGACATTGTTGTAATTGCATACATGGTTGGGGCTGTAATGTTAATCGTTTCCGATGAAAACTTGTACATATTGTTTAACTTTTAGTTTGATAAGTATTATTTTTTGTTCTTCTAAATGGCATGGGGCAGAGTGTCCTTTTAATCCATGTTTTTCCATCTTGTCTTACTCTAGAATCAAAATAAGCTCTGCCATTCATGTCATTCCTTCTCAGTCTATCTTTGTGGCACATGATGATACCTTTTTGTTCAACTACATGCTATTCGTACAATAAATGAGTGATTACTTAATTGTCGATTTCCAAGGATCCATCCAAGTTAGTGTCATTCCCTCCCATTTCGAGTTGCATATTTTATGAGTACTTGTAGAAACACCATACGGGTATCAGTACTAAACACGTATATCAAAATATAATTTGCAATTACTTTCAACTCTAGCAAAGTCCATAGGATTCATCCATCTAAGCAAAAATGTCGTGACCTGGGTGATTTTATTATAGAATGATGTTGGACCATGCCTAGGACGAAGCACTGTGCCAAGAAGAGTAAGAATATAGCATCACCTTCGAGGCCGACGAGAGAGGTGCCGAAAAGTGCAAACCTCGCTGATTTTCGAACTAATGATTGTGCTACATCATTTGATACAAATTTTGCCGAAAGGACGGTGATTTGAGGAAGGAACATAGAACTCGATTTGATAGGTGAGTTAGATCTCTATGGTCATTTCCAATTTCAAGGGTGGGAGAATTTGTGTGAAATGGGTAGATATATGCACCGACAGTATGTTAGAAATTTTTTTGCCAACATGACGTGGACCAGGGACGTAGATGGTCTTACCATTAGGAGCTTAGTGGGTAGGAAGCTCATTGAGCTTACTGTTGAGAAATTAAATGAGATTATGGGGATCCCTTATCCTGGGGAGCATGTATATAAGCAAAAAGTTAGGCCTCAGGGAAATAATTGGGACTATTGGGATGTTGTTAAGTTTCTTTTGGATTTGAATAATGAAGAAGATGTCCCTATACATTTTCAGGCGAAAGACCTTAAGTTGTCTCTTAGGCTTCTCCATCTCATTTCAACCTATAACTTTCTACCTAGAGGTTGTCATAGAGGATTGGTTACGTTTATGGACGTTTATATGCTTGAGCATCTCGTGAACTATAGACCCATAAATCTACCTTTTATCATGTTGGAGCATATGATGTTTGCTCATGAGCATAACAAGTTATCCCCTATGGATTGATTTTTACCAAAATTTTTGACCACCATGGAATTCGCATGGATATGAGGGAGGTTGACGCACCACCTCAATCTGATGCTTTTAACTTCCAAACATGGAAGAAGATTGGCTATAGGAAGAACTCGTGGGGAGAGTGGGTTCTTAAAGCCGATAATGACGAGGATAATCATGGTGACGAGGGTGACAGTGACAAGGGTGACGGTGACAAGGGTGCCGAAGTTCCTCCTCATTCCTCGATCACTCACGAGCACTCTTGTTCATCCAGGCATATCAAGAATGAAGGTAGTTTTCAAGGCATAGCAAATTGCACCAACTATTCTCTTTTTTTTTCGATGTCAAACTGAATCTACTCGTTATTCCAAAATTATTTACGCTAATAAAAAAAAAATTTCTATTATTTTTAAATTATATTCAATAGAACTGAGAGACTCCAATTCATTCGCAACGTAAAAAAACAAATGCCCAAAAAAAAACCAAGCTGTCACTGCCTGACGTATGCAGGGTCCAGGTTAGTGCTTGTCTGACAACACATGTTTATAAAATCCTTAAAGAAACATGTTCCTAATCACGAAGGAATTCAAAA
Organism: Myrica gale; assembly: GCA_963930655.1. Lineage (NCBI taxonomy): Eukaryota > Viridiplantae > Streptophyta > Magnoliopsida > Fagales > Myricaceae > Myrica > Myrica gale. Next base: position 13,664,685 of record OZ005611.1, read on the forward strand.
GAAAGCACAAAGATCTAACGAATCAGATTACTCAAATGTTATAAACTTTTCAATTACTACAAAACAACAAAATAATTAGTGAACACAGAACAAAGGAGCATCATAATAGTCCCCATTATCTTTATGCAATAAAAAAATGTCAAACATTCCCTCCAATATTTGTTTATGCCCAATGATGCATCGGGATACTGTATGCGGGTTGCGTGCTACTTATTGCTATCATGTCTAAGGGTAGACAAGTCCTATCCATTATGTGTTATTTGTTTTTTTTGGGGGCCCGAACACGTGGCCATACCTCCCATTGGTCCATCAAAGCATAAGGCAATACAGTATTGATATTAGGTCAGTAAAATCGGAAATCCGGTTTACAAAATTCACATCCTAAGATAAAAAAATTAGTTACAAGTGTCTCAAAAAATAAAGCACCATAAGTCAAAATATAAATGTCTCAAACACGCACAAACAAATGCATAAATAAACTAAAAAGCTTGCAAATGTACCAAATGAGTCTCTTCCTCAAATGTTGCTGGTGGTTGATGTCTCAAGTTCGCTTGCAGTTGTGCTATTGCTTACCATTTCTACTAGTTTAGATGTCAATAAATGTTTTTAAAAAAATAAATATAAGTAAAGCATAGAGAAATAAAAAGAGAATTAAAATTACAAACACATTTTATTTACCGGAATCCATGTCATAACTCTTGATACAATCCAAAGTTTCTTTGATGTCAATTGGTTCATTTTCGTCCACACGCCTCAATCAATCTTGGGTGCAAACGAGGGCCTCCACAGTCGCTGGAGCTAATGAACTCTGAAACGGATCAAGTACACGTCCCCCCGAACTAAAAGCGGACTCTGAATACACAGTGGAGATATGGATAGCCAATACATCCCGTGCAATCCTAGCAATGACGGGATATCGTAAATCATTATCATTCCACCATTTCAATACGTCAAAATTATTGTCTAGAGCAACCAGTGGATCAACTAAATACCGATCAATTTCTAAGTTTGCACTGAGACTTGATGAATATGTTCCAAACGACACAACTGTGGTCCAATAATCCTCAAATAAAGTTAGCTTGTTGCCAGAATCCGCAATCAATGGAGGAGGAGGAGGAGGTATACCGCTAGTAGATGAATGCACCTGAGCTTGAGGTAACCCCAATGCATATTCATCAAATAATGCACGAAACAAATCACTTATACTAGTCACCAACTTCTCTCCCTCTATTCTACCATACATCAACCTCATCATTTGTCTCATTACTTGTAACTTAGATTGTGGATCAATCACATTTGCAATAAATATCAACAAATTTAACCTGTCATTCCTCTCCCAATATTTTTGGTACTTAATAATCATAATATGAACCATGTCTTTCAATTTTGTGTCCGTACTTTGTGAATAACGACACATATGAGAATACACCCCATAGAGTCTATGGAAGTATGAATTCGAAGTAACATACAAAGAACCAGAAAATTGCACTGTAGCATCATAAAGAGTTCAAGAAAGCAAAAAACCCTTATTTTTTTTTCTAGTCCTCTTGTTGGAGGTCCCAAGTTCCACTTCCAACACTCACCTTCAGTAAAATGTGGAAGATAATCAACATCATCACTCTACATTCTATCAAAAGCAAACTCATACTTCTCAGCAACATCCAACATCAAATAAGTAGAGTTCCAACGGGTCGAGACGTCAAGGCACAATCTCTTGGAAAATTCGATCCTCTCCTTCTCAACACATTGATTAAACTTGATTCTTTCTTTTTGGATTACGTGGTTCACTACTTAGTGGGGTAATTTCTGAAACATCTTCCTCTTCAACCATCATATCCACATCCTCTAAACTCAATCCCATAGCATCAACAGAACGATCCAAACAATTAAAGAACGAGACATAGATTTTGATCCCTATGTCATTGAAGCAAATCCATCAAGTCAAATATATTGTAGAAAATTATTTACTGCGCATAAAGTTATTCAACTAAAAATAACTAATATGCTTGCACACTAATGAATGCATGAATATCAATATGTTGACTTAATTGTTTAAATACCAACATTTGATCTCATCTAATAGCTTATACCCATATTGACTTAACTGTTTAAATACCAAAAATTAGCTTTGCTCCCATATGTTCAACACACAAAGCCAATTCAAAAGCATCTCCATTCTCCAATCTCCAATACACAGAACACAAAAAGACAATAAATGGAATTCAATACGCAGAACACACTACACACTATATAGTACCAAATTACCAATTTTTGGAACCCATTAACCCAAATACCAATAAATGAGGAACGGTAAAGGCTTAAAGCCATCAATCATCATGTCAAAATCCTTACTAAAAAGCAGAATAAAGGCTGGGCCGTGGGTGGTGCTGTGGCTGGGCGACACTGTGGAGTGGGCGAGTGGCCAAGTAGGGGTTCAGGCTATGGGTTTGGCTGCACTGGGGAGTGGGCGGCGCTGGGGATTGGGGAGGAATGTAATGAAAGTAGTAGTTTAGATTATAAAATGACATTTGCTCAATAATTCAGAGTTAAAACTGAAGTTTTGCTTAACAAGAAAATTATTAAAAAATAAACAAGAAAATTGTGAATCAAACCGTTGTTTTAATTTTCACTTCTAGATTAAATTTTGTAAAATTCAGTATTTAAATAATTTAGAACCTAGAAAATGCATTAGAGAAGTTAGTGGATTCTTGCCCCTGCCCCGGTATGCGTGCCTCCCCCCCACAAAGATTGTTACAACGAGGGTAGCAATCTCTCTTTCTTTTTGTGTACAAAGCTTTTTGGCTCTTAATTCTCTAGGGTTACCTATTTCAGAGAAAGATATCTGGATTCAAGCGGGGTGTCACACAAGTTTAGTAAACGTATCACTACGACAAATTTTGGTTTTAAAGACCAAATTTTTCATCTCAAAAAACAAATTTTGTCCATTGCTCCAACTATCCCAATAACTCTGTTACAAAATGTTTTTTGGGACGAAAAATTTGTTCCCTCCCAAAATAATTTTATCGTTCGAATCCTTCAGAACGGTGATCAGAAGTAAATGTTCGAACGATTGCCAATAATTTTGTAAAACATTCCAAAAGTCTTCAAACGGTAAATTTAATTCTGTTTGATAAGGAGATAAATCGTTTGAATAAAAATAATAATGTGTCGTTACATGTTTTGGATATTATTCCAAAGCACTAAAAGGAAACGTCCGTAACTGTTCTTAATGCGTTACAACCCTTCACACCACAAATGTTCGCATGGTTTCGGATGTTGAGAAAATACATGTTCAAACACATTATGTATACATTACAACGGGTACCGTTATATCCGTTCGATATCCAGAACATTTAACGAACGAAAATGTTGAATCATTCAAATCTGATCGAACGTAGAGAGGAACGCTGTCATCCGAATTCTAAATTTAAGGCTTAATTGCACCGTAGGTCCTTGTGGTCACTCTTCTAGGTAAGAGTTAGTCCCTTCTTCCATCAGGCGTTAACATACTAACAACAAGCCGGTCGACCGTTATACGAACAGATCGACTGCTGCAAGTTGCCTCTTTGTAGCGGTCGACCGACTCTCATTTTGTTAGTGTTAACGCCTGATGGACGGAGGGACTAACTTTTACCTAGAAGAGTATTACCATATGGACCTACAATGCAATCAAGCCAAAATTTAATAAAGGAACATATTTCTTTTCGCTTTTTTTAATTAAAAATTTCTAGAAAATCATTAAATAAGAAATTAAAAAGCATTTATTAATGAAAAGTAATGATAAATAATTAATAACAATATTCATGAAACATCGAAACAAATAAAATATAATACGCAATAAAACAAATAGTCAATCATGGTCATCTAATAGGTCTAATTGCTTGAAGACTTTTTGCAACTTTTTGTGCATCTCGTCTTCCTAAATCAGAAATTGTAATGAATATAACGCTTAAGTAATTGACAAAAGTAATTAGTAAAAAAATGTGTAGAATAAAAAATATATATACCTTCCTTACTTATACAACTACTCGATGTCGATATCGGTGAAGGTTTTCCAATCCCTAGCCTAGGAAAATCTAAGGTTGTAGAGAGGGCTGATGCAGGTGTTGAATCATATCTAACATGTTTACACTGTTCGAACACGTTATGCTCGTTCGAAGACGTTCAAAATATATTCTTTTATTTTTTTGGAAAATTAAAAGTTCTGCTTTCTGCATGACAAATCTATATGAAAAGTACTGACCCTTGAATATTTTTGCGTCACTGTAACAATATTAAAATCTTGAGGAAACTAATGGTTTGAATAACAAACGCTAATCCAACATTTTCCAAACTGTCATCTTTCATTGTATGAAATAAAATAGAGGGCAATACTCTAGGCAATTGGGCCGCACTTCTGAATTTTTTTTTTCCATACATCAGACCTATAAAGCCATTCTTAGAATGCTTTAGTTTGGAAGGAGACAAATTTGCCACAATTATCTTGCTTAGAACTACTTTGTAGATATGATGTGTGACCAAAATGTTTTCAGAAGTTTGACCCTACTGACCATAGTATTGCTCTCTATTTTTTTCCATAGAATGAAAGAGGAGAAATTTATAAAATGTTAGATAACCTTTTGTTATTCTCATGATTAGTTTTCTCTGTATGTTAATATTCTTATAGTAATGCAAAACTATCTGAGGCCCAACCACCATTCATTTAGATTTGTCGTGCAAAATGTAAAACTTTTAATTTTCCTAAAAAAGTTTAAAACGTTCGAACAAAAAAAATACTTCCGAACGGTATAATTTTTTTTGTTCAAACTGAAAACTAAGTTTAGACCCAAAACTATACCTAGAGCAGGGGGTGTGAATAGATATTTAAAAATTAAAGAAATTTGTTTTTTTTTACAGAAAATACCAAATCAAATATCAATCAAATGAAAATCATAAATCAGTCAAATCTGGGATTCCAGCCGTCTGACTCTAGACTGACTTTATTAATCTGACTATAAAATAGTTTTTGACAAAACAAAAGAATCGTCAAATCAAGATTGTTTAATAAGGTACAATACTCTTAATTAATCACACAAGAAGATTAAAGATATTGATAAAATCACAATAACAGCTTAAGTAAAATAAACAAGCGACCAAGAGAATCAAAACAAGGTTTATGGGTGTGAAGGGCATACAACTTCATCTACTAATAACTTTTGAACTTTACAAGTTGGTGATCCTAAGCAAAATCCATCACTTTGTCCGATCTCCCAACTTAAATAAAGCTACTCAAGAACCTTCTTGATCCGGTGCCCAACACTCAATTTTGTTACCAGCAACTCCGATAAGCTATTACGTAGATGCCAAAGAACTCATCAGCCCCTTCAACTCCTAGAACTCCACAAACAACTCTTCTTGAGATCTCTCAAGAAACTTGTAAAATCTTGGTGATTTGATCTTCAAAGAATCCAAGTAGGAATGATCAAATCTTCTTAAGCAATATCCTACTTCATCAATCTTCCACTAGAGGGAATTAGTAACTCTCTCAAACTCAGATCTATGAATAGAGGGTATATGACATATATATATAGAGAGAGAACGAAATAACAAAGGGCTAGAGAGGATATAAGTGTGTAAGGCAATTTCAATGTACGTAGAAATGTTTGAGGCTTAGAAACTGATTTATGTAGTATTTAGAGAAGGGTAGAAAGGTCTATAGGGTTAAAGAGATGATTTGGGAGAAGTTTCGACAGTTAAAACAAAGTCTGGTAAAATTACCGTCAGGATAACCTCGGTCTGACCTTAAGCTAACCCTACCACAAGAAAAGTTCTAGAGCTTCCTCCCAAATGCTCCAGACCTTCAAGTTAGTTTATAAACCATTATAGAAGCCTCTTCCTCTGTCTACAAGCCCCCAGAACCTCCACAGACCAGACCAAATTGTTTTATACATTCTAGACCAAAAATACAATAATAAAAAGATAGTTTTGCCCGTGAAAATTATGCCAATTATATATGTACATTTACACAAATGCATGTGTCATCTTGGCAAACAGAACATTTAGCAACACCATTCGAACGAAACTTTTACAATGTTCAATCACTGCGCAAAAACCACGAAAATCACTGATCTAAAAACTCTTAATCAACCCCTACAACATATTTTTTTACTCCTATAATATGCATTCAACACCCCTAAAAACATATGAAACTACTCAAGAGCATTTAAATATCAATTTCGTCCACAAATTGAAGCCACAACAATAAAAAAATAATAAATTCATTGATTAAATTGATAAAACTTACCTCCAAACACAAGCAAGCTCCATTATTTTCCTGCAACAATAAGACAAAAAACATATGAAACGGTGTAAAAAGAAAATTTGGCAAATTTTTGGTGTTTTGAGAGGTTGGGATGAAATGAGGCTCACTGGCTCGTTTGTGGTATTTGAATTTGGGGTTGCCATTTGAATGTGCTTGATATGTTAGAACGGTACGCCAAAAAATAGGCGGATAAAATTGTGCACATAAATATATGTTCGAACGTGATTTTTGTATGTCCGAATGAGAATTTTTTTTTATCTAAACAACGTCATTAGTTTTCAAATAAGGTTCTAACGATTATTCGAACACCATTCAAATCTGGATAAGATGTTGAAACAACGCTATTTTTTTTTTACTTTTTAACGTTCAAACGATACATTTTTAAGTTAGAACGGTTTTTTGCAAAGCTTAAAAACAATCTGACTATTACTTAAATGATATATAATTAAATTATAAGTATAATTGTATTAACTATAGATATGTTATAGCACATGTGTAGGAGTATGAAAATCTTTTTAGTACTTAATTATGTATAAGTATGATAAACACAATACATTTATCTATGTAAGTATGATAGTACGTGTATAAGAATGTTAAGTATTAAGTATTAAGTACTAAGTACTAATAGAGTATGAAAATTCAATTAGTACTTAATGATATGTAAGTAACAAACACATGTAACTATTATAACACATGTATGAGAGTATGAAAATCTTATTACTACTAATGTGTCGACACCATGTTTCCATCTCTTGGGAGACTGTACAATGTGTCGACACATGGAACACTTAGTTTGAAAATGCTGTCAACAGTGGATTTTTGCATTTTGGAGTTGGGCTTTCGGGTGTAAGTGCAATGTGTCGACACTTTGACTCAATGTGTTGAAACTTAAAAGTACTGAAGAGTTTTTCAGTAACTTGAAAGTGTCTAATCCATTCCAAAACTTCTTTAAACATGTACAATATGAAAAATTGATCTTATCAACTTGTGTAATGGTGTTCAAGTGCACTTAGAAATATTTTAGTGAGTGAAACCTCAATCCTTTTGAAATAAAATTTGGAAATTGTGGATTGACAATGTAAAATCTAAAGTCTTCAAAAGTTAGAAACTTTTGTTATCATCAAAATTAAATATGATTTGTTTTTAAAACAACCTTGGACTAACATATATAATAGTAATTTTATCATAATATTATAATATTTCAGAATATTCTGTGTTATTTCTTTTTTAATAATAATTTAATTACTAAGTAAAAATATTCATAAAACAAAAATTAAATTAGATTATCAAGCAAAAATACTATCACACATACAAATATAAATAATATAGAAAAATAACTGGGACTTCTTCTTCAGCTCCACCATCATGTCCCTCTCCATGATGTCTTCCTGACCGTCCTTCAGAGCCTGCTCCAATGTCTGCTATCTCAACTCGATCTCATTGAGTTTCTCATCCATGGCTGCCAAACTATCAATGTCGGGAGTGATGGCCTACTCGAATGCGCCTCGAATGCGACGCTCTACATCCACAAAAGACCTGTTCGTGGTGGCTGAGAATGGGCTACTCCAGTGGAAGACCTAAATGGCTACTCAACAGCCTGAGCTGGAACCTCGGGGTACGGTATAACATCTAGACGATGTCACACCATTTATAGGGCGAGCTACTCGTAGTCACCTCATGATGCCTAACCATAACCCCCACATCTAGAAAAAATCGGGTCAACATCATACATTACTGTAGACCCTCTCGAGCCATTGAGTAAACCTGGGCTTGGATTGTTTAGAACATGACCTAGGATTGAATAATCTAGAACATGAATAGAGGAAAGTCGAATAGCTTCAGACGCACTACCATCAACATCATATGCTCGGTGGATTGTGCACTCTGTGCGATGGTGACGCGGGTAAATGTTGAGTATGAGGATAAGGTGGAGCTTACACCAAAACTCGGGCAAAGATTTTTGTGACACTGATGACTGGATAAAATAATGATACTCTCTTATAATCAGTTGGAAGATCTCCTCAACTGACAATACCACAGACCGCCCGATAGCAAGATAGGCCCCAGTCGCCTTTGAATGTCTATGTGTTGGGAGAGGATGTTGAAGGAAATCCTGACTTGAACTCCTTGAACGATGACCTTCCACTCGTCAGTGTCAGTATCAACCTCCTGCAACACTAAGTAGAACTCCTAGACCAGAAGTGTGTACAGGTGGTCAGTCCAAGAGACCACGCTCTCCCAACCCTGGTGGACTAGGATATGGTGGATGGTGGGGCCCTCAAAAGTGTAGTCACAGAATTCCAGAGTAGAAATAGACCTCTCGACCACCAACTGGTGCTTAAACATAAGCACTTGCCTCTCCTCCATTGTCATTGGTTCCTTTGAAGGAGCTTGCGAAGGAGAAGAAGAAATTGCTTTGTAAGGCTTCGACATTTTTGCTTAATCTGCAAGAAAAGAAAAATAATGAATAGTTTATAATAGCATTGAATGGAAAATGTAACTGTTCAAATGAACATCGAATAGTAAAATAATACAGTTGTTCAAATGGAAAACAAAGCATCGAATGAAAACATTGAAAGGAAAATTATACTAACCATCGAACGAAAAAAACAAATTTTGAACGGAAAATTGAAAACATCAAACAGACAACTATTTGAATGGTATTATAAAAATCTTCGAACAATAATACTTAAAACAATGTTTTAGCCAACCGTTCGCTGGAGTGTAAATAAGGTGCGTTTCAAAAGTATCATTCGAACATAAAAACCAAACCGTTCGAACGCTGTTACATGAAAACAATTTTCAAACTCCCTATAACACTACTTTTCTACAATAAAATCATTCACAAACAATAACATGAACTTATTTTTCAAGAGTCATATCATATTCAAATCAAAAGTCACAAAAACAAAATCAAAGCACAAAAACTAAAAAAAACAAAACTTAATGGGTTAAAATGCGTCAAGAAAACATACTTGGAGTGTGTAAAGGCTAGGAAATATGGGTTGTTGGGAGGAAATGTGGAAATACGAGATTGAGAGAAAACATTGTGAGATTTTTGTGAAAATGTGAGGAAATGGGGCTCGGGAGGGTGTAATAATTGAATGAAGCTAAAAAACTGTTAGAAACCGTTCGTTAACGAATGATTTATATTACAGACGTTCATAATTCATTGGTACAGGTTTCTTATTAATGTTCGAATGGAATAAAAAAATGATAAAATTGATGATGACAGGATGTGTATTTGTTATGGTAGGTAAAAAATACTGCTTGATTCGGGATGCAAATCGGCGTCCCAAAAGATTCTCTGTCGTTTGAAGGGAGAATTTAAAGAAAGAACAAGAACATTTTCACACTGAGATTTTGATTTTGGTTGGAATAGGTTCTTTCGTTTCGAATGAGAGTGGAAATTGGAGTTAAAATGCGTATTAATTTGTTTGAACATGTGGAAAACCATAATGATTTGTCCAAACAGTTATTTTGATGTTCAATCGAAAATATTGTGATGGACAAATCTGTATGGTTTGATGTTCAAACGAGTTAACTACACTTTACACCCTTGTGGTTTGGAGGTATTGACACTTAGCACCCCAATATTTCAATTTTAAGACATTGCATCCATATAGTTTGGGATTTCTTTGTTTTCCACCCCTCCGTCAAATTTTCTATTATTTTGGACGGAATAAAGGACCACGTGCACCCTGCATGCCATTTTTGCCCATTTTGCCCTCCAAATTCGAATTAGATAATGCTGCTTGTAATGGTTTTGCGAAAATTCAAAAGTGCCCTTACTAACTATGATTCAATATATTGTTTTAACCCCGACCCCATCTCGATCAATTTGCCCTAACCCCTTCTCAACGTTTCACTGTCTCACATATTAGGGCTCTCGATTAATGCACGTCCCTTTCTCATCCCGTTTGTATTCTTCCTTAGCCCTCTATCTTCTTGTTGTTGGAGGAAATTGACTATCACCAAGTTGATATTTGTTCTTTTTTGAGTTGTTTTCTCATTCTATTGAAATCAGATGCTTTGTTGGGTTGCAGATTGATTTTGGCTTGTTGTGAATATTGTATTATATTGATCGATATATTTGTTTCATATGAAATATGGTCCCATGTTTGACATTTTGATTCTGTTGGGTTATTGATTGAATGTGTTGCTTCGTATAAGATATGGTATGTGGTCCCCTTTTTGATAAAAGGTGACCAGAAGTTCTAGTTTACATTTGGTCTATTGTCCCCATTTTATAAAGTGTTATTTATATGTGTTCATATTTCTATGTTTAACTTATATGCATTATAATAAGTGTGTGGTTTCCCACGGCTAAGGCATGAGGACATTGACTTCAGGATCCACAGTTAAGTGTTGGAGAATAGCTCCAATTAAAATAATTGTTTGTTTGCTAAGCACCCAATATAATAATTTCTTGTCTGCTATGCTCTAAATATAATAATGCTCCCAATAATAAGTTAAGTTTCTTGATTTCCACTAATCTTCTCTTGATTTGCAGCTGCATACTATAAAGTACTCTTAAAACATGTCCAGTGATGCCTTCTTGTTTGAGGTGCATTTTGGAGGCAAGTTCAACCGAAAGTTGGGATGTAACATTGGGGGGATATTGCGATCTACGATGAGCCTTACAATCGTGACTACCTTTCTTTTTTTGAAATGAAAACAATTGTACAACCATATGGATATAACATTGGAGACCTAATATACTATAAGGAACTTGGAAAGAGTCTTGAATAGGGGATGAAGTTATTGTCATCAGACCATGACGTTTTTCAGATTGTCAGTTGCCACCATGGTGAACAAGTTTGTTGTATTGTATTTAGTTTCGTTTGTCGGGACTAGTGGAGATGAACATAATGATTAGTTTGAAGGTGAAGACAATGAATAATCTAAGAGGCGGAGAATATGGGTGAATGACCGCTTTTGGAGCATGGTACTCAACTCTGGTGATGAGTTATTTGATGTTGACGTTGACACTGCTTAACGTAACAATTATGGAGCTGACCCTTCAAACTAAGGTGCTGGAACTTCCTCAAAGAAGTGCATAACTATATGGGGTTGATGAAGGTTCTTAATTTGATGAATTTGATGACTTTCATTAAGATAATGAAAGTGATGAAGGCAATGAAGATGAAGACGAAGACCAATGGGTGACGATGGTGGACAACTGTCTGACAGAGGTACTACTTCGCCACACTAAGTTATTTAGGACTTTAATACCTTCTCAATTAAACTAGTCTGATATTTTTGCTTCTCTATTACGCTTTGCAGGTGTTGATTCTGAGATGGACAAAAGTGATATTCTTGTCTCACCTCATGTTAGCGACCATGATAATGACGGTTATCACAGCCATGAAACATATACTGGCTCATAGTATCATAAACGCGATATGGAGTCGCCAGTTCCTACGTTGGGTATGAAGTTCCCATCGCTTGACCTTTTTAGAGAAGCTGTCCATAAGGCCAACATTGCGTAAAGACATAAAGTTTAAGAAAAATTGACGTGAAAAGATTATTGTAATTTGTAGAGAGGGTCCCAAGTGCCCGTATAGAATCTATGGGAGGTGGATGACTGAGAAAATGACCTTTCAACTTAGGTCATTTTACAGAAGAACACAAGTGTAGCCTCATGTATCGGAGCTCACTTGTGAACTCTAGATTCTTTGTGAAGAAGTACATCGATCAATTCAGAGTGCAACCTGATATGTCGGTTGAGTCAGTTTTGAATGATGCAAAGAGGCTATTTAAGGTCGATGTGAATAACATCCAAGTATACCGGGCAAGGAGGAGTGCACACATAAATATTTATAGGAAGCATAAGGAACAATATCATCGCTTGTGGGAATATGATGCAACTATCCACCATACTAACCTAGAAAATTGTGTTCTAATGAAAGTGGATAGGATTGCACCAAAGCTACCACCAACATTACAGCGCATGTATCTTTCATTGGTTGCCTGTAAGGATGAGTTCAAGAATGGATGTCGGCCATTAATTGGAATCGATGGGTGCTTCCTAAAAGGTCCATTCGAAGGTCACTTATTAAGTGTTGTTAGCAGAAACGACAATAAAAACATGTATTTGATCGCTATTGCTGCCCCTGAAGCGGAGACCAAAGATAAGAGAAGACGTTCAGAGCATGACTTTCAACCCCCACGAGTAGAAGTCCTCGAGTCAATAAGAGAAGACGTTCAGAGCATGACTTTCAACCCCTAGTTACAGCAGCCCCATAAGAAAGTGAATCACAGCCCCTAGTTACAGTAGACCCGCCTGAGAGTGAATCACTGCTCCCAGTTACGTAGGCCCCGCCAGTAGAGGAAGAATACATGAATTCAACCACCTTACCAAATCCGGGGTATATATGCTCAACCACCTTACCAAATGTGCATGTGAGTGAACAACACTGGATCATAACAAAAGCACAACTGCTACGCCGACACCAAGAGCAATATTACCAAGGATGAAGCGGTTATATCTCAGCACCTAATGACGTATTATTTCAGATTCATTTTAGCTATAATTGAGGCTGTACATCATATATATTTTTCCATCATTTTGTATTTACGGGTGCCACCTAGATTAGTACATCCTAGCTTGCAAGCGGGACATCGATTTTCATGATGTTTGATCGTTAAAGTTTTGGAGTGGTAAAAATTTTGAGATGTTGGAGTTGGTGAAAAAGTAAAGAGAGATAATTTGAATGAATTTTTAATATTATTTGGAGTGAAAAGTGATGATTTGATGGGAAGAGAGGAAATTTTGTGTACTTATTTTATTGGGACGAAAATTTTGGGTACCCGAAATTTTTGCTCTCAAACGTCTCCATTTATGTATGGTATTTTGTGCAATTGGCATGTGGGATGCAACCAATGTATAATCTATGGTTTTGTTTGTGCACATAAAAGTATAAGTCTCCATTTTGTATTTAGGATATTTGTAACAAAATGTTGTGCAATCTGTAAGTGTATACAGACACAGCTAATTGACAAATTTTATTAAGGGAAATGTCATTCGATTATTGTTGTTCCAATCTTGTAGATGTATGCAGAATCACTACTCCAATTGAACCCAAAGAATGTTCATCTCCATAAATTACCAAATGACAAATCCAATGATATCTTTCACTTCATTTTTCATAAATAAACTTAATAAAGGATTGTATATATCCTTCCAAATCACAACATTCTTACAAACTTACATATATGAGAACTAAGATAATGACGATCTTACAAACTTAAATTAGATACTTGAGATCAGAACGTTCTTACAAACTTACATATCCACTTGGAGGGAGTAAGATATACAAACATAAAATTTTACTCCCTCACACACTAAAACCTAATACTAAATAAAAACGAATAGATCAGAAACATGTCACTGAGGCCATGAATTGATCGTTGTGGCAATACAAGGGAATCATTAGACGAACTTTCACTTAATGAGGTCGATAACATAAGAACTGAGAAGAAAGTCCACGACAGAACAACTAACACTCTCCTACCCATGTGGTGATCTTCGTGGTTTTTCTTTTTTTATGGTTTCCAACTATGAACGAAGTTGTGAGATGACAACTTCCAACTCTATAGTCTTCTCTCACACCCATCTCAGAGCCCTTTTACTATGGACACACATTAGAGGGTTGTACCAATGAAAGAATCCGTAGGATCACCCAGGCTGAAAGAGTATGAAAACATTATTGAATTAAAACCACATGATAAAAAAATTCACAAATGTACACAACAGAATTAAATGGGGTCATAGATTTGCCTCCACTTCCGACTGTACTCGAGCTTCCGCTACTACCACACGTGCATGTTCTACTGTGAATGTTTGAGAAAGAAGCACTATTGTAATAATGTTTCCCACGACTATAGAAAACTACAACAAACAGCCTGTCTTATGTGACTATCGATAAATACAACCCAAAGAACATAGCTTATTATGCACAGTGATGAAGAATTCGACCAGGAACGAGGAAATGGAGAATGGTTTGAGCATTGACAGATGTGATGCAATTGACCAAGAAATTCACCGGAAAGGATGGAGGCTTATGATGAGTAAAGAGAGAATGGGCAAGGTGTGCAACCACGAACGGCTAGGGCACATAGTTGGGTGATGACCTTGGTCTAATTGGGAAGAAAAGAAGTGGTTGTGTTAGCCGAAAGAAATCTAAAGAGAAGAGAGCATTATCATCATCGAAATAGTAAAAAATATCAACATCCAATATATTTGAATTTGGAGGTAAAAATGAAAAAGAATGGTATGTGCGGTGCACGTGGTCCTTTATTCTGTCCAAAATTATAGAAATTTTGACGGAAGGGCGCAAAACGTAGAAAGTCCAAACCATATGGGTGCAATGTCTTAAAATTGAAATATTGTTGTGCAAAGTGTCAATGCCCCCAAACCATTGGGGTGCAAAGTGTAATTAACGCAAAAACATACCTGGAGTGTGTAAAGGCTAGGAAATACGAGATTGAGAGGAAACAATGTGAGATTTTTGTGATTTTGTGAAAAATATGAGGAAATGAGGCTCGGGAGGGTGTAATAATCCAATGAAGCTAAAACACTGTCACAAACCGTTATTTATCATACAATTCATATTCCCGACGTTCATAATTCGTTGCGACGAGTTAGTTATTAATGTTCGAACATAATTAAAAAATGATAAAATTGATGATGATGAGACGTGTAATTATTATGGTAGGTAAAAAATACCGTTTGATTCGGAACGCGAACCGGCATCACAAAAGAATGAACACGAACATTTGTATTTTGAGATTTTTAGAGATTTCAATTGGAGCGTGACATTGGAAATTATACTCAAGGGAATATGTTGATTTAGGAGTATTATTCAGGTTTTGTTGATTTATGGACTACATACACTGACAATGTCTATGGTTCCATTTCCATTACAACTTTGGGGGATATTTAGACCATTCATCAAGCTAGTAAGTGCAATCGATTCCAAATGAAACTTCGACCTGAGTTCGAAAATGTTCACTCCAATTTACTACTGCAAACTCCCTCTCCATCCTTAGATGTCTGCTTCAGTGAACTTATTTGGAAAAAGTAACGTTGCTTGACTCTAGCGACTTTGGCACACCAAGGGAGTTCAACATATGCTGCACAAAGGACACAAAAAGGGTAGACATATATCTCATGTTCAATATCATAGTTGTAAAAATTTTGGCTATATTTTTTGGATAACGAGAATAAATCGGGCACCCATTCAAGTGCACCGAGCTCGGACAAACCAAGTCCAGTATTCGCAGAAGTTGGGTTCAATTCCACATCAAATCTCAAGCTGTGCACCCCCAAGCCACACATGCCAGATAAGTCCATCTTGACTGTGGAGGTGAGCCCCATGAATTGTTTGCATTTGAGGGGATTCAAACCTAAGTCCTAAGGGGGAGCACAACCCTAGATCCTAAGTCCTGACCACACAAGCCAATCCCTTGTTGTTAAATTTTAGCCATATTGCCGCTCATTATTAACAAAAGTTTTACAAGTATTGCAAGGGCAAAGTAAACATCATCTCTGAATGTCTCTAACCCCACAGAATTGCCATCCTCGTGATTTTCACACCATTATAACCTATGCCACTTTTGAATCCACAATTGTAGCCACCACATCCATACCTTCACAGCTATCCGCATCTTCTCTCACATGATCTGAACATGTTTATTAGATGATTCTATCTACATTTTTTGTAGTTGGGCTCACTTGTAAAAATACATCTATATATGGTTTTTGGCATCTTCAATATGCTGCTTCAAATCATAGGACCAACTCTTCCGTTCAAATCATAGGACCAACTCTTTCGATAAACTCATCAACGTCAAAAAGTATGATGGTTATTTAACCATTCAGACTGTCTACGGAGATCACCTTTCCATCAACGCTCTCAGTGATATCTCTTATTCTCCATCCTTACAAAGTATTTTTTTATTCCCCTAGCTTATTTGTTGATCTTCTTTCGTTGGGAATTTAGTAGATACGAATTGCAATGTCTCTTTCTCTTGTTCTGGTTGTATTGTGCAGGATCAGGATCCTGATAAGAAATCGCAAAGGGTCCTAAATGCAGACGTCTCTTTCCTCTTCGCTTCAACACAGTTCCTCATAAAACAAGTGTACGTCTTCTTTGTTAGGGTATTTTTATATTGGCAATATTCCGTGGCAAGATATGTCATTATCGAGTTGTAAATTTTTGTCCCCTGTTGTTCAAGAGTTTGTTTCTGAGTTCTTGTCCCCTGAGGCCTAGAAGATACTTACAAAGTCAAGATGCCCGACTCACGCTCTAGCATCCCATGAAGATTTCAGACAGTGTCTTTGTGTTCGACTCACACTCAACCCACGCTTGAGGGCACCTTGAAGAATTCAGACAGTGACATCACGTTCGACTCTCGCTCGACCCACGCTGGAGCGAAATCCGGCGAATTTGCAGAAACAATTGAATTTCTAGACTTTCCTTGTGAAACATGGGAAAACCCTACTAGGTTTCGTGAGAGGACGTCTTGAAAATTCATGCTTCAAGATTGATAAGTTTTTCTCAGTTTTCAATCATCTTGTTGCGTAACCTTCATGTTGTTGAAGTTGTGCTAAAGAACAAGAGTGTTAGTGAGAAATCATTGAGAAAAATCTCAAAGTGCTAAGGTGAATGCCGCTAGGAGTGGGTTTGAGCAGGGGTGCTCAGATTATTACACTAGGGTTGTCAGAGTCAAGCAAATTGGGTTGTCCGTGTATGAATCACTGTTGTAAGGTTTTCTCCCTAGTGGATTTCAGGTGGCTACTAGCCAGAGTGGTTTTCCCTTTGAATAGTTTTTCAATGGTTTTTCACTTCGTCATTAAATCTCTTGTTTCCTTGTGTGTTTGTTTAATTGCTTTATAAGTTGATTTACTGTTTGATGATTATGTTAGTGGTTTGATATATCTAGACTAGTCAATTTTAGAACTTGTTTTAAAATCGGCAAATAATATTTATTATTTTGAGATCTTACCCATTCACCCCCCTCTAGGTGAAGTTGTCTAAAATAGGTTTTTTCAATTTTTATTTTGTAGCTCTGTCCAACATCAGTGTAAGCTTTTGAATAATAAGTTAATTGGGACATGATCCCAATTCTTGGACTATCATTACTGTGTTAAATTTTGGTTTGCTAAAAAATAAAAATGGAAAGAAATATTGCTATCGTTGACACTTGATCCTTTTGATTGGAGAAATATAGGCACTACAAGAAATGAGCTATTAAGTGACAAAAATGTGGGTGTCAAACCAAATTTTGTCACCTAAAGTAATCTTTTCCTGTCAAAATATCAATTTCGTCACCAAATATATCCAGGAACCACAATACCGTCCGGACCACTAAAAAACGCGTTCAGACGTATTTCGGGGGTGACGACATACACCCGTCGCCAATGAGGGACAGTACAAATGTCACAAAAAATATCGTCTGGACTCTACAATACCACGTCCGGACTCTATGCTGGGTGACAATTAGAATAGTCACAATTTTTCCAACCACGTCCGGACAACCTAAAATGGCCGTCCGGAAGGTTAATTCAGATTTTTTTTTCACAGACATCCAAACTAATAACAAGTCCGGACGGGTAAAGTTCTAGATCCATTTCGAATCCATAAGCATATTTAATGAGGTTAAATTTGATTGGGCCACGTGTAAGAATAAAGCAGAAGCACGTTCGAATTGTTATAAATTACGTTCGGACGCGTCCAAGGGACGTTTAGACTCTGTGAAGATCACAAACTCTCGCTCCTCTCTTAATCTTTTCTCCCAAACACTCTCCCGTCTCTCAAACTTTTCTCCCAAAGAATTTCCATTCAAGATCTCTCAAACAACATTCAGGTAAAAAATTTTCCATGAGTTTGCTTCTTAATTTCATATATTTTAATTCAATACCGTCCACTATTTAATTTGTTGGTTGTTTCCGTTGATCAAATTAAGTTGCTTTGGTTTGGTTCTTCGAAATACTGTTTGGACGGTGTTAAATGCAGTCCGTACTGTTTTTCACAACGTTCGGACTGTTGTTCATAACGTCCGTACTGTTTTTCACAACGTCGGGACTGTTTTTATATGTTCGAACGGTTTACAATTTAAACAACCCAGTTTGATTTTCGTTCGGACGGTTTTTTCTTGGTTGACAATGGAACCCTCAAGGAGAAATAACACCAATGTTGGGAGACAAACAGAGCAACCAGCACATTCGTTGAGGGAGAGTATTCGGGAAATAGTGATGCCGACACATTCGTTGTGTATGACGCTCCAATGCCGCTTGACTGGTTCAATATTATGCGGAGGGAGCTATTCTCTGTGAGAGAACAATTGTCTGTATTGTCCCGATCTGTCTGTACCGTTCCGATACAACTACAGACACTTGTCCGAACAATTGGCGCATGTTCGTGACACCCTTTATTTAGATCTGGACGAGCCAGCTATCGATTTGGACTACTTTCATGTTTATGTTTTATTAGTATTAATTATTTACATATCGTTTGAAAGACCATCTCAGGCTTTTACTTGACATTATCATCGTATTTTTCATTTGGTATTTGGATTATTTTTGATATTTTAAGTTAGTTTATATTCTTTTACTTGATAAAATTTAGTACAATTTAAAGAGATAATTAGTACGATAAAATAGGCGTTAATACAAGTGTTATGTTAGTAGAACAAACAGTCTAATTAACTTGCAATTATAGTTAAATAGGTGTTTTACTGTTACCAATTTTCACTTAATTCACTTAAATTAATTTTCTTCACATAATTAAATTAACAAATCAGACATTCGAATGAAAACCATAACGTTGGGACTAAATACCAAATAAGCGTTCGAACATTGAGGTACAGAGTCTGGAATGTTATCATTAGGCGATACCGTTGGAACGGATGAACAACACGTCCGGACTCCTATGTAACCATCGCATGGCACACATGTTAACATTACAAGATGGTGGAAAACAATTGTGCTCGTCCGAACTTGTTCGGACGTGTTGGTCAGCCAAACATGTGGTGCCATGTTGTGCGGTTTAGAAGTAAATAAGTTCGAAAGTCTAAAACGCGTCCTCGTGTATTTAGTGTGCCGACCCGTTTTAAACGGTTTCAGTTTTGGCATTTAATACGCGGGCGTTGATTGGCCACGTGTGTAAACTAACGTCCGTACGGTTAGGACAATTTGGCATTTTCATAACAAATCATTCGTTTCTTCAAAATCTCATAGCTCTCAAATCTTGGCCTAATATCACTCTTTCGACGCTCTAATCTAGTTAAGGTATGTTTTGTTTACTTCTAACATGATTTTAGCCGTAAAAATTTAATTTTTTTTAATAGTTTTATGTATAGATTTTCAATTCCATTTTTTGCATTGTACATTGTGTTTTTTGATTGATTTTTACTTAGAAATTGATTGTGTTAATTGTTAGCATTGTTTTGAGTATGATAGTTTGTGTTTTGGTTGTGTTTTTACGCGTGTGTGGTGGTGGAGGGACGCTGCCATGGCTAAGTTAACCCGGCAGTCACACAGCGTCCAGAATGTTACGTTAGAGTCTGGACGTTAATGTTTGACGTCCGTGCTTTTACTTTAGAGTCTGGACCCTTACGTTAGAGTCCGGACGTTAATGTTTAACGTCTGGACTTTTACGTTAGAGGCCGGACCCTTACGCTAGTGTCCGGACGTTAATGCTTAATGTCCGGACTTTTTTGAATGTCGTTCGGAGGAAAACGTTGTCGTTTATTGTTTGTCCGGACACAATGTTAAGGGCGTTTGGCCGGGTTTATTTATTTTTGGACGCACTTAGCATCGCTACGTGATACATTGTCATTTTGAACTCAGTCCGGACGTTTTTACATTGAAATTAATTTAGTTCGAGCGGTATTATTAGTCAGTCTGAACGTTTTTTGTTGGTTTGGATGCCTTTCTAACAGTGTGAACGATGTTTTTGCAGATTTTAAAAATGAGCAAACGTGCACATACAAGCGAGCAAGCTGATATGGAGCAATCTTCTGGTTCCACTTTGTCGTTGGACCAGCATATATCGATTATTATGTGGCGCTCGATTGTTTTGGAGCGAGACATAAAGTTGGCTGATTTTTACGACGTCACTTTTGAGGGCCGACCGCTTCTGGAGGTGGTAGAGGAGATTGGTTGGCTTCTACTAATTCATAGGACGGGGTATGCATCGAAGAACCTGGTGCGGGAGTTCTATTGTGCCATTTTGCGGGCGACGGACATCGAGGAGCCTAGTATGGAGGTCACAGTCTGTAATGTTCCGATCGTATCCTAGCTGGATGAGTTGGCGAGATTCTTAGGATACGAACAAGATTTGACAGCGTTCCCAAACCTACCAATGAGCATGGAAGGTAGGCCTACTAAGGCCGAGGTATTCCGGACCATGCTGGGTGCTGATATAACCATTTTGGACGGAGCCTATATGGTACACAGGCAGCTGCGTCCTTTCTGGCAGATCATGCACCAGATCTTATGCTCCGCGGGCTAAGTACATGGTTGTTGTTCGAGGGCTAGCTGTTGATATGACATCCTACATTTATCAGTTCGTTCGTGCTGAGGCCCTGAAGACAGATGCTACGACTTCATTGCCGCACGAGATTCTGCTGACCCAATTCTTGCACTCCTTTTTGGTACCCGATGGTGCTGACGAGCCCAGGGCCATTCCACTTGGGTGTATAAACAAGAAAACGCTCTCCAAATCGATGACTCAGACATGCCGAGCACTGAATGCCGCTCAGGCTGCTAGAGTTAGACGATAGGAGCAGCAAGATCCTGGCCAGAGCTCAACCCAGGGATTTGGCACAAAGCGACCTGGTTGGATGGACGACATGATGATGCAGCTAACAGAGCGGATGTAATCGGTCTTGCAGCCGACCCACGAGATGGTCAATGATATCAGTTTATGGCTGACTGCTTTGGAGAATAAGGTCGTGAACATTGACTCTGATTGGAAGAAGGAGATCACCTAGATTCGGGAGGCCATAAGGAAAGCGGCAAGCAGTGCTGAGTTAGTTGCATTGACTCGACGAATAGTGGAAATGGAGGAGCACCTAAGACAAATCCGTGACGTTCTAAATGTCATGGATGATGGCGATGACGAAGATGATGACCTGTAGTTTTTTTATTGTGTTTTCAGGATATTTTGTTTATATTATTCTTGGTGGACATCTATGGGTATTTTGTTGATATTATTTTGTTTGTATTGTGTTTTAAGGATATTTTGTTTCTATTATGTTTTGTGGACATCGATCAATATTTAGTTGATGTTATTTTATTTATATTGTGTTTTGATTGTATGTGATATATTTATGTTATCTAGATATGATATCCATACAATATGTTTTTATAGACATATTTTAATTTCAAAAGACTCATTCAAAAAAAATATTGATATTAGAACTTAACAAATTCAAAGTCAAATTTAACAGAGTCAATTATATTTATTAATAAAAACGATAGGTATGAAAGTAAGTTAATGTTACTCATTCTATACAATATATTTTAATTAATGTTACGTTTCTAATTTCAGTATACTTATTCAAAAAAATATTAATATTATAACTTAATCAACTTAAGATTATTTACATTATTAACTAACTTTGGTTATTTAAAATTTACTAATAAAGTTAATTAAAATTTTTTAAAAATATCAAAATCGTTTGGAACCGTGCGGACGTTAATTTATCCGTCCGAACTGTTTAATGTAAGCTCGGACTGTGGCGTTTAATAGAAAACAAACCGTCCGAACACTTATTTATACGGTCGCAACTGCAGCAATTTAAAACACCGTGCGTACTCTTGTTTAAACCTGTGCGGACGTAAATGTTTATTATCAGACCCTATCGTCTTGGTATTTCCTAAACGGACACACGTGATGCAAAGGAAGTGTGCGGATGATAGTTTAATGTCCGAACGTTTATGTTAATGAGCATACTCTGTCGTTTGAGAATTACTAAAACGGTTTGTTGAACTATAAGATGGCGTGCGAACGGGTAAAGAGTTGTGCGAATTTATATGAAATATTGGCGGCATGAATTCCCTCGAAAATTAATACACATAGGCCTTCGCACGTTATATTTTAGGTCCGAACGGTATTCAAAAGTATGAAAGTTACAGATTCGCAGACAATGGAGGAAAAATAGGAAAACAAAGTAAATGGGAGATTTGAGCACGAGGAGAAGCGGAGAGCTGATTTGGGCATTCAATCTCATTGAAGAGGGTGTGAAAGGAGAATTTATTTTAGAATTTGAAATTGGATTGCATTTGAGGTTAGTGGTTTTTAAAATGAACTTTTTTAGAATGAAAGACTTGTATTTGAATAGATGAAAGCACGTGTTTTTCGAAATTTTAGGTTCTCAAATGATAGTAATGGAGTTTGGGGTTGGTTGTGATGTGTTTATATTGAAGTGTTTGTGATTTGGGTTGATTTTGACAAGATTTTGGGTTGAAAATTGAGTCTGTGTGTCCAAGAACATTCTTGTTAAACAATTGCAGTCCGGACGGTTGATGTACCGTCCGGACTTGTGAAACTCATCTGAACTTCTATGTGTATGGTTTGGACCTTTATACTACGTTCGAACGGTATTAGTTGTCAAGCAATGCATTAATTTAGTAGCCTTAGACCCCGTTTAAGAATTACACAAAATTCGGATAACGAGCTGGATGTAATTCATTGTGTTTTTTTTCTCTAATATTGATTTATTTGTTTACAGGACCACGTCATTCCAGCGGGAGGGAAACGTCTACGGTACAATTCATCAGTTCGAGCTGAGAGTAGTCCGGGTACACTAGCAGTGTCGGGTCCTTCGCTTAGGGATAAGAATGAATTATCGTCCCCTTCCACAGCCAGTCCAGTAGGCGTCCAGAATAGTTGTGCGTGTACGTATCTTACCCCGTCAATCTTTATTAAATATTATGACTTTTAAATCTCTATGCTTAATTGAATTTTGAATTTATCGTTCTTCATTTGTAGCGACATTTGGAATTAGACACGTTCGAGGTAGTACGAGCGGGATTGCCTTACTCAAGGCTCACATCGGAGGAAAGCTGACCGTCCATATCCCTGATGGACGTACGGGCGGTGATGACAAGGCGTCCTCAATGCTCTCGAGTTATATTGGTGCACTCATTCGACAACATGTCCCATTTGAGAAGAGTAAGTGGAAGGAAGTCCCCTGCGAGGTTAAATCGTATGTGATGAATTGAGTGTTGGTAAGTATAATTTATTAAATTTTAATTGTTGAAACTTTTTTCGTTTCTAACTGTTATATATGTTAAGGATGACTTCCAACTAAATTACGACCGAGCCGAGGATAGCATCACTGTGACGTCAACGATGAACACAGCATACATGACGCACAAAAATAGAATGTTCCAGCATTACTCGGTGTTCAATTCCAAAGAAGAGGCGTTAGAGCACCCGTATCTCGATATGAACAAGGAAGAATGAACTTGTGTTTGTAATTTATTCGCGAGCGAGGAATTTCAGGTTAAACATTTTTATTCCGATCTGAACGTTTATTTTAGCCATATGCATAATTGTGTTAACAATTGTAAATGTACAATGCAGAGGAGGAGTGCAATTAATAAGGAGAATAGAGCTAAGCTGAAGATTGTACACACATCCGGAGCGAGGTCCTTCCAACGCGCTTGAGCGTTGTTAGTAAGTAATAAATTTATATTTATATTATTTATTATTTAAATAATGACTTAGGTATTTTAATAGACATGTTGTATATTTCTTTTGATGTACAGAAAAATCCAGAATCTGATGAAATTAGTCCTTCGTTGTTTTATAAAAAGACGCATATTACTAAAGATGGCTTGTGGACTTCAGAAGAAGCACGAGAAGATTTTGTAAGTTGTAACGTTAGTTTTAATGATGCATCCGTATGCGTTTATGTTTCATATGTACTATTTTTATCTTCTTTTCTCCATTTCTAGGAAAAATGGAGGCGTTACAGTTGCAGCATGAGTTAGAAGGAAAGTCATAAACCGAAGTGGAGATCTTCACTGAGGTGTTGGGGATGAAAGCGGGTTACGTGCGAGATTTAGGTCGTTCAGTACGGTCTGTTGGATCTTCTTCATCAGCATCGTTTGTTGATTTGTCCCGGAGATTGGAGGAGGCCAGATTACAGGTTGAGGAGATGAGGGTTAGACAGTTTGAATATGAAGCGCTTCTGGTTAAGCGGTCAGATATGGAGCAGACGATGCGAGAGCATCTGCAGATGATGGAGGAGTAGCAACGGAAGAAAGACGGAGAGCTGATGAAGATGATGGCGGAGCAGCTGTAAGACCCCGAAGAAACCTGTGTCTACTTCATTACTAGATGAAGGATTTCATGGCCTATTCTGTGTTAAAAGAAACCTTACTTGGCCAAGGCATGCTTTTATGTTAAGAAAATGTATGTGTAATTATTTTGAATTTCTAAAATGTGATGTTATGATTTAAATGCTATGGATGAAATTTTAAATTTTATAGTAACCAATTTCATGTTGCTAGATTAATTTTATATTTTCCATCAATATTCTTGATTTTAAATTTTGAAGGATTTTCTTATGAATGATTTTGGAGTATTAAGACTTGCATGTTGGGCTTAGAAACCTCAAATAATGGGCTGATATTGGGCTACCCATTTATGGCCGGTTATTGGATGTAATTGGGCCTTGAAGTTGTGACATATGGGCTGCCCAATTACATGTGATGATGGGCCCTTGAAGTGTGATGTTGGGCTACCATGAGGCTTATAACTTTTGGTGTACATTGGGCTTATAATGGCATGCTAATGGGCTGCCAAAATAAGCATGGAGATGGGCTTTGGAAAGCATGATATTGGGTTGCCATGGAGCCCATGGCAATGGGCCTTGTAATGGTGCTATTGGGCCTTAAGGAAGTTGGACATTAGGCCTAAGCCCTTAGGCTTATGAATTGGGCTTTAGGATATGATGATGGGCCTTGAATCAAGGGCTTAATGGACTGCCCAATGGGCCATGCAAATTAGATTTAGAAAGTTAGATTAATGGAACTAATCTTACTTAAGTTTCCTAAGCAACTAGATTAGGATAAGTAAACTAGGTAGTTAGAATTCAACCAAATGAACTAATTGGAGGAACAAGTCTCTAAATAAAAGTTGAATTCATGTGGTGGGGGAAGGCACACGTGAATGACAAGGAGAGTTGAATTTTGTGGTGGGAAGAGTTATACTAGAAAGGCAATGGAGACAAGAGGGAGACAAGAAATGGAAAAGCTGAAAAATGACATGGAAGAGGAAATAATGTCATGGCCGAAAATCATGGCTAGGTGCATGCCATTGTCTCACACGCCTATCACCCCTTTTCCCCCTTTCAATTGAACTCATTTAGGCCACCTTAGTCGACCAACACAAAGCCTAGAAGTGAAAAACCAAATACCAAAGAGAAGAGAGAAACCGAATACCCAAAAGAGAGAAATCAAGGGGAGGCCAAAACCCTTGAACCAAAAGGCTGAGATTTGAGCTTGGATCAAGGGGATTTTGTGTAAAGAGAAGAAGGAGGACAAGGAAGAAAAAGAAAGGAGAAGAAGGAAGTGAAGTGAAAGAGGTATTGTGCAAAGGAAAGAGAGAAAAGGGACAAAGGAGGTACTAAGGTAAAAACCCTCTTGATGGCCGAACTTTGTGTATAGATCTTAGGGTTTGAGTTGTTTCATGCATGGATATGATGAGATCTGGATGATTAAGAACCTTAGGTTGTTTAGTAGGTAAAAGAGAGGAGAAGCTTGCAAAGGAACAAAGAGAAAAGAGAAGGAGCAACAAGGTAAAAATTTGGATCTCACATTTCCCATGCTAGCCGAATCCTTCATGTATTGGGATCTTGGGCTTTTATGTTTTATTTTTGGTTGGATTTTGATCATGGTTATGTGTAAGTGTTAGATCTGGACATACATGCTTAGATCTAAGATTGAATGTGAAGAAAAATGCAAATGGAGAACAATGCATGTTAAAGGAAGTTAGATCTAGGTCTTGTTGTGTTGGTTGGTTGCAAGTTAATTATTTTCTCTAGATCTATGGAGGTTAGTGTTTATAATGTGCAGATCTGGGCTTATCGAACATGAATGAAGGAAGTATGGTGAAAATGTATGCAAAGATGGGTTGTAGAAATCAATGTGTGCATGATAGGGATTTTAGCATGAAAAATGTGGGATCTTGATGTATAGCCGAACAATGTATGCCTTAGGTTTTCATGAGTGGTTTGTATATGCTTAGATCTGGACATTGGCCATGTTATGTACAAGATTTATGACCTAATGCACGGTAGATGATTGCTAAGTGTAAAGAATGCATGCAAAGCGAAAGAACCGAAGAAAACCTAGTGGTGTTGTGATATTTTGAGTTGGCCGAATATTGCTATTAGTGATAACTTGTGTTGTGTTTTGATTTTTAGATCCTAAGTTGTGAATCTATTGAATGGAGGAAGGGGTCACCATTGGAGATAAATTTTGACTAAGGACACATAGAACATGGTGTTGGCCGAATGCCTAGTGTTGTAGAGACCCTAATTGCTAGTTTGTGATAAATGGAATATAATTGATTAGGATGGATAAATGAGATTAGGATTGGCTAATCGGATTAAAGGATATTAAGGCTTAGAAGTTAGGGTTATAAGGAATTAGCAAAACCTTGTGTTGAAAGCATGTACTAAAGATTTAATTAGAATAAATAGGTCTTGGCCGAATTTATTAAGTGAATTACACTTGTGAAGATTTTATTAAGTACATTAAATAATGGGAGATTTGGATTTAACCCTAATCTATTAATTGATTAAAACCCTAATCGGGAATAGAGATATAAATATTTTGTAATATGGTTAATAATTAAATAACCTAAGTTTAGATATTATTAGAAGAGTAAATAAAATACTTTAAACGATTAAAAGAATTTCAGTGATATATATATATATATATATTTAATAATTACGTGTTATTTCTTAAAGTCTAAGAAATATTTGAATCGCTTGTAGGCGATCTACGTGTTTTATACACTACCAAGGAAGAGCAAGAGTAAGTGGATACTGTAAGTGGACAGTAAGTGGTTCTTTTCAAAACTGGAATGACACACTGCATCATTTCATGAACAAGCATGAGATTTGATCAAGCATGACATGACATGTGCATTGCATGAATTTTTCTAAAGAGAATGTTTATGCAATGATTTTATGGAAAGTTTTATGAAACGATAAGTTAAGTTAAGGGGCACTGGTCGGTACCGTACCATCAAGATGGACTCCCATACCGAAGGACAAATGTGAGAAGGATGGGTGAATCCACGAGGCTGTGCAACCCACACTGAAGGACATTGAGAAGGTGTGGTGCCTCCAAGGGTCATGTCTAGCCACTGAAGAACAAATGAGAGAAGGTGCGCTAGCTTGACCGTATGTAAGGTCTCCAAGGGAAATCGGAGACGGTTCCAAAGGGAACGCACAACGCTGACTTCAGGGGTTAAATGGAGCGAGCCCACAAGTAAAAGATATGAAATGGTTGTGAAAGGCCAAGAGTGGCACAAGTATGTATAAGTAATTTTCAAGGGCCTGGGGCCGAATTTAAGCAAGAGCATGTGCATATCCATGACATGCATGTGCATCACTTATCAAGTTCTCTTCTTTCATGATTAAGCAAGCATAAGTCAAGAGCATGTTTCAAAGTTATGTCTTTCCCTTACTGAGTCTTTTTGACTCACGTTTTTAAAAATTGTGTCATTCCAGATGCCACAGGTGAAGAGAGTCAGGAGGACTACCTGACTTAGAAGGACCCAGATGTTATCCTTATTTTGATTTATGGTGACCTGATCGATGAGATCCGTCACTAGTTGAATTCTAAATATTATATATGTTTTGTATGAAAACCTAATAAGAACCCTGATTATGTAAGATTTAGCTCGAATCCCTCGCGATCTTGTATGTTTCCGCCGTAAGCACGTAAGCAAGTAAGTAAGAACGCTGGAGCTATCCGGAGAATAGCTCGCGGCTGTCACGATTCCTGCGGGGTGCCGTTCGGGGCGTGACAGCAGCAACGGAAAAAAGACGAAGAGCACCAGAAGATGATGCAGGAGCAGCAAAGGAACCTAGTGGAGCAACAAGAATGGAGGATGCAACTAATGGCGGAGCAGATGCGTGAGCAGCTGATGGAGCAGATGAGACAGATGCAATCTCGTTCGACACCCTTATGTATTTTTACTACTTTGTCAGTACTTATCGATTATGTATTTTATTTAATTTTAATAACGATTGCATATTTTTAGATATTTTATTATATTATAAGCAGTGAATATCTTTATATTTATATAATTTCATAAATTTTAATTAAATTAATTCAAATATATAGAAAACCGTTCAAACGATTTTTAAATGTTGTTCGCATGGACCTTTTTGTTGCTAGCGTGCGCACGTATAACTATACGTCTGCGCACTTTGCTTTAAATTCGCTAGTCCGAACGGTGTCTATCGCGTCCCCACGGTCTTTAAATAAGAAACCGTGTGCACGATACACCAAAACGTTTGAACGTGTTCAACGTACAACGTGTCCGAAGTATACGTAAAGGTTCGACCGGTGTTTTCAGATGACAAAAAATATTTTCGTCATAATGAAACTACGGTGCAGACGTTTATATACAACGATGCGGGCGTTTATTGCGTGACAAAATGTATTTCATCATATTGGATTAATCGTTCGCATGAGCTGTGTGAACGTATATAGATAACGTTAACACAACTCATGGGAACAGATGGACTGTACTGGACATGTCGATTTTGAATTTCGTCAGTATGACACCAAACCGTTCGGACGAGTTTATAAATCGTCCGAACGGTTTGAGTGAAGAACACGAAAATCGTCACCTAAAACATTGGCTGACAAGCTTTAGGTGACAAATTAGTTTTTGTCACCCAAAACCTTAGCTGACGAAATTAGTAAAAATTTGTCACCCAAAATATTTTTCTTGTAGTGAGGTTATGTTTGGTTTGATTTTAAAAATATTTTTTGTGTTTGTTTTTCTTGGTATTAGTGAAAAGTTTGTTAAATGTTGTTGGAGTTTGTAAAAAGTTTGTTAAAAGTTGTTGGAGTTTGTAAAAAGTTTGTTCAAAATTGTTGGAGTTTGTAAAAACTTATTAGAATTTGTAAAATAAGTATTGAAATTGATGAAAAAATGATTGTCGAAATTTTTTGTGAAAACTTCGAGCCAAGGCCCTCCCAGTACCCTCTAAACTGTTATTTTATTTTATTTTATTTTTGACAGTGTAGCTCAGGAATTCTATTGCCATTATAACTTTCTACAGCTAAAACTGAAGAAATCCTTGTCTTTCAATGTGTGTTTGCAAAATTTTTATGGAGGGAAGCTAGATGACTGACACATGTCGGGTATGCAAGCTCTAGATATCAACTGCTGTCTCACTATCATGGTGACTCCTAGATCTACCCTTTCTATGGATCGTGTCAATGAGAGGGATTTTCTTTTGCAAGTGGCAAATTATAGTCGACACAAATGTGGTTTGCCAGTAATCAAACTGTGCATAATGTTACGCAACACCACCCTGTCGATCTGATTACGACCATAAGAAGATGTTTTGAGCATCTAGTTGCTTGGAAAGAACAGGATCAAGAGGAAAACTTGTGCTGGAAGCTTAATTGTGAGGCGACAGTAGAGGAGGCATGCATGGCCTACCTAGCTGTAGCAGCTCGAAATCATGATGGGCAACCAGCCTATGCCAGGAGTGATTATGGTGTTAACCAGCAATTCGCTACTAGCGGAATTAAGGGCTTCCCTCTTGTTGTGTCAAACTGCAGAATCCCTCTAACCACAGAGGTGGTGATAGAAGAAGATTCCTTGGTCACATGCAGAATCGTTAATGAAGCTAATTTTCTTACTGAACGACCTACGGTGTTCTACGCCCAACAAATTAGGATTGTGATGGGAAGGCATGATGACAGGAGGCTATAGTGGGTGCAGCCTGGATAGCTAGAGTTAATAGATTTGGTTTTTAAGTTTTTTCTGATATACAACCGTCTGTGGTGACTGCTGACAAACAGTTTGATCCACCATGATGTACTGGTTTAATTTGCCTCCAATGATATTTGCTTAGAAAAAAAATTAAAATACATTTGTTTTTTTTTTAAAGAATTAATGGTCATGTAATTGGTTAATGAATTTAGACACGTTTTTTATTTTAAAAATGTTTTCCAATCAATCATAATGTTTTTAGATACAAAACATTTCAATCTTCAATAAAATTTTCTATTTCATCATTGAATTTAATTTCTCTAAAAAACATAAAAACTATTTAAAAAAAAAAAACCCATAAAACTTTTCGAAAAAACATACTTTTTTTACTCTCACATTCTCTAAGAGAATAAACTTTAAAAACTTTTTCGTTATAAACATCATTTCTATAGACCCACTATTCACACAAATATTTAAACAAACATATCTCATAAATTTTTCTTAATCATTACACAAAAAATATTTTCAAAATCAAACCACACATAACCTATGTTTGTTTAAGTTGTCATGTTATAATTTTTTGTCTTCTTACTGTAAAGTTTAAGAAATAACTTGGACAATATTTTATCAAACTATAATAAAACATATAAGTGAAATTTAAAAAAATAGTTATATTCTTGCATGACTGGCTCTAAGATAACTGCTGCCTTAGCGAAATCATAAAAAAGGCCTTTTATGATAAATTATTATATTAAAATATAAAATATTAACGAACTTTAGTTATAATTTTCTTGTCTTTTTATATGCTAAATTACTTATCAAAGTTTTGTATTCAAGAGATCTTTTTAAAAATAGAATTAATTTTTTAAAAATATTTTTCATTTTTAGCTCTCTAGATTGTATTTTCTATTAGACATATTAAATTTCTGAAAATTATTTTAAACATAAAAATTAGAACTAATTGTACAGTAATGAAAGTAGGGCTAAAGGAAGAAATATCTCTGAAATATGTGTTTAGACAAAGGAATTTTTGAGATTAAAAAAATTAGAAGTAGAAATTTGAAAAATTGAAAGTCTATCCTTCTTCTTTGGAATTTTGAATTACGATTTCTTGTATCTTATTTCAAAAGTTTAAAGGCGATTATGACCTTTGCGTTCACCAATATATATTAGTTTGCAAATTAAAGTAGAGAATTTGAGACAGAGATGATATATAGGATTATTCAATTAAATATGGTAGATTAAAAGAAATGACACCGACTATTTGGGATTTGCACAAAAATAAGTTCAGTGGTACCTATGGATCATGATGCCATTGAATCAGCTCTCTTATCTTCTGAACTGTAGATGATGTTTTGCCCTCGACCATGCCGTGTAGAATCTGAAGAGCGTTCGAAGATCAGCAAATCAAGGAATATCATATCGTTTTGTCCCATCTCGGTAATGCCACGTAAAATAGGGTGATTCGGATAGATGAGCGCATCCAGTCATAAAACAGGTCCCATGACTTTCATACATGAAAAAAGTCATTGACAGAGAACCATAACCAGTTTCCAGGTACGCTACGGCACCTCATGAAAGGCAATCTGCTTTGGTAACAACGTGACACATGTAGTCAATCATCGTGGTTCGAGACGTTGCGGCCTTGATTAGCATAGAGCACGCTGCACAGGATGGCCTTGGGTTCTAATGACTCCCGCCAGCATGCGTGTCCATGGTTTTGCCCACATCAGAACCATGGATGATGGATTCCCAATTCCACGAGAGTCTCATAAGAACATAGGAAGCCGGTGCTCGTTTAGTCTGAAATGTGGGCCAACAAAAATATAATTGTCGGTGTGACACGTGCTCAAGATCTATGGGAAAATGATATGTTATAAGGTTGTGTCTCACTGAATGATGATACAGTCAAAAGGAAGTGGACAATTAATATGTGCGCTCCGCTCATGCTAGTCTGATGGGTTACTTTCACGTCCACTGATCCACAAAATCCCAGACATTGCAATTGGAGACCGGGAAGGTAGCCTTTTTCTTTGCCGTCTCTGATGGAAGATTTCAAAGAGAATCCATGTTATTTTGGCATAGAGTCAAAGGAAAGAGAAAGGAAAAGTAATTTTGTTTCTGTAGGAGTAGAAAAAGTCATTAAACAAAGGACAGACTGATGCGTCCAGACCAGCCAATCTAAATGCTTGTTTGATTGTGGGACTTCTTTGTTGTTTTTTTTTCCTTTATGCGGTGATTATAGTGGGAGTTTTTTCTTTTGCTAAAAAAGAAAAGTGGGAGTTTGATTAAGAAGAGGGCGGTGGCATTGATGGTACAATGCATGTAGCACTGGAATTTATGAGGGAGTTTGTTCACTGATTTACTCCATTTGCTGTTGCATTCACTTCCCTACACAATAATGCCTCTTAATAGGTAGTGCTTTCTTCCGTCACTCTTTTTTCTCCCTAGTGCCTTTTTCTGGTAAGAAACGTAAAGTTGACGCATGTGTGTTTTCCTTCCACTCCATAGTCCATATGCCATAGCATCTTCATTCCTGAAATCCAAAATACCACGGGTTTGTTTCCTCCCATTTACGGTCTCACCATTTCCTGAAGCGTGATTTAGTCATCTTTCTGGTCCTCAAAAAGCTCCTACCTCACCCATCTCTGTTTGCCTATTCATCATTTCAAGATTGGAGCTGCATTACCGGAGTTGGAAGCAATGAAAGAGAGGGAAAGCTGTGGCGGCATTTAACAAGACATGGAGTATTATTCTTCATCGGATCTTCCATGCAAGAAGCACCCCTCTTCCTCCTCAGTTGGCATCTGCGCTTATTGTCTCAAGGACCGTCTGATTAAGCTCGTCTGCTCTGACTGTGGAGAGCAGCGGCTCTCTTCTTGCTCCTGCTCTGAGATTTCTTCCAATCGCAATTCCTGCACAGTTGAGGTCGGGAGTGTGGGTCGAGTTTCATTCCTGATAGAGAATGAAAGAACTGAAGTTTCGCAATCACATTGTAAAACCAAAGCCCAAGAGAAAGGTGACGATGTTGTGCTGCTCAAAAGGAGCAGCAGTAGCTGTGTAGAGATTAGAAGGAGCGGGTTTTGGAGAATTGGGAAATTGTTTAGGAAGAAAAGAGATAAGAATTGCGAGAGATCGAGTGTTGGAGGTGGGTGTGATGAGAAAAGTGACTTGTGGTTGGTCGACTATATGGGTGTGTCTAGGTCCAGGTCTCTTTGTAGTTTCAGGGGGGGCGGGTTGTTTGGGTCGGAAGATGGTGGGGATTTGGTGGTATCGGCTGCTAGGAGTTCTATATCTGCTGCCAGGAGTTCTGGTTTCAATGGGGGTCTACCCTTAGATTCTGGGAGAAGAAGTGGGTTAAGTGAAGTAGAGCCCAGGAAAAGTGGCTTTGCTGATGAGCAGAAAGAAAGTCATCTGGATTCGGACAAAGTCGCTGATCTTAAAGGGGTGAAGAAGGGCGGTCTTCTGGACCACGATTCGGGTTCTAATGGAGTTAATAGACGAATTTTCTCACTTAAAGAGAGCGACTTCAATGGCATGGATGATTCGGGCTTTATAGACTTAAAGCTTGATTACTCATCAGAATCGAAGCCGGAGTTCTCTGCTGCGAAAATGGCCGTTTTGACAGACCCGGACTCGGCTTTTGGTATCATCAGAGGTAGTCGCTCTGTGGCACATGAAACTGGAAGTTCTTTGGGGAATTTCACCGGGGATGGGAGCTTCAGTACTGGGGGTTCCTGTAGGATTACAGTTAACGAGAGAGGAATCAAAAAGGGAAGGAAAATTATAAAAGGCTGGCGCTGGATTCTCAAGCATCATCCAAGTTGGGCGAGTATGAGAAAGAAGGGTGAAGATCTTACGTTCAAAAGCTGATGTACGATGAACTACATCTACAGAAAAGAGTACTTTTCTTGAAGAGCAAATCTAGAAGTCTTATTCTGTTTTGGTGTCTTTCCCATTTCTAGTTAGACGCTAAAGTAAATCACTGTCTGTCTATGTAATTAATGTATTTCCTTTTATGTAGTTTATGATGGATTGTTGAAGTAGTAAATGTGAGAGTAGTGGCTGAAACTAGGGGTGCGTTTGTGTACCAAAATTTTACCCCCTATAAAATTTTAACACAATTAAATATTACAATATAATCTCTCTCTCCCCATCAAATCATTACTATTTACTACAAAAAATATAAAAAATTACCTCTCTTCACTTTTTCACTAAATCCAATACCTAAAATTTTAACAACACTAAAATTTTACAACACAAACACAACCTAGTTCTGTCCAAACCGGAGTCCCTCCCAACTATTTGTATCTCCACATATGCTCAATAATAAGCCGTCACTGATCATATTTACTCCCCGCTTCGTGGTATTAATTTTCTGATGTGATTGTGATGTCCTACGGTCTAAGATGATGTGGTCTAGGGAAAATCAGAAAAATGGGTTTTTTAATAAATTATAAACTATATATTAAAATATAAAATATTAATAAATTTAGTTAAAAATTATTCTTTTTGTTTTTTGAGATGTTAAATTATTTAGCATAGGAGGTAATTTTTAATTGGTAATATAATTAATTCATTAATTTTACGTGACAGTAGATTTAAAAATGATTCTTTTTGTCTAGAAATGTGTCTCATCTTTTTATATAGTTTCCATATTCGCTATAGTGACGATGTTGCTTCCTTGCAGCAACGTTTTGAACCGTTGCGATAGGCCGATTTTCTTGTCGCGACTGTAGAGGCTTGAAAAACCTCATGATGTTAAATTCACAGAAGTGAGCCAAGTAACCCGTGACCAGTGCCTCCACATCAACTCTTCACGCTTCAAATGCTCGTCAAGAGTCACCGGGAGGTTATTCTCATTTCTCATGCTCTTAGATTTTCAGAAGATGGAAAGAAAAGTTGCATGTGTCCCAGAGTTTTGAATGTCTCCAAAACAGGCCTTGTTCCACTTAGCGCATACATCGCAGCCCGAATTTTTTTAAACAAACTCCAAACAACCGAATCTGGACCGAAGTCATTCCCCCACGCTTGTACGACCACCCTGGAACAATTCTGGTCCCGCAGCCAATAGCTTTCAAACTTAAAAGCTTTGGGGCACCGAAATATTATTGCCATACAAACTGAGAGTAACGGGACGATGGTCCGAGTGAGAGATGCCATAGTGTTTTTTTTAAAGCATAAATAGTGAACAAACCTATTTAGACCCAAATGTACGGAAAATACCTAGAGGGGGTGAATAGGTATATTAAAAAAAATATTCAATAACAATTTCCTTTTTCAATCCACAACCTATTCTCAATTATATGAACTCAAACACAATGTTAACAATATTCAAATACCTAATTACCAATCAGATATGAATATAAGACATATAAACAATAAAACTCAAATCTGAAAAACAGGGGAATCCGAAGAAACCGTAAGTGACGCCGAAGAAACTGCAACTGACATAAACAAGATTTTTCAGATTAACTTCATACAACCGAACCACAATCAATTTATTATTTAAACCTTAAATCAGAAAATCACTAAGGCACAAACAAAAGCACTGATTTACAACATGACAAGATACTACAATAACCGGCAAAACACTAAGATGTAAATCAACACAACACAGAACATACAATCTGGAAAACAAAGTATATTGAACTGACTGAAAGAAACTCTGAAGAGACTTGCAGAACCAGAAATTTCCAGATTCACAACATCAATTGAAACCCAATCAATTGAACAACTTACCAATACCTAAGAAATTAATGAATCACTTACCAACCACAGATCAGTGAACAGAGGTTGTCAATTCTCAAGAATATAAACTCACAACACAAAGAACAAACTTGGTTAGTAATCAAATCAAAGCAAGAACTATGAAAGAGATGTGACACCGAAAATGGTGACGAAGAGAAACTCCCTAAGGAACGTCCTTAAGGAGAAAAACTCTCCGGGCCCGTAGGCCGTTCGAATCCATTAGCTTCCAAAGATTACAAGGTGATCTATTGAAGACTAACCTAGCCTAACAACAACCCTTGAATCAAACTCGGTTTACCAAACCGAATCACCACTTGAACATAGAACCTCTATGTTCAACACGGAAGCCACGATCAATGAACGACAATAGATCTCACCACACAAACCTTGTGCAATCTATGGCCAAGGCTGAAACCTTCAGCCTCACTGATCCAGAACCTCTGAATCTCCAATCTTCACGAAATCGAAATGGGGGAACTCCGGTGATCGTCTCTAAATCTTTATCTTCAACTCAATCAACACAGAAAGCTCTTCACGAAATCAGCACTCCATCATCAAGAAGGAGACGAATCAGATCACTACACACGAGCTCTCTCAATCTTGGAGCTCACCGAATCTTGAAAGCCAAATCTCTGAATCTTGCGTAAAAGTCCACTTCTCCAATTTTCCAGATCTGGTTTTCTTATCCCCCCTTTGACAAAATCAGCAACTAGGCATCAAGACGTAGATCAAACAATAAAATGAAATCTTGGAGCAACTCAATCTTGACGTTATTCAATCTTGGAGCAATCTATTTCTTTTGAAGGAGAAAGACAACACACAACGTAAAAACTCAGATCTGCGTATTTATTCCAAAATACCCATTCTGTTTTTCAGTTGTGTTCTTTCACGCGTACAATGCTTCTGCATACTTCCAGCACCTTCTCAAGCTTCTAGATAAATGAGGAAAAGTCACAAATGCCCTTAAGGCAACCCCACGTCAATCTTAAGAGACCAAGTCAGCAGACTCTTTATAATACTCTTCTAGAAGCAACACAAATGTAAAAAAAACTCCTTAATGCAAATGTCACGTGATGCCAATTTTGCTGCAACAAATAGTATATGTATTGATAATAGGATCAAAGAGGTTTAAAAACATCATAGGCTCTAAAGGGCGTACCAGACACTCCAAAGAGTCGGCGGGCCAACGAGCAGACGGACCAAAAGGTCCTACAGAGTCCCACAATGGGCAGATAAGCCACAAATGACAGCAAGCTATTATGCCTAAAAATGGCAAAGAAACAATAGTAAAACTACAACTAGAACATGGCCAGAGAAGGTGGAGGTGGTAGTGGTGAAGGTGGCGCGTGGCGGCGAGATCCACGGCCTGGAGGAGAGGGAAAGAGCCACAGAGGCCAGATCTGGGAAGAGAAGCAGGTTTGGAGCGGCGGAAAGGCCCCACCCGTGGCCACAAGCGTCGACGTGTCAGATCCACGCTCGGCGCGTGTAGGCACAAACGACACCGATTCAGAGCCGAAGAAGCAGCGCTGTATAGATCTCAGAGTGCTGAGTTCAACCAGCAGGCGCGTGTGCGTTGAAAGTGGGTGGAAACCACTGTGTGCCATAGGGAGTCTGTGGGTTTTGGGAAAGTAGAGAGCGTTTTGGGAAAGCAGAGAGGGTTTAAGATTTAGAAGATAGATGCCATAGTGTTGAATATTAGCAAAGGGGAACTCCAACCTCAAAGCCAAACTTTCAATCACTCCATCTATACCTTACTTAATATTTGCAATCCCGAGTCTTTGATTCAACCACGTGAACCTCTAGATGCCCCTGGACCCCCCAAGGCTTCCTGTTTTTTCTGGTTAACTCAGAAGATCATTAAAGTCACCAAGGAAGATCCATGGCTGACTAGAATGTGGTTGCAGGTATTGGAGAGACTGCCAAAACACTTACTTATTCTTCGACATAACCGGACCACACACGAAAGAACAAAAGAAATTGCTATTGTCACTACCGATATGAATATGCAAACGAAAAATATTTAGGGTAACGCCATAATTTGCCTCGTAAATATGAGTAAAAATCAATTTATCCCCGTAACTTTTAAAATGATTATTTAAGACTCTTAACTTTTAAAACTCATCAATTCACTCCCCCTGTCCAAATTAGACGTTAAGTCTGACGAAAAATCATGCAAAATGACCTAAATGCCCCTCAAATACTAAATTTTAAAAGTAATAAAAATTTAATAAATGAATTAAAAATAAATAGATTATTGAAATAGAGTTTCAAAAGTTTTATTTTAAAAAATATCATTTTTTAATTTTTTAGTAATTTTATTTTAGAGGGCAAGTTTGGTCATTTTATGCTTTTCCGTCTGAATATGCAAGTGAAAAATATTTGGAGTAAAGTCATAGCTTGCCCCGTAAGTATGAGCAAAAATCAATTTAGCCCTGTAACTTTCAAACCCACAATTTAAGACCCTTCACTTTTGAAACTAATCAATTCATTCCCCCGTCCAAACCAGGCGTTAAATCAAACGGAGAATTGACAGAAGAATTTCAAACAAAATTTTACGAGTTAAAAAACTACCTCGCGAATCCCCCCACTCCTGAGCTCCTCTATGACAGAAGAACGTCTTTATCTCTACCTTGCCATCGTTGATGTTGCAATAAGTATTGCACTCATAAGAGACAACAACGACATTCGGCGACCGATATACTATGTAAGCAAAGCATTGAAGGAGATGAATCCCGATATCTCGATGTCGACAAGTTGGCATTAGCCGTTATCATCTCGGCAAGGAAGCTGAGACCATACTTCTAGGCGCACCCCATAGTTATTATGACAGATCAACCATTGCGGCAAACTTTGGGCAAACCAAACTCCTCGGGAAGATATGTCAAATGGTCCGTGGAGCTCGGAGAATTCGACATCGAATACCGACAGTGAACCGCGATCAAAGGCCAAGCAGTAGTCGAATTTGTCACAGAGCTTACAACCTTGGCATCCCAAGAAGGGACCCCCAAACCAAAGCCATGGAAAATCTACGTGGATGTGTAATCCAACTGCGAAGCGGGAGGTGTGGGGGTAGTCATTGAGATACCTGAAGAAGAGCGAATCGAGTTTGGGATTAAGCTGGAATATTAACCCATAAACATTGAAGCTGAATATGAAGCCCTTATAGCTAGTCTTCTCACGAAAGAACTCCTTGGACGAAAACATCTTAGTGTACATTCAGATCCTCAACTATTAGTGGGACAAGTAAAGGAAAACGCGTGCTAGAGGTTAAAAAATGCTTTGAAACCTTCAAGATCCAGCATATTCCCCGAGATCAAAATGCCCAAGCTAATGCATTAACAACCGAGGTATTAGGGTCGGCCGATATGTTCAGAGGACAAGGTACTATACGATCCACTGGAGTCGTGCTTGAGATTCGTACAGTTAATGAGGTAGAACCTGATTATTGGCAACTACCGATCATGAAGACACTACGTGAAGATCCCGAATGGATAAACAGCAACAAGCAGAAGTTTAAAAGGATAACACAACTGTATACCATCATAGATTGAAATTTATATCACCGAATAATTTCTAAGCCATTATTATGTTGCCTTAAAACTTGAGATGCGGACTACGCACTTCAGGAAATATATTAAGGAATATGCGGGCACCATTCAAGAGCAAGAACTTTGGCTCAAAATTTCATTCGAGATGGATTCTTCTGACCCATATTTCATGCCGAAGCAGAAGAAATAGTGCGAAAATGTGAGA
Source organism: Myrica gale (assembly GCA_963930655.1). NCBI lineage: Eukaryota > Viridiplantae > Streptophyta > Magnoliopsida > Fagales > Myricaceae > Myrica > Myrica gale. The sequence goes on from OZ005611.1 coordinate 13,704,489, forward strand.
AATGCCAAAGATTCGCCAACATTATAAATATCCCAGCGGAGAAGATGACAATAGTCCATTCATGCAACGGGGAATCAATATCGTTGGTCCTTTCCCAATGGGATGAAGACAGTTGAAGTTCTTGATAGTTGCTATCGACTATTTTCCAAATGAGTGAAAGCTAAACCACTGGCGAAGATCATTGAACAAAATGTTTGGAAGTTCATTTGGAGAAACATCATCTGTCATTTTGGGTTACCCCGGGCCATAATCACTATCAAGAACTCAATATCGAGAACCATTATTAGTTTCCATCCTGTCCGCAAGCCAATGGACAGGTAGAATTGACAAACCGGTCACTGCTAAAGATCATCAAAACGAACTCGTTGTTCATAAGGGTTTATGGGATGAAGAGCTACCCGGAGTACTGTGGGGTTACCGCACCACTGTTAGGACATTCACAGGATAAACCTTGTTCGCTCTCACCTATGGAACTGAGGCTGTAATCTCAGTCGAAATAGGAGCTCACTCGCCTCGGGTGATGATTTTCACTCACGAGAGCAATGAAGAAGAAAAGAAGTTAGATCTCAATCTACTAGAAAGAATTAAGAGAAAAAGCACGACTCAAGATGTAAGCATACAAGAAGAAAATCGTCAATTATTATAATGCTAAGGTTAGGTCACGCAATTTTATCCTGGGAGATTTAGTCCTCAAAAAGATGTTGCTCGGGGCGAAGGATCCATAACAAGGCAAGCTACACCCGAATTGGGAAGGCTCGTATCGTGTTGTCGGATCCAAGCGACCAAGAACATACTATTTGGAGAACCTTCAGAGAAAAGCATTACAACATCCATGGAACTCGATGTACCATAGAAAGTACTATGCATAGGCACCTCGGTTCTACCCATCACCATGTGTTTACACTTATGTTATAATTTGATGTCTTTATTATTGTTTTCTATAAATGAAAAAATTGAAGTTCTCTTCAAAATTACTTGTTAAATAGCGCAAAAAAAAGTGTGTGAGTCTAAATAACAACCCAAGAGGGAGGTTAATTGGGTTTTTCAAAAACTTTTGAATTCTTTTGCAAACAAACCGAAAACGTTCAGATCTATTTCTAGGAAAACTAGAGAATGGATATAAGCAGACAATGATATTAACAATAAAGGATAAGCAAGTTCAATCAAGCAATATCAGCAGAAATGAAAGATGAGAGTTAGGAAGATGACACCAGTATTTTTAGGTGGTTCGGCCAAACACGTGCCTACGTCCACCCCCAAGGCAATTGACTTCCTTGGGCTTCCTCCACTATTCTCCAAATAGCGAATACACCTTAGCTTCCGGGGTACTAAGGAACCGTTACAAAGCGTTTTCCGAGCTCACGCTTCAACTCGTTTTTCAAATCCCAAACCCTAGGGATTTCTTCTACTTCTCTCAAGTAGGATATAGAGTTCACACAACACTAGGAAGGTTTACAAGATTTGGGTACAGTGATTTAAGGCTCTCTAAGCCGGATGTACAAGTGGGTAGCTCAAGAAACTAAAGGGCTCTCTAAGCCAAATCTACAAATGAATAGCTCAAGATATGGAACGACTCTCTAAGCCAAATCTATAAGTATAAGAACCTGAGGTGTGTCAAGAGAATGAGATCTTCAAGGAAGGCTTTAGGATTTACAAGATGGATCACGAGATTTCAAGGTCGTAAGAACTTCTCTTCTTCTTCTTTGAGCTTTCTCTCTCAAGAAATTAGGGCAAGGATGATTTTCGTGTGAAGCTCTCTCTTTCTCTTTCAAACTTCTTCTATTTATAGTCTCTAGGGCATCAGGGGTCTTCTGGTAAAGATTTGGAGCCGTTGGAGGTCATTTGGATCCTTTGGAGACATTTTTAAGTGAGTGACGTCGCTCCAGGATCTGAGAAATCGAAGCATGTGTCGACACATTCCCTGTATGTGTCGACACCTAGGAGTTTTGCCTGGAAACTCACTCTCGGGTGTATGACCAATGTGTCGACACTTATGTCCAATGTGTCGACACTTCTCTTCAAAGTGTTGACCCTTCAAAAAGCCTTGGAAACATGCCTTCGGGTGCATGTGCAATGTGTCGATACTAATTTCATATGTGTCGACACCATCAGCTTTGGCCTGTAAACCTTGCCTTCTGTTGATAGTGCAATGTGTCGACACCTTTAGTCTATGTGTCGACACCTTCAATTTGGCCTGGAAGCTTGCTTTCTGGTGAGTATGCAATGTGTCGACACGTCTCTTAAATATGTTGACACCATCATCTTGGCCTGAGACACACCTTCTGGTGTATGACCAATGTGTCGACACCATGGTCGCATGTGTCGACACCCTCAACACTTAGGCTGAAAAGTGGTTTCCCTTGGCACCAACAAACATTCCTAAAACACCTACAAAGTAAAGATTGTCCAATAAGCTTGTGTAGTGGTGTTCAATTATATCTAAGGCCAATTTAAGCTTAGAGAACTCTTGATATCATTTTCTGAAAAAGATTTGCAAATGTAGAATCTAAAGGTCTCAAACTAGTTGGAAAAGTTTGTTATCATCAAAATCAAAAATAGATTGTTTATAAAACGACCTTGGGCTAACAAAGTGCATTCCTAAAAGTATATCAAAAGTAAAACGACATTGGAGAAACTCGGTTCCCAGTCGCATCCACAACAAAAGACTTAGGAGAACTAAGGTTTCTAGTCTCCTCAAGATTAAGGTGTCCTCGGAGAAATCCAGTTTCCAATCACATTGACAACAAAATTCTTAGGAGAAAAAATATTCCCAGTCTCCTCAAGAGTAAGGCGATCTCGAAGAATCCCGATTCCCAGTCGCATCCACAACAAAGACTTAGGAGAACTAAGATTCACAGTTGCCTCAAGAGTAAGACGACATCGGAGAATCCATGTTCCCAGTTGCATCCACAACAAAAGATTTAGGAGAACCAAGGTTCCTAGTATCCTCAAGAGTAAGAAGACCTCGGAGAACCCTAGTTCCCAGTCGCATCCACAATAAAAGACTTAGGAGAACCAAGGTTTTCAGTCTCCTCAAGAGTAAGACGACCTCAGAGAAACAAAGTTTTATTAAAATGTATTTTTGGTTTAATACATGTAACAAAAACTTGTATTGGTTTGTGATATCAAGAAGAATTATGAAGGTTTTAGAAAAAAGTTCAAGCTTCCAAAAGTTCCTTGTTAGCTGTCAGTTACGTCTGGAATGAATTTGAGAATATTCTAGAGTATTTCAAAAGGATGAAGTTAGATTGAGTTAGACCGAGGTGAGTCTGGCGTTAATTTAACAATGTTGAATTTGATTCTTTAAAATTTGCCCAACTATTTAAAGAGCCCTCTACCTATCTTACCCTTTACTTGCCTATATAAATACCACCTACAAGTCTCTCTCAAAAACACTTGACATATTATTCATTCTATACATGCATACACTTTCAGAGTTATTTGTTTCCTTATCGTTTTTCTCTCCAAGAAGTCCAACACTTAGAAAAGCCATTTGAGAGAAAATTTCCTCTTTTTTTGGAAGATGTTGCTTTAGAGATCTACATGAGTTGGAGATTCAACCATCTCTACATTTGTTGAAGATTATCATCAACTAGCACCAAAATAGACCTTAAGAGTTCTCGAGGAAGGCTGTTGGAAGTTCTAAAGCATAAGGCACTTGTGAGTTTGCATGGTATCCATATGGTTTGCATGGTATCCATATGAATGGTTCAGAGTAATAAATGGAATTGATGTCGGACAGCAACTCAAGGTTATTTGAATAGCTTTGCAAATTTTGAGATCTGGATAGACAAAGGAGCTTTTTTTAGGATCACTGATTGTAAAGCTTTGTTCATAGTGGATTGATTGGTGTGGCCTGCAGTCGGAGTATTTTTACTTCTTGAAACAGAACCTTTAAGGAAATTTTAACTTCGCCACCAAATTTGTTTTGCATGCTTTTCTTGTGTGCTTGATAATCTCTTTCTTTCTTTCTTAGTAATCTTGTTTGTTTGTTTACTAATCTTGATTGATTAATTAATAACCTTGGATGTTAATTAAGCAATCTTGATTAAAGAATCAACTGTTTCTGCAATTCTCCATTGAGGTTAGATTAACATTAGCGGGGTTAGATTAGTGTTAATCTGTGAATTGACAGCATATTGTGTTTTAATTTGGTTGGTGTTTGAATTTGGTATAAGTGCTTACTTATAGTATTTGATCTAATATTTTAAAAGAAGGGTAAATACACTTTTTACCCTCAAATTACTATGACTTTTGCACTTTGCACCCCAAACTAGGATTTTCGAGACTTTTCACGCTTTAACTACCAATCTTAGAAATTTTGCACTCTTTGTCAAATTGTTAAGACTAAAATAACATAGTGTCTTTAACCCACTTTGCATATATTGAAGATATAGTCGTAGATTCATTAAATTCTCAGGGTATTATTTTCAAATGGAGGGTGTAAAGTGTCTAACATTGGTAGTTAGAGGGTGCAAAAGTAGCTAAAAATTTGACAGGTGTAAAGTGTCTAAGATTTGTAGTTAGAGGGTACAATCTTGAAAGTTGTAGTTTAGGTATAAAAGTGCAAAACTTATGTTAGTTCGTGAGTGAGGAGTGTATTTTCTCCTTGGAAATATCTATTCACCTCCTCTAGGTATTCTTTAGGTCTATACTTGAGTTTTCAGGCTTCAACAACTAGGTATAGATACAAAAAGGAAAGAAAATTACATCCAACAAATTGCAAGCATTTCAAGGTGAAGAAGTCATTGAGATCTCTTGTGGTAGTGGAGAACTTGCCTTGTCCAAACCAAATGGGAGAACTTTTTCACCCTATTTATGCTGTGAGAAATGTATGTAACCAACGAGGCAACTGACACTTCTATAGTCTAGAGTATTTTATTAAACAAATAAAAAAAGAGAAACAAAAACAACAATAGTCCTTCACTTTTATAAGTCAACAAAATTGATCCCTCCATCAAGATTCCATTTGAAATCTTGCAGAATTTTGATGTGGCATGCATATTTGCCAAAAGGTTTGAACAATACAATCTCATGTCACCACAGGCAGAGGGAGGGGCCCCAGTTCGTCCCCTTAAAAAAAAATTACATGTCATTTTTTTATTTTTTTATTAGGTCTACCCTCCTTGGCCAACTAAAAATTAAACTCGCCCTCTTGCCTGCCTAGATGAATCACCCCGCCCCCCTTAATTAAGGCCCAAACAGCCTAGTACCTCAAAATCAAACTAAAAGAATAAGTAAAGAGATATTTATTTGTGTCAAAACTTGAAATCCTACCTTAACTTGTTGACGTTGTCGTGAATTTTGTGACGAATATTTCCTATACTTCTCTGAGTCCTGATAATCGTTCAATGTTGTAATCCTTGAAATAGATGTTTTCGCTATTCTAGTGCTGCTTTTCTTTTTGTTGTTTTGCCTTTTATGTTGGACTTGGTTGAGAATTTGGATATCACAAATGCTGAGAAAGGGGGTGGTGTGCTCTTGTTGGATAAGTGATAATTCAATTATTCAAGTGTCTCGCGTGTCTATCTTTACCTACTAGAGAATCATTGGTTATATCATTTTATTGTCACTATCATCATTCTAATTTTACATGTTTGACTTCTCCACATTTTATAAAAATCCAAAGTTGAGGTAAGACTCATTTTCATCTCTCTTTTGTTTGTTTAGGTCTGATTTTTCACAGCTCATGAGATTATCTTGTTTTTAACCGTCTTTCTCTAAAGGTGGAACTTCTTTTCCATTGTAATTTGTGACGTTTGGATCAAGTTATAGATATATTTCTTCAAAATTTTAGCCATTAATTTAGCTAGGTAATGAGCATTTTGAACTACGATTTTTTTGTTTTCTCATTTTGTAAAGGGAGTAGAATAGTTATTTGGATGTTAAAATTGAACTTTTTGTCCAATTTTTTTTCTATTATCATTTACCAAGTATGTATTTCACCTTGCAATTTCGGGTTATTTTATTGTTGATAGAGATTCCACTCCTGAGAAGCTCGTGTTCAATAGTACTGTCACACTAAAAAATAGCTATAGCAAGGGTGATAAGTATCTTTATGCCCTTGGAACTTGGATTCTTTTTGAACTTTAGATCCTTTGGCTTCTTTTTCCAATATGCTTCTGTCACGCCCCGAACGCCATCCCGCAGGGACCGTGACAGCCGCGAGCATTCCTCGGGAACACTCCAGCGCTTACACTAACTCTTGCAGCGGAATTTTTTTTTCTTTTTATACACATAGGATGGCTCACTCAGGATCCACATGTTGGCTGAGAGACAAGCCCAATGATCATAACTTCTCGGTATACACATCATAATTCATAAAAGTCTATACATTGCATCTTGTTCGCAACTTATACAAAACGTACTAGGGCAACATACTGCCACTTGATCAAAACCAGCACTCCCAAGTGCTAGCTCGGAGTTCACCAACTCCGGCTCCAATCCCCAAACTTCCAGGATTTCTACGTGAGATACTCCTCTGCTCCCCAGTTATCTTGTGGATCTGGAATGATACGATTTACAAACTATGAGTCGAAAGACTCAGTAAGGAACAACAGTTGAAATATGAACTTTAATAAAACATAGCTTTAAAAGCATACTTACTTCGACTGTAGCGATAAGAGAAGAAATGCAAAACTGTAAATCATGAGTTAGTGCATAAAAACCATGATGCATATGCATGCTCCGTGATGCACATGCCATGCACTAAAATCTCTTGCCATTCTTGGCCTTTTCAAATGCATTTCAAATCTCGGAATTGGCCCCAGGCCCTTGAAAATCATTCATTTCATACTTGTGCCACTGTTGGCGTTTTCACAACCATTTCGTATCTCTTACTTGTGGGCTCGCTCCATTTGACCCCTGAAGTCAGGGTTGTGCGTTCCCTTCGGAACTGTCCCCGAATTCCCTTGGAGACCTTACATCTGGTCGAGCTAGCCCGTAGTTGCCCCAGGCCTGATGGCTAGACACGACCCTTGGAGGCGCCACACCTTCTCGAGCAACGTTCCTCGGTGTGGTTGCACATACCTCACGGACTAACCCATCCTTCACAAACAACGTCCCTCGGTATGGGCGTCCATTCATCCATCCTTCACGAACAACGTCCCTCGGCATGGATGTCTCAGGTTCCATCCATCCATCCTTCACGAACAACGTCCCTCGGCATGGATGTCGAACCTCACTTAACTTAGTACGTGTTCAACCAAAGCCTCCGGGCTTAATCATAACATAAATTCTCTTTCATTTGCATAAAACAACTTTTCATGTTTTCTATGCAATGAACATGACATGCCACTCTTGAAAATATCGTAATTTCATTTGCATCAAAACGTCTCTCATGCGTTCATGCAAATGATCATGCTATGACATGTTCGAAACATCATGCGTACTTGAAACATTCTTCATGCAATACATTTCATATGTATTAAAAACATCTTGTCATGCACAATAAAACATGCAGTGTATCATTCCAGTTTTCCAAAAGGGGTAAGATTCACTTACAGTACTCCTCGCAAATTCTCCTTTGCTCACTTGGCTCCTCGCCTACAAGGAATAGGTTCAATCTTTCAATGTACTGCGTATAGATGAAACCATATCGGTATGTGTCGGTCCTACGAATTACCCGACATTCCTCTTGAAGTCCACTAAGGACAAGTAGCGATAATTCTACGCATTACTTAATTTAATGGTATAATATAGTTGCCGGATATTTCTTAATCCATCTTGAACTTCCCGTTCATCACTTGACTTCGTACCTTCCATTCATCGGAAATGTTTCCGAATGGCAACTATATTATATTTTCTTTTTGATAATATATATATATCAATATAATTCTTTTAATCATTAAATATTTTATTTAATTTATTCTTTAACTAATATTTAAAACTTAGGTCTTTTAATTATTTAATATTGCAATATAATATCTATGCACATATACTTATAGGTATCTTGATTAGGGTTTAAGCAATACAAATGGTTTTAGGATTAAACCTAAGTCTCTCATTATTTCATGTACTCCATTAAATCCTTACATTAAACTATTAATAACTTAATCACGATTAAATCTTGACTTGGACCTTAAACCTCAATTAATCCCGAGTACTAACCCTAACTAGGGTTTCGAATATTTTCATTACATGATCATGATTCCTCAATATTTATTCCAATTAGCCTTATCCCTAATTTCAAGTATCCAACACAACAATTATAAACTATTTATCATAATTTACCATTAGGGTTCTTTCACCTTAACATTCGGCCAACACTAGTTTTATGCATCCTTTAATCGCAACTTCAACTCCAATGGTGATCCCATCCTCCATTCAACAATTTCACAACCTAGGACCTAAGAATCCAAACACCAACACAATATATCATGCTTATACCATTCGGCCAACACATGTTTCCATCCAAATAAATAGGTTTTCTTTTATTCCCTTCAATTTGCATGCATCATTTACCTAACATAATTATTTACCATGCATTAGGTCATAAATCTTGCACAAATCATGGCCAATGTCCAGATCTAAACATATACAAAATTATACATGAAGACCTAAGCATATCATATTCGGCCATACCTCAAAATGTCACATTTTTCATGCTAAAAATTATAACATGCATATCCTTTGCATTTGTGACCTAACTAGCATGCATCAACTTCACATCTTCATCAAATACTCCCATCAACATTAGATCTACACTTTAGGAACTTCAACAACAATAGATCTAAGGAAGTATCCAACCTACATTCGGTCAAACATAACATAAGTCTAGATCTAAGCTTATCTAACATACATTGCTCTCCCTTTGAATTTATGACCTATTTACATACATTAACTCCATAGATCCGAACCTCTTTCACATGTACATTGTTTTTTTTTACATCATCAAGAACATAGTTAAACACTTAGATCTAATATTAGAGAAACCAACAATACAAGATCTATGCATATAACTCGGCCATCACTATACTTAACCAACATCATCACATTTTTGGCCTTACCTTGTTGATTATCCCAAGCTTGAGTACCTAGAACAATAAAATACCCTAGGTTAGAACTTTATGAAGAACTTAAGCAAAAATTTATACGAAATCAAGCCTACCTCTACCTTCACCAAATTTCCAAGTTTTTACCAAGATCCTTCCTTTCCAACTTTCGGTTCACCCCTCTTTGCAATGGTCCCAAGCTTGATCACAAGGTGCTAAGATGGAGGTTTTTATGGTGGGTAAAATAAGAACAAAGAAATGCTTGAAACTTGAATGGTTTAGTTCTAGGAAAGTGAGCTAGATTTCAACAAGGGAAAATGGCTAGGTGAATAGAAATTTCCAAGAGAAGAGATGAGTTGCACAAAAGGGGATTTGGTTACCTAGAGAAGAGAAGCAAACTTAGAGCTTTAGAGAGTGATTGGTTGCAAGAAGAAAAGAACAAGCTTAAGCTCAAAGGGGAGATTCGGTCAAGAGAGAAAAAGAGAGAGAGTTGAAGTGGGAGGGTGATATTCGGCCAAGAGAAGAAATGCTAAGTGTGAGGGGGAGTTCTCTTGGTGCAATTGAGTCTCCCAAGATAATTTATTGCAATGAAAAATGACAAGAGATGGTGGAAGTGACAAGAGAGAAATTTGAAGGGGAAAAGGGGAGGAATGGGGCCTTGGTCGACCAAGCTTGCATTTTTCCTTCTCTCACTTCTTTTCACCTTTTTCCCAATATCAATTCTTGTTCCCTAAAGCTATGTCCTTGCAATAAATCTCCTCTCCTCTCTCACTTTTCATTCCTCCGTAAAACACCCCATAGCTTGATCTCCCTTTGCTTTTTCTCTTCTTTTCTCTTCCCATGTGTTGTCTTGTCAATTAATGGTTCTCTTACACATCTTACAACTTCACATGGGCAATTAGCTTTTGCTTTTCAATTCACTTCATGCTCTTTACGTAAATGGCTTTGTCACCTTTTGGTTTGCTTTTTGTTTAGTTCATTCATGATGTTTGGTTAAAATACAACTAACTTAGTTACCATCACAACTAACTTTCTAGTTACTCTCACAACTAGCTTCCAACTTAGTTACTTTTCACCTAACTTATCTCCTATAAGCTCTCTAGCTTATCTAGTTTAATTACATAGCTTATCACCTCATAAACACAACAACTTATCTTAGGATAATGGCTCTAGCCTATCTCTACGATAGCCACATCAACTTATTGCATGAAAGTTTCCTAGCTTATCACTATGATAAGCAAGTGTGCTTATCACTTAAAACTCTCTTAAACTTATCATATGTCTAGTAGCTTATCACCTAACATTCTAATGATAATTCAACTATTAATTTAGGCCACATGATAATACTATGTTCCACCTATTAATGACACACAAAAATATTCAATACTCTAAAGGAAATTCAGGATTTTCCATTTAATTATTTTCGGCCTATATATAAAAATCTTTAATCATAATTTAATTTTATGGATTATGGAATATAATAGGCAAATGAAAAATATAAATACATGAGAGAAACTTACCTTGCAAGTTTCGGCTCTTAGGAGAATATAATTAAACCTTGCACAAAACTTTCATAATGAAAGGAAAATAATGTAATAGAAAAATTTCATGAAATAAAATCTCATATTAATTAATGTACCTTATTATAAAGCTTAGGCCATACATTGGCCAAAAATATGGCTCCATAATAAAATTAAAAGCTAATACATAAGAATTAACATAAGAAATAATCGGGGTCTCACAGCTTCGTTTTGCTATTATTTCTTTCAAGAATAATAGAAACACAGTAATCGTTTATTTTTCTCATTTATGTGTTATGTTTTCTTTTTTTAGATCCCAACAAATTCAGCAGGACTTTTTGAGCATAGGGCACATCCTTTCTGGCAACAAAAGTAAGTACTTCATTTATGGAAATAAAGAGTTATATTGCTGAAAATACTTTGTTTCATTTATGTGTTTTTTTTACAAAGTATATATATATATATAAATACTTTGTGTGATTTGTTGGTGCTCTATTGGTATTTTGAACAGCAAGAATTTAATCTTTAATGCCACCTCTCAGTATCAGCAAATAGTACGATACGTGCATTTCAATTTTTTTAGTATTTTTAGTCCTTAATTTTTTATATTTATAGTGTTAAGACATTTTTTTGCCTTACGTAGTAAATTTTTTTTTGTTATTTTTCCTTAAGAGTTTGCCCCCCATTGATTGAGTTTCTAGCTCCACCAATGCATGTCACTTATTACCAAAATCAGAAAAATAAAAATAGAAACAGAAAGATAAGATAAAAAAAATAATAAAAACTTTTCTCAAAGAAAAGTAAAAAAATTGGCAACATCTATACAATATTTTCAATACTGGGCTACCAGACTCGATGATACTTCCATTCACCAATCAAGGCTAGTGGAGCGAAGGGACCCTAAAAAGAGCTAACTGTGTTCTCAAATACCCAACGGGTCCAATCCATTACGAATAGGTCTAACCAAAAACTGGGGAGAGTGATTCGTGGGGTTTGGGAAAATTGGGAGGCTTTGGTGATTTGGGGAGAGGGATTCGTGGGTTTTGGGAGACTAGGGTTATGCTCGTTTTGAGAAAAAAAAAAGTATTTTAGAAAAGTTGTGAATTTTTATGTTGAATAGTGTTTTATTGGTGTTTGTGTAAAGTGAAGAGAGAAATGATTTGATGTAATTGTTTAATAAAAAAATATTGGAGTTATGTGAAAAAGTATAGAGAAAAAAATTTTATGTTGAATAAAAAATTAAAAAATTGTTGGAGATTGTGTAAAATGTATTAGTTTTTGTGTTTGAATTCTGAATATGTTCGACAGTAGATTTGTGAATATAATTAGAATCTTGAAAAAAAGTGTGAAAACAAACATATCCTATAGATGATTTGGGGAGGACAGAGACATAAATGTTAATTTGAGGATGATTGGCATGCGGGGATGATTTGAGAGTAGACATAAAAACGTGCAGATTTTGACCGTACCTATCAAACCTATAAAATTAGGTACAACTGAGGTGGAATAAAAAACAAAAAAAAAAGGAGTTGTGCATCCTAAGCCAGAAACATGAGGAGCTGAGCCGAGGTGAGCCGTCAGATCTTCATTAATTGACTGATGTGGGGCTTTTTGGAGCATCGGATTTGCTGCAGCTCATCTAAAGCGTCCATCAAAACGTCTCTGAAAACTCTCTGTCGGGATAGAATCCGACTCCTTACTTCCCTGCTTTTGACTCGAATGACGCTTTCTTTTTCCCTTTGGTAATAAACCTTGTTCCCAACCCTTATACTGCGTGACAGCGTGAAGGCTCATTTTTTTTTTCTACGTAACAAGGGGCGTGAGAAGGCTCTATACGGTTCTTCTTTATTGGGGGCTTCAAATTGGGATTGGACTGAGCCTCCCAGCCCCTTTTCACATGCTCAACCAGCTCTGATCTTCAGGCCCCAATTGCCTTCCCCAGATTTACTCCACTTGTCTTCGATGGGCCTGCCGTCTTATCCCCTATAATTTCAGACATAGTCCCATTTTCCCAGAATGCGGCGGATTCAAAAGCGATGGACTCAAGTTAGAAGATATACATCTCGTTTGCTTAGAGTTCTAACAGCTGTTACTTTCATTTAACAAGTGGTCCATCTGCTTCCCACTTGCAAACCGAGTCAAATTCGGCTTACAATCAGCCATTGCACGTATCAAAGATCAGCATTTGACACTGTGGGGCCTTCTGAAAGCTCCCATTGGCTGATCCAAACTATGATATTGGAAATTCAATTTTTTCTATTTCTCATAAATACATACACGAGCTAAAGTAAAAATGGCACTCTCATAGAAATTTGCAAAGCAAAAGCAGAGGTAGAGCCGGATTTTCTCCAGAGAAAATGTACGTGACAAGGCCTCTTTCCATGTACCAAAAGCATTCTGACGCCCTCTCGTTGCCTCCGCCGGAGGGTCCGAGTTCTGGTATTTTGGTCATCCAAGATGAGGAAGTCGAACCTACATGTTGTTTCGGAATATGCAAGACTGGTGAAATCAAGGAGCTTCCTTTTCCTCAGAACAAGAGCCTAGAGCATCGATACACGATAGGCATCGGATATGAAAGAACCTCTCATTTCCAGAACGTTACCTTCATTCCATTCCTTAATCAGCCGTTATCTGCGAATTGCTACTATGCCGTACAGCCATACGGGAATCATAGAGGGTATGCATTCTATCACAAGCTACAGTTATGTGTACCATAGTTATTTTTTTTTTTGTTTTTAATATGTACCATAGTTAATTGACTGTCCCTAAGCAACCCAGGCGGAAGTGATCTCTTTTTGGGTTGTTACTATGCAACTTCGATCTCTGAACCACCCAAAACTTCAGGCTAATAGGCTATGGAAGATGTCAGTACTAAACCTTTCCACGGATTGACCTATAAGATATGCTGTAGCTTCTGAGCTCCTAATTGATAACATATGAATTCTAGGTTCAACATTGTGACCTCTGACATTTACCATGAATTGATGAACGTGGTGTGATTAGTTTACCATGTTTTCCGAGGTGCAATACTAATTAGTGCCCGAAGTATTTCCCAGGGAAGCATACATGAATTCAAAGGAGGAAGATACGACCACTTGCTGTTTCGGTGCGATGTACCACCACAGCCGCTGGATCCCACTAACGTGAATCAGCAGTTTCAGATCCGTCCTAAAGGAGGAATCAACAATAATTGGGGTGGTTTTGTGGCCAAATTTGCAGGCCCAGATGGACTTCCCCCATTCTTTCTGCGGAGAAAAGGGTGGAAAATATGCGCGTCAACTGTTGAGAGACATAACGACGAACAAATAGCGGAATAATTATTCTCTCTAGATGAAAGCAAATAGAGCGCAATCTCAACAATTATACGTACTGAAAAATAATCTCAAGATAATCAATCACACCAAGCCAAAACGGTACAAGCAATTTTTTACGTGGAAAACTTCCCTGGTGTGAGGAAGAAAAAACCACGGGACCTAGTCCAGTCAAATCTCCACTATAAACCAAATAATGGGTACAAAAAGTCCTCTCTAGTCACAACTAGAGGCTACAACTCAGATCTTCAAGATGATATCCATCTTGGAAAATACAACGGAAAAACAACGTAGAGAAAATACCTACAATCCGTGGTTACTGTTCACGAGTACGAACTACTGTTCCAGAGCTCAAAATCTAATCTTCACCGTTCAGATTATAGCCCCTTATGTCTTGAAAGTCTCCTCAAACTTTCAGCTCGATCGGACAAAAGAAGAAGCGGGATCTAGCCTTTGATGAAACCTGGGCGTGAAAGAGAAAATATGTCTATTTCTTTTTTCTTTTCTTTCTCTTCTTTTAATCCGTACTACTTCAAGAATTCTTCCTTGGGGTTATAAGTTAAAACCCTAATGGGCTTTGAGCCTTATTAAAGACCCCATTGAGCTTTCCTTCACATAGAAGGAATAAACTCAACAAATCTTCCCCTTCCGACTATGTGGAGGAAATCGTTATCCCGACGATCGAACAACAATCTTCAAGCTTTTGTCTTGGTAGTGCTTTTGTCAACATATTAGAACCATTATCGTTAGTGTGAACTTTCTCAAGTTCCAATAATTTATCATTCAAGACATCTCTGATCCAATGGTATTGAATATCAATATGCTTCGATCTTGCATGGAAACTGGAATTCTTAGCAAGATGAATAGCACTCTGTCTATCACAAAACAACACATACCTTTCCTGCTTGAAACCAAGTTCTATCATGAACTTCTTTGTCCATAGCAACTCTTTAGCAGCTTCTGTTGCTGCAATAAGTTCTGCCTGTGTCGTAGAAAGGGCAATACACTTTTGAAGTCTTGATTGTCAAGCAACAGCCCCACCTGCAAAAGTGATCAGATAACCCGAAGTAGACTTTCGAGTATCCACATCTCATGTCATTTATGCATCTGTGTAGCCAACTAGTAATGGTTGTCCAATTCCAAAACCAAGTCTTACACTGGATGTGCCTCGAAGATACCTCATGATCCACTTAACTGCATTCCAATGCTCCTTTTCCCAGATTCGACATGAATCGGCTAACTACACCCACTGCATGGGCTATATATGGTCTTGTGCAAACCATCGCATATATCAAACTTCCTACTACTGAGGCATAAGGAACTCTTGTCATGTCTTTCATTTCTTCATCTGTAGAAGGACATTGCTCAGTGCTCAGTCTGAAGTGGGTAGCAATAGGAGAACTAACCACTTTAGCGTTGTCCATATTAAACCTCTGAAACACTTTCTTAATGTACTCCTCTTATGACAAATACAATTTCTTATCTTTCCTGTCACGACTGATTCTTATGCCAAGAATTTTCTTCGCTGGTCCCAAGTCCTTCATGGCAAAGGACTTACTCAACTGCTTCTTCAGTTTGTCAATCCTTAAAGCATTCCTACCAATAATCAACATGTCATCCACATAAAGCATTAAATTTGATAAAATCATCATCAGAGAATTTTTGAACAAATACACAGTGATCAGAAGTTGTCTTCTTGTAGCCTTGCTCTACCATAACAGACTCAAACTTCTTAAACCACTGTCTCGGTGCTTGCTTTAGCCCATATAGATTTATTTTTCAGCTTGCACATGTACTCCTCTTTAACTTTCACTCTGAAACCCTCTGGCTGCTCCATATAAACCTCTTCCTCCAAATCATCGTGAAGGAAGACAGTTTTCACATCAATATGCTCAACTTCTAAGTCAAGAGTAGTTGCTAGGTCTAGAACAGTACGAATTGATGACATCTTTACAACTGGAGAGAAGATTTCATCAAAATCAATACATTTTCTCTGACTGAAACCTTTGACAACCAATCTAACCTTGTACTGTGGCCGTGAAGTGAACTCACTTTGTTTCACCCTGTAAATCCACTTGTTCTTCAAGGCTCTTTTACTTTTAGGTAGTTTCACTAATTCAAAGGTGTGGTTATCGTGCAACGACTGCATCTCATCTTGCATGACATCAACCCAGTCTGTCTTATGTTAATCTTCCATAACTTCTGCAAAACACTCAGGCTCTCCCCCGTCTGTCAATAACACATATTGTTCTGCTGATACTTAGTGGAAGGATGTCGGTCTCTGTAAACCTCCTGGATGGAACCTCTAGTGGAATCTCTGGCACTGTCAAATGCTCATCAGTTTGAACATCTACTTGAACCTGTAGGGGAACATCCACATCACCTGTAGCTTGTTGGTCATCCTAAACATCATTCTGAACTTGAGTTGGCAAATTCCTCAATGGAACTAAATCCATGTCAATCAAACTATCACCTTTCTGAGACATATATTTCTCTGCTTTCTGAATATCCTGAATAGTCTGATCTTCGACAAACACGAAATCTCTGTTTCTTAAAACTTTCTTCTCAACTAGATCATAAAATTTGTATCCAAACTCATCTTGACCGTAACCAAGGAATGTGCATTGTCGTGTCTTCACATCAAGTTTGAACCTTTCATCTTTGGGAATATGCACAAATGCTAGACACTCAAATACACGTAAATGATCGTAGGAAACATCTTTACCTGTCCAAACTCGGTCTGGTACATCAAACTGTAGAGGAACGCAAGGTGTAAGATTCAACACATGAACAATTGTGCTCGATGCCACACCCCAAAAGGATCTTGGCAAATTTGCTTGTGAAAACAAACATCTCACTCTTTCAACCAGTGTTTTGTTTATCCTTTCAGCATGACATTCAATTGAGGAGTTTTCAGAGTAGTCTTTTGATGCCGAATACCCTGTTGTTTGCCATACTCATAAAAAAGACCATAATACTCTCCCCCGTTATCTATACGAATGCACCTCAGCTTCTTCCCAATCTGTCTCTCAATTAGGGCTTGAAATTGTTTGAACACAACTAACACTGGATCTTTTGTCTTCAATAAATATACCCATAACTTTCTTGAATGATCATCTATGAAGGTTACAAAATAGCTCGAGTCACCAAGTGTTCTTGTCTTCATAGGCCCACATACAACTGAATGCACCAAATCCAGTATATCTGTCTTTCTCAAATGAGAGGAATTCTTGAAGGGGATTCTATTCTGTGTCCCTAACAGACAATGATTGCACCTTTTCATATTTGTATTTTTCAACCTAGAGAATAGACTTTTCTTTCCCAGTATGGCTAATTCTTTCTCACTCATGTGAGCAAGCCTCTTGTGTCATGGTTATATTGTACCTTCTACTTCCATTGCATTAACAATATCGTTGAAGATCTTTGCCTACATAATGTACAACGCAGAGAGCTTCTTACCTCGAGTTACAACCATAGCACCCCGAGTAAGCTTCCACTGACCATCACTGAAAGTGCTACAATACCCATCATCATCAAGTTGACCTACAGAAATCAAGTTCAAACGAATGTTAGGAATATGTTTCACATTTTTAAGAACCAATCTTGTGCCATTATTAATCTCCAGATACACATCTCCAACGCCAATGACTTTAACCAAGTCATCATTGTCCCTTAACAGTTTCATAATCACCAGATCTATAGGATGTAAAGAAATCCTTTCGAGATGTAGCATGAATAGAGGCAC
Organism: Myrica gale; assembly: GCA_963930655.1. Lineage (NCBI taxonomy): Eukaryota > Viridiplantae > Streptophyta > Magnoliopsida > Fagales > Myricaceae > Myrica > Myrica gale. The sequence continues at coordinate 13,722,058 of OZ005611.1, forward strand.
CACTGTCAATTACCCAACTGGTCTCATGGCATGCAACATTTATCACCTCATCTTTATAAATAATGAGAAAATTCGCAGGAGTGGTGGTAGCAACTCTATCATCACCATCTTTGTCAGTCTCGTTCTTCCTTTCATCCCCTTTCTCATTCTTGTATTCTTTTTTCAATTGCCTGCAATATTTCCTGATGTCCCTTTTTCCAGCAATGATAGCACTTGACATTAGAGAACCTGTTGGACTTGCTTCTACCTTTATCTTTGTTCTTCGGACCTCTGCACTTGCTTCTCTCCCTCTTTTCTGTAACCAAGACTTTTGACTGTGAAGAGGATCCCTGTGATTTTCTTCTCATCTCTTCGTTTAACAGACAATTCTTGGTCATATCCATTGTAATTGCACCATCTGGAGCGGAGTTGGACAAAGAAGTTCTGAGCGTCTCCCACGAGTCCGGTAATGAACCAAACAATCATAACCTCTGTATCTCATCATCAAACTTAATACCCATTCCAGCTATCTGATTAATAATTCCTTGGAATGTATTCAGGTGATCAGATAAGGGAGTCTCATCCTGATATCTCAAAGTCATTATCTGCTGAATTAGAAACATCTTATTATTTCCAGTTCTTCTAGCATACAATTGTTCAAGCTTACTTCATAGAGTACTTGCATGTGTCTCCCAACTAATATGATTCAAAACATTGTCATCTACCCATTGCCTGATATATCCACACACATGTTGATGTAACAAAGTTTATTCTGCATCGGACTTGTAAGCCGATTTTTCAGTAGCAAACACCAGTTGATAATAATATTTTACATAAAGAAGATCTTCCATTTTTCCCTTCCATATGTGATAATTTGAACCACTGAGATTAACTATTCTACTCACATTTGCTTCCATAACTCAAATTGTCAATCAAACAACTTCACAACTAATCTCCGATACCATTTTGTTGAGAGAGATAATGACAAACAAACAACGACATAATTCTTCTCTCTAGATGAAAACAAATAGAGCTCAATCTCAACAATTATACGTACTGAAAAATAATCTCAAGATAATCAATCACACCAAGCCAAAATGACACAAACAATTTTTTACTTGAAAAACTTCCTCGGTGTGAGGAAGAAAAAACCACGGGACCTAGTCCAGTCAAATCTCCACTATAAACCAAATAATGGATACACAAAGTCTTCTCTAGTCACAACTAGAGGCTACAACTCAGATCTTCAAGATGATATCAATCTTGGCAAATACAACAGAAATACAACGTAGAGAAAATATCTACAATCCGTTGTTTACTGTTCATGAGTACGAACCACTGCTCCCGAGCTCAAAACTAATCTTCATCGTTCAGATGATAGTCACTTGTGTCATGAACGTCGCCTCCACTGCGAGATCTAGCATTTGATGAAACCTGGGCGTGAAAGAGAAAAGATGTATCTTTCTTTTCTTTCTCTTCTTTTAATCCATACTACTTCAAGCATTCTTTCTTAGGGTTATAAGTTAAAACTCTAATGGGCTTTGTGCCTTATTAAAGACCCCCATTGGGATTTCCTTCACATAGAAGGAATAAACCCAACATCAGCTTCCCCTGATTTCGAGTTCGGTGAAGCACAAGGCCTAGACCCTGCTCTTCGTGCCTGCTTACCAGATTGCGCATTCCCACTTCCAAACTTGAGCTCAAAACTTGTGGTTTTCGGAAAATGGTATTGTCCGGTCATGTTTATTAGGGAAGTAACACCGAAAACATTGACGGATAAAAGGCGTAACTCGGTATATTAAGAGATTACTCTCAAGCAAAAATTGGAACAAATATTTGCTAGTGAGAACAAAGATGATGAACGCAATTCTGTGGTTGTGGAAACTCTTGTGAAAAGTGAAGTGGTTACAGTAGGTGGGAGGGAAGCTGTAATTGATGAGAGAAATGTGGCGGATCGGTTGGTGTGGTTCACGAGTTTTAGCAACGTGGGAGAAGAAACCAGGGTGGCAATGGGTCTAGCAATCGTTGAGAGAATGAAGTGGGAGCAGGAAAGGGGTGGGTGGGTCGCGGAATGATAAACAATAGAAAAGTAATGCTTGTAAAAGGATCTTCCTCTCTCATCGCAAATAATGGCGTATAGTGGTGTTCCTTTATACACGAAAGAAATCTCTAACAACCAGAGGATATTCCCCTAGTTTCACGGGGGTATTGACACGTAGAGAATAAGACGGTTACATATCATTCTAGAGGCTACGAAGATATTGTTGAGGCATTAGGCTGTGATGACAAGGTTGGTGTGGTGTTGTCCTCAGCTACTGCCTGCTGTATGTTATCACCCCTATAGCCATGCTATAATGGCAGAACAAAGAGGCTCGAATGAGGAGCTTCAAACCGAGAAGCAAAAAGAGGCTTAGTAAGAATACCAGCCAGCTGATCTTTACTTGAAACAAAGGAGACAACAAGAGACTTGGGGGCCACCTGATCTCTAACGAAATGATAATCTACGTCCACACCATAACAGGAGGGGAAGAAAGAGACACCCCGAGATCACGAAGAAAGGACTGAAGCTATAAAAGTTCACAGGTTGCATTGGCTACTGATTTGTACTCGGCTTCAGTGCTGGACCTTGCAATCGTAGGCTGCTTGCAAGAGCTCTAGGAAAGAAGATGAGATCCTAGAAAAACACAAGAACCACCAGTGGACCTTCTATCATCAGGACACCCAGCCCAGTCGGCATCAGAAAAAGCAGCCAGAGTGTGGGAGGAGTTGCGAGAGAAAAAGAAACCAAAATGCGGGGTATACCGAAGATACTTAAGGATTTTCTTAACAGCCTGCCAATGAGGTACTCTAGGACTATGCATGTATTGACACAGCCGATTAACGACATAGGACAAATCCGGTCTTGTAAAGGAAAGATATTGAAGACTCCATACTACACTTCGATAAAGGGTAGAATCTTCAAAAAGAGCCTCATCCCGTGCGGACAAAGTATCAGAAGTAGCCATAGGGGTATGTATCGGCTTTGAGAGGGTTATGTCTGTCTTCTTGAAGAGGTCAGTGATATACTTTTGCTGAGACAGAAAATACCCGAAGAAGAATGAGTAACCTCTCCCCCAAAAAAATAGTGCAGCTGTCCCAAATCCTTGAGAGGTAACAAAGCTTGCAGAAGCTAAATAAGAGACTGAACAACAGCAGTATTAGAGCTAGTGATAATTATATCATCAACGTAAACCAAAAAATAAATATGAAGAGATCCTTGAATATAGGTGAAGAAAGAAGAATCAGCCCAATAAGCAGTGAAGTCGAGTTCAAGAAGACGAGAACTAAGCTTAAAAAACCAAGCACGGGGTGCTTGCTTCAGACCGTAGAGGGCTTTCTTAAGCTTGCAGACATAAGAGGGATATTCAGGATGAACAAATCCAAGGGCCTGCATCATAAACACATCCTCAACAAGATCACCGTGAAGAAAGAAATTCTGCACATTTAGTTGATGAAGACACCAACCAAGTTGGACAGTAAGAGATAGCACAAGACGAACAGTAGAAGGTTTTACAACTGGGCTGAAACTCTCCTGATAATCCAACCCCAACTGCTGATGAAAATCTTTTGAAACCAAGCGCGCCTTCCTGCGTTCAACAAATCTGTTACCATTATATTTTGTGTGAAACACCCATTTGCAACCAAGGATATTCTAGGAAGAAGAAGATGGAACAAGATCCTAAGTCTTGGTTTGCAGAAGCGCATGAAACTCAGCCTAAAGAGCCTGTTTGAGTTGAAGTGGGTTCAAGAGGAATGGCAGCAAAAGTGGTGACATGTGTTCGTGGCGGTGGCCAGCGAATGGTACCATCAGTATGCTCTTTGGGTCGACGAACACGAGTAGGATACCGTGGTAGAAGAGGTAAGGAGGCAGAACCAATAGGAGACTCAGAAGCTGGCTGAGGAGAGGAAACAAACATGGATGGAGAGCCCTTAGGAAGAGGAGAGTAATCCACGGGCAGAGAACCAGAGAGGGGACCAGGAAGGGTAAGATTTAGAGGAAGGTGAGCAACAAGAGTGGATGAAGGAGAGCCTGTGGTAGACAAAACAGGTAACCTATAAGGGCACAAAAACTCATCAAAGACAACGTCGTGAGCAATATAAAGACGACCAGATAAAGGATTATAGCAAAAATAGCCTATGTGATCAACGCTATAGCCAATGAAGGTGCAGAGTGTAGAACGAAGGTCGAGCTTGTGATGGTTGTACGGAGGCAGATGTGGATAGCAAGCGGAACCAAAGACCTTAAAGAAGGAATAGTCAGGATGCTTGTTAAATAATAAAAAGAAGGGAGATGAATTGTGAAGAACATGACTAGGCAGCCTGTTAATAAGATAAACAACAGTCTTAAAGGCATCGGCCCAAAAAAGTTGTGGCATAACAGCATGAGCTAGTAGTGCAAGCCCATACTCAACAATATGTTTGTGTTTGCGCTCAATAGTTCCATTTTGCTTTTGAGTGTGAGGTCAGATACGACGATAGGTAATACCGTGAGAAAGAAAATAAGAATGTAAGGAACGGAACTGAGCATAAACATCAGATTTACATGAAATGGGAAAGAGCCAAGTATAACTGCTAAAATCATCAACAATCGAAAAATAAAAACGAAAACCATCTCTGGAGAGCACTGGTGCATGACCGTAAACATCCATGAAAAGAAGTTGTAAAGGTCTGGTGCTGACAGAGGAGGAGGTTCAAAATGGAAGAACATGAGACTTTGCCCAACAACAAGTAGAGTAGAGACCAAGCTCGGTTGTTGAAGACTGAACAGGAAGTTGAAACTGACGAAGAACGTGACGGACAATAGCCAAGCTCGAGTGGCCAAGACGTTGATGTCAATGGGAAACAGTAGTGCGCTCACCAACAAAAGCTTGAGGAAATAGTAGACTTGGGATGAACTCGAAAAGTGTAAAGTCCACGTTCAGTAGGGCCATGAAGAAGAGTTGTCCTTGTACGTAGATCCTTGACATAGAAAAAAGAAGAATGAAACTCAAAGAAAACAGTGTTATCTTCACAAAATTGACGTACATAAATGAGATTTTTAGTAAGCTGCAGAACATGAAAAAGATTATGAAGGAGTTTGCCTTGAGGTGTGGAGATATTGGAACTGCCAGTGTGCTGTATTGGAAGAGATGAACCATCACCAACTCTGACTTGGTGATCGCTAGAATACTTAGGGTGTGTTTGTGTCCTAAAATTTTACAACCTCTAAAATTTTAACACAATAAACTATTACAATATAATCTCTCTCTCCTCTATCAAATCATAAATTTTCACTACAAAAATATAAAAAATTACATCTCTCTTCACTTTTTCACTAAACTCAATACCTAAAATTTTAACAACACTAAAATTTTACAAAACAAACCCACCCTTAGAAGGATTCATGGTGAGATTTGAGAAGTCATTTTTGTCATGTGGTGAGTAGCAGCGGAATCCGGATACCAGTTGGAGTCAGCAGAAAATGGAATGGAGGAATAATGAGCTGTGAACAACGATGGAGGAGGAGCATGAAAAGAATGATTGAACCGATTATAGCACCGAAGAGCAACATGACCAAACTTTGAACAAACTTGACACTGATGTTGATCCTCAGAGAAAAACTGAGTAAGTGAGCCACCACGGCCACGAAAGCTACCACGACCTCGATTACGCCCAGAATGACCACCTTGAAAAGACAATGAAGCTAGTTTGGTAGAGACATTTACAGTACTTTCAGTAGATGGTAAGCTTGCCAAGTGCTGATTGAGTCGTGCTTCATGAGTTAACGAATGACTGAAGATCTCCTCAGAGGAAGGAGGATCGGGTCTAGTAGTAACATAAGTCGCCAATGAGTCATATTCGCTGCGTAAGCCCACCATAAGATAAGAGTTGAACTCGGTGGAGGGTAACGGACGACCAGCAGCAGCTAAGGTATCTGCAAGCATCTTTGTCTCTCTAAAATAGTCAGTAATGGAGTCTGACCCTTTTTTAGGATTGGCAAGTGGAAACTGCAATTGTCCCAAGAGAGCTTGAGTTTTGGAGGCAAACAAGTTCTCAAGAGCTATCCATACAGCCTGAGAAGATGTAAGTCCAACAACTTGAGCTATTAAGTTTTCTGAGAGAGAGGAAATAATAGCACTTAGGATCAGCTGATCCTGTTGAACCCAGTGAGTATAGGCGGGGTTGAGGGTAGTAGTACCAGCAAGGAAAAATGAAGGTGTATGAAGGCTTCCATCTATGTAGCCAAATAACTGCTGACCCCGAAGATATGGAGTCATCTGGGTCTTCCATAGCAGATAATTTTCATGTATTAACTTGACAGTGACATGGTGAGGAAGAGAGGTGATATTGTCTATAGGAGATAAAGTAGAAGACGAAATCGGTGGTGTTGATTGTGGTGGTGGATCACTTACAGCTTCTACTTCAGCCATTTTGACGATGAGTCAATAATGCTCTGAGACAATGATAAATAATAGAAAAGTAATGCTTGTAAAAGAATCTTCCTCTCTCATTGCAAATAATGGCTTACCGTGGTGTTCCTTTATACACGAAGGAAATCTCTAATAACCAGAGGATATTCCCCTGGTTTCACGGTGGTATTGACATGTAGAGAATAATAAGGTTACACATATCATTCTAGAGGCTACGAAGATATTGTTGAGGCGTTAGGCTGCGATGACAAGGCTGGTGTGGTGTTGTCCTTAGCTGCTGCCAGCTGTATGTTATCACGGAAGATGGAAAGCAAGTCATAGTAAAGAGGGTAGAGGAGTTTGGGGGGATAGGTAGGTGGAAGAAATTTGGTTGTCATGTTTTGGTCGAGAGGTTTGTGTTGAAGCGACCGGATGGAAGCTTGGTACTAACCTATGATTTTACGCACACTCATCAGATTAGGAGCAAATGGGAGTGGAGACTGCTGCTATTGTTTTGGATGTCCCATGTCAAACCTATTCTACTTGTGCAGATAAGTGTTTGGTCAGAGGAAAGAATTTGTTCCGACCTTCGTTTTCCTTTCTCAGAAGTGTTAGCAACATGTAAAACACAGGAAGATGGTGCCATTTTTATTACTTTTCTGTACCTGTTCTACTTTACCTTCGTCTAGTCCCCCCCCCCCCCTCTTTGATGTAATTTCCTTTTTTCTGGATCCTTCTTTGAATGCAATTGCTTGTTTGAAAAAGAAAACAGATATGAAGTACATTTATATGTTGGAAGCGGCCTCTCCTTAATTACAACAGTGTCGGCAATGGCGGAGCTAGGGGCAGCAGCCCAAAAAAAAAAAAAGGTGTCCCAGCCCCAAAATAAAAAGAATTGGAATTCCTGCCAAACCCACAGAAAAAGGACAACCGGGCACAGCTTTTGTTTTCTTAGTTTTTTAGTCTTCTCTGAACAAATTAATCGAAAACTAATTTTGAGAAGAGTATGTGATGCATTTTGTGGGTAAAAATCTTCAAACCACTACATAAATTATCTTATAGGGTCTCTTAACAATTTTAGCTTATAGGCAAACATAAAACCATTCAACTTTATTTTATGATATTATTGTTAATGATGTCAAAAATTACAGAGTAATAGAACGATTAGGGAGCTCAAATTCAATTTTGAAATCTGTAAAAGAGAACTGGAATAGTGTGGGAGGAGAGACTTCAATGCCTAAGTCAGAGAGATTATAAAAATAATAATATGAGAGCTAGTAATCTAAATTCATCAATTAGTGGGGTGTACCGTGTCTTTTATAAGCTTGGAGAGGTGCAATCTTACTAAGATGAACTATTCGAGCAGTTAAGACTCTTAATCCATTAGGAATATGAGAGTTGGTCTTTATTTAACTGAAGATAAATTAAAAATTAGATATTTTACTAATATGTACTAGAGATGGGACTCAAGAGAACTCCACATGAGTTTTATATGCGTAATAGGTTGTCGAGTTGATTATAAAAGTCACTAAATCCCAAATAATTGGCCGACCATATATTATTCCATCAATTGTTATACTATATTATTGTAATATTCTCTTCCTAAAAAAAATCCTCCTTCCGTCACTGATTACGCTGGTTTGGTGGTGGTGTTGAAATGGTGCCAATTGTTCAAGTTTTAACAATTGGCCTATTTATAAGGGTCTTATAACACAGCTTTCGCTAGTTGTACTTCAGTTATGGTGGGACCTCTTTTATTTAAAAGAAACTCCGGAGGAACTTGGAAGGTCAAGTTGAAACAATGTTACGACTTCTGAGATTCTAAAGGGATAAGTATAGACAAAAACATGGCGATTTGTAAGGTTAAAATTTTAACAAAAATTTAAGGAGTCGGTAAAAAGGAAGAGAGGAAATGAAAACATTGGAGAAAAAGTAAAAAATAAATGAAACAGTAAAAAAAGTGAAAAAAAGTTGTTGAAAAAATTAAGAGAAAAACAAATTGTAATGATGATAAAGGACTTTTTCACGGCCCAGTGAAACCCAGGTCCCACACAAGTTGAAAATCTTTTGTATTTTTTTATAATAAGTAAATATTATTCCATATTTCTTTAAAGTCCTATATCAATATAATATTATTAAATTTTAGGGGAAAATTCATTTTACACCCCTGAATTTTGGGGTCATTTCTACGTTGCACCAACTTTTATTGATTTCGTTACATTAATACCTCAAACTATCATTTTACGTTAATTTTTACCCTCTAGCTCAATTTGCTGTTACTCCTCACGACAAACCATGGACGTGTCGTCCACGTGACCACGTAAACAAATAACTTCCCGTTTACCCTTCATGAATTTTTAGTCGTTAAACACTTCTGACAGTTTGACCTTCGTCTATGGCGGGTGCTCTCAACTAAAGTACACTCCGGGTTCCCCATACGAGAACAACGTAAACTCGATTCTCACTTCCCTGGTCAACTCCACGATGTTCAGCACCTACAACAACTTCACCACCATCGGCTCCAACCCACAGGACACCGTCTACGAGTAAAAAGAGGCTATAGGACCTTCCGCAACATTTTCTTCTAGAACAGAGGCTATAGGACATTCCGAGCTTCTTGTTTGGGTTCTGCGCAGTGATGTTCAGGTTGAACATCACTGCCTTTGTCTAGTCTAGTCTAGTGGGAGATACTTTTCTTCCACCCTCGCTCATCAGCCTTTTATCTTCGATCAAACGATCAAAATTGCAGTATGAGGACCCACCTTCACTGACACTTTTTCTTGCCAACCTAGCCATCTCAACCGTTGATTTCATAATATCCTCCCTCCTCTCCATCATCAGCTCATTCACCATCTTTTCCACAGTAACACGATCACATACATCCTTCATGTCCATCCCAAGCTTCGATACCTCAGTCACGAACCTACTATTTGTTTACTGATCGGCAAAGTACGGCCAGCAAATCATGGGTACCCCAGCCTCTATGCTTTCTAAGGTTGAGTTCCATCCATTGTGGGTAAAAAACCCACCTATGGCGGGGTGGGCTAGGACCTCCTCTTGTGGGGCCCAGCCCACCACATAGCCCGTCCCCTTGGTCAGCTTAACTAGCTCTGCCGGAATCTGACCTCCGCCATGTTCAACGGTCACCATTTCCGGCCGTATGACCCACTAGAATCGCTTCTTATCAGCAATCAGGCCATGCCGAAGCTCCGTGAATTCGTCCTCTGTCATTGTTGTAATGCTTCCAAAGCCCACGTAAGTTACGGACTTGGATGGCTGAGAGTCGAGCCACTTCATGCAGCTCCTGTCCACTTCGAAGATGTTGTTAGAAGACTGCGACTGCAATGGGCTCTTTCTGGATCCATGTTTGTTTTTCAAGAGCTCGTGGAGAGGACCAATGGTATAGATTTTGGGACACTGAGTGCATATATGTGAGAGCACGTCCTTCTAGGTCTTCAAACGTGTTGAGTATGAGCGCATGAGCTCAAGGAGATTGTCTGGTCTCGGACCTTCCGAGGTTCTAGATAAAATACTACGTCTTGTACCGAGCTTCTTGTTTGGGTTCTGCGCAGTGATGTTCAGGTTGAACTTGGAGTTGATGGTCGAAGAGGAGGTGACATTGAGGTACGAGTTTGAGGCTGGTGACGGGGAAAGACGGGCAGTGTGGACGGTACAGGACATAGACGATGGCTACGAGAAGGATGAGCATGAGGAGGAAAAGGCTGAGCCAGATGCAGACAGAGCAGCAACAGATTTGGCACAGCCACCTCAGTATGCCCAAGTCTTCTTCTTCATCGTTCAGGTCTTGAAATCGTTGCACAGCCACCTCAGTATGGTCTAGATCGTAGTTGACCGTGCTTTCTATTGGTCGCTCAATGCTGTAATATGGAGTACAGGACCTCATAAGTCAATGTTCTCTCTGCCACAGACCTCAAAGATCTTTCCCTTTTCGGCAAGATGGGCGTATACGTCGTCGTCTCAATCTCCGGTGACTCACAACACGAGCAAAAAGCCAAAACTAACGCCGATTGAGACGGTGGCACCAGTCCTTCGTGGAACTTCCCAATGAAATTCACCATTAACAAGTCCGCAGTCCGGCAAAACCGCCTTATCCTGGAGTTCAAACTCAGCTTTGACCGTAGCCTTGGCGGCGACAAGGACATTGGTGAAGTCTACGTGCCCGTCCAAGAGTGGGGGACTCCACAGATACACTTGCAAACCTCACTCTTCTTTCAGCACCACTAACGGGTTCCATCTTAAAAACGTCTCTCACACTTCCTACAGTGGGGGACTCCACAGATACACTTGCTGGCTGAACATTTTCCTCAACTAGCTCAGATTCAAATGAATCAACATCTTGATAAACATCTCGATATCCATACCGGACAATGCATCTGTAGGACCGATGACCTGGAGGACCTACACGGCCCATGAGATATCTCTCAGCGCGTAGGGGCACATGAGGGACTGGTACTGATTTTATGCATACAAAGAATAGGAATGCCAGAGGTGAGATCTAGAATGCTTTGGCTGAGGAAGATGAACACGTGTCCTTGTAAGCTGCAGTTATTCGCTTCCCACTTATATTCGTTAAATGAAGGGTAAAACGGGAAATGAAATCATTAAGTTGTCACGTGGACGGCACGTTCTTGATTTGCCGCGAGAAGTAATGGTAATTTGAGATCTAGGGTGGAAATTAACGTAAACATAAACTTTGAGGTACTAATCTAACGAAATCGATAAAAGTGGGTGCAACTTAGAAATGACCCCAAAATTTAGGGGTGCAAAGTGAATTTTCCCCTAAATTTTAAAACACTTTGATAAACTTATTATAGGATATTTACAAAAGAAACCGACTGGCAAACTTTGAAACTTACCAGGAAAATCCGATTGCCATTTAAGACTTCAATTCTACGCGAACGACTTTTTTTTTTCATTAACCTATAAATTTGGCGACAAAATTTCTAATGCAAGTCGTGCAGCCCATAGTTTTTTTTTTTTTTTTTGCATTTCTTTCTCTCTCATTTATATGTAGTCTTAACGTGGTGTTTGGAAAACAAAATTTTTAAGAATTTTAAACTTTTAGGAGAAAATTTTGAGAGTTTGGTTTTTTAATGAAGTTTGTAAAAAAATTAGTGGAAAAGTTTAAGAATGTTTGATTGTAAAATGATTTTTATAAAAAAATTTGTTAAAAAATAAGGAAAAATAAATTTTGTTAGAATTTTTTAATGAAAAAATAATATACTTTGTTAAAAAGTAAGGAGAAGAAGATTTGATGTAGTTTTTTTTATTAAATAGTATTAAAGTTGGTATGAAAAGTGTTGAAATTTATGTACAAAATTTTAGATTTTAACTTTGGCGTAAAATTTTGAATTATTTGAAAAAAACAATTAAAAGGTTGAAATTTTTTTCCAAACCAACAGCGAGAAAGCATCACCGAACCTTCTGTCTTTCTAAAAATGATTCTAGCAGCTGCCCAAGGAGCAAGCTATTTGCAATTTACCGACAGGTCATGCTTTCCATTTAGCCACTCCATCAAGAATACATTGAATGTCTCCAATTGTCTCATATATCTTCCAATTCACACAGCAAGAATAAGAGTTATTGGTCTGCATCACCACAATCAAAGAATCGAATCACCCAATGTATATATTCCCAATGAGCTATCAACCCCTAAGCAGGTTAACGCTCTCTGTTTTACCACTAAAATGCTCTTTGTTTTCTCCACACTGGCAGCCTCTTTACGGCGGAGGGGGGAGCTCCGGCTTTATCATCTTCCCTCCTCCTTTTTCCTTTTCTTCTCCCTCTTCCCTCTCCCCTCTCCCCCTCTCTGGTCTGTTTGGCCGACGTTGATGCTTGGTTTATTGGGCTCTTTTGATTTTGTTTTCTGGTTCGTTGTTTTCCTCTTCTTTTGGCCATGCTTTTTGGCTTTTCATTCCTTTGTTGCATCTAAAGAACCCGTATGCCATCGTAGGATCTTCTGTCGTCTTCGATCTGCAGCAAGTTCCATGATAAGCCCCGCCAGGAACAGCTCCTGTCAACCTCAATATTCCGACATGTCTGTAACGTTTTACATCTACTCATGAACGAAAGCCCATGAATTAAGGTGAATCTAGGTCAAAGTTTAAGCTTGTGAATATCATAATCAGCGACGACGATGCTACAGCCTCCTCCAGTGACGCGGAGGAAGGGATGTGTGCAAGAAGAGTTAAAAGGCACGTCAGACAGATCAGCTTTGAGCTGCCAATAGTTCCCTTCGACGAGTCTTCGTGCTGCCAGTTCCGACTGGATATCGGCAAGATAGTCCGGTTTTGCCTCAGTCGGCTGGTAAAATTTGCATTGTACACCTGGCGGCTATTCCTCAAGATATTTTGGCTACTATCAGCTCTTCTGACAAGTTTGACCGGTCTTCATCCTGTTATTGATGAAGACGTTGGCCAGAGTCTTCTAACAAGTTTGACTGGTCCTCCACCGCCGCCGTACTGGCCATCTACGGACCTTTTCGTGGCCTATGTTATGCTTTCACTCGTTTGGGCTAGCCTATCTGTTTAATGCTTGCTTCGATTTAATTATGTGTTTTTATTTTGTTTGCAATTACATCTGGAATTGCATGTTTAGCGCTCTACTGGAGCCGGCTCAGCGATAGTTCTTTCACGGGTTTTCGGTGTTTCCTAGGGCCCTCGCGTCCTCTCGCTTCGGACTTCGTGTCTGCCACCTCTGAGGACCTTGTGTCCACTTTTATAGCCACTTTACTGTTGACCCCTCCGATGTCGCTTGTAACGCCCCTTTTGGGTTCTTTTCCGTGTTTTTCTAACTTGTAATTTTTGTTTTTGTGTTTTTTTTTTCAATATATAAAATTAGCTGTTTAACAAAAAAAAATAGTCGAATCAGCCTCCACCACATCTCAAAATCCTTGCTAGTAGTCCTCTCGAAGGCTGTGCATAGCTGCAAGTGCCTCTGCCTGAATAGGTTCCATTAAGCTCATTTTAAGCTACAATAAAACTGCCTCATCAACATTTACCTTTATACTCGAATAGTCGGGTGGAACCCACCTAATCTAAGGTGCATCCACAGCTCTCCTCTGCCATGCCTCCTCATGCTCACGATCTTGTCTTCTTACCTTGACAGCTAACTCCAATACAAAAAAATAGGGTTATATCCGCGGTCAAGGTGCATCCACAGCTCTCCTCTGCCATGCCTCCTCATGCTCACAATCTTTTCTTCTTACCTTGACAGCTAACTCCACTACAAAAAAAATAGGGCTATAGCAGCGGTCGACGACCGCTGCTATAGGCCAAAAAAACTATAGCAGCATTTGTTCGCGACCGCCGCTATATCTCCGTTGAGATAGGTTTTAGCGGCGGTTTTTGCGACCACTGGTGAAAACCTTAACCTATAGCGGTGGTCACTTAGCCAAAGCGCTTTTTTATTTTTTAGCAGTGTTTCCTTAAAACGTTGCTACATGTCTTTAGCAACGTTATAGAAAACGTCGCTATAGACCCAACATTTTTTTTAATTTTTTAGGAGCGTTTCTTTAAAACGCTGCTACAAGTCTTTAATGGCGTTTTAGAAAACGCCGCTACAGACCCAGCGTGTTTTAAAAAAAACGTTGCAACAAATTTATTTATAAAAACACATGCATTTTTAATTTTAATACCATAATTCATTGATGTAAAAAGCTAAGAACAAGGATAATAAAGTAAATATAATTCATCATTGATTAAATAATAAGTCTTACAAGTTTTACAACACAAGAGTCTATACAAGTTTCTAACCTAAAATAAAAATAACTTTAATCTTAGTATTAGCAAAAGCAGCTTCAGTACACCATCAGCACCAACACCATCTTATGTTGCTCATCGAGCTTGCTCCTGCCTAATTGACTATTCTTCTTGCAGTTTTACAAGCTCTTGATTCCTTGCTCTCTAGTATATATTCATTTTCTGTGTGCCGCCACAACAATGAAGATTTAGTTCTCCACCATAAATAACCTTGCAAGAACCCAGGATGAATAACTTGTCTGCATTCTCTTCCTAGCCAATTCATCCTCATAGCAAGCCATTTGGGATTTTATTTTGCACTGAAGAAATAAAAATTTCATACATACAGAATAAAGGCAAAATGCCTATACATACAGAATATAAGATACATGTGCAGCGCAGTTGGAGCTTTTATTTTGCTACAAGCACAGTAATCAGGAAGGAAAAAAGAAAAGAAAAGAGTGTCTTACGGTTTCAGCTTTAGCCTGCAATGCCTTGAACTCCGCAGCCTGTGCTTCCATCTCTGCCTGCCTTGTCTCTTCCTGCTTCTTTATAACTTCAAACACCTATACCACCAAAAGGCAACCACAAATTTTCCTCCACAAGTCATCAATTCCAATCAAGCCAATAGAACAAATAGTTGTTTAATGCATTTAAGTTACTGAGTCCAGAACCAAGAACTTGCATGCAATGCAGTCTGCCCAGAGGACATCTCTACCCCATGTTCAAGCTCTACTAGAATAAATACTCTGGCATTAGACTATTCATCAGCAAAGAACATATAAGACCATCAACAAAACTTAACCAGGAACAACATATAAGGCAAAGGAAACATTAGCTCAAATTAAAATCATCCTTTTCAAGGAGACTAATAGAGTTTATCATATTGTTGTTACAATCTCGAAGTCACAAGTAGGACTCAAATAATGGCCGAAACAATAGTTCTTTCAATCACATAGGAAACTAAACGCTATACCAATAAGAGAGAGCACTAGAAAGACTTCACAACAGAAACAAAATCTTAGCATCTACCACAAAAAATATGCCTCTCTAAACCTGTGCCGCATTGCTCCGCAATTCTCCTTCATTCTTCAAATTATTTAAACATATAATTAATTAAAACAGCTAACACCCATTGTCTGGTATCCAATTTCAAAGATCTTGTGTCAAACTATGCGTGTCAAAATAGAGATCCCGATTCCTTTGGGACCAATTACGAAGATTAAAGAAACCAACAAGAAAAGGTTCAAAGGCCGGAATGGAAGAGACGTTTCCTAGAAGGTCAGCGTAACAAGGAGGGAGGACCCGACGGTGTCATATTCCTGGCTAAGCCATACGAAAAAGTCCAAACGTGGCCATCCTAGCTACTCTCTTAAAGAAATTATAGGGTAAAGGCGACAGGGTACAAGGCCCCGCGTGCGCGGCCTTGTGCACGGGAAGCGCGCGACAGGTTCCAAGGCCAGTTGCAGGGGCGGTGAATACCATATCCAGACAAGAAGAAGAATACCAGTTGCATCGGTGAATACGACTCTCTGAGTAAAAAGCAAGGGAGAAAGTGAGACGGAGAGATAAGGAAATGGGAGGGGGATCGACGGGAGCAAGAGAAACTGAGAGATTCCGAGGGAGAGGGAGAGCATTCGATGACGAGGAAGAGGAGGGGGAAATAAAAGAGGAAGCAAGGACGCAGAGAAATGAATTTGAGCTTCATTTTTTACCGTCATTTTTAAACTTACAGTTTTTGCAATTAAAATGGAACTCATCCTTTTGACTTGTTTTTTTCCTTTATATTTTATTTATTTTATGAAGATTTATATAATGTTCTTTTATTCAGGTGAAGTAAAATTGTAAAGCTACATCAGCACTCACGTGTCAAATTAATGACAGAAAAGAAAATAATTAAATAAAATTAGTGTCAATTTTCAAAATTTAAAAAGTACATATGCATTGCTTATGTAACAAGTACATACGTATAACTTATATAAATATGCATAGACTAAATAATATGTCACAGACAAAGCGAATGACATCTTATTGTCTACGACCAAATATTAAGTTATGTACTTTAATTGCACAAGCTAATTTCACAATATCTTCTTGTTTGAAATTAAATAATATGTCATAATTAAATAGTATCATATAACTTATTATTCAAAAAATATATCCTCATTATAAGCATGACAATAGATATTTTCTAAATTACTTGGATTTAGTCAATAAATATGCAATTACAATAGCAACCATAAGTATAATTTAAAATATATAATATAACAACTTCAATTTTCAAAACACTACTTCTAATTCCATATTTTATAACGCAGGTCCCTTAAAATAAAATTTTTCAAATATATGACAAAATAAAATTATATATTAAAAGGAATAAAATAATTATTAACATTAAAAATATATAATTAATAAATAATTGTTTTGCACTTATACCTATAGCAGCGTTTGTTGACACAAATGCTGCTAAAGGTGTAAGCTACAGCTGTTGAAGGGGGTCTTTACCACCGCTAAAAATATCGCTACTATAGATCTCACTGTTAGCGATGTTTTACAAAAAACGCTGCCAAATGGGGTTTGTAGCGGCGGTAAGATCACCGCTGTAGGTGAATAAACGCACAAACGCCGCTAAAGACACCCTTTAACAGCGTTTTTGGTGACCGCCGCTAAAGACCTATTTTTTATAGTGCTCTTTTAAACCCAGTGCCACCGACCATGAATTTTAGCATTAATATTCACCCACAACAGATCAATTGCATACTATTGGATAAAGATGGCTCCTACTTTTAGGATATCCAAGTAGTTAAGTTATAATAGAATATCTAAGTATTTGAGTTATATTATGATACCCAAGTATTTTAGTTCTAATTAGTTTAAGGATGCAGGGTCTAGGGTTTCTTGTGAATAGTCTATGATGTAACCCAAGAATTACACAAGATAGTAAAATCTTTGGCCGGTCTCTCCTGTAGACGCAGACATATTGCAGAACCACGTTAAATTTCTATCTCAATTCTCTGTCTATATCACTCTTCAATTTCCGTATATTCTTCATCATTGGTGTGCACGGTAACAACAATTGGTATCAGAGTGTCATGTTCATTAATAGCTGTAAAATGCTTTGATCGCTAAATTCGATGTAACGAAGTTCAACGGAACTGAGAATTTCGGATTGTGGCAACGAAAGGTAAAAAAATATGTTGCTGCAACAAGGAATGGTGAAGGCTCTACACGAGAAGAAGCCAGATGACATGAAGGAGACAAAGTGGAAGGAGCTTGAGGCCAAAGTGGTGGCTACTATCATACTCTTTTTGGCGGATGATGTGATGTATCATGATGGTAGATGTCGAAATCGTTGATGAACAAGCTTTATCTTAAGCAGCGGTTGTTTGGTCTTATGATGGTAGATGGGTTAGATCTGAGGCAACAGATCAACGTGTTTAATCAAATTGTTAGCTATCTAAAAAGGGTTGATGTAAAGTTCAAAGATAAAGACAAGGCAATAATGCTGGTGAATTCTCTGCCAACTTCTACTACCTATGAGAATTTGGTTACAACTCCAACATGGGGAAAAGATTCCCTGGAGTTAGAGGATGTCACATATAATAGCCCAAATCGTGAAGACCTTGAGCGTTGTCTTATAGTAATGGACACAACTATAAAGTTGAGGTTACGACCTATGGGAAGATCGACAAAGTAATAAGATACTAAGCAAAACGCACGAAGGACCTTTTTATTAATACCTAGGTATTACAAAAGAGGACCAACTTTCTATAATGTACATACTAAAAAGAAAACTACAGCGTAAAAACTAAGAAAACATAAAACCTCTACTCCTTGCCATCAGAATCACTTAAGTTTGTCGCACATGCTGACATTGTCATTCGAGTTTGGGGTAATCCACCCATGACCCCGGTCTTCCATCAGAGCATCTAAATCAGTAGTGAAATAGACACGAAATGATAACACCATAATGGTCCATCCATATCGTATGGCCTTTGTAACTCACCTAAATATATTTCAGACATCTGCTAAAAGAATTTAACAAACAATGGGGAGTCCAAATGACTCAGTAAAGCCAGCGGTCAGTACAACATAATAGCAGATATAATAAAAGATATTGAAGAAATCTGTTCCACAATAAAATCTCAATAAAATAATAACGTAAATGAAAAGACTCAATTATTAAAATTTTGATCTTTTTCATATCTCAATCACCACTCCTCAGAGTGAATCACTGGGCCAGAGTGACAGGTTACAAGTAACCTCCATGTTTTGCAGCATTACCCGCAGAGTAGTACATGGTCCATATTTTGCGACACTACTCCTAGAGTAGAATATGGTATCCTCAAAGAGGATCTTTCCGCGTACAAAGGAGAGCCCAGAATGTCACAACAAGTGAACACATTCTCTTGTGTACAATACTGTCACGTCTTCATAGTACACATTAAGTATACATGTCTCATGTCAACGCCTATACGTATCATTCATGATATGCAACACTGTAATCATACTTGAACATCAAAATATTCATTTCCAATGTACAAGTTAAGTATGCATGTCTCATATCAATGCACATACATCTCATTTATGATATGCAACAACTTAACTCGTTTCCATCATCACAATATTATAAAACATTTCTCAAAGGAAAGTGTTATGAAGAGAAAATAACACTTTGATTTCTCGGCTAAAAACTGGCATAATCACCACGTAGAAAATACTAATTTTGACATAAAAAGTATAGAAATCAGAAGGAAAGAAATATGTTCAAGCTTTGAAGACAACTTTTGGAAGAAATTATGAATAGAAATGGATCAAAGTTGAAAATAACTTGAAAACGAATCGAACTTTGACCATGGTACTTTTTCGAAAAGACGAGATTGTTCTTCGTCAAGAACACAAAGAACACGAAGAACATCAAAAACAATAGGAAGAATAGAACAACACTAATAACATCAAGAAATGTTTAGAATAAGAAATACAAGAGATTCACAATAATCATCTTGGAAACTTGAATCGAAATCAAAGATAACCAACTAAACTTTACCTCTAAGCAAGTTCGATCTTCACTAAGTGATTTCCTCCTTCTTGCTTCTACTTCACTTCCCTCTTAATTTCAAGGCTAACTCAAAAGTTTAGGATGAGATGGTGTAAGTTTAAATGGCTGGCTCCCTCTATTTATAGGCAAGCTAGGTTTGCCACATCGCGACACGTGTCAGGCTAGCTTCAATGACTCAAAAGGCTAGTTCCATCGGTTCTCAACACCTCAAGCTACTTAGGTCCTAGCCTTTCGTGTCGTGCTTCTAGCATCGATTTGTCGTACTTCTGGCTTTTGATTTGTCATGCTTCCTAGGTGTCATCTCTATCCACAATTCATCCCTATCCATAATTCATCTATACCTATAATCCATATCTATCCACATTTCATCTCTATCCACAATTCAATGGCTAAGTTTCGCTAATCTTCTCAAAATTCCAACGATGTTCACTAATCAACCTACTTGCTTCCAAAAAAAATAAACAGTCTCCAAATTTGAACCATAACCTCATGGATGATCCCCCAACATATTAAAAGAAAAAAAATCGTGTGGTTTGGTTTTTGAGAAAAAAATCCTACTTGCTAAAAAAATTAAATTCTGAACAATAACCTAGTTGCACACGAACTCCAAATCTCACTTAATCATGTCCTAATCAAGGTTTCAAACTTAGCATCTCAAGTACTAAATATTCTCTCTTAGTCACTAAATATCCCCTAATCTCACTACTAATCACAAATAAGAGAGCATAAACAATATGCATGTGATGTTTGAAAGCTCGGGCTATGACATCATAGGAGCTCTGTTGGTGTTTCATCAAAGGAAGAATGCTAGTGATAAGAGGTCTCAGATGGGGAAGGGCTAATTGTGAAAGGTAACCAGGAGCGTGGAAGAAGCAAAACGAAGAGTGGTTCAAATAGCAAGGATTCTCGGTCGAAGTCTAGGAGTAGGAAAGATATCAATTGTTTTAAGTGTAGGAAGAAAGGGCACATAAAACAGAATTGTCTAGAACGAAAAAAAGATTTAGGACGATGAGAATGAAGGTTCCTTAAAATCTACAAATGTAGTGGAGGAAGACTTAGAGATATGGATGGTGACATGCTTTCTATTTCATCTATTCTAGAGCACCCCATTGATTCTAGGATTCTGGACTCAGCATGTTTGTTTCACGTAATATCCAACCGAGGTTGGTTTGACACCTACAGGTCAATTAATTCTAGTATTGTGACAATGGGTAATGTTGTACCTTGTAAAATCATTGATATAGGAGCTATCAAAATTAAAATGTTTGATGTTATGGTTAGAACGTTATGTAATGTTAGTCATGTTCTAGATGTAGAAAAGAATCTGATTTCATTAGGTACTTTAGACTCAAAGGGTTTTTGTAACAAGTCTAAAGATGGAGTAATGAAGGTGACCTGGGGTGTGATGCTAGTGGAGTCTGAGTCTGATAATAATGTTTTATGACATATGAGATTGGGTCATATGGGCGAGCAAGGTATGTTAGAAGTTCATAAGAGAAATTTGTTTAAGGGCGTGAAGACATGCAAGCTTTTTTTTGCAAGTTTTGTGTTTTAGGGAAGCAGAACCGAGTGCAATTCAAGACAGCTACACACAAGACAAAGGATGTACTTGATTACATTCATTCAAATTTTTGGGGACTGGTAAAGGTAGTATCATGGGTAGGACATGTATATTTTGTCACATTCATTGATGATTTTTCTAGGAAGGTCTGGGTGTACATAATGCTACAAAGTCAGAGACGTGCCAAATTCAAGTTGGGGAAAGCAAAAGTGGAAAATCAGACAAGAGGAAGATCAAGTGTCTGAGGATAGATAATGGTACTGAGTACAAAGATGTAGAGTTTATAGAGTTTTGTGAGTAGCATGGGATAAAGAGACACTTTACAGTATGCAAGACACCACAACAAAATGGTGTGGCGGAAAGGATGAACAGGTCTGTTGTGGAGAAAGCTCGATCTCTCAGGTTGAATTCTGGACTTGCAAAGTGTAAGAATCGCGCAATGGAAAATCTTGGATCGTTGAAATCAAACAGCTCAAGCATTCTGCCTCCTTCAGATCCACGCACACAGTTCTTGAGAGAGGTAATTCTAGAGAGAAAGTTTCTATAAAGAGAAGGTTTCTCGTGAAAAATGAATTCTTTTTTTCTCAAATGAAGTTCTGAGTTATTTATAATGGCTTCCTCAGAGCTTCTCTTATGCTTAAGCGTGGGATCTTTAGGGATCTCAAATCTTAGTCGTAGGATTATCATGAAAAACTCTTTTTCATTTAACTACCTTATATTCTGTATTCCAAATTTATGGGCTTCTACAAATTGTAATCATGTCCATTAACATATCACAATTGACCCCCTAGATAGTGAGACTATTTTCGTGAAATCCCTTTTGCTAACAATTATTTGTTTATTTACCCTTTCACCATACTATATTCCACATGAGCTAATAGGATTAGAATAATATCATTGATTAAGTCCTTAACTCTTATTATTCTTAATTCATAATCTGTAACTCGTTGGATCTCAAATTGTTTCTAAAACAATTTCACAAATAAATATATAATATGTATATTAATTTCGAAACCATTTTGCAAAAGTCCACTAGCTAGTGACTTCTTTTCGAGTCCAACTCTATACAGATGTACGGAATATACTGTCTCACAAAGAAATTGGTGGATTATTTGTTGAGGATTTATACAGGATCATTTATCATATACAAGACCCAACGTTGTCTGGAATATTTGACCTAGAAAGATCATCACCAAATGACTCGGTCAAAGTATAAGTACACAACAAACAGACCTGTATAAACCTCTTAGGTCTAAGAATACAATAAACTAGTTGTGCTGAATACCTTTTCAACATCAGTGATCACTTTCAGAAGGTATTCATATGTGATCTCGTTCAGTGCATATACTATTACAGTGCACCCACTCGTCTGCTTAAGATCACTACCTCAATGACAGAGTCCATCATTCTATTGAATAGATGTACAACGAGTGTAGAACTATTTGTACATAATTATGTACCTCGGTCTAGAACAGTTGTCAAGTGAACAAGGAATCGAAAACTCATACTCCTTGCCTTTTGATTCATTGATCATCGACATGACTTTTCTACAATTTCAGTTAACAATATAACTATGTAACATCTCATGTTACAACATTATACCCAATAATTAATAAATACATGTGACGATAAAATACTTAATAATTGGTTTTGAGGGCATATTTCCAACATATCTCATTTGCACTCAAAACTATTTATCAAGGTACCTCATAGCCAAACAGACTGTAAATGTGTCTCAAGCAGTTTTGCATCAGCGATTCGGTGAGAAAAGACTCGCAATGTACTAGGTTGATAATACACCAACCATTACTATATTATTCTGATTCACCATATCATGTATCTGTTTTCTATGTGCTTTGCCTTCAGTGTTAAAGTCAGCAGTGGTATTCTGCTTACAACTCTTGCAACTCCATGCACATTTACCCAATGTATACACACAAGTTCAAAATTGATCAATTATCAATAAGAACTGAACATGTGCATCTCTAGACCGTCCGCAAATTCTCAACTCTAAACACCAGAAAATATGTGTTTAGTGCTTCTCAAGTATTTGAGAATATGCTTGATCACTATCCAGCTACAGATCCCATGTCAAATTAATATCTACTTACTATGCTGACTACTGACTAATATCTGGCCTTATCTTTCTCCTATTGGAAAGATGAATACTATACCGAAAGGATAAAATTCTTCCTTGGTATTCTGTAAAGCATTACAAATATTTGTCAATGTAGTCCCAAAACCCTCTTCTCTTGGATTCCAAACAATTTGGTTCCAAGAACACGGAATACTTCCAAAGATCTCTGATTTGAAAAATATAGTTCGTGAACCATCTATTTCATTGATGACATCCTTCTGACATCATTCTCATAAGTAGCATATTACTGACATAAAAAACTAGAAACATTACTAAACTCCCACCGACTTCTTGTTAAAACAAGGTTCATCCATGTTTCATGAGAAATCAAACGATTTGATCATCTCATCTAAATGGATTTTCAGCTAAGGCTCCTGAGTTCTAAACTCATCAGTAGGTTTAGAAACATCTCTTTTCTATAGCCACAGACATATCCAGACGTACTATCAAGCCACTAGTCAAGTATGGTTATGAAGATATGATTTCATATTCTCTTATCATTAGCAGTGGAAATCCTACAATTTTTCAAGAGGCAATCAGTAGCCAAGAGAAAAGTAGATGGATAGGTGCTATGGTCGAGGAGATGAAGTCATTGCATAAGAATCAAACATGAGACTTGGTGGATCTTTCTAAGGGGAAGAAGGAGATAGGATGTAAATGGGTATTTAAGAAAAAAAAACATAATTAGAAAAAAAAAGGAAAAATTTCAAGGCTCGCTTGGTAGCAAAGAGTTACTCACAGAGGAAAAGGGTTGATTATGATGAAATTTTCTCCCCGATTGTCAAACACACTTCTATCAGGGCAGTGTTGTCATTGGTATGTGAGGACAACTTTTCCACATGGTGATTTAGAAGAGCGGATTTACATGGAGCAGCTAAAAGGATTTAGTCAGCAGATTTATGGTTTGAAGCAATCTCCGAGGTAGTAGTATAAGCGATTTGGCTCCTACATGATCAAAATTGGCTACCAAAAATGTGAGTATAATTATTGTGTATATGTTAAGAGCCTTGATGACGGTTCATTACTTTTTCTCTTACTGTATGTGGATGATATGCTTATTGTAGCTAAGGGTATAAAGGAAGTCAACAAGTTGAAGTCCTTGTTGAGTAAAGAATTTGACATGAAGGGTTTGGGCACAACCAAGAAGATTCTTGGGATAGACATTCGCAGGGACAGGGATGCCAGGAGATTATGATTATCTCAGGCCGACTATGTGGAGAAGGTGTTGGAAAGGTTTAACATGGGAAATGCAAAACCGGTTAGTTCACTTTTGGCGAATCATTTTCGTTTGTCTACCTCACAGTGCTCGAAGACAGTTGAAGAAACTGAAGGCATGTCAAAGGTCTCATATATCATTACATTGGGGCGTCTAATGTATGCCATGGTATGTACCAGACCAGATTTGGCTCTTGTAGTTAGCATGGTGAGCAAGTATATGACAAATCCAGGAAGAGAGCATTGAGATGCAGTCAAGTGGATTTTCAGATATTTGAGGGGTAATACATATTATGGCATTATGTTTGAAAGACAGCAAAGTGATCTGTCAGTTGTGGGATATGTGAATGCAAATTATATTAGTGACTTGTATGACAGGAGTTTGAACAAAAGTTATGTATTTACTCTTGCAAGAGGGCCCATTTGTTGGAAGTTCATAATTCAATTCGTTGTTGCATTGTCCACAACTGAGGAAGTGTACATGGCAGTCGCTGAGGATGCTAAGGAAGCTTTGTGGCTTACAGGGCTAGTCAAGGAGCTGAACGTTCAGCAAGGTGGAGTTAAGTCGCATTGTGATAGTCAGAGTGTCTTTTATTTGGTGAAGAACTAGGTGTATCACACAAAAACCAAGCATATTGATGTGAGGTTTCACAAGATCAGAGAGTTGGTCACTTATGGTGAATTATTGCTGGAGAAAGTTCACACCTCTGAGAATGTAACAATCATATTGACTATGTCAGTTATCACAGAGAAGTTCAAGCATTACTTGGACTTGATAAATATCTCCAAGTGCTAGAGAGATGAGGTATTCCTAACCAATTAGTTCTAAGTGGAGGCGAAAACTTGTTTGATTTTCTCCTAAAGGGCAATATTCGCCAAGGTGGAGATTGTTGGATAAAGATCTTTCATATTTTTAGAAAATCTAAGTAGTTGAGTTCTAATATGATATCTAAGTATTTGAATTTTATTAGGATATCCAAGTATTTGAGTTCTAATTGGTCTAGAGATGCAGGGTTTGAGATTTCTTATAAATAGTCTATGATGTAACCCAAGAATTACACAAGATAGTAAAATATTTGGCCACTCTAGCCTGTAGACGTAGGCATATTGCCAAACCATGTTAAATCTCAGTCTCAATTCTTTGTTTAAGGGATTCCTACCCTTGCATTGCATAATCCACACAACAGTTGTTCCTCATCCGAATTTTCAACTCGTTCTGTGAGCTTAGTCTTCGTTGGCAATAAATCCCATAAAACTCTTCATAGAATTTTTTTTAATAGCTAACGCTTTCCACTCTTTTTAGTCAAGAATGTACTTGAAAGGCATCTTCGCATTACTAGCTCCCTCTACAAGGATTTTTATTAAAACAACCCCAACCCTTCTAGCCTCCAAAAGATGCTATCATTTCTACCTTCATGACGTAGTCTCATTTTTCTAATTTTCGGTTTGTGACAATCACCCCCCATGACCCATGGCATCTCCCAAACAGCAATGTTCACCATCCCCTACTATGTAGCAAATATTGTCTCTTATCAGAAGGTGAATTTCCAACATACTTTTCCAAATCCATGATGAATCAAGACCCCAAACCGCCTCCCAAAAGTCTCCTTGTTTCGGGTACTTCGCCTTTAAAATTTTAACCCACAAACTCTCCTACCTTAGTCAAAAAAAAAATTTAACGCCAATTTCGACACCAAGACACCTATCTCAAACCCATCTCTCTGACACACTTAGGGGTACAAATAGTGCTCTAAGCCCTTTGCTCTTGAAAATTCTTATTAAAATGGATAGATGACTTAGCTTGATTAACTTCTGACCTGAACAAACAAGAAAATTTACAGTTAGAGCTTTCCATATTGGTTATACATATAAATAGCAGGAGAAAGATGGTTTTAGAGAGAGATAAATGACAGGCTGTCTAAACAGCCAAACTCATTTGCAGTTCTGCGTTTACCAAACTGTTCACTTTGATTTGTTCGTTTGAATATTCGTTTACATATTTTTGACCTTGTCCTCCAAGAGAATGGAGGCACCGGTTATTGTGTGAGTGGACGGGTGAGATTAGAAGCTGAGAAATCTAATAGTTGAAAAAATGTCACGTCATTTATTGAAACCGGGTCGGGTTCATTAAATGACGTGACATTTTTTCTGCCATTAGATTTCTCAACTTCTTATCTGACTCGTCCACTCACACACTCACACAATAACTTTTGCCGAGACTGGATGCTACCAACTGACAAACAAAATTATTTGAGTTTCTTCAAATTTGTTGGAGAATTTGACTTTGGATTTGTAAAAGGTCTGTGAAAAAATTAAGAATATTTAAGTGTAAAATGATTTTGATTGAAATTTATTAAAAAAATAATGAGAGAGAAAATTTCATTGAATTTTTGTAATGAGAAAATGATAGTGTTTCTTAAAATAAGAGGAGAATATTTGATATTTTTTTTAAAAAAAATGTAATGGAATTTGTTAAAAAAAGTAAAAAGAGATAAATATTTCATAACAAAATGATTATGAAAATATATTAGAATTTTGTGTGAAAAATTTTGAGATTTTATTGTAAAATTTTTTAATTTTGAAATATTTCTTAGAAATGTGAATTTCAGCCGCGCACTCTTATTAATAATCAACTTCTTGAAGGATCTCTGAAACCCCATGACTTGTCTAAGTTGGCTACGCGGTGGAGATTTATCTTGCATTGTATCCATGAGTCCAAAACCTTAGAAAAAATTCACAAAGCAGGGAAGAGATTGTACACGGCAATGGCAAATGTTATCTTATCTTAGGAATCTCATAATCAAAATTTTGACTCAGTACAGAGTAATGTCGTCCGATCTTTCTGCGTGTTGTTAGTGATTGACTTTCCCTTGGGTGCCTATAGTTGTTTACCTAAAGTGATCTCTAAGATTACATCCTAATTAGAGAAATATCTAGAAATTGTTAAGAATATTCTCGAAGAAAACAGATGCTTGGATTGTAAAATGTTCTAAATTTTTTTTTTTTTGAAAAGTCAAAAACATTGTCTATTCTTAACGCAAGTCGTGGTGCATAAGTTTTTCTGTGTACAAAACATGTCTCATTGACCAATGATCTTAGCTTATGGATATGGGCAAATAATGTGACGTGGAAAATACAGACAATTAATCACTTCAATACGAAATTCAGTCCTATTGATCAAACGTGGACTCAGTACACATGGCAACCACCCATTGGAGAATCAATATACGCTGTCGCCCATAACCTGAGAGGCGTGATTTTTTCTTCGTAACTTGCACGGAATTCATCAGGTCAACTCTGACTTCTAGGCAATCGAAAATCCATTCCGGCACATTTATTTCCTGTGAGTTGCATACTCTTATTATTTTTCACTTCTTGAACGGGCTCCCGTAGAGCCCATGGCGTGTCTAACTTGTCTACGCGTTGCAGATTTCTCTTTCCTTTTTTTTTTCCTAAGCAATTTCTCTTTCCTTTTAAATACCCGATATTACGCTCGAACAAAACATAAAGCAGACAAGAAATTTTACAGAGCACGAACGAAATGTATGTCACGAGACCTCTTTCTATGTACAAAAAATTCCCTTCGGCTCTCTCATCGCCACCTCCTGAAGGTCCAAATTCCGGTATTCTGGTCATCCAAGACGAGGAAGCAGAGCCAACGTATTTTTTTGGATTGTTTAAAAGCAATGTGCTCAGGGATCTGCCTTTCCCTCAGAACAAGAACCTAAAGCTTCGGTATGTAACGAGCACCGGCGCCAGCGCCAGCGCCAGTGTCAGCAATCATCATGTGTCTTATTTCTATGCTGACTTCATTCCAGCTCTGAATCAGCCATTATCTTCCAATCTGTACTATGTGATACAGACTCGTGGAAGCCACAAAGGGTATGTATGTTTCATGTCAATTGCAAACTGGATTAAGAGCTTGTTTGAAAAGAGTGTTAGGTTTTGATTTTGGTTTTAATTCTAGTTTCAAAATTCAAATTTTTATGTTTGGTAGGTTTTCATATATCAATTTGAATTGTTTCTTCTATTTTTGTTTTTTCTCCTGTAATTTAGTAAGAAAAATTAATTTTTAATATTAACTTATAAATTCAATTTCTGCAATCTTGCATTTAATTTGGAGCTATATGTGAACCCTAATTTCTGTTCCAATGGCCTTATAGGGAAGCATATGTAAATTCCACAGAGGCCGATATGGGATCCTGTTTCTGCTTCAGTTATGTTCGTGACGTGCCACCAAAACCTTTGGATGCCAAAAACGTTCACCAGCAATTTCAGATTCTTCCTGACGGAAAATTATTTCAAAGCGGAGGTTTTGTTGCCAAATCCATTGCCCAGGATGGGTTCCCTCCAAAGTTCCTCGGAAGAAGAGGGTGGCAAGTGCATACCTCAACTCCCCACGATTTCAAGTTAGGTGACGCGCCAGGCTTAGACACCGCCATCCGTGCTCGCCTTCCACAGTTCAACTTCCCTGTATCAGATAAGAGTTCGCACCAAGTTGTTGTAGGGAGATGGTACTCTCCTTTCATGTTTATTAGGGAGCAGGGAACGTTAAGAGACCAAATGAGTAGATCAATGTACTACGAGATAACCCTCGAACAAAGCTGGGAACAAATATTCGCATGTGGAAATAACGAGGGCGGCCAAGGCAACGTTGTGGCAGTGGATGTCGTTCTGCCTAGGGAAGTCGTCTCAGTTGCTGGGAGGGAAGCTGTGGATGTAAATATGGTTGATGGGATCATGTGGTTTAGGGCCTTCAATGAAGAGGGAGGGGAAATAAGTGCGGGTTTGGACTTAGTAGTCGTTGAGAGAATGAAGTGGGAGCAGGAAAGAGTCGGATGGGTAGGGGGAAAAGAGAAGCAAGTGACAGTGAAGAGCGTAGAGGAATTTGGAGGGATAGGGGGATGGAAAAAATTTGGTTTTTATGTTTTAGTTGAGAGGTTTTTAGTGAAACGAATGGATGGGAGCCTCGTACTGACCAATGATTTCAAGCACATTAACCAGACTCGGAGCAAATGGGAATTTTAAAACAGTGGAAATTTCATCTATGCTGTTTTTGGTTGTTGTCAATCCAGTATATAATTGTATATGATTTTCATTTGTTCTTTATCTAATGAAGTCTGTTGACTCTTTGGTACACCTTGGTTTCAATTTCCTCTGTTCTACGGTTTCCTTCCACTTTTCTGTTTTGTCTTTTGCTTTAGATGTGGTGATTATAAGTTGATAAAAGATTGAGCATTATGGACCGATTCCCTTAAAAAGCAGCTGAAACGTAGGAGTTTTTTCTCTCCTCTTCCTCTGAGAGCCTATCTCTCTTTCTGCTGCTTCTAGTCTCCAGCCTTCTCTCAATTCTTACCTGATCGTTTTCTTCTATGTTCAATTCGGACTGTTCTTAGTCCTTGGTTTTTCTTGGTGTTCTTGGTTCTTGGTTTTTGGTACTGCCCTGTTCCAAATATGTTGCTTTTGAAGATCTTCATCGAAGGATTGAGAATAAAATTTCAGGATGGAATGGTGAACTTTTGTCTCAAGCAGGACGGTCTATGTTGATCAAGTTAATGGCGGCTTCTATTCCTATTTACTGCATGTATTCTTTCTTAATTCCCCTTGTTACTTGTAAGCGGATTGATTCTTCTCTTCGCAAATTCTGGTGGGTTTATAAGCAAGACAGCTCCCATAAGTTATCTCTTCATTGCTGGAGCAAAATTTGTACTCCAAAATCTCGATGAGGAATGGGCTTAAAGCTGATGCGGGAAATTAAAGTCACTCTCCTCTCTAAGATGGGTTGGCTGTTATCCTCTTCTTCTACTCGTCCCTTGGCTACTTGTCTCCGCGCAAAGTATCTCCGTAATTCCGAGTTCATGAATACAGATCGCACTTCTTCCTCTTGGATTTGGAAAGGCCTACTTGGATATCGGAATACCATCTCTCAGGATCGTTGTTTTCTGGTGGGTACTGGTATTGATATTAGGACCTAGGTGGACCCTTGGGTTCCTAATCTTTCGTCTTTTAAACCCATACCTCGGATGGGGCCTCTGGATAGCTCGTCCTCTTCTCGGGTGAGTGATTTCATTAATATTTCTACTCTTGGAACCTTGGTCTCCTTCATGATGCTTTTGATGTACCTTCGGGGGAACAAATCCTTCGTATTGCTATTCCACCTGTAGTCACTTCAGATAGATTGGTGTGGACTCCAGACTTTAAGTGACGCTTTACGGTAAAATCGGCATATCAACAAATTTCATCTCCTCGGGTCTCTTTATTACCTGATAGTCTTGCTATAAATTGGAAGAAATTGTGGCATTGGAACGTGCATGAAGGTTCAAATTTATTTTGTGGAAGATAGCTTAGGATATTTTGCCTGCAAAATCCCGTATCGCTCAGTCTCTTGGCCTGAGCTTTCATGGTAATTCTTCTTGCTTACTTTGTGGAGGAAGTGTTGAATCTGTCCATCATCTTATTTTTTTTCTTGTTACTATTCTCTTTTCATTTGGCAAATGTCTCCTTGGGCACTTAAGGTTGAGTTATTTTCTCACCTCTCTTTCTCCCTACTGGATTGATTGTCTTATTGATCTTTCTCGACGTCTTGGAATCCCACTTAATGAAGTTCATTCATTCCGACTATTTGTGATTATTATGCTAGATTTTCTTTGGAAGGCTAGGAATCAGCTTTTACATGATGATATTCGGACAAATCCTCCCTTAAGAAGATAAATAGTTCACATAAAGAGCATATGCAGCTTGGAGATCTGCTCCTAACTTCCGTCTCAATCTTTCGTTGATGGCTCTCATCATTGTCAGACATTCGATGTTGCTAATCGGCCTCTTTCTCTATGAGTGCGGCTGTTCTTTTCAACTCAACTGGTGCTATTTTGCATGCCTGAACTCAGAGATCTACTACTACACACCCTCTTATTGGTGAAGCGAAGGCGGCTTTATTGGCTCTTTCCAAAGTCTCGGGCATGAATATATCTAATTTGCATTTCCAATGTGATTGTGCAACGGTCATGGAGGGTATTTTTCTTCAATTCACTGGTCCCGCTTGTGCCTCTTTGCTTCCTTGGAATATTGCGTCGATTCTTGTCGTGGACTTTGGAAGTTTAACGGTGCTATGCCGCCGTAGTTTTGTTTCTTTTTGTTTTCTTTTGTCTTTGTGGTTTGGTTTTCTTTTTTCTCCTGATTTGCTGTTTATTCTTGGTTAGTTTGTTCGCTCTTCAATATATAAGATGTCTGATTTTTTAACCCAAAAAAAATGATTATAAGTTGATCAGATAAAAACAGGGGAAAATCAGGTGAAGAGAGACGATAATAATATCTTTGAAGAAGAAAATTTATGAACGCTTTTTACCCCCATTTAGTGGCGCATCGAGTAGAAATCTCCGTTTCAAGAAGACGAAGAAAAAAGAAAAAGAAAAAACAGAGATTAGGAGAAATCTTCGAACACCATTTATTGTCTCTATTCCAGATTCCCCGGTCACGTTTCCATATGAGAGTCGATGAACTCCACCACGCTCGAAACAAGCTCCCCAACCTCAACAGACGCCGTAGTATCGACCACCAATCTCGGAACTTCACCCAAGTCGTACTCTGTACACCCAGCGTAGCCTTCCAAGAGCCTCTCGAGGTCCCGCCACGTCGCCGGCTTATGCCAGCCTGCTCCATCAGCAGCCGCGCTGGCGCCGCGGCGCTCGAGCCTCCTTCTCCACTCGGCCTCGTCTGTGGGCTTGCACTCGACGACCAAGACGCGGGCCACAGCCGAGGAGGCCAGCTGGACGAGGCGGTCGAGGTGGGCCTTTCGAGATAGCGGGGAGTCGACGACGACGCTGAGGCCGAGGCGGAGTTGGGTGGATGCGATGTGATAGATGACGTCGTAGGAGAGGTCGTTGAGGAGGTTGGAAGCGGTGGTTGGCGCGAAGGGGAGGAGAGAGGATTGGAGAGGGTAGGTGGAGTCACGGACGTCGTCTTTGTCAAGGAGAGGGATTCTGAGCGCTGAGGCCAAGGATTGGGCTAAAGTGCTTTTGCCTGTGCCAGGATGGCCTTTCATTGCTATTAACAATTGCTTCCGTTCTCTTCTCATCTCTTTTCCTGTGATCGGGGGTACTGCAACGAAGAAAATGGGTGGAAGAGAGAGAGAGAGTGGATGAAGTATTGAAGATGTCCAAATTAGGATGGTTGACACTAAGGGGATAAAAAACAAATTGTTGTCGCATCTTGTGTAAGAGAAGGCCCAAGTTGAAAACAACAGGGAAATAATGGGGTTGTTTGGCAACCAATTTAGGTTTTGATTTTAGTTTTAATTTATTTCAAAACATTAAAATAAGTTTTATAATAAGGACATGTTTGAATAGATTAGTTTAGTCACATTTATTTAATTTTTATTTAATAATATTTTTTATTCTTGACAATATTACATTTAGAAATAAAAAATTTACAAAAAATATAAAAAGTCGGAAATTAATTTTTTTAAAATACTAAAAATATTAGAAAATTATGAAAATAATAAAAAAATAAAAAAAATTTCGTTTTTTATTTAAAAATTTTTTCTTTCACATATCATTACACTTAAAAAATAATATGAAAAAAATAATTTACAGAAATTGGGAAATGTTAAAAAAAACAAAAAAAATCTAAAAAAACAAAAGTAACTCAATAAAATATAAATATTAGAAAATATAAAATATTAGAAAATAAATAAATAAATAAGTCGTCTTTTATTTAAAAAAAAATTCTTTCACATATCAGTACATTTAAAAAAATAATAAGAAAAAAATTTGCGGAAATCTCAAAAAATTATAAATATTAAAAATAAATTACAAAAATTTGAAAGAGCACACAATTTAATTTTTAATTTTTAAAAATTTTATACTTCCTTTTCTTCTTTGAAAAAATATTTTAATAATATAGATAATTCAAATAAAAATAATAATTCAAATTTTTTTCATATTTCTTCTTGATTGCAACACCAACAAATATGGGCCAGGTAATTACAAGTAGAAATAGTTTTTTTTTTGGAAGTTTTGGGTCTCATTCTCGAAATGGACTGTAGAGAGACATGAGACTGAGACTGTGAACCTGAAAAAAAAATGTAATCTCGAAGCGGACCAATGCTTCCAATCATCCGAAGCCACTGCAGCCAGTGACAGTAAAAAAATGTAAAGAAAAAAAGAAAAAATTTCAATTAAAATAAAGTTGGTGAATATATATTTTGGAAATTGAAGATTTTAACACATCATCTTTTGCCCCCCACGCTTTATAATTACACGTTGTAGAGGTTTTCTATGAGCAGCCTAATTGGTCTAGAGAAATATTTTTTGGCTCCCCTAATGCTCGAAATAATACTGATTCATATTCGTAAACTTGTGCTTATGAAAAAAAAATTATTCATAAATATTTAAATTAGTTTATGCTATTCCTTAGCTAGCTAAATATATCAATTTAATTAGTTGAAGAAAATAGGGTTATTTGAGTATACAATTCAATGCTTTTTGCAACTTCAACACCATTTTCTTTACATAGTGGGCAAAGATAGCAAGCATGGTAAACCATTTAATTTGGTGATTAAAATAAAAATAATAATTCAAAATTTTTTCAAACAAGAAAAGGAAGTATAAAATTTTAAAAAATGAAAAATTAAATTTTGTGCTCTTTCAAATTTCTGTAATTTATTTTCAATATTTATAATTTTTTGAGATTTTCGCAAATTATTTTTCTCTGTTTTAGTTTATTGAATTTTCAAAATTATGTTTTTAAATTTTATTAATATTTTGATGAATTTTATGTATTTATCTCTTTTTTAAGCATTTTTATTGAATTTTTATAATTAATTTTACTTTTAGATTTTACCCACATTTTTCCAACATTTTCTAATGTTTTTGGAATATTTTGTAATAATTTGGAAATATTTTCTGAATATTTTTTTGATAATTTTAATTTATAGCAAATAATTAGTTTTGCAAGATTCCTTTATATATTATATATTTTCCCGATTTTCATGATTTATAAATTCTGATTCTATTTTTCAAATGTTTTATATTTTATTGAGTTAATTTTTTTCTTAGATATTTTATGTTTTTTTGAATTTTTTTGGTAACATTTCCCTATTTATGTAAATTATTTTTTTAAGTGTAATGATATGTGAAAGGAACAAATTTTAAATAAAAAACGAATTTTTTATTTATTTATTTTCTATTATTTTCATAGTTTTCTAATATTTTTAGTATTTTTAAAAAATTATTTTCCGATTTTTTTATATTTTTTGTAAATTAATTATTTTTTATATTTTTTTATTTCTAAATGTAATATTATCCAGAATAAAAAAATTAAATAAATGTGGCTAAACTAATCTAACCAAACATGCCCTTATTATAAAACTTATTTTAATGTTTTGAAATTAAAACCAAAACCAAAACAAAAACTTAAATTGGTTGCCAATCAAGCCGGGGTGTCTTATGTAGAATACTGTTAGAAAAACCTATGAACCATCGAGCACCACGTAGGTATTTAGACTAATTTAATCTTAAGTTAATGTTTGAATTATAGTTCAACAGGATATCTTATCCATATTTCTATTTGAATTCAAATTTAACTGATTTCTCTCCTTGGATTTTATTCCCACATATGTTTATTTTAAAAAATAAATATCGAGAGAAAATTTATTCGATATATTCTAAACAGTCTCACAGAGATAACTTTATCTCAAGGCATCAAGGCTTCCATCTTATAGCCTTGGATTTGAAGGATATAATTCACAAGGAGATTTTGGTAGCCTCCTAAACAACTTGAGAGCAGTGTAACAGATAAGTATAAAACGAGCATCAAATACTCTTGCAAATCGAAGCTTCCGCACTAGGTATTTCGGATACCCGCTCCATTTGGTAATCTAATAGATAGGTACTAGGTAGTGATATGTTTTTTTTTTCTAATTGATGTTAGTGATAAAAAATATACACATTAATAAGCTTTGTATGTATTAATATCATAAAAATAAAAATAGTATATATTTAGATATTATTGGGTCTAAAACTAATTATAAAACTAACCTAAATATTGTTTGCTTTTGGATGTTAACTAATTTTAAACCATAGGATTTGCTAAAACTAAAAATTAAAGTCTATCCCAGCACTAAAAACATTACATAAAAATATTCTCGTACCAAAAAAAAAAACATCCCTAAGTATTAAGCTAAATTAGGATTTTATTTCAGGGGACATATCATTTTGTATCTTAGATAGGTTGGGGTGGTGTAGAGGTGTGTGTATGACTTGGAAGGAGTGGAATCCAACTGTCTATGATACGTCAACTAGGGGTGGGTACCGGCCGTCACCGTTAATCGCGGTAGCCTATATTTGACACCGGCACCGGAACCGGCAAGCCAAATAATCAGTCAATGCCGGTGACGGTTACAAAATAACCAGTCACCACCGGTTCATAAAATTTCACAAAAAAAAAATTCACAACAAATAACTGGTCACAACAAAATGGAAATCATCACAGATTCACAAAGAAAAAATCCAGATTCACAAAACAATAACAAAATAAATCCACGAAAAAAACTCATCTTTGAAAGCAATGAAGATTGTGATTCGTGACGACCATCTTCAAAAGAATCAAAACATCATACTGATCTAGGATGGGCGATGAAAACGGCAGAGACAGAGGAGAGTGAGGGGCAACGTGGGGGCGGGGGAGAGAAGAGATGGAGACAGAGTGAGGACCGAGGAGAGTTGAGGGCAACGTGAGGAGAGTTAGGGTTTAATAACTCTAACCCAAATGGTGTCGTTCTCTTTAAGCAGAGACATCACCGTTTAGTTCTATTTCTTATAATAATAATAAAAAAGCGCTGGGGTTAGGGTTTTTACCCTAACCCCAGCGCAACTGCAAGGCGCCATTCTCTTTTAAAGAGAACGGTGCCCTTTTTCATTAATTTTTATTAAAAAAATAAAATAAAAGCAATGGCCCCATTGGCCATTGCATATGCAAGTCGCAAGGCGCCGTTCTCTTTGTAAAGAGAACGACGCCCTTTTTCATTTATGTTTTATTTTAAAAAAATAAAAGCAATGGGGTTAGGGTAACCCCCATCGCAACTGCAAGGCGCCGCTCTCTTTATAAAAAGGAACCGAAAGAGAGCGGCGCCGTTTATAAAAAAAGTTAGAAAAATAAAAATAAAAGGCACCGGTGACGGTTTACCGCCGGAATTTTCGACGGTAAACCGTCACCGGTAATATCACCGGTAAAATGCTAATTTCATTGCCGGCACCGGCGATTGAAATGAACAGCCCTAACGTCAACGGGAAAATGCCTGAAAAGGGATGCGGTTCCAGAGTCGATACCAATAGGAATTATTGGAAATAGATGTCGAATTTCTGGAACTCTGATGATCCAAAAAATTTCAAATTACAAAATATTCCACTCGAATCAATATCACTTAATTTTGCAACATATTCAATTCA
This sequence comes from Myrica gale, assembly GCA_963930655.1. Lineage (NCBI taxonomy): Eukaryota > Viridiplantae > Streptophyta > Magnoliopsida > Fagales > Myricaceae > Myrica > Myrica gale. Next base: position 13,758,643 of record OZ005611.1, read on the forward strand.
AATTCACAAAAAAGAAGAAGAAAAAAAGTAATTAAAAATGCAAGATATTCAATTCATATTGGGCAGATATTCAATTCATATCCAATTCATATCACAAAGAAAAAGCTAAAAAGGTTAAATACATTTTATACCTTCTAACTGTTGAGTCTTGACATTTTGCACCATAATTTATTATTTTTATCATATTGTACTCACCAATTATTAATTTCAGACATTTTGTACACACCAAAAAATAAATTTTCGTCCGTCCAAACTGACAAAAATTTTAATAGAGGATGCTAAGTGTCTGAAATACAATGTGACAAAAATAATATATTGGGGTGCAAAATTTCAAGACCTCCATAGTTGGAAGGTGCAAAGTGTATTTATCTAAAACTAAAGCCACATATAGTACAAGATGGTCAGAATCAAATGCTCAGTGAAACAATAGAGTAGCCAGATAAGATTTAAACAAACAATTTATGAACCAAAGATCTAATAATCTATATATCTTGAATGACAACAGCTAATATCAGCAAGACTCCAATAGTGGGCTCCAGCACTATGAGTGATGAGCAGTTGAGCAAGAAAGAGAGTTGACAGCAGCACAAAGGCAGTGACAGAGAAGAGGTGAGAGGCGGAGCATGACGAAGCCATTAAACTGAATATGATATTGTTTGACCAATGTAAGATACTGTGAGACCCCGTATTTCATTTTGCTATTTACTCTATGTAATTGTTTTTGGATTTAAATTCAAGGGGCTATTGTTTGACCAATGTAAGATATTAAACTGCATATGATATTTTGAATTATAAGTTTTCCTAAGTATTTCATTATGTTGTGAAATCATGTTAGTATAATTTGATGTATTCATCATGGCCGAAATTCTCTAAGGTAGATTTTCCTTATGAATTAATTTTCCATTGGCCTATTATTATTATGCCACAATGATTTACTAACTTAAATGCCAATAATATTTGGAGAGTATTTCAATTCTTATTGATTGCTGAAATTATTTAAGTAAAATTTATTACATTAATCTATGGTTGTGAAATCCTATGTTAGTGCATGTAAATTTCCTCATGTCTTTATTATGTAACTCTAATCTCTATTAAGTAGCCTTAAGCCTTATTAGGAGAACTAAGTGATAACTTAATGTGCTTATAGAGTAGTTTAATAGAGATAAGTTGGTGAGCTTATAAAGTAATCCATGGGAATAGAGAAAAGCAAATGAAAGTTGAGAAGTTGTAGAGTTCACGTGAATGGCAAGAATGGAGAGGAAAGTAGGTTGAAAAATGAGATGTGTTGTTGGCTGAAAAAGGAGATGTGATGTTGGCTGAAAAAGAGATGTGATGCAAGATGAAGATTTATGGAGAGTGGAAGAGGATTCACGTGAGAAATGAATGGGAGGAAAAGAGATGGAAAAGAGAGGGGGACAACCAATTAATGCACTGACATGTCACATGGGCAAACATCACCTCACTTCACTTCACCCTTCACTTCACACTTCACCTTTCACATTTCAGCTCACTTTTTCCTTGGCCGAACTCTTCACTTCTCCAAAGCTCCTCCTTTTCTCTTCTTCACGCCACTTCCAGCAGCAACCTCACCCACATCTCATTTCCAGCAGCTGCTCTCATCTCAGCTCACTTGGTTTTCTCATTTCATTTTAGCTCACTTCATTGCCCCCATTTTCTCTCTAGCCGAACCATCTTCACTTCACCAAGTTTCCCTTCCCTTTTCTCACACCATTTCCAGCAACTCATCCCCCACATATTATTTCCAGCGTTATCAGTACCTTCTTGCTCTCAACTTAGCCCCTTTTCAGTCACACAATAGGTGGTAGAGTGATAGAAGCCAAGAGAGTGAAGTTTTGGTGTTGGCCGAGTAAGATAGAAGGAGGAAGAGGTAAAAGAAAATCTGATTTCCTCTTTGTATGTCCATCTCATTTCTCATTTCATTCCTAGATCTAACTTTGGGTATTCTTATGCTAGGTGTTTCCATAATCATCTTGTGTCCAGCTTTAGAAAGGTAAGTTAGGGTTTGATTTTCTCAAAGGAATGGACTTGTTGTCTTGTCGAATGTCTTATGTTCTTTTTCCTTTGTAGATGCATGAATATTGGATCTGATTAGGTTGGGATTGTTGGAGTTGTGGTTGTGGTTATGATGTTGTTGATTGATGGAGGAAAGGTTAAAGCCATGGTTTTGGGTTAAGAAGTGGTGTCTTTGTTTAAATATTGGAGATGATGTTATGCATGTATATAGGTTGTTGTTATGCCGAATTTTGTGACTTCATTAGATGAAATAATGTTTCTGATTTGAGGTAGATTAATGATATTTAATGAAATGGTTAGTTAAAAATCATGGAGAAATAATGTTATATGTAGGTTAGTGACATTGATGTGGCCGAATGGTCAATGTGCTTGGAGATTGTTTAGGCATGAAATAAATTGTGTGGATTTGTTATTGGTCAAAAGAATCAAGTTAGAAATCATATTTAAGTTGTTGGAATAGGGAGTTTTTAGTGCCCTGTTTTTAGGCATCATCACGCTCGTTCAGCGTGCGACAGACACTCGAGCGGCCTTAAGGAAATTTGTAATACAGAGTTGAGCCGCTTGACCAGCGCTCGACAGGTGCTCGAGTGGCCTTAAGGAAAATGTTGGACAGAGTCGTGCCGCTTGACCAGTGCTCGACAGGTGCTCGAGCGGCCTTTGAAGTTTTCATATAGAGACTTGGCGCTCGACCGCCCCTCGAGCGAGGATAGATGAAAATTGGATAGAGACTTGGTGCTCGACCGACGCTCGACAGACGCTCGAGCGGGACCTGTTAAATTTCAGAGATGTTGAATTTTGAGTTCCTATTGAAGACTTGTGAAACCCTAACATTGAGGCTAGTTGACCAAACTTAGTTATGAAGTTATTGAGGTTAGGATGACGGGAATTCGATAATAGTCCAAGCATGGTATGATGTAAAGTATTGTATGAGTGATATTAAGCTAGACGAATTATAGGTTGCTGATTTGGCTTGGGATTCTTAACATGAGTTGTTGTCGCTGAATTTCACGAATAGACTTGAAATCAATGATGTCAATGGGAAGAATCAGTGTACCTAGTTGATTGAGTGAATTGCATAGTGGTCCCTTTAGCAACCGTATTGGGGATGTTTGATGTATGTCTTTAATTGCTCTCTTCAATTGTTTTATGAAAGTTAATTAAAGAAATCTTTTGTAAATGAAATCATATTTTCTAAGATTCATACTTTTGGGAAAATGAGAATGTTTATAAGTATTTGTATGTTTGTTTGATTAGTTCTCGAAACATTATGTAACGTATGTAACTCGCTTGTAGGCGAAGTACCATCCGAATATCAAGAGAAGCAAGGTAAGTGGAAGTAAGTGAAAACTTACCTTTATGAAAACTAGAATGGTACACAGCATGATCTTTCACGAACAAGCATGGCATCATGAGCAAGCATGAACTCTCATTTTATCAAGCATGACATGACATGAGCATTTGTATGAAAGCATGAAAGAAGTCTTTATGCAAATGGAAGTATGAGAGTTTTTATGACAAGTTAAGTAAGGGGCTCTAGTCGGTACCGTACCAAGTTAAGAAGGTACATCCATATTGAATGACGTTTACGTGAAGGATGGATGTTACCTAGGACGCCCATACTGAAGGATGTTTACGTGAAGGTTGGGTAAGTCCTTGAGGTCTATGCAACCACACTGAAGGACGTTTACGTGAAGGTGTGGACCTCCAAGGGTCGTGTCTAGCCATCAGGCCCAGGGCCACTTCAAGGGCTAGCTCGACCAGATGTATGTCTCCAAGGGAACGGGGGGACGGTTCCGATGGGAACGCACAATCCTGACTTCAGGGGTAAATGGAGCGTATGTAACCCACAAGATAAGAAGTGAAAACTTTTCAAGGACCATGTGTCATTTTTTTAAGTACAAGGACATGTCTTCAAGTTCAAGAGTATGTGGATAACCATCAAGCATGCATGCACATCCAGCATTATGATTACCCATGATTTTTCAAGTTAAGGCATAAGCTAATGTTTATAAGTTTATATTTTCTCTTACTGAGTCTTTCGACTCACAATTTTCAAAATGTATCATTCTAGATATTTCAGGTGAAGGCAGTCAGGAGGATTACCTGTCTTGAGAGGAAATAACTCTATGTATTTTGATGTTGTGATTTGATCGATGTGATCTGTCACTTAAGAAAATGTGTAGTTTATGTGATATGTAATTATGATGCTACTCCTCTTTTTGAAGTTATTATGAGTTTATTACATTCCGCTGTTAAGTATGATCAAGTTCACTGGAGCTTTCTATAGGGATTGCTCGCGGCTCTCATTGGCCCTACGGGATATCGTTTGGGGCGTGACATTTATACTCTTTTGTAATTATGTACATAGAATAGTCCTTTTATTGTAATTGTACAACACAGTTAAGCTGATAGTGTGACAATGCATTTTGTAGCTTAGCTTATAGTGTTACAATGCGTTTTGTATACATAGGAAATGTACAACGATTGATCGGTAATGAGAATTGGGCGATTCGCTCTAGTGTCTCGGTGTTTTCTAACATGGTATTAGAGCAAGAAAATTCGCCTTCAGCTTCCTCTTGCTCTCATCACTTCAAACCCTACAAATTCTCACTGTCGTTCTCATCAAAATCGGCCCTAATCACTCAAAATCAAGGCTACACTGTCAACAACTGGTTCCTCTAGCTCCGTTTATCTAGTTCCCTCAAGTAGATATTCTTCAAGCTCCCCCTTAGCGCCCTACGAAGATTTAAATCTGCACTTCTTTCTCCACCAACTGACAACGCCAACACCATTGTTGTCACTCCAGAACTAATTGGCTCTAATAACCTCTCCTGGAGTCATGCTTTTGCCCTTGCAATTTCTATCAGAATAAGCTAGGGTTTCTTGATGCTTTTATGGACTAAAGCAAGCTATCTCTCCTCTTCCTCCTAGTGCAACCCGTCTTTGCATGAAGTTTCTCTTGAAGGAGTCGGTTTGTCGCTCTTCTCGTCATTCCTCTAGCGGAAGCCGCCATCACTTTGGACGCTGGTTGTGTTGGGTTCTGATCTTTGTGACCGGCTTATTTTTGTCCTGTGTGTTGGCCTTTGTTGGCCTTGGTGGTTGTTCTGGTACCGGCTGTGTTGTCCAGTTTGACTACCGGATTTTTGGTTCCGATTTCTTGTAGGTCCTGCTGGTCCGATTAGGTCTTCTGCTAGGCTTCAAGTCGGTTTTGTGTATTGTACTGGCTGTACTGTTCTCGATTTTTAATATATTGTCTTTGTTGCCTAGAAAAAAAAAATAGACAATGATACTCTAAATTTTTAACATCTCTTCTTGAAATTGGTTTTCTTCAATCCAAACTAGATTATTCTTTGTTCATTAAACATGCAAAAACTAGATTCATTCCATATTAGTTTATGTTGATGATCATCTTGCTTGGAAGTAATGATACTCAATCAAGGCGTATCTTCATAGTCATTGGTCAATTCAAAATCAAAGACCTCAGCGAACTGATATATTTTTTGGGGTTAGAGGTAACTCGCTCCACCTTTGAAATCTGTTTATGTTAGAGAAAATAGGCTCTGAAAATTCTGGAGAATGCTGGCCAGCTTGGGTGCAAAACTGTATCTATTCCCATTGAGCTGAACCATAAGTTATCAACCACTCAAGAGAGACTTCTCCCAAATCGCACTAGCTGTCGAAGACTTGTTGGAAGGCTAATGTACTTAACCAACACTCGGCCTGACCTTACTTATGCCGTTAATGTCCTAAGTTAGTTTATAGATGAGGAGGCGAATATGAAGGGGCTAAGATTTGTAAGAACCCTGGTCAACGTTTTGATTAGAGTTTATTTTTTTGAAATAAATTATACAAAACTAGGTAATCTTATTTAATAGGAAAAAATGTTGTTTTGAAACTTAGAAAAACAAAATTATCGAAATTGAAATGTTTTGCTTAATGGGCAGATTTTAGCTTTCGAAAAAATTCCCAAAATAGATTCTTATTCCGATTCCTAATAGTCATTAGTTAAGGACCTTTCTTGATCGGAACTTATATCAAAATCAGAATCTGAAGTTCAACCGATAGGATGATCAACCTTAGGGAGGGGTATCCTCCACCATCCATTGGAATTTTATCTTTTATAGTTTTACTCCTTTCTTTATTTATCTTTCCTATTAATATATCTATAATTGTTTTATCTTAACTTAATTTGAATTTTTTTTAATTTTTCGCGATTTAGCACGCTACGCGTTCCTTTTGTTGACCCCGTGATGTGCCACATCATTAAACACTTTTTTAAGAGTTTTTTTGAAACAATAAACTTAGGGTGTGTTTGCACACTAAAATTTTACCCATCCTAAAATTTTAACCCAGTAAAAAATTAGAATATAATCTCTCTCTCGTCATCACATCATTACTTTTCAGAATAATAAATATTAAAAATCATCTCTCTTTTCATTTATTCACCAAATCCAATGCCCTACAATTTTAACCTCCCCAAAATTTTAACACACAGACACAACCTTAGTAACTTGTTTTACGAATTTGAAAACTCATGGACCGGTTTTATGTTCGACCAAAACTCCGGGACTTATTTCAAAATTTTCCTATTTTTAATGCAGTTGTTTACTCGACACGTGTTAGTCAAAAGCCTTCGTGGTTATGGGTATGTTTGTTTTCCCAACATTTTGGGGTATGAAAATTTCCAGCAAAACAAACATAATCAAACATTTTCAACTTTTACACATACACACTTTATTTTTCACAAATTCCAATAAATCTCAGTAAAACAAAGATTCCTAAAATTTCGAAAATATTCCCCAACATTTTGGCAAACAAACATACTCGTAACATAACAATCCATCCTAAATTTTCATTAAAAATTATGAACCATGTTCCTCATATAACTCCTCTTCAGGTTCGGGATCCTTTATGGGGCTCTGTCCAACAAGTAAAACTGTTATTACTGTCCCAACAACTAAGGATTTTTTTTTTCTCTTTTCGTGCACCGTTTTACATAAAAAGTTGGAATACCTAACTTGTAAGAATATGTTGGGGTCCACACCTATATAAGGTAGACTTAGAATATTACTTTCTCCTCACTTCAAGTTTAGGGTTTTCTCTTAGGGTTTTCTCTTTGTATATTTTCAAATAAATAGAGGCTTATGTTATATGAGAAGAGACACGTGAGCATTGGGCAGAAAGAAAAAGAGAGAGCGTGGTGTGATTATTGTATTGGACGGGTAGAGCGATTTTCTTAAGTATTCTTAATAAAATTGCTCTGGGTGGACGTATGCCAGATTGTGGCCGAACCACGTAAATTCTTGGTGTTCCTTTTTTTTGAATTTTCGTGCCACTTTTCCCAACAAAATGTACCTGTAGATAGCACGATATTTTTTTAGCTTAATTATTCCATTGCCTATTTATTTGTCTATGTGGCAATAAAATCTTAAATTGGTCTTTAAGATATTTTTCGTTCTAAAGCAATTTGTGCAAAATATTAATGCTGCATTTGAACAACAAACTCTTAAGAGACTTGCAAGTCACGTCCTAAATAATACTAAACATTCATGTATCTATTTCTAATGGTTAAAAATTAATTGGTAGCACCTTTACGTGACATACTTTATATAGGTCAGACCTTTAGTCTACATGTTGACATATATGATTGACACTCATGAATTTTTTATCATTAAAAATGGACACATGAAGATCTTATATTATTTAAGACGTATTTCTGTTAACCACGTAGAAGTTTTGTCCAAGCGTCGGTTAATGAAAACGATTATATTAATATTTCAAAGGAATTACTTAAAAAATGGATAATGTCATTATTTCGCCCCTTAACTATGAGTCAATTGCAATTGCACTCCCTAACTATCGTAACTGCGATTTACGTCTTCTAAATTTCAGACATTCGAAATGTTTGCCTCCTGTCCAAATCAACTGTTAAGTTTGATGGAAACGCCTATAAAATGATCGAAATGCCCTCAAAGATAATTTCAAAAAATAAATAAATATTTGAGAAATAATTTAAAATATATATAGATTAATGAAATAGAGTTTCACTAGTAGTATTTAAAAATATTATCTTTTTTTATATTTATTTATTTTTAATGAATTTTTAAATATTTTTAGTAATTTTGTCTTGAAGGTCATTTTGGTCATTTACGTGCATTTCCGTCCAATTAATAGTTAAGAGACACAATTACAATTAACATATAATTAAAGGACCAATAATGACATTACTCTTGAATTAAAGGACCAATCATAAGTACCCGTTTGAAATTTTGAAATATTCAAAGTAATTTAGGCTATGTTTGTTTAAGCTCTCAAAAAATTTTCAAAAATTTCTAACTCATTTTTTCATAAATTTCAATACATTTTCACCAATCTCAATAATTTTTTCATCAATTTCAATAATTTTCATCAATCTCAATAACTCTTTATCAATTTTAACAATTTTTAATTAACTTTTCACTAATCTCAAAAAAATTTACATTATTTCCAAATAAAACAGAAAACAGAAAGGATTTTGAGAACTAAACCAACACGAAATAGGGGAAAAAAGCCCTCGGTTTCTGCCACCTCACTCAGCACCTGACATCGGCCCCAATATATAAACCCCGCCTACTTCATAAGACCCTGCTCAACTCTTCCCAACTTTCAACGCAGAGCGGGAAAGTACAACATACGGAGGGAGCTCAACGAAAAGAGAGTAAAGGAGTAGTCTTTGGTATTCGGTGTTGGAGATGGAGAATGTAATTGATCAAGATCAGCAATGGCTGCTCAACTGCCTGTCCGCCACCCTCGATCCCAACCACGAAGTCCGCTCTTTTGCCGAAGCTTCCCTTAATCAGGCCTCTCTTCAACCAGGTTCCATTTTATTGTTCTCTCTCTTTGACTTTGTTCTCCTTGTTGTTCAATTGCTTTGAATACCCTCCTAAAATTTGTCCTTGAATTTTTTGGGTTGTATTAATTACTGTTATTCCTTGGTGTATTACTCGTTTTGTATTAGGTACATATGATTGTGGCTTCCAGGAATAATATGCAATGGTGTAGTGCCTACCTGATATTCAACTCTTATCTTTGGTTTTTAGCAAACCGTTTTTCGAAAGTAAAACGAAATATCTGGTTAAGTTTGCATCCAACGCCACACGTTCAATACTGCTATGTCAATTGTGGTTTGCCTGGTAGTGTTGGATGCAGCTGCATACCTGGGAAAAATCTTGTTGTTTAACATTATTTCAGCCTGATTAGGTGATTGAAATGTAGCATTAGCACTGGGACTGAAAATGGAGGCTCAGAGGTGCTCAAGATGGATTATTAGTTTCTGCCCTTGTAAGATTAGCTGCAGTATTAGAGATTTTCTTGGGAGATCTCTCGTGGATTTTGCTCTGCTATATAAGTGAAGCGTGTTTGTATCATAGACCAGGCAGATGTTGAAAATTTCAGCCTGAACTGGGAAGAAATTCCATGGTACCTGAGCATTTGTCCAGGTTAAAAGCTATTTCGCCTTTTTAAGTCAAGTGCATAATTAGAGAAATTATATGCAAAAAGTACTCCATTGGAGATATTACACGAATAATGGTCTGGTGTTTCGAGTGAAAAATTAGTTTGTATTTTTAGTGCAACTTCTTGCTGTTGAATGGATGTCCAAGATAGGGAAGCTCCGGTGAGCTTCCTAGTGAACTTCTTACGGGACAGTTTGGGATGATAAGTTGTTGAGATGTCCTGTGGAGATGACCTCTTCCCCCACAAATTAAAGACCTTTGGATTTTCTTCTCTTTAGGAAAACAAAGGGGATGGTAAAAGATATTAGAGTTTGTAAAGGTTGGTGAAAAGTTTAAAAGATATTTAATTTCTGTTTGAGTTTGTAAAAAGGTGTAGAGAGAGACGATTTAATGTAATTGTTTAATAAAAAACTAAAAAATAAATTAAAATAAATTAAACAGGATTTCAATTCTTGATATGATCCTTAACTTATTTTAAAAAATAAATTAAAATAAAGAACATATGGTCCTTCATGGACAGTTGTTGCCGACTCCAAACTATTCATAATTATAAAATGCTGTTACTTTTTCAGCAAGCCAAAAAACTCTGGAGGTGAGTATTAAGTTATTTTTGGCCACTTCTTGCGAAAAAGACATGTAATACATGAAGATTTAAATTGCAAGAAGATATCACAAATTTTCTGTGAAGCTAATATGCAATAGTACCTGTAGCACGTATGCAAAATGTTTTACTGAGAGGACTAATGGACATCAGTCTTTAATATCAATTGTTATCTTAGGAATCTCATAGCCAAAATTTTGACTAATTACAGAGTAATGCTGTCTGATCTTTCTGGCGGCTGTGACAGATTGCTTTCCTATGGTTGCCTATAGCTGTGTCCTTATTGTGTTATACAGAAGTGTAGCGCTTCTAACTTTGATTCTAGGTTAACTTATCAAAAAAAAAAAACTTTGATTCTAGGTTCTATTAGTGGTGGATGGTTTAATGCCCAATCAAGAGGCATTTACATTCATTATCTTGGTTTCTGGTTATTCAAGGTCGGAAACTTTAGTACGTGAAAACTAACATATTTCATGTTTCTATTCTTGTTCACATAGGTTTTGGAACTGCACTATCCAAGGTTGCTGCAAACAGGGAACTTCCACTGGGATTGAGACAGATATCCTTTCATTACAGTCAAACACATATAATAGATAAATATGTGTTCATTGTTGTTATCTTCTGCTTTTTCTTCTTGTTCTCCTCGTTGATTAATGACGTCTTGCAAGAATTAGCAAACTTCTACCAAGCCGGCATACCTCTGAAGTGGTTCCTTTAGAAACATCGGATTTACATAGAAGACCAACATGCTTGGTTTCTTTTCATTTTAACAAAGACAAATACTTACTGGCAGCTCCTTTTCTTGTATTGAACCTACTGAAAATTGTTACACGTTGTGTAGTATAGAATATTTTTTTATCTTGGAAGATTTAACTTACTTTTACTTAGCTGCTGTGCTTCTGAAGCAGTTCATTAAGAAACACTGGCAGGAAGGTGAGGACTCTTTTGAACATCCTGCTGTTTCAAGTGACGAAAAGGTAAATGGTACCTTCCAGAATGCATCCTCTTTTTTTGTTTTGTTTTTATTTTAAAGCTTTTATAAGCCTTGTTTTTTGTTATCTATTTATTATCTCACTTTATTCCAGAAATTGTAAGTGAGAAGTCCCTGAACATTCTAAATTTTGAAAAAAATTCTGGAAGTGACTATTCCCTCATGTCTCAGCTCAAGGTTTCTATGTGTGGGAAACTAGTGAAAGCATTTTAAGACCAAACCTGATGTAAATTGAAACCCTGAACATTTTCAATATTGGCAATTCATTAGTCCTCCAAATACCATGACCAATCAATCTCCCCAAAATAGTAATAAGAAAATATAACCAATCAATATCCTAGGGGGCAGCTTGCAAAAGAGTAGTAGTTTGAGGGTTCAATTGCCAATGATGGCAGTTGAGAGAGCACATTGCAAATGGAGAGGGATTTTAGGGCGGTAGTAGATTTTCCATTGTTTATTCACAAGAATGGCTTATAGAGGCTTTAAATGTTCGATCCTCAGCTGCTGTCAGAGATGCTTCGACTGCCCCTCCCTTGGAGTCGTCTCCATCCTATGTGCTGAATAGGATGTTTGAGGAAGCTGGGGTCAATGGGTCTGTTTCGGGTGAGTCTTTTGAGTTTATCCATGGTGATAAAATGTCGACCGGAGATGGGGAGGATGTTCTTTCCAGGGCTGTTGTTGCTTGCCCAGAGGAGCCTCTGTCCAGTTTTGCTGGGATTATTGCTGGGGTGGAGATGGATGCTTATGCTCGGGATTTTGTTCCGGTTTTTCCTTACGGGACTATGAATTCCGACTGGGTGTCGAGTCTGGTCTCTTCGGCAAGGCAGGTTGTTGGAGTTTCTTGTGTAGGCCATGAGAAGTTGATGGAGCTGTTCGCTACTTTGGAGAAGGAGAGAGATCAGAATGGCTCAAAAACTCCTTGTAAATTGGGGAGCTGATGTCTAAGGGAGCTAAAAGGTTTGAGTTCCATAGTCAATTATGAGGGGAAAACATATGTATCGAGGAATACTAGGAAGGTAGGGAGGGATGTGCAGAAGTTATTATGATGCCCAGAATCATTAGTTGGAATGTTAGGGGGCTCAATGATAGAGCTAAACGCTGTAGAGTTGGTAATTTACTAAGGGGGTGGAAACCTGTTCTGGTGTCTCCAGGGACGAAGCTGTCAGTTGTTTCTAGGGCCATTATTAGGAGTATTTGGGGGGCGGGGGTCGCATGTTGGGTGGTGTTGTTTGGAGTCGGATGGTGCTTTGGGTGGTGTTTTGCTTCTATGGGACACGAAGGTTCTAGAGTTGGTGGGAATCTAGTGTTAGGTGTTTTTCTGTTTTGGTGATTTTGAAGAATGTTGAGGATGGGGTTGTTTGGGGGTTCTCAGGGGTCTATGGTTCTAATGTTGATCATAGTAGAAGATTTCTTAGGGAGGAGTTGGCAGGGATAATGGAATGGTGGTCTCTACCTTGGTGTATTGAGGGAGATTTCAATGTTTCTCGATTTCCGAGTGAACGCTCTGGGTTGGAGGGGTTTAGTAACGCTATGTTGGAGTTCTCGGAATTTATTGATGAGAATCAACTGATCAATCCACCATTATCGGGAGGACTCTTCACTTGGTCTAATGGAAGGTTTGTTCAATCTTGGTCTAGGATTGATTGCTTTCTTTTTAATCCAAGTTGGGAGTCCTTATTTCCGGATGTCACTCAGAAAAAGGTTGCCTCGATTGTTTTCGGATTATTTTGGAGAATGGTTTTGTGGGGAGAGGAAAGAGGCCTTTTAGGTTTGAAAACATGTGACTTAAGGTGGAAGGATTTGTTGATATGGTGGGGTTGTGGTGGCGGTCTTATGTCTTTTCTAGATCGCCTAGTTTCGTGCTTGATTCTAAATTGAAGGCTCTTAAAGGGATCTCAAACTTTGGAACCGTGAGGAGTTTGGGGATGTTGCCTCAAGGAAATCTTCGCTATTTAATGAGATTTCGTCCCTTTAGGTCTTTGGAGGAGGGTGAGATGATTGACGAGGTTGGTAAAGCAAGGAAGTTGGACATCTCAGGGGAGTTAGAGCTCTTGATTGATACGGAGGAGACTAGTTGGGGGCAGAAATCTAAAGCTCCTTGGCTTAAAGAGGGTGATCTATGTACCGAGTTTTATTCATAGGGTGGCTGATTCCAATAGAAAGGTTAACACTATTCCTTCGTTGGAGGTTGACGGAGATCTTGTGAAGGATCCTGAACATATTGCTGATGAGACTGTTCTTTTTTATAGCTCTTTGTATCTGGATCCTTTCTCTTGGAGACCCTTGTTGGATGACTTGGAGTTTGATTCAATTTCTGGGGAGGAGGCTGAATGGCTTAAAAGGCCCTTTGATGTAGATGAGGTGACTGGTGTTGTGTGGAGTCTCAATGGAGATAAAACCCCCGGTCCGGACGGCTTCTCCCTAGTCTTCTATCAGTCATGTTGGGATGTTATCAAGGATGATGTCATTTCCATGTTCAATGAGTTTGTCCAAGTTGAGAAATTTGTCAAAAGTCTCAATGCCACGTTCATTGTCTTAATTCCGAAAAAGCATTGGGCTTTGGAGCTTAAGAACTTTGGAGGTTTGATTATACCCCTGTTCATTATGGAGGTTTGGGAATGATAGGGAGAGGTTGTGGAGGAGGGTTATTGCTGAAAAATATGGTTGTTCGGTGGGAGGTTGGAGTACTCTCTCGGTTCGTGGCTCGTATGGGGTTAGCCTATGGAGGTACATTAGCAAAGGGTGGAATGCTTTTAGTAAGCATATTCTTTTTAGGGTGGGGAATGGTGCAAGAGTTAGCTTTTGGCATGATTTTTGGTGTGGTGACAAGCTTTTGAGTCTCGCATTCCCTCTTTTTTTTCTTTGTCTCGTTGTAAGGAGGCCTTGGTGGTGGATTGTTTGGTGGATGGTGGTGAGAGTGTGGTGTGGAATGTCCCATTCGCCAGAGTGGCTAATGACTGGGAAGTTGAGGATTTTTCTTCTTTCTTTTCTAGGTTGTATGGTATGACTTTGAGGAGAGGGGAAGATGATGTGATGGTTTGGGCGGGACCAAGGAAGGAGTGTTTTCGGTTAAATCAATGTATGGTTTGCTTTTGGGTGGAGAGGTTTTGTCCTTCCCATGGAGGGGTGTGTGGAGGTCTTTATGCCCGTTGCGTGTATCTTTTTTTGTGTGGGAGGTTGCTCATGGTAGGATTCTTACTATTGATAACCTTCGCAGAAGGGGGATGATTATTGCTGATTGGTGTTTCCTTTGTCGAAGTGATGCTGAATCTGTGGACCATGTTTTGCTACGTTGTCCTTATGCCCGTGGGCTGTGGTCACATATTCTTTGTATTGTGAATTATTAGTGGGTTATGCCTGATAAAGTGGGTGATGTTCTTTGGAGTTGGAAGAGGAGGTTTCACAATCCTTTCGCTAAGGTTATTTGGAGGCTGATCCCACATTGCATTTGGTGGTGTCTTTAGAGGGAGCGTAACAGTAGATGTTTTGAAAATAGTTCTTTGTCTTTGGCTAGGTTGCAGGGCGTTTTTTTTTCTTCTCTTTTTCTTTGGGCGAACTAGGTTCTTCGTTGCCATTTTGTAGATTTTGTTGATTTTCTCAGTTTTCTTGCTTGTTTGGAGTAGTCTTTGGTATAGTCTTTTGTAATATTTTCACTATTTCTAATGAGATTGACTTTTCAAAAAAAAAATGTTCATTCAAATGATGAATTTTTCTTCTTACCGAGAACATCACCTATGCTTCCCATTTCCCGCATGAGTATCGTGGTTTCTGATTGTAGGCTCTTAGTAAGAATGTCTACTATTTCCATAAATGGTATGCTGTCAATGAAATTAAAAATGCAGAGACGAAGCCAGGAGCATTGCTCGGGTCTCGGGGCAGGAAAGCATTTTTGAGGGCTCGAAGGGATTTTTGGGGACAATATTTTAAAAATACCAATATCCCATATACATTTTGTAATTTTTCTGAAGCACCCTAGCTATGTCCCTGGCCAAACATATATATGTGCGCATTATCTATTCCGAATTTGTTTGGTTATGTTGTAATAGTTAATGATCTATAATTTGTAGATAATTCTTATCTGTTATTATCCTCATGCAGTATTAATCTCATTAATAATTTGATTTTTAGTATCCTCTTCTTTTGTATATATCTGATGAAATTATAATTACATTATCAGGCGGTTATACGCAAACTTCTTTTGATGTCATTGGATGACTCTCAGAGAAAAATTTGCACGGCAATTAGTATGGCTGTAGCATCCATTGCAGTCTATGACTGGCCAGAGAATTGGCCTGACTTATTGCCATTCCTGCTGAAGTTGATTAGTGATAAAAATAATATGAATGGTGGTGAGTCTTTCATACATTCATATTCCACTCAACCTGATGACAATTTCAGTTTTCCCCTTTTTGTTCGTGGGTTTTTTTTTTTTAAAATTTATAGGACTTAATCCCTTTATTTAAATTGGCGAGAACTTTCTTATTGCAGATAATGGTACAAAAGTGTACAGCGTTTAAAGAATTTTATGTTCATTGGCTACTTTGTATGCTATGTTGAAAGATATTGTGCCGGTAAAGGAAAATAGAAAATAAAAAGATGAAAAACTTGAAATAAAAACACTAATGTGCTCGTTCTTCTGAAGACTTTCTAGTTCATTTGTTAGGGCTGTTGTTTCTGTATACACATCCTGTAGCGTGTTTTTATATTTTCTAGGCTTCTTATTGAACCATTTTCATCGGGAATTTTCTACGGGTTTCATTTAAGTGCTGCTTTTCTCTTTTTTTTTTTTGTCTTTCCTTTTCTTATTTTCTTTTAGCTTGTTTGTGTCTGCATGCTTTTATTTCACGGGAATTTACTCTTTTATTTTCAGTTTTGTTCTTTTTGTGAACTAAAGCAACTAGATGCAGAAATTATGCGATCAAATATTGTCCTTCAGATTTTTTGCTCCTTTTGTATATCTATTATATTTTTTTTCTCCTAGGGTCCTATGAAAGAGAAGCTGGTGTGAGGTAGAAGATGCCACTTTTATGGAGAACCTGCCATTATGCACTAATATTTATGACTGAAGTTAAATAGAGGGGGAAAAGAATGAAGAAAAAAATATTGTTGAAAGCCTCTTTCAAGTTTTTTTGTCATGTTTGGGTGCAAATCCAAAAATATTCTTCTTTTAGTTCTTTGGCTTCGTTCTTAGATAAGATTCCGGTGATGATTTCAGTTCTAGGGTTTAGGTTTTGATTTTTGAATTTTTTCTATTGCTTTTATGCTCTTTCACCATTTCTATGGGTGCCATATGCATACCTGTCTTTAGAGATGTATTACATCTTAAAAGAAAGAAAAAAAATGCATTGCTGAAGCTTAGAAGACGTCGGCTTTAGAGTGCAGCTGAAGTCCACTCCTTGGTTGTCATGTTTATTGTTTGGAGTGCTGATCCATAATTACGGCCACATTTGGAAGGAATGGTCTATTTCTCAGTGGTTAGTAAATGCTTAGGGCACAAAAGTTATAGGTTGTATACAAGCCAAAGGTGTTAAACAAGATCTGGACAAACATCAAATGAGATATCAATAATTTTAGTGGAAAAATGTTACTAGTTTCCCTTTTTCTAAGCCATAAATATATGCATTATAATTTTCCCTTTGTGCTGCTAAAACTGTTGCAAACACTTGATTGGTGGAATGATTTTCACATGGGTGGAAGTCAGTTGATGAGTTATCTCATTCAGATTGTCACTTCGTTATTCAGGTGTGTGAACGTGCTTGAACTGCTTTTATGATTGTTTCTTAAGCCTGTTCTACTGTGGTGATGTTCAAAGCTTCTTTTTTTTGGGTAAGTGTTTTTGATGCATTTGGTTTCTAAGAATCCACATTGTCTCACTTTTTGTAGTGCATGGCGCTCTAAGGTGCCTAGCTCTTCTCTCTGGAGACTTGGACGATAAAACAGTGACAGCGCTAGTTCCTGTTTTGTTCCCACACTTGCTCATAATTGTGTCATCTCCTCAGGTTGCTATTAATTAGTTTTCTCATAGTTTTATTTTCATTAGTAAAAGCTTGTCTCAGCAGTTTTTATTCTTTATAAATATTATAGTTTGAATAACTGTTTATAGTGCATCGATAGCTTGTGGTTTTTCTGATTGTTGAGGGCGTTGAAAACAAATATGAATTTAAGTACCTTAGAAAAACAAATCTTTGCCCTTTTATCTATCTTAGTGCATGGATTTGTTCATGTTAACTTCTGCATGCAGACAGGTATAAAGTTGTAGTACCCTTGATGGTAGTTGTGAGCTTTGATTCCAGTGTCGTGATATGCCATCAAGGAATTGCCAATTACAAGATAGTAAGATGACAACTCTTCATATTATAGGAGAGTATTAATGAATTCAATGACTTGATTGACATTGACCGGAAGAGGTGCCATTTTAGCCATAGTGAAATGACCAAAAACTTATCTTCCCCTTTTTGAGATGATTGAGATGTCTTGTTTCCATCTTGTTGTTACAACTCTTACGTGTTGTTTGCGTCCCAAAATTTTGGCCATCTCAAAATTTTAGTCTAATAAAATAATTATAATATAATCTCTCTTCCGCATCAAATCATTTCTTTTCATTACAATAAATATAAAAAATTCATTCAAATTATCTCTTTCTTCACATTTTCTCCAGTTCTCATTGGTTCGCAAATAAGTTCCATTTAAGAAAACTGACAAATGTACTAACACTGAGAACAGAGAACATTTATGTTCTTTCTTTTTGTATGTTCTTCGTACCTTTGTAATTGTAACTTAGTGAAGAACAAAATGATTTTCTGTATTCCTTAAAATCAAATGTACAAGGATTGTGTCTAAATATAATAGAATCGGAAGAAAGAAAAAAGGAAAGAATAATTTCCTAATAAAGATGGGAATCTGTCCAAATCTGTCTAAATCAAATCTCTACAATCACGTATCATTCTATCCCATAATTACTCCCTATCAATCGTGATTTCAACACTCCCCCTCAAGTTGGATCGATGTTAATCATATCCAACTTGCCAATTAAATCTTTGAATTTTTGTCGGGACAATCCTTTGGTGAGAATATCTGCAGTTTGCTCCTGAGTAGGAATATAACTCACAAATTATCCCGTTCTCTACCTTTTTCTTGATGAAATGTCTATCCACTTCTACATGCTTGGTTCGGTCATGTTGTACTGGATTGAGGGAAATGTTGATTGCCGCTTTGTTATCGCAGTAGAGTTTGACTGGAATTTTAACAACAATGTGCAGTTCTTCTAAAAGTCTATTTATTCGTATCCCTTCACATATCCCTTGTGATACTGCTCTAAACTTCGCTTTAGCACTGCTTTTGGCCACAACATCTTACTTTTCCAAGTCACCAAGTTTCCCCATACATAAGTGCAATATCCGGTAGTAGACCGTCTATCTTCCTTCGCACCTGCCCAATTAGCAGTAGTGAAGACTTATACTTCTCTGCTTTCATCCTTTTTGAAGAGTAGCCCCCTTCCCAAGGAGCCATTGAGATATCTGAGGATTCTGTAAACAGCTTCTTGGTGAGCGTCCATTGGTGAATGCATGTGTTGACTCAATAAACTTACTGCAAATGAGATGTCGGGTCTGGTATGTGATATATATATATTAACTTGCCGATTAGTCTTTGATATCTGTCTCTTTCAACAGGTTTTCCAACTTCTCCTATTTTCCTTCCAACTTCAATAGGCATGTCACTCGACATCCAAGTATGCCAGTCTCGGTTAGAAGATCAAGAATATATTTTCGTTGAGAGACGGTTAGAAGATCAAGAATATATTTTCGTTGAGAGACACTAATACCTCTTGTTGATCTAGCGACTTCTATTCCTAGAAAATAGCGCATCTGCCCCGAGTCATTTACTTCAAATTCAGTGGCTAGAACTTTCTTCAGCTTCCCATCTCCAGTGAGGATTATATTGTCAACATATACAGTGAGAATCGTCTTCTTTCCCATTTTCGATTGATGGAAGAACATAGTATGGTCTGATTGTCCCTGTTGATATCCTTGATTTTTTATCACTTTTGCCAATCTATCGAACCATGCTCTGGGTGACTGTTTTAGACCGTACAAAGACTTCTTGACTTTGCATACATGGTTTTCTTGATCCTATTTACAAAATCCTGGTGGTATTTTCATGAATACTTCTTCTAGTTCACCATTTAGAAATGCATTCTTGACGTCACTCAACTTCTCCCCCTGAAGTGAGGGCTTTTGGATGTAAGGACGGTGTTCAAAAAAGGTTACGTCAAGGCTAACAAATACCTTTTTTGTGTAAGGATCGTAGCATTTTTAGCCTTTCTGAGTAGGAGAATACCCAAGAAAAACACACTTAAGGGCTCTAAGATCTAACTTGCTACAATGATGAGAATGAATATGAACAAAAGCGATACAACCAAACACTTTATGAAGGGTAGGTCCGAGTGGAGCCGTGAGGTAGGGAAGGCATGCTGAAATTTTTGTAGAGGTGTCTCAAAAGAGAGAACATGACTAGGCATCCTATTGATGAGATAGGTTGAAGTCAAGATTGCATCATCCCTGAACATGTTGGGCATGTGTGTGGTTAACAGCAAGGCACGAGCCACTTCAAGAATGTGGTGGTTTTTGCGTTTGACAACTCCATTTTGTTGCGAAGTGTCGACGCATGAACTTTGGTGAACCATCCCATGTTTTTGAAGATAATCCCCTAGGATAGTATTGAAGTATTTGATGCCATTATCAGTGCGCAAGATTTGAATGCGTGACTGAAATTGTGTTTGAACCATGGAATGAAATTGATAAACACAAATCCACATTAGATTTTTCTTTCAATAGATACACCCAACACACTCGAGTATGATCGTCAATAAATGTAATGAACCATTTCGAGTGAGTACGATGAAAAATACGAGAAGGACCCATAAATCACTATGAATCATTGTGAACGGTTGGAATGGTTTGTATTTGGATTGAGGGAAAGATGTTCGATGATGTTTAGCATGCTCACAAATTTCACATGAAAAATCAAACGATTGATTATTGGAAAAATTGAAAGAAAATAAGCGTTTCAAATATTAAAAATTAGGTTGACCCATTCAAAAATGTCATAACATAATGTCATCATGGCTAGGGACAGATGCAGAATTACACATAAGAGTTTGACCGTGTTCATGCGAAGCAGCCTCCTCAAAGTAATAAAGTCCATCACACTCCTTAGCACTGCCAATCATCTTTCCCGATGATAGGTCTTGAAATACACAATGAGAAAGAAGAAATTTAGTAGACCAATTGGAGTCTTGTGTCAACTGGCTAATGGATAGTAAATTGCATGATAATTTTGGAACATGAAGGACAGAGTGCAGAGTTATTGAATCAGAGATTTGAGTACTTCCTTTTCCTGCAACAGAGGAGAGAGCCATCTGCAATATCAACTTTGAGATTGTCAGCACAAGGTGAGTAAGAGGAAAAAAGGTGGTAAGAATCAGTCATGTGATCGAAAGCGCCTGAGTCAATGATCCAAGGATTTTTGGATCAGGAGGTACTTAAAGCACTGAGAAAATTACCTTTGTGGGCTAAGGAGGCGAAAACAATATTCTGGGAGGACTGACCAAAGGTTTGGAAGCTAGAAAACAATGTGTAATTGTTCCAGCTGTTCGGAACTAAAGCCATTGGAGGAGTCGTTTTCGTCCTGAGATTGCTCGGTTGGGTGCTCGAGAGTGGCATGATAGCCCTGAGTGCGATTGCCCTGCCGTGGTTTTCGATCTGCAGGCTTCCAGTGAAATTCCTAGCAATTTTCCTTCGTATGACAATTTTTGCGACAATGGTCGCACCAGATTTTGCCTTTATTTGGTTTTGGGCTGAACCCAAATCTTGGGCCTTAAGAAGCTGAGGCTCACATTTCAGACCCATTAGGCCCAAGAGATGGATTATCCATCAGCATAACTCTTCGCCTGTTCTCCTCACGCTGTACTTCAGCAAAGACTTCGCGAGTTGAATGCAGAGGACGTCGACCGAGAATTCTGCCTCTAACGTCGTCCAGTTCGTGGTTGAGACCAACAAGGAATTCGTACATTTGCTCGGTTTAAAGCTTCTTTTTGTACCGAGCATTGTCGCCTGAACACTCCCATCTATCATCGTAGCTTAGATCGAGTTCCTGCCAGAGAGCTCTCATCTCCATGAAGAAATCAGTGATGTCCATCTCTCCTTGTTTCGTCTGCCATAATCGGGTTTTTTTTTTATAAGTAAGAAGTATTATTAACGAAAAGGAGATGCATCAGTACAAAGATTGTACTGACAAGTTACAACATACAAACAAAGAAACTAAGGAAATCCTGAAAATCAAGAAAAGGGCCCCCCCAACAACGCATTAGCCCGAAGAAAAAAAGTAAGCAACAAACCACCCTGCAAACGCTCAATGGACAACGAAGAACCCTCAAAACACCGTCTATTCCTCTCCTTCCAAATGCTCCACCATATGCAAGGAGGAATCATCCTCCAAATAACCTTAGCGAAAGGATCCTTAAGCTTTCTCCCCCAACAGATCAAAACGTCCCCCACCCGCTCCGGCATGACCCAATGAAGATTTAGCAAGTAGAAAATCAGCCATGCAATCACCATAATCGGGTCTTGATGTCAAAAATCTTAGTGGAGTTCTCTACATCCGAGTATGTCTCCCTAACTGCATCCCAGACGTCCTTCGTCGTCGGTAAGAAGAGGTAAGTTTTTCCGATGGAGGATTTCATGGAGTTCACCAGCCATGCAATCACCATCGAATTTTTTGTCCTCCATTTAAGTAGAGCGGCAGCGTCGGTCGAGGGTGGTTGTTTCGTCTCGCTGGTAAGATACCCCAGCTTTCTTTAGTCATCGATTACGAGCTTGATCGATTGAGCGCTCCCATTCACAAAAATTTTTCCCATTTAGTTTTTCCATTGTGAGCTAAAAGGATGAGTTGTCAAGCCCATTGAAGCCCATGGTGGATAATGCTGGTGTTTCCTGAGTGGGGTTTGTAGAGGTTACCAACCCTTCGCTATTGACAGTGACTTCCGTCATTGATAGCTAGGAGAACTTGCCTCTGATACCATGAAGAACAGAATGATTTTCTATATTTCTTAAAATCACATGTACAAGGATTGTGTCTAAATATAATAGAATCGCGAGAAAGAAAAAAGGAAAGAATAATTTGCTAATAAAGTTGGAAATCCGTCTAAATCAAATCTCTAGAATCACGAATCATTCTATCCCATAATTACTCTCTATCAACCGGGATTTCCACACTTTGTATTTATACATAGTCTAAATGGTTTCTTTCTCTTCACTTAATATATAAGTATTTTCTATAAGTGAAGGCCAATGTGGATCAATTATTCAGTCATATAATAGTTTTTTCTTTGCAGATTCAATCCTATAATATCTTTTTCTTTGTATATTCAATTATATAATTTTTAAGAACATATAAGGTTTTTTTATGCTGAGTCATATCAATGGGAGTAGAAGCAGGAGTGATTGCAAGAGGTAGTCAGACATAAAGCTGTAACATTGGTGTTAATTTTCAATAATAACGGATGGAGTGAAAAGGAGAGAGGATATGGGGAAGAGGAAAAGCGAGACGTTACATGTTTTTCCTTGGTGGTAAAAAAATTGGGAACATGGTTGGAATTTGGACGGGATGTGGTGATCCCCTATTAGCTGATATCCCGAAATACAGCTAGCTAACTATACCGCGACGATGATTATTGGGTTTGGCGGCCTGTTGGAAAGCCAATGTGTTAGTGAATTTTCTTTGGATGTTATGGATGCCAGCTGAACGAGCTTGTAATTACACACGGTGGACAGGAAAGTTGCTTCCTTTTAAGGGGCATCACTTGCTCATTTTTTCTGCTTTCAGCCAGAAATGCCACATGAGGGGTGAACTGCTTCTTTATTCAACTGTAAGCAATTTGAAGAGTTATTCTTATATGAAGTGCAGAAAGAAATAGTCCTTGATTCAACCGTAAGTCAAGGAATATAGTTTGGATACTAGGGAAAGGCAGTTTGACATAGGGAAGCAGCAAAGGAAATATTTCATGCTTAGGGCTGATTTATTGTTGGCTGACAGATGGTAAGGCGTTAAAGTTTTAGAGGGTTTGCAAAGGAAAACAAAGGGGTTGGATATGAGTTAACAATAAAATGAAGAAGCCAAGGCTCGGGGGGCTATTTTGTGGCTGTGCGACAATGTTTTCCAACAGTCTTTTGGTTGCTTTCTGTAGGTTATGTTTTGATGGGTTGTAGGGCTTAGTAAAGATATAAAAGGATATTACTTTCTTATATATTTAGGATGTTTCAAACTTGAATAAATGCAAAGAAGTAAAAAAGAAGAGAACTATAGGACTAATAGCTAGGGTCATTGGTCATTGGGGGATTCTTAGGTATCCCACCTAAAGTTTGAATTGAGTCACATAATCCACAAAACACATGAACATTGGAAAAGACTTTAAAATTTATTCTCCAATCAATTGAAAACTTTACATGGCATTGCTTTCTCTAGAGCAGCAAATAATTGGGAGATGGAGGATTTTGTTTCTTTCTTCGTTTCGTTGTATGTGATCTTTTTCAGAAGAGGGGAGGATAATGTGATGGATTGGATGGGAACTAAGGACGAGGTGCTTTCTGTTAAATCGATGTATGATTTGCTTAGAGGTGGGACTGGTCTCTCTTTCCCTTGGAGGGGTGTTTAGAGGTCATTGTGCCCTTTGAGAGTTTATTACTTTTTGTGGGAGGCTTCACATGGTAGGAATTTAACTATAGACAATCTTCGTATAATGGGTATGATCATTGTTGATTGGTGTTTCTTATGCCCTTGTGGTTGAGAAATAGTTAATCATGTTTGTTGCATTGTTCTTATGTGAGTGGGCTGTGGTCATGAGTGCTCAGCATTCTAAATCTTCAATGGGTCATGCCAGAAAAAGTGGAAGATGTGTTGTGGTGTTGGAAGAGGAGGTTTAAAAACCCTTTCGGTAATGCTATTTGGAGAATGATACCCCATTGTATTTGGTAGTGCCTTTGGCGGGATCGTAACAATAGATGCTTTGAGGACTGTTCTTTGTCCTTGGATAGGTTGCAGGGTGTTCTCTTGTCTTTACTTTTCTTTTGGGCGAACTTGGTGCTTGGTTGCCCTTTTCTAGATTTTGTTGATTTCGTTAGTTTTCTTGCTCGTTTGGTTTCGTGATTTCGGTATAGTCATTTGTACTAACTTCACTTTTTCTAATGAGATTGACTTCATTAAAAAAAAACTTTACATGGCATTGCTGACAAAAATGATAGGTACTGAGACTTTTGGCTCAAAATTTGGAAACTTAATACTCGATACCTAAGTCTTACCCGAGGGATGACATCTAGCTCAAAATTACAGCCTATTTAGGTAAATTTTGAAACTATAAAAGTACAATTGACCCTAAATAGATAGTCACAAAAAAAGAAAAGAAAAAAATAATACAAAAGTTAAAACTACTAGCAAACTAACGTTAGGGGACTCAAAAATGAACACTCAATTGGACTTGGACTAAATTAGTCCAATCTTCCAAGTAGGGTCCACGTGATCGAAGATGCATCAAAATTAAAGCTTGGGTCTAGAAAGCATCTTTCCATGCCTTTAGTAAGCTTTTTTTGGATACTGCTACTCTGTCTTCATTATTGGTGAATATACTTTCTAGTGTTTTCTTTTAGAGTTAAAAGGAAAGGACAATGATAAAGCTCCATCTAAATTTATTTTGATAAAACTGTTTAAGAAACTTCACATTGCGCCTCAAACTAAGGTGTGAATGTCATTTTGGGTCCAAACTACCAATTTCATCACATTGCGTTCTTGAACTATCAAATTTCACTAATGTGTATCTTCTGTTAGGATCCGACGTCAAAATTATGCAATGTAGGATTTGATTAAAGGACATACATTGATGGATTTTGATAGTTTTTATAGTTCAATCTGACAAAATTTGTAGTTTGGACCCGAAAATGACATTGGCACTGTAGTTTGGGGCACAAAGTGATTTTTTTCCTAAATTAAGGGCAAATGAAGTACAAAAAACTTCATTGAAGGTGGTATCTTCTGCTCTTAAATTAGGCCTATTTTGAGAAAATGGAGGAAGGGGTTTTAAAGTGGTTTTGAAATCCTATGCCCTTTCCTGTCCTCTTTCCTTGAATCAACATACTCTCCGGGTAATTTCAAGTTGGACACTGAATTTCCTGGTTCTAGTAGGAAAATAGATTTCAAAGAAATTACAATCTTTTCATTTATCAGTCTATTAACCTAACCACTGAATAGAAGATGGCTTGCATTTAGTATTCATATTTATATATTTGGGCATTTCTTTGTGCATTTATGCATAAAAGTCATGTTACTCACTTGTGGAAGTTTATCTCAGACACAATCACAGAATCACAAATAGAAATGAAAGAGGAACGTTGGGTCGGGTTGGGGGATGAGGAGGGGTGAGTAACTAGGATTTGGGCAAGGTTGATGTAATGTATGAAAAGATACAAGCAGAGGTTGGTGGCTAAGGTGGAGAAAAGGAAGGGGAAACATCCCACTTGGATTAGGGCTCACTGCAAATTACAGTTTGACAAAGGTTGATGGGGGGAGACATCCCAAAAATTCCCGTGGTTTTAGCTTCAAATGGAACCCTAAGTTTCTAATTCTGGGTTCTTGATTGAAAGAATTTGAAATTTAGGGTTCTTTATATTATGCTAAAACTATATAATCGCAGTAGAATTTATGTGGGACTAGTGGTTATAAAGGTGAAAATGTGGAATGCAGTTGGGTGGCTCAGTATAGGATGTTGCAGAAGTCAATGATTAAGAGGTGTTGAAGATAGCCTTTTCAGTTTGGCAATAAAAAAGAGATACTTTTGCATGTGACACTATCTTATTTGTGAAGTATCTTACAGTTTCAATATTCATCAGAAGTTTTTGAGTCAAAGTCGAAATTGTTATACTGTGTGGTCCTTAAGATCTTTCTACCTTCTTTAGCGCTATTGTGTTTTTGCACTCTTTGCTCTATTTTATTTTTCTCCCTTGAGCATCACCTGAATTTTTATTGAAATGGAAAAGTTAATGGAGAAGGATCAATCAGATACACTCGACAATCATTTTAATAAGGGGTAAACATGCAAAAATCAAGTTACTATTCTTATTTTTCAATCCAACAATTTGAGACCCATAACTTTCAAAACCTATCAATCTTCGCCCCTGTCTAAATCAAGCGTTATGTCCGAAGAAAATTCATGCCAAATGACCGAAATGCCCCTCCAAGGCTAAATTTTAAAAAATAAATAAAAAATATAAATTAATATAAATTTATTATCGAAATAGAGTTTCAATATAGTTTTATTTTAAAAATATTAATTTTTTGGGTTAAATGCATGCCATGCCCCTGTGGTATGCGGTAATAGCAAATATGCCCCTGAGGTAAACAAAGTCCTTTTCATACCCCTGAGGTAAACATTCAGGAGCAAATATGCCCTTCCGTTATGTGCCGTTTGAAACACTAACGGTAAATGCTGACGTGTCAAAATTAGACACGTCAGAACCAATCACAACTCGACACCTGGCATTTTCGAAATAATAAAAAAAAAACAGGGGGAGAACCCCCGAGCGGCGAAGGGAGCCCAAATCTGGGCTCCCTTCGACGCCGCGAGGGGGTGGCCGGCAGGGTGCCACCCCGGCGACGGGGGAGCCCAGATCTGGGCTCCCCTGTCGCATGATTCGCCGCTCGAGCGAACGACGCGCGCCACCCCTGAGCAGGGGAGCCGCCGGGGTGGCTCGCGGCCACCCCTCGAGGAGCGCGGCCGCCTCTCGTGACGCGGGGAGCCCAGATCTGGGATCCCCCGTCGCCGGGGTGGCACCCTGCCGACCACCCCCGCGCGGTGCGAGGTCAGCATTTACCGTTAGTGTTTCAAACGGCACATAACGGAAGGACATATTTGCTCCTGAATGTTTACCTCAGGGGTATGAAAAGAACTTTGTTTACCTCAGGGACATATTTGCTATTACCGCATACCACAGGGGCATGACATGCATTTAACCCTAATTTTTTTTAAAATATCATTTTTTATTTTTAATAAGTTTTTAAAATATTTTTAGTAATTTTATTTTGGAGGGGCATTTTGGTCATTTTTCATTCTTTTCCGTCTGATTTAATGTCTAATTTAGACGGGGGGCGAAGATTGATAGGTTTTGAAAGTTATGGGTATCAAATTGTTGGATTGAAAAATAAGGGTAGCAACTTGATTTTTGCCCAAACATAGAGGGCTAACTATGATTTTACCCCTTTTAATAAATTTCCTCATATTTGAGATGGTAGTCTTTTGTGCTTTTGTGCTTTCTTTTCTGTAATTGGTGAAGGATCTATCTTATAATTTATTTATGTTTTGACGTTGATCTGTTCTCTGTCTGTGACTCTTGACTTTTTGGTTGGGTTTATCTTGTATTTAAATAATTGTGAAGTTAATTGTCCTGGTTTCATTTTCAGGGGTAAAAGAAATAATATTCTCCTTCTGGTTTCACTGCTTATGGCAATCATTCTGGGTCTTTTATGTGCAGGTCTATGACAAATACATATGTGCAAAAGCCATTTCTATAGTTTATTCTTTCATCTCCGAGCTGGGGGCAATGGATGGTGTACATAAGGTATTTTCTTGATGCCAGAACTTCTTTGTGTGATTTGGAATTTGCTTAGATGTAGCTTGTTCTATTTTGATTAACAGATCAAGATGTTTGTGTTCAGGCAGAAAACAATAAACTAATTTTACCAATGCTTAAACCATGGATGGATCGATTTTCTGTTATCTTAGAACAGCCAGTGCAATCTGAAGATCCTGATGACTGGAGCATGAGAATGGAGGTTGGTGTGTTGCTTGGTCAAAATCTGTGTCAGCAGGCATTTATAAATTGTTATCAATCAGGATCAAATATTGTATAAGAATGTTGGTTCTCTCTTTATCATTAGGTTTTGAAGTGTTTGAATCAGTTTGTTCAGAACATTCCGAGCTTTACTGAACGTGAACTTAGGGGTAAGCCTGTCACTGTGTATCATAAAATTCTAAAACCAATATGTTTCCTGCTTTCATGGTACTTAATTGGCATTTTTTTTTCTGGTGGATGTATTATTGACTCATGGTCTCATCCAGTTATTGCTGGACCATTATGGAAAACATTTGAGTCATCTCTCAAGGTATATGTGAGATCATCAATCGAAGGTAGTGAAGACTCGCATGGGGGAAGATATGACTCTGATGGTGCAGAAAAGAGCCTTGATTCATTTGTCATTCAGGTGACAAGTCTGATTGGAATCTTACAGGCATAATTTATTAAATACCATACTACACTTAGCTAAGTATATCCGGACTGTACGAAGGGCATCAGAGAAAGAACAAGAGATAAAAGAGAAGAAAGACTATACAGAAAAGACAAAGTTATAGATCAAAACCTACAATTTTGCAAAATGATGATGTTTTGGAAAGGAACTTGAATACCTAGGAGGCCTTCTGAAAGACCTCTCCTTGCCTTGAGACTGAATTCTTCCTCTCCAACCAAATATTTGCATTGAGAACTTGATGGTGCAGCTCTCTACGTAATCAAGCTTGTTCCACTGCCCAATTTTTTGCTGCTAGAATCCAACCTATTTCTGAGTTTGGCAGTATGTTACTGCAGAGGAAAAAATCCAATGAGCTGAGACGAAGAAAGTCAAATTTAATGGTCTATAAGTCTCCATCCCTTCTGTATATGCAGCACCATCTACTGACAAAGTCCATGTCTGTTTAAACTTTCAGCAGTCAAAATGCCACCAAAACTGCAACGTCCACAAAACTCTAAACATTTGACGGAGCTCTTACATGCCAAATGATCCTCCTGGCGAAAATACTTTTGGCTCAAATAAAACATCATAATAAATAGAAGTTGTAATGTTTATCTTATGCCTTCTATGCCTCAGAAAAAAGAGAAAAAGAACTTATGCTTCCTTTTTTATTTCCAAGACATGATGTTTACCATATCAATGCTCCTTCTTGCTGATCATACGACAGTCAAGAAAAAACTTCCAACTGATTTCAGCTTATCTTACATGTACTTGGAATATGCAGCTGTTTGAGTTTTTGTTGACCATCATGGGCAGTGCAAAATTGGCACAGGTGCAGTCAAAACTATTTGAAACATGTTTGGGTTTCATCTGTTTCTCTTTCTCCATGCTAAAACAGTGTGTTTATTTAGGTTGTTGCTAATAATGTCAAGGAGTTGGTGTATTATACTATTGCCTTTCTGCAAATAACAGAACATCAGGTAATTTTTCAGTTCTGGCAATTCCAGCTAGATCTCTTCTTTGCATAAATGAAATCATGAAGGCAAATATATAGAAAGTGGGCGGTGAGGGATCTTTAGAGGTAGTTGGTCCTTGCTGAACTCGGCCAAGCAACACCCAAAGACCTCCATGGGTTTGTTGGTTGGGCCAGCCCGATTGGCAATTTCTAACAAAGGGAAGTAGCGGCATTGTTAGGGTTTGTTCAGATTCAAATCTCAAAAGGTTATGATGATCTCTAATATCAACAAATAGGTATGGCTCTATATGATCTCTCATAACCGTATCCATGCTCATCAATATCTAGTTTGCCTTTTGATTTGGTCCAGATTCTTATTCCAATGCCATGGTGATCACCATCCATTTATCAACTCTCACCATCCGTCTATCCCTCTTATTCAATGATCCTGTGGGAAAGCTATCCACTCCAACATCCTGTTAAATTTGAGCCTACTATCCCTTCACCTCTTCTTCTTTTATCGTTTTTTTTTGGATATCTTTAAAACTAACTTTTCTTTAGGTACATACATGGTCAGTGGATGCTAATGAATTTGTCGCTGACGAGGATGATGTCACATACACCTGTCGTGTTTCTGGTAAGAGTGATGAAACTGTGGCTACTTCATTTCACTAAACATACGCGTGCACACATGCGCAGACATGTTTGTTGTGATCATTATGCAAATGAGACATGATATCGAAGCTCTAGGAAGCTGATGGAAGCCATTAGAACTTGCTGAAATCATGGAGAATGTATGATTATTTTGAAACTGAAGCCCAGTTGTCAAGATATTATGTCATTTGAAATCTCGTGGACAGTTGGAACTACCACTAGTTCTCAAGTATTGGAATCTGATATCATGTTCTATAACTGCACATGGGTTTAGAGGTTATAATTTGATTATTTTCTAGTTTTACTTTTTTTTTAATTAATTATTGCAGTAGATTCTACCAATATGAAGTTTTTTATTTGGTACGGTTCTTTTTAAACCTGAGGATATGTGAACTATTGCAGTTTTGCTTATATGAAAATGCTTCTTGCAGGTGCACTTTTACTGGAAGAGGTTGCCAATACGTGGGGTGGAGAAGGGATTGATGCCATCATTGATGCAGCAAAAAAGCGATTTGGCGAGTCTCAATTAGAAAAAGCTGCTGGTTCTACAGTTTGGTGGAAGGTAAGTAAAGAATGTGTTTGTATGTGCATGTCATTGGTGTTGAAATCATCCTTTTATAGGGTATGCCGAAGACATGCACTGCCACCATAAATGCTTGGTCATAAGAAATGTGTTTCCACTTTAAGCAGATATTCTGGAATTTGGTTTGTTGATTCCAGTGCCCTTTCTATCCTCTACGCAAACCCTTTTAAAGATTTGAAGCCAACGAGATATATTCTATTGAATCTCTTACAGTCCCTACTTACGATTTTCTTTAGAGACCTATTTATTAGTGGTAGATCCTGCGTTTTTGGACCATTGCTGGATAGTGCCCCTCGCCCAAGGAAAAAGTAGTTCACGAAAAGGAAAATACATAAATATGAAGGGCATAAACCGAAGGAAATAGATGAACTGAAGGGGGAAAACATGCAGTGCAAAATTCAAAATATGCAAAGAAAATCCTAGAAAGACGAAGAAGAATACTCAATCAGTTTCTTTCTTACTGAAGAAAAATCTCGAAAGGAAGTCTCAATCCAAGTGTTGGAATTTCATTTTTTTCAGAAGTCCACGCATTCCTCTCCTTTCAAATACTGCACATAAGGCATAAAATCCTGGCTTATATACGATAGTTCATTGACTATTGCATAGTGGAGATCCCAAATAATAGAAGCCTAGCAGTGATGGCTCCCTAACCACATTGAAACGAAGATGATCAACTGGTTGAATTAGAGGTTTCAATGTGGTTAGGGAGCCATCACTGCTAGGATCTTGTTCTGCTTTCTGTGATTATCTACTTTTAAAATTTACTCTGCTGCTGTCCAACTAAAAGGCCAATTCTCTTCTTTTTATGTGTTCAATTTCTTGTCCTCTCTGAACTCAACTTCGCGCTGCAAATTTCCCAGATGAGGGAGGCTACTCTATTTGCGTTGGCATCTCTGTCAGAGCAGCTGGTTGAATTAGAGGTTTGATTTCTAACATTCTCCTCCATCATAACGATAGTTCTTTGGCGGGGTTCTGATGAGCTTGTTGTGCAGTGACCATCTGTCATTCTTAATAGGATGCAACTTTCTATCGGCAGGATCTGTTTAATTCTATCAATAGATTTATCTACTCTATTTTACAGGTTTCAGGATCAACCAGAGTTGATATAGGAAGCCTCCTGGAGCAAACAATTGCTGAAGACATTGGAATTGGTGAGCTTTGTCTTCCCCCTCCCCCAATACTGGATTCAAATTTTTCATCGGTGACCGCAATTTGTTTTTATTGTTTTGTTGTGCAGATGTCCACGGATGTCCCTTTCTTTATGCTCGAATTTTCACATCAGTTGCTAAGTTCTCCTCTGTGGTAATTATTGCAAACCTTCCTAACCTTCTCTGGGGTCATGTCTTTCAGAAACTCCTCTCATACGATAATTTCTGATTCTGTCCAGCTCAGCTGTGGAGTTCTTGAGCACATACTCCACGCTGCTGTCAATGCAATTGGCATGAATGTGTAAGCATTCCTATCTCTTTATTGATAGATGCTCCAGTATATTCATAATTTTTGCTAAGAGAAGAATCAAGCTATGCTGATGCTGTTCCGTGAACAGGCCCCCACCTGTAAAAGTAGGTGCTTGCCGGGCACTTTCCCAGCTCCTACCTGAAGCAAACAAAGAAATGATTAGACCTAAAATGATGGGCCTATTTTCATCCCTTACAAATCTTCTTAACCAAGTAATGAACTTCTCTATGATGTCCTTGTGTGCTCTAGTTGAAGTTCCATTGGATACTTATTCTAATTCTGCTTTTCAGGCATCTGATGAGACCTTGCACCTGGTGCTTGAAACACTGAAAGCTGCAATTAAGGCTGGTGGGTTTAAGTGCACTTGGTTTATACATGAACTATATGAATTCGTTTTTAAGTCCATGGTGAAGTTAACGATTTCTTTTCGGCTGGTGTACTGTAGTTTGTTTCATTTTATTGCTCATTACTTGTAGCAATGTTGTTTTCTTTTCCTGTTGTAGACAATGAATCATCAGCATCCATGGAGCCCATCATCTCCCCTGTGATCCTTAATGCTTGGGCATTGCATGTTTCAGATCCTTTTATAAGCATTGATGCTCTTGAGGTTCTCGAGGTAATTTGTTGATGATTATCATAATAGGTTCAGATCCTTCTAAAAGTCTCAAGCCTTTGTAAGTAGTCATAAGACATATGAGTGTGTACACACACATGTTGTCGACATGTGTAACAAAAGCATATAAATCGATCGTACAAAAGAGTAACCGAAAACTGACAGCCAAAAAGTGAAAAGGGAGTGAAGAATTATTGTGGATAAATGTTTCAAGGAAAGATATTGTTGTTAGATTGATTTCTGGGTTCAGGCTCGACTCTAGTTAGTTTGATCAAGGCTTAATTTAGTTTTGACAAAGGCTGGGAGGTAGAAGGTACTTTTTGGAGATACAACATATACAATCTTTCAGTTGTAAAAAATTCCAACAATTGCTTTTTGAGAATAGAAGGTAGGGGTAAAACCATCCATAAAGCTTAGATCATCTTTCTGTAACCTTGAAGGTCAATCATGTACCCTATGTTGGCAATAGAGTTCAAGGAAGAGTATATTTTCAGAAATCATGGAGCTCTGGAGAATATAGGAAAGAGATTATTGAGCCATTTTGAGCAGACTTTCTTACATGGGCAGTTGGCAATATCTAAAAACCAAAACTAGGTGGGCTAGCTTGTTGAGATACGCCAATCGAATCTACAAAACTGCACCAACTTTTAACAATTTATGATTGAACCTTGCTTTAGCTAGATATATGATGAGCTCCTTGATAAATGTTGGTTATAAACAAACTTGGTTTTGATATTGAAGTTTGTACTTCTTCCAACTATCGGCTGAATCACACCACCCCCCCCCCCCCCGGGGGAAAAGACTGAACGATCAAAGTCGCAGTGGAAACGAGAAAGTGTTGATCGTTGAAATCCCAAGAGTGCTACTTCCTTGGATTTACACGCATAGTTTTAAAGAGAGTTTTTCTTGAGAGAAAATTTTCTTTTCTCAGGCACATCTGTATTTCTTTTTTTTCTTTCTCAAATGAGAGTTTTGTGCCTATATAATGGCTTACTCAAAAGTTCAATTGTGCTTGTGTGTGGGATCCTTAGAGACCTCAAATCTTGGTTGTAGGTTCATCATGAAAACTATTTTTCATTAACTCTCTTATATTCTATGTTTTGAATTTATGAGATTTTATATATTGTGATCATGTCTATTAACATATCACAATTGACCTCCAAGATAATGAGACTGTTGTTGTAAAATCTCTTTTTCTAACAATTATTTGCTTATTTATCATTCTACCATATTATGTTCCACATGAACCTTTAGGATCAAAATTATATCACTGATACAATCCCTAGTTTGTATAGTTCTTAATTCTCAGTCTATACCCAGCTGAACTCCCAAAAAGTTTCAAAAACAATTTTATCAAATAAATATGTTTTTACTTAACTTATATGAGTAAACAAAATCTGTGAAAGCCTTTTTCACAAAATCCACTACGGAGTGTCTTTCATCTGAGTCCAACATTATATGACATAATGAATATACTGTCTCAACAAAAGACTAGTGGATTCCATATTGAGCAGTTACACAAATCCACTTACTACGCACAAGGCTCAACATTATTTGGAATACTTGATCTACGAAGATCATCACCAAAAGACTCAGTCAATGCACAAGCACGTAACAAGAAAATCTGCATAACTCTCTCAGGTCTGTGAACAATATACGATAATTGTGCGGAATTTTTTTAATGTTCATTTCGAGAAGGTATTCATATTTGATCCAATTTAGTGCATGTACTTTTACAGTGCACCTACTTGTCTATTTATGGTCATTACCTCAATGACGGAGTCTATCATTCTATCTTATAGACGCACTACGAGTGTAGACTTTTTTATACATTATTATGTATCTCAGTCTAGAACACAATGAGTCAACAAGGATCTGAAAAATCATACTCCGCCTTTGATTCATTAATCATCAGTTTGACTTTTGTACAATGTTAATCAACAATATTTTTTACAGAGATCTCATGTCCTTACAAGTACCCAATGATTTATAAAACAATATATACAAGTGATTAATTTATAAAGAAACACCCAATAATTATCTCACAATTATTTCAAATAATTGGTTTTGAGAGCAAACATCTAACACCACCCTCATAGACTTGACTGTGTTGACAGTTCTGTATAAAATTTTAGACATGGTGTTGGTTTGATTTTTTATTTAGACAAATGTCTGCTGGTTATTTTTGCATTTATAACTTTGAAAAAGTTGATGATTGAACTGGTTTTTATGATTTTGTTCCATTAACTGTTGATTTCTGTTTTTTTTTTGTTATTTTACCCCAGGCATTAAAAACTTCTCCTGGTTGTATACATCCACTGGTATCCCGAGTTTTGCCCTATATTGGACCAATCTTAGACAAAGTACGGTTTGTAAGAGTTATCTCAACATGAATAGTGTTTCGGTTCTGCAACAGTTGTTTAGGTATCTGTTTCTGATGCATACTGATGGTTATTTTCAGCCCCAACAGCAACATGATGGACTAGTAGCAGGATCATTGGATCTCACGACTATGCTTTTGAAGGCAAGTTGTATTTGGCAAGATAGTTTGATTTTGTCTCCTTTTCATTGTTCACTTTTTGGATTTTCGAAACTTAGGTGGTTAGATAAGCTTGTAAAATAGCTCTCACATGTTTTGCTGATTACTATCTGTGATAAATAAAATTGTACAGAATTCTCCTAGAGATGTAGTGAAATTCATATATGATGTCTGTTTTGGTGCCGTTGTCCGGATAGTCCTTCAAAGTGCTGATCATAGTGAAATGCAGGTTATCTTAATTATCTTCATGCCTCTTTTTTCTATTTACTTGTCGCACTTGTGAAATTTTGAAATGACTTTTATTACACCTCCATATTGGTCAGAATGCAACTGAATGTTTAGCTGCCTTTGTATCCGAGGGGAGGTATGAAATGCTCAATTGGGGTGGCGATTCTGGATTTACTATGAGAAGTTTACTTGATGCTGCTTCGAGGTAATTGATTGGGGGTATCCTTTGCTAAATAGTCCTTAGTGGAAGCCTTTAAACGTATTCTTTCTTTTTTGGTTTAGTGAAATTTCAAAACTTATGTTAGACTACTTTGTAGAAAAAGGAAAACTTGTGCTTATGGATGAGCAGGAACTAGATAATTTTTTTTTTGATAATGCCGGATTTCCAGAAGATAAATTAGGAAAATATATGCCGGATTTCCATAAGACAGATTAGGGAAATATAAATCTTCTGATTTGATTTGATTTATTTTGCTGATTTGATTTAGTTTGCTGATTTTATGTCTTTCCTAATTCGGTGGTCTTTCTCCACTATTTATCATGTAATCGGTTCTATTGAATAAAATAAGGAGTATTCCTCTTCTCAAAACCTTCATGGTATCGGAGCCTTGCTCTTCTTTGTTATTTTTTCCTTTCGTCTGATGAGGTCATATAAGTCGGCGATGACCGGCGCTCAAAGCCATCCTCCCATCTCGACTGGCTCTTCCGGTCCTTCAGAAATCATCTCGCCCAAACCCAGTACTGTCTCTGCCGATACCGCTGAACCCATTCCACCCAATTCCACGCTTTCTCCTGCGCCAGTATCTGCTGATCACTATTCCCCGAATTTTTCCCCTTATCTCACGATTACAAAACTCAATGGGCACAACTATCTCGAGTGG